>CM061545.1:20700530-21900530 GCA_030864215.1 Capsicum pubescens
GGTATTTGGGAGTCGAAAATTATTTATCAATCCTACAAAAGTTATGCAATTATTATTTTGGAAAGTATAACCTTCTTGAAATTGATTGCTACGATCGCGATGAAATTGAATATTGACGAAGTTCGTAAAAAAATTGAGGTAAAATACATTGTTGAAGGTAATTCTTCTCCAATTATCATAAGGAATGACAATGGAGTGAGGGTTTACATAGAGTTGAAGGAACAATTTTTGGGATTTGTCAATACGGTATTTCATGCCCAGGAAAAATAAAAGCAGACTCAAATTAAGAGAGAAAAAGATAGCAGCAAACTGATACGTATTAAAGATAACATTATACAACAGTTGCACATCTATATGGGCACATTATACATTTAAAAAATAATCTGCAGTAATGTATAATGTCATACTGTACATTTAAGAATTAACATTAAACATGTATACTTCTGTATCCTTATCAGAAGGTATAATTTAACCTTATACAATAGTAATACGTTCTAATTGTACAATACCAAATAATACATAAAATGTCTCTTAAATGTAATAAGAACTTCTTAATGTATAACATAATGAAATATAGAGAAAAAGAATTATATCATACATTAGTCTTCCAAAATAACTAATGTGTAATGCCTGATATATTATAACTATACATTAAAATATAATCTTCTAAAATGTATAATATCACACTATACATATAAAATATTCACCTTATACATTAATTATCTACAAAATTATAATAATTTTAAGGAAAAATTAGTGTTATTGTAACATTACATTGGCTACACGATAATAAGGAAAAAAGAATGATTAAATTTTCTTTATTACGTGAATTGAAAGTGTACATCAATCGTGTTTTGAATATTCAAGTGTTATTGTAACATTACATTAGCTTGATTGTAGGTATAAATAAAGGAGCATATATATGAAGCAAAATTTGATGCACTAAAATAAGAGCAAAATATGGTATTTTAATATGTATGAGGGGATGAGAGAGAAAGAGTGAATTTAAGGGATTTAAGTAATTACTTTGGGATTTTTGTAATTTCTTTTTCAATATGGGATTTTATGTAATAAGGTAAAGTTACTTTGTGTATATATGTAATTTTTCCTTTTATTTTCTATATACAAACTAGTGGCTTACAACTTTGACAAGGAGATTTTCTACTTATGTCATATGGCATTCTGCCAATAACATTTTGAATAAGACGAAGGCAATACGCGTCACTGAATTAGGTACTGTCCGACCAACTGCCCAAACTTCAACCAACTTTTTTGAAGATGTCTGCTGCCAGGAACTTACATAACGTTGGCGTGATTCGATTTGAGCAATGAATCTTGACGTGATACATCCTCGTAATGATAATAAAGTAAAACATGAATTGATCCATAATGGTTATTAGATTGAAGTTCTCTTAGTGAATGTCAGGTCCTCTAGAGGCCTTATAACCGTTTTTTTTGCCCATTCCCACCTATGCGTACTTTGTGGATGATAGGCCTATAGACTCTTGAGACCTCGAAATAGCATTGCTTTCATGTTCTCCCATCAAGTTTAAGGATAGTCACTTACTAACCTGACTTTGCTTTAAGTTTTGGAAGGACAAATACAAAAGCATGGACAACCTAACTATAATCAGCTTGATCAGGAATATTGGGTGGTTCTCCGCCGCTAAGGATTTAACTATTTATTATGTTGTGCCCTACATTTGATAGATTATCCAACCCCGAGCAATCTTAGTTATTGGTAGGGGTTTGGTTCGTTAGCTGGTATTAGTTTAGTCATTCAGATAGTGACTGGCGTGTTTTTAGCTGTGCATCACACACCTCATGGTTTTAATATCTCTAAGGATTTCCTGGATACTACCAATGTCTGGGTGAGGAGTAGCAACTAATTTGAAGATTACATTACTCACTTTAGGAGCAACCAAAATCCGTTTTGCTAAGCCAAACCATGATAGGTACGTCCGGTTTCAAGCTCATATCCTCTGCCTCTTTCTTGAAAAGAAACTATGCCTGATAAGACGAATAAAGACTCATCTTCTTTTATTCGAAGTGATTAAGAGATAGAGGAGTCCTCGCTCATAAAAGTGAATTGAAAAAGTAAGCCCCTTCTTTTTAATTAGGCTCTATAGTCTGGTCCCCGTCTCTAGTAAGGTCTGATTGTTATCTGTAAGTCTTGTTTTGATCGCAGAAAGATGAACTTTGCAAATGTGATTATATATCTAGGAAGAATATGACTTCTGACTCCAAGTCTACCCTACACAAAATTCGCATGTGATGCGTTCATCCACTTGCACGCTTCCTTGCAAGCACGAACGTCTTAGTTCTCCCGTTATAGCTATGTTGAAAAGACAATTATCTCGCTTACAAATATATCTGGACGAGATTAAATATATGACAAGGGTACCCGATATTATAATCATCGTTGATTAGCGTAAAGAATATATGGCCCTGCAAGAGTGTATTACTTTAGTAATTCCATCAATTTATTTAGCCGATACAAATTGTGACCTTCGCCCCGAGCATCTGCAACATCCTCCTTTGATATTCTAATCTGGAAGAACTAAAAGACTAACACATTCGGTGATTTTCACAATCAAAGTGTCACGACCTGAACCGAGGCCCTTGCTGCGACGGGCATCCCAAACCATGAAGGCCCGAGAGCCCTTCTAACTGGCAATCATATGCATAATTCATAACTATAAAATACGGAAACAAAATGAAAACATGGTCATCTGATTATATCAACAAAACAACACGGCTAAGTTCAACAAAACTCAAAATCCATCTAACACCTGTCTGCGAAATATTTACTAACTGAAGGAAAACAACATCTGTTTGAAGACCGGGACAAAGCCCCCGGTCGGACCATAAACCAAAACCAAATAAGATCAACACAGGTGAACAATTTACATACGATATAAGAAAACACATGGGTATACTTAAAAGACTTTGAAACATTTTTTCGAAACCATGACCCACTTTTATTTTACTTCTAAGCTAGATGGTACACCCTACAATCTGTAATTCCACGGGCTATATGGAATCCGCCCTTGACTCGGCTGCCAGGCCCCCATTCCAAGTTTGCTGCAAGGATTGGAGTATCTATAAGGGGGACACGAAAGATCACACAGCAGGGTGCCAAAATTCCCAGTCAAATCAACATGTCATGCTAGTGCACAAGATCACAAAGCAGGGCTCCTAATCATAGTCCCAATTTGGGATGACATGAATCAAGGTACACAAGATCAGAAAGCTAGGTACCATAATCTCGTGTCGGCAAATCACGATTTCTAGCGTTGAGTCTTTCAACTCGTACGTTCTTCGGGTAACCATCTAACTCTCTTTAAGCTCATTGTTAACTCTTTAAGACATGCATTCCTTGAAATCAAAATTTAAAAATCTTACTCTGTTATGGCATTCATCTGATTGGTATCGTCATACCAAGACTTGAAAGTCATATCTCTAAGCCATACATCATCATGTTACAACTCTTTCATTCAAAATGATGTTTAGACCACCAAGTCATTCGAACAGTACAAGAGAATTTGTATATCAAATTACATGAAACTTATGCAAAGATTCTCTCTTTCAATTCTTAAAACATGTGGTGGTCCATTACTTTGTATCAAGGCATGCAACTCTTTAAATCATCACTTTTCATTTATATTAACAAAAAATACCCTCTCTCCAGTTCATAACCAAAGCCAAGTCTTAAACGATAGTAAAGATATTTGCACCATACTTCTCAATATACAATTGAACAATTCATGACATATAAAAACAAGAGGCTTTATAACAAGAGAGGGATTATAAATGTTCATTCTCTCAATTCAATATTCAAACTCAAAACGAATACATACATACATACATACATACATATATATATACGAGTACAAATCAAATTTAGGAGAAGGCCTCAAGACCAAAACTTTATCTCATTGAAAGAGTTCACAATGCATGCTTTTTAATGTAATTCAAAATCCTTCATAAATACATGATTTCTCAATGTTCAAAACATTATAAAACTATTTCACTATGCCCATATAGTTTAGGAAAACCCCACGTACCTTAATGATGAAGAAATTGTGAAAAGATTGAACCTTTAAGCTTAATTGTCCAAACCCTAAGTTGTTTTTCTCCTCTTGTGTTTTAGATGATGAACTAATGATTTGCTAGAGTTAAAACGTGTTAGGGACTTAAATACGTGTTAAGATGTTTAGGGACGGTTATTGGGTGACAAAAGACCATGTTGCCCTTGAAATACTCAAAAATGGAGTTTTTACACCACTTGGCCATAGGGTTTGCGACACCACGTCTATGGCAAACATTGAAGTTTGTGGCGCCAAGTCCATGGAAAAAATTAGGCTTTGAGGCGCCAACCTTTTCCAGTAAGCGTTGGCGATGCCTAGATATCGCCTAAGCTATAGTTTGCGATGCCTACTTAGTTTTGAGGTCCATAACACCCCCAACGTTAATACATGATCTACCATCACTACGGGGGTCCTAAAGATTATTTTAGAAGCATCAAAAGAGTGTTACGACTATAGGGTGTCATAATCGTACAGCCTCGACGGTGCCTCATTCAAACACTCATAACTTCTTACTCCGGACTCGGATTGACAAATGGTTTGAGGCGTTGGAAAGAAGACTCGAAGGGATTTAACTTGATATATAGTAGGCCACATGAATCTTTATATACTAGGAGAAAAAATAGCTGGAAGTTTACCCATGCAAAATCGTTACCTAAAAATTCACGATAGGAAAATGCTCAACTTAACTATTGAGCTAGGGGATTCTTATGGTGTATATTCATTTCCAAGAATATTTCCACACTGAGGAAGTGTCATTCACACTTAATATAAGTAGAAATCATTGGATTAGGGTCCATATACATTAGAAATACGGTTCAACTTTAGCCCGAAAGTGCGGGGTGTTACACAAAGTTTTCTTTCAACCGGTAAAATCTTGGTCCCAAAAAATCATGAGACAATAGACTTAACAAGAACATGGAATATGGAAAATAAGACTCATTTCGTCTAATAATTACTAAAATGCCTTTTTTCACACTCGTGGCTAGTATATCCACCTACGTATCACTTAGAATAATAATAGAGAAATATGGGATTTAGGGCTTATTTGTTTGCACTTAATGGAGATCTGAATTTGAATGGTTCAGACTTCAAACCATTAAGTGCATTTATTTTTTATTAAGATTTTATCTCTTAATAAGTCTTAATAGGTCTTAATCATTCAGACATAAAATCAAGTATTAATAGGTCTGAAGAGGTATTTTGGTGTTGGGTAATATTCACCGCCCCTCTATTCATAATAATCAATACCACCTCTGCTACCGCCATCATTGTCAACCACCACCAACCACCTCCACCATCACAACCACCGTCGACAACAAATATTGCTACCGACCACTATTGTCAACCGCTACCACACCTACTACCTCTATTATTCTAATTATATTTAATGCCACCACCGCCGTCAACACCACCACCATCATCAACCACTGTCGGTCAATCCCTACTATCGATCAACTCATTTATCACAACTAGCATCAGTGCTAACTACCACTAATAAATCACAACCTCCACACATTCTTTGACGACCACCACCATTGTCACTAGTAACACCACCCCTACCATCACTTCAATCACTATCATCGCTACAATTTCTTTACTAACAACCATCTCCACCATCACAACTAAAAATATCTCCAACTAACACCAACACATCGTCAACCATCATTCATTCATTTTTCAGCCATCACAATCAACACCTCCAACAACTAACATCAAGTAACGTCACATCACAACCACCACTACCACTATCAACCGCCACTATCATAACAAATACTACAATACCAATCATCACAACTATCACCAGTAACATTACTAATCACTACCATCAATCATTGTCACCACAACCATCATTATAAACCATCTCTACTATCACTAACAAACATAAATATATATTTTTTTCAATCAACTAATAATTTTGTTGTATTAAATTACATACTTTTTTGATATATAATTAGTTTTTTATTTGAATTGTATTTTTATTTTATTATATATACAAATAATTTTTTTTGTACATTCAGATGTTGAAAAACAAACAGTCTTAATTATTTAGTTTTCAGATTTAGAGACAGCATCTTAATCATTCAGACGTGCATTCAGATGCAGACATCTGAATCTTAAAAAAACAAATGCAGCCTTAATAGTTCAAAGGACAAATATATGTTTAAAGTTGGCCGGATGGCAAGAAAAATATATCAAAAACGTATAACGGGGATAAATATATTCTTTTTCTGGAAGTATAAGGGCAATTACGACCCCTTTTTGAAGAAGGAATAATTGTTGGAAAAATAATAATCTCACTAAGGAATAATATTCATTCTAAATAGCAATAGCAACAGCGTAACAATTACACCAACTATTATATCGATCCATATATAATTTCAAATGAAATAATACAATAAAATTGATTACAAATTAATAGTGTCAAAAGACTATTACTTTTTTTAAAGAAAGAATATTCTTTTATTTCACACAACTCACTATAATATTACTTCTACATTATTTTCTCATAGATTAAAAATAGTATGTAAACTACTCTCTCTACTCTCAATTGTTCTATCTATTTTAGTGTCTTTAAACTAAAATGGAAGTCATTTATTTTTGTGGATGAACTTGTCAAATTTTGAACCAATCAAAATTACATATTATAACACCAATTTGCAGAATGTGTTGCAGGTGTCAAATGGGCCGGGCCGGGCCAACCCGGAACCGGCCCTTCCTTTTTAACCGGGTTGAGGGCCGGTTAAGGACCGGTTTGGACGCTATCCGGGCCGGGTAGGGCCGGGCCAAATAGTAAATAAATTAAAATCCAGCCTAATCCGGCCCACTTAACCCAACCCGGTCAAACCCAGTTAAAAACCGGTCAAAACCGTTTAAAAAATAAATAAAAAATCCAATATACACTATATAAACTCCAATATACACTATATACACTCCAATATACAATATATATTTTTAAAAAAATATATAAACAATTACACATATATACGTACCATTCAATATATAATTATATATGACTATACGTACTACTTTAAATAAAACATATGCTATAATAGTATAATATATATATATACACTACAATATATATATATATATATATATATATATATAAATATTTATATACTAATTTATAAAACATATACACATGTATACGTTAAATATATACTACTTTAGAAGATATATACACATATATATGCACCATTCAATATATATGTACTACTTTAAATAAAATATATACTACAATATACATATATATATATACAACAATATGTATATATATATAGTTACATACTAATTTATAAAACATATACACTTGTATACATTAAAGATATACGTCTATAGAAGATATATACACATATATACGCACCATTCAATATATATGTACTATTTTAAATAAAGTATATACTACAATATATATATATATATATATATATATATATATACTTACATACTAATTTATAAAACATATACACTTGTATACGTTAAATGTATACTACTTTAGAAGATATATACACATATATACGCACCATTCAATATATATGTACTGCTTTAAATAAAATATATACTACAATATATATATATATATATATATATATATATATATATATATATAGTTACATACTAATTTATAGAACATATACACATGTATACGTTAAAGATATACGTCTATAGAAGATATATTACACATATATACACACCATTCAATATATATGTACTATTTTAAATAAAATATATACTACAATATACATATATATATACTACAATATGTATATATATATATAGTTATATACTTATTTGTAAAACATATACACTTAGATACATTAAATATATACATCTGTAGAAGATATATACACATATATACACACCTTTCAAAATATATGTACTACTTCAAATAAAATATATACTACAATATACATATATATATACTACAATATGTATATATATATAGTTATATACTAATTTGTAAAACATATACACTTGTATACGTTAAATATATACGTCTAGAGAAGATATAATAACATATATACACACCATTCAATATATATGTACTACTTTAAATAAAATATATACTACAATATACATATATATATATATATATATATATATATACTACAATATGTATATATATATAGTTATATACTAATTTGTAAAACATATACACTTGTATACATTAAATATATACATCTGTAGAAGATATATACACATATATACACACCATTCAATATATATGTACTATTTTAAATAAAATATATACTACAATATACATATATATATACTACAATATGTATATATATATAGTTATATACTAATTTGTAAAACATATACACTTGTATACATTAAATATATACATCTGTAGAAGATATATACACATACATACACACCATTCAATATATATGTACTATTTTAAACAAAATATATACTACAATATACATATATATATACTACAATATGTATATATATATATAGTTATATATTAATTTGTAAAACATATACACTTGTATATGTTAAATATATACATCTGTAGAAGATATGTACAAATATATACACACCATTCAATATATATGTACTATTTTAAATAAAATATATACTACAATATACATATATATATACTACAATATGTATATATATATAGTTATATACTAATTTGTAAAACATATACACTTGTATACATTAAATATATACATCTGTAGAAGATATATACACATATATACACTTCTATAGAAGATATCCAATTTATAAAACATATACACATGTATACGTTAAATATACACTTCTATAGAAGATATATATACGTGTATACGCACCATTCAATGTATATATACTACTACTTATAAAATATACTACATTATATATACATTACAATATATATAGATATACTTATATACTAATTTATAAAACATATACACATGTATATGTTAAATATACACTTCTATAGAAGATATAAACACGTGTATACGCACCATTCAATGTATATATACTACTACTTATAAAATATACTACATTATATATACATTACAATATATATAGATATACTTATATACTAATTTATAAAACATATACACATTTATACGTTAAATATACACTTCTATAGAAGATATATACACAAATATACAAAACATATGCTACTTAATATAATAAATTAATAATATTTGGTAGTAAATTAATAACATATTAGAAGTAAGTTTTTAATTTAAAGTAGAAAACTAGAAATTCAATTTAAAATTTTAAATCGTTAAATGAAAAAATATAAAAAGCAAGGACTAAGGAGTGAATGAATTTGGGGAATTTTATTGATTGCAAAATGATCCAAAATTTATAATTTACATGAATGAAAAATCTATAAATTATGCATCATTTTTTCCAACTCATTCATGTTAATATTAATGGAAAATTGCATAGGATAGTCGAAGATAACGGGGGCAAAACCATGCATTGGACTTGATTCTGCTGAGTTCTCCCGTGAAGTCATAATTTCTTCAAGTTTCAGCTCGTTGATGATAGGCGAATTTACACGCCTATAGCACTATATTTTGTCCATATTTTGGCCTAGTTTTGAGAACAAATTATATATTTCATGCACTTTTAGTCCTTTTTCCTGTAAGTGAGCTAACGAACATGATTAGCAAAGTTTCAGGTATAAGTGATGCAGAATTCAGCATTTCATGGATAACTTGACGCCAAAGAAAGCTTCACGAAAGGAGAAAAGCCAATCTTGGACGCCAAGGAGTAAAGATGGCGCATGGAAATTCTGTCCCGGGCTAAAACAGCATTTCTGAAGACTTTGGGGACTAGCAGTAATTTATTAGGATTAGGATAGTGATACATTAACCTAGTACAATTGGGTTAAGTATTTTATTAGCTTATTAGGATTAGGATAATGATACATTAACCTAGTACAATTGGGTTAAGTATTTCATTAGCTTAGTAGGATTTGGTTAAGCATTTCATTAGCTTAGTAGGAATAGGATATGGGTATTATAAATACCCTATCTTGCTAGAGATTTTAGAACATCTCAGAACATATTCTTCCATTAATTCTATTTTTCTTCTTCTATTCTTAAATTCCGCAACAAGAGAAACGTTACCTTGCTAAGGGATTCACGCCTAACGCCTACCACACCATTACAAACGTGAAATCTTTATTGTGGTATAACAACAATGTCAATTGTGATTTCCTTCGCACTCATGGGTAACTAAACTTCTCTGTTGGGGTTATGGAAGCCGAATGAGATACTATCTATTGCTGTGAGTTTGTGAGTTCGTGACACGTATGTTGCTTATATCATTATTCTCTTCATCTTAATCTAAATTCTTTGTGGTTGCAAACGCAAGAATACGCCAGTATAACATTTAACTTGTTCGAAAGAAAGGTTATCTGTCTGGAAAAGAGATAATGTCAAGGTAGTAGGGTCCCATCCCCTATTAAAAAGTTAGTGCCGTAACTGGATTAACCTCTTGGAGAATTCGTACCGTTAGATACGCTTTAAGCTCGAAAGAGTTAAAGTGAAATAATCCTTGAATAGGTCGAAAGACGCCTGGATTTACCATCGAATACAATTCTCTATAAGCACATGCATGTCCGAATTCAACACACTCATAGTCAATAGAGACGTATAACTCAGAAGGTGGACATAACCCCAACTCCTCAATTCTCATTGTTTACATCTTACTAAAACATTCTTTCTCCTTTTACTTTTCTATTGCCGTTTTTAGCTACTATTTGGTTACATTACTTGCACAACAAGAATCCCCCCTTTTTCGAGACTTTCACTAAAAGTCTAGTAATCTTCACTTACTTGTTGACCAAGACATTCCCTGTGGGATCGATATCCAACCCAGGTTGGGTTCTATATTTGCTAACGACCGCTTTACACTCCTACGAGAGCTGTAGATTGAGCGTTATAAAAAATTGGCGCCGTTGCCGGGGAATACAAGTGTCAATTAAGTTCGTAATAATTACTAGACCCTTTGGTCAAAGATTCTCGTACTTTTACTTTTAGTTTTTGTTTTTGTTTACTGCAGGTTTTTATTCAGTGCATGCCCCATACCCGAAGTTCTGGTCAACCGTTATTACCTATCAATCCTGAACCACAACGTATTCGCAGAATGGAGGCACAACACGCAATTGAAAGGATGGCTGCTCAACAGGAACAGGCAAGACTAGCTGCGCTAGCCACCGCTCAAGTGCATCAACAGAATATTGATAACTCTGGGCGAGCAACAAATCCTGACGATGAAGATCTAGGTGATGACGAGCTACTAAACCCTAGGCATGCCGCTGAGATCGCAACACCTGCCAACAGAAGAGATCGTCAAGCTAGGTTTAGGCCTGAACGCCAAGCTATGCAGCCAGCTTTCGACGATGATGATGATGATCTTGATGGAGCCGGAGCCACAGGAGCCATTATTCCTCCACCATTGGCACCCGGAGCCAAGTTCAACATCACAAGCACCATGATTCAGTTATTGCAACTCAAGGGATTATTTGGTGGACTAGCAGGCGATGATCCGAATATGCATCTCATCAACTTTATTTCTACATGCAAGTCGTTTGACAATCCTGGAGTTGGTCAGAATGCAATTCGATTACGTCTATTTCCATTGTCTCTGTCTGGGGAGGCAACTCTATGGTTGAATGGGCTGACTCCTGATTCTATTATAAATTGGAGGCAATTGAGAGACTCTTTCCTAGAAAGATTCTTTCCGCCACCCAAAAGAGCACAATTGAGAGATGAAATCAGAAACTTTCGTCAGCTTCCCACTGAAGCTCTTCATGAAACATGGGAGAGGTTCAAGACAAAGCTAGCGAGGTGCCCAAACCATCATATGACTAATGTTCACCTAATGGATATATTATATAGAGCCCTGAATTCAATAACTAAACCAGTGGTGGATAATGCGGCTGGAGGATCCTTTATGGATCTCACCCTTGGTCAAGCAAGCAATATGCTAGATCGTATGACGAAACAAAGTAGAGCTTGGCATACCAGGGATTCTGAGGTAGCAAGCCCCACTTTATCTATTGGCATGACTGCAGACCAAAGAAGAAGAGAAGAAGAACGTGATCAAGATATGACACACATGAAAACACAAGTGGATCTTCTTACAAAGCATCTATTATCAGGGAAGACCGAAAAAGTCAAAGCTGTTGCGTCAAAAGGAAGAAACGAATCTGATTCGGAAGAAGAAGCCAACTACTTGAACAATCAGGGGGGTTTCCGAGGCAATGCCCAAGGAAACCAAGGTCGGAACTATCATGGTAAATCTGGAAACATGGACCAAGGTAGTTGGAAGAACAAGAATGACAGTAGTGGTTTGTATGTTCCCCCTGGAAGACGTGACGCCACCACATCTAGTTCTGAAAGTATGGAAGACATGATGGCTAAACTATTGAAAGGAGTGGAAGCAACTAGCGCGGGAGTAACGGAGGTAATAAATGATTTGTCCGCCATGAAGCAATTAGTTGATTCACATTCCACTTTAATCAAGCAAATAGAGCAGCAATTGAGCCAACTTTTAGCAGCACTCAATCAAAGAAAGACTGGCACCTTACCTAGCGACACTGTGCAAAACCCAAGGAATGATGGGTCATGCATGGACATTACCACCCGAAGCAGTAAGGTGCTGGAAACTTTATCAAAAGGCAAGAAAGTGGTTGACGAAGTAGCAGACATTGATGATAAGGCAAAAGGAGAAGCTGCCGTAGAATCCACCCACGACGTCCATGACGGTACACCAAGTATGTTGCATCCTGAAAAGGCTGAAAAACGAAGGCAAGAGGAAAAGAAAGCCGTGGAGAAAACAATTCCATATCCACCACCACCTTTTCCTCAAAGATTGAAGAAGGTGGCGGACGATACAAAGTTCAGCAAATTCATGACTATGTTAAAACAGCTGACAATTAATGTTCCATTGGTGGAGGCACTTGAACAAATGCCTGGGTATGCAAAATTTATGAAGGATCTTTTGACAAAGAAATGGGCAGTAAGCTATGAGCCGACAGATAATATTCATCATTGCAGTGCAATTGCCACAAGGTCCTTAGTACAGAAGAAGACAGACCCTGGTGCTTTCACTATTCCTTGCACGGTTGGATCTATGAATTTTGCTAAGGCATTGTGCGATTTGGGAGCTAGCATCAATTTGATGCCACTGTCCGTCTACAGAAAGTTGGGGTTGGGCGACCCTACTCCAACCAATATGCGGCTCGTGATGGCAGATAGGTCGGTAAAACGACCTGTGGGTATCTTGAATGATGTGTTGGTGAAGGTGTCTACCTTCATTTTTCCTACAGACTTTGTGATTTTGGATTGCGAGGTGGACTCTAAAGTTCCCATAATCTTGGGACGTCCTTTCCTTGCAACAGGAAGTGTGCTTATTGACATGAGAGCTAATGAGCTTTTATTTCGGTTGAATGACGAAGTGGTCCGCTTTGATATATGCAAAGCAATGAAGCAGCCCAGCGATATGAATGTGTTCTCTGTAGCTGATGTTCATCATGAGGATAAGAAAGCATTATCTGTAGAGAAACAGCTTACTGTTGAGCCATTGTATGCTGCGCCACTGAATGTTGAGCATGAGGACGATGAAGATTATGAAGAACTTATGGGTGCTCTAACAGAAATAGAGTCCTATTCCCATACTCCTAAGCAACCGGACCGTGATCTTAAGAATCAACCGTCACCAACAGCGAAGACTTCCCTTGAAGAGCCACCAATGCTAGAATCGAAAGAGCTCCCCGATTATCTAAGGTATGTGTTCTTGGAAAGTATAAATATACTTCCGGTGAGTGCGGATGATTTAAGTAAACAGCACGTAGAGGCTCTCATATTTGCTCTGAAGAGATACATGAGAGCTATGGGTTGGACTATTGATGATATAATTGGTATCCCTCCTGGGATAGGCATGCACAAGGGTCATCTCGAAGAAGATTGCATGCCTACAAGTAAGCCTCATTATCGTCTGAATCCATTCAGAAAATGATCCACCATCTATCTCGACGAAGTCTAAGTACTCGAGGTAGCTATGTCGTACCACGACAATAAATCAAGCGCTAGATGGGAGGCAACCCATCGTTTATCATTTTTCATTTTTTTGTCTTTGTCTCATTCTAGTACGTGTTTCGTTTTTGATAAATAAAAATACAAAAATAAGAGTCGTGCCACGACCAAAACTAAGGCGCTTGATGGGAGGCAACCCATCGTACTAATCTTTTTCATTGGTTTTGAGCGAATGTAGGTGCAAGAGGTATAAAATGAGGAGATCGATTTCAAATGCGATTTGGACGTATGGCATGGTAAAGGTGGTAAGTTAGGAATTAAGATGCATAAGGCTATGGATTGAGCATTGCTCATGACAAAATAGGCATCGAGCAAGGCTAGGCCTAGGTAAAACTAGGCCACGAACAAGGCAAAGCCTATACTATAGCCTAAGGTCTCGGAATCTAGTGTGCCATAGCATAGGCGCTACCCATGCCCAAGTATGCCATAGCATAGGCGCCGCCTATGCTAATGCCTTTTGTCTCTGAATCTCATATGCCATGCTAAAGGCGCCGCCTATACTCACTAAATGCTTTGCAAAAGGCGCCGCCTATGCTCACCAAATGCTTTGCAAAAGGCATGGCCTATGCTATGGCATTCTGCTCAACTAGGCAAAGCATTAGGCACCGCCTATGGTCACTTTTTGTCTCCAAAACCGATTTTAAATAGGTCAAAACCCGACCCATTCTTTTCCTATATAAAGGAGACTTAGTCTTGAAACACAAACACATTGAAAACTTGACCTAGGCGCCGCACATACTCTCCAAATCATCTCAAAACTTTTCTTTTTGCTCTCCCACTTCACAAGAACATCTCCAAAGGCTTCAATCACGTAAGTACTCTTTTGTTCTTCATCTATTTTTTGTAAGTGCTACGTTGCTATGTCTATTATGAATTGCTACATCTTGAAGAAATATTGGTGATGATTAATGTGTTTGAATTGTTGATACAAAACCAAGTGAGTGAACATGTACGTTAGGATACTCTTAACTTGTTTTCGACTTGAATATTGATTTTGATGCAGTGTTATACCACTTGCGGAATTGCTATAGTCATGAACATTGCATAATCTTGTCACTAGAATGCTTACATGTTAGAATGTCCCGTTCATCGGAATAAGACTTATAGTTGCCTACCGACATAGGAGGTTGTGATTATTGATAGAAACAATACCATGATGTAATCCCTATGTAGCAGTCTTGATATATCTAACATGAAAATATTGTAAAGGTTGCAAGAAGTGATACATCTCTGATTTTCTTGTTGGAATATAGCTCCTACAACGTATGTCGATGAAGTCTAAGTAATCGACCACTTTCACTTCACTAATTCATATCAACAAACGAAGTGTGGGGTGGTACCCCTACTTCTTATGTATAGATTGTATCCATTGAGATTGTGCTAACATGAACATTGTTCTAAGTCTCAGGTACAATGGCACCCAAAGCAAGACAAGGCAAACATAAGGCAACCACTTCACAAAAAGGCAAGAAAAGAGGCCGAAAAGAGCAAGGAGAACCCTCCTCGCTGCAAATACCTCGACTCACTCTTGGAATTAAGTGGGATACTTCTGAGGAACTTCTGAGGATGACGACTCTGATGATGATTCCGACGAAAGGGGTATGACCCCAGACATAGAGGATGAGTCCGACTAACCAGGTTCTTCTTATTTATTTTCCACTGAGGACAGTGTGTCCCGTCTAAGTGTGGGGTGCTGGTATTTGCATGCTATACTTCTCTATCCACATTTGCATTTATTTATGTTTGTTTGTTTTGTTAGTAGTTAATTGTTTTTTTTAGTAGTTAAATTTTTTTTTTAACTTAGCTTCGCATGAAATTATTCTAATAGGCAGCATGAGATTATGACAAGAGTTTGTGCTAAAATCATGACTATTGAGACGTTTAGGCTCTAATTGTGACTCACTATGTGATATTGTTTGGTTTAATTACTTCATCTGTTGGGTCAAGAGTCTATACTACTCCCAATAAAGTCGACCATGTGCCTTGTGTGTGTGAGATAATAGTATATTTTGTGCTTGTGGCTGATGCTAGAACTTACCTGGTATGTATGTAAAGCGAAAATAAAGAGTGCAAGTCTAGGAGATGATTTAGGCATTTCTTTGGCAACCTATGATTATTTTACCTTCTTTTTACCTACCCATGGACATCATCCTAGTTAAACCCTTTTGAGCCTTTAGCCTATTTTCTTTGACAAACCTCGTATGTAAGCCTAATCCATTTTTTTCAAAACCATAATTTGATCCAAATTCCTAAGTTCTTTAAAGTGAAAAAGTCATGTGACAAAATAAGAGGAAATTGGGTGAGTATGATACTTTAGAATGCATTGGTGCTTGAAATTGCTATGAAAAAGAAGTGCTATCATAAGAGGTATGTTATGAAAAGAAAAAGGAAGAAAAAACTGAAAAGTTAGTCATGTTTAAAATCGAAAAACAAAAGAGGAGAAAAAGGATGGTAGAATAAATGAAAGAAAGGTTGTTAGAAAGAAAAGTGTTAATGACACAATGTGATGTATTAAAGCGCTTAGGAACATAGTCACTATTTCTGGCCAAAATAGTCCTACCCGTCCCTTAGCCTACATTACAACCATCATAAGACCTATTTGATTCTAAGCTTAGCATTCTGACATTTAGTGGAGCATTACACTAAGGGCAAGCCTATGGTCATCAGTTGCTGCATATGAATTCTTTGTGAGAGTGAGAGCAAGGATATTTTGATACCCATGTTTGAAAAATATGCTATACTTGTGAGTGATTATGGGTAATATATTGTGAGACACACATGGTTGATGAGTTTTGGGTAGTCGTGTATGATTCTTTGTGCCTTAACCTTTGAATATGAGTTGACCACCATCACGAGTCTATGCTAGAGGTTAAATTGTCTCTACTAATGATCGGAAAACTACTCTTTGTTGATAATTGTTGTGCTTGTCTTGACGAATGTTTTATGTTGTTGCTGTGAAACCCTAAGTTGATGTTTAGAGGGACATGATATTTTGTTCGAGGACGAACAAAGCTTTAAGTGTGGGGTGTTGATGATAGGCGAATTTACACGCCTATAGCACTATATTTTGCCCATATTTTAGCCTAGTTTTGAGAACAAATTATATATTTCATGCACTTTTAGTCCTTTTTCCTGTAAGTGAGCTAACGAACATGATTAGCAAAGTTTCAGGTATAAATGATGCAGAATTCAACATTTCATGGATAACTTGACGCCAAAGAAAGCTTCACGAAAGGAGAAAAGCCAATCTTGGACGCCAAGGACTAAAGATGGCGCATGAAAATTCTGTCCCGGGCTAAAACAGCATTTCTGAAGACTTTGGGGACTAGCAGTAATTTATTAGGATTAGGATAATGATACATTAACCTAGTACAATTGGGTTAAGTATTTCATTAGCTTATTAGGATTAGGATAATGATACATTAACCTAGTACAATTGGGTTAAGTATTTCATTAGCTTAGTAGGATTTGGTTAAGCATTTCATTAGCTTAGTAGGAATAGGATATGGGTATTATAAATACCCTATCTTGCTAGAGATTTTAGAACATCTCAGAACATATTCTTCCATTAATTCTATTTTTCTTCTTCTATTCTTAAATTCAGCAACAAGAGAAACGTTACCTTGCTAAGGGATTCACGCCTAACGCCTACCACACCATTACAAACGTGAAATCTTTATTGTGGTATAACAACAATGTCAATTGTGATTTCCTTCGCACTCATGGGTAACTAAACTTCTCTGTTGGGGTTATGGAAGCCGAATGAGATACTATCTATTGCTGTGAGTTTGTGAGTTCGTGACACGTATGTTGCTTATATCATTATTCTCTTCATCTTAATCTAAATTCTTTGTGGTTGCAAACGCAAGAATACGCCAGTATAATATTTAACTTGTTCGAAAGAAAGGTTATCTGTCTGGAAAAGAGATAATGTCAAGGTAGTAGGGTCCCATCCCCTATTAAAAAGTTAGTGCCGTAACTGGATTAACCTCTTGGAGAATTCGTACCGTTAGATACGCTTTAAGCTCGAAAGAGTTAAAGTGAAATAATCCTTGAATAGGTCGAAAGACGCCTGGATTTACCATCTAATACAATTCTCTATAAGCACATGCATGTCCGAATTCAACACACTCATAGTCAATAGAGACGTATAACTCAGAAGGTGGACATAACCCCAACTCCTCAATTCTCATTGTTTACATCTTACTAAAACATTCTTTCTCTTTTTACTTTGCTATTGCCGTTTTTAGCTACTATTTGGTTACATTACTTGCACAACAAGAATCCCCCCTTTTTCGACCGCTTTACACTCCTACGAGAGCTGTAGATTGAGCGTTATCAAAAATTGGCACCGTTGCCGGGGAATACAAGTGTCAATTAAGTTCGTAATAATTACTAGACCCTTTGGTCAAAGATTCTCGTACTTTTACTTTTAGTTTTTGTTTTTGTTTACTGCAGGTTTTTATTCAGTGCATGCCCCATACCCGAAGTTCTGGTCAACCGTTATTACCTATCAATCCTGAACCACAACGTATTCGCAGAATGGAGGCACAACACACAATTGAAAGGATGGCTGCTCAACAGGAACAGGCGAGACTAGCTGCGCTAGCCGCCGCTCAAGTGCATCAACAGAATATTGATAACTCTGGGCGAGCAACAAATCCTGACGATGAAGATCTAGGTGAGAGGGGGAGGAAGGAAGTAGGGGAGCGGGAGATAGAAAGTTGAACGACTGCAAATTAACGTAACACAAATAATCAATAATTTATTTGATTAACACATTGTTTTACGAGCGAGGTATATATATATATATATCAATGAATTTTGTAAATTCCTATAAATTTTTGGTTAATTATCTTTTAATTACGATATAATATATATATATATATATATATATATAATATTAGAATTCGCAAAATTCATTGATATTATTATATTATTAAGGAAATATACTACTCCTGTTAATGTGTTGATAAAATAACCAACTATCTGATTTGTACATATACGCATTGCGTTAATATGATGATAACATAACTAATTATATGATTTAATCTTTTTATTAAAATTGAGCACATGTTATTTTTTTCCGATAATAACTATTATAAAACTAAATTGAACACTTATATTTTACTTTGTGATCATTTTTGTACAATTTTAATTAACTTAATTAATTAATTAATATTTTTTAAACTAATTTATAAAATAATATATTTTAAGTAATTAAAATATTTTTTTTTAATATTTTATGAAAACCGACCACTTGTGGTCGGCTTTTTGATTTTTTTTTTAAAATTTTAATGACTTAAAACTCCAACCCGACCCGACCCATGTTTTTTTTACTCCCACCACTTAAATCCCCAAATCAGAACCCCCCCCCCCCCTCAAAAACACATACACACCCACACAAATTCTCCAAATCAAAGCCACACTTTAAATCCTCAACTCTACCGCTGTCTGCCGCCGTTTTCCGCTGCCCCCAACTCCGGTAAGTTCCAAAAACTTCAACTCTATGTTTTTCTTGTTAGATACTAGTTAAAGGTTCAAGAATATAATGCTTTGGTACTAATTTTAGTTAGCTCAAAGTAAAAAAATTATTTGTTCTAGTTATTATGCTTCATTACATAAATTTAGTTAGTTCAAAGTAAAAAAAGTAATGGAAATTTCCATTTAGTTAGTTCAAGATTCCATTTAGTTACATAATTTTAGTTTGTTCTATGTGTGTATTTTGTCAAGTGAAGCTTATCAAGATCCCCTCTTTGTGTGTTTACCAAGTAAATTAGGGTTTACTTTTATTGATACTCCATTGTAGTTTTAGTATGTTAGTGGTTTTTTTATGGTGATTTTAATCTAAAAATATGAGAAAATAAGGATGGTAAGATATTTTTTATTTTGCATAATAGTCAAGATTTTTTAATTCTAATTGCCTAATGGGTTGCTTGGAATTTGATGTTACCGTTTGACAGAATTCGAATTCAAGAAAAGGACTGCTTTGCTATTTTTTTTGTGACCGCTTGTCTCTTTCACTTTAATTTAGTCCAAGCAAGGGTAAGTTGACTTTTCTCTAATTTGTTACAATGAAGTCTTGTTATTTTTCATATTGAAGTCTAGTGAAGCCGTATGTGGTCATGTTCGATTCACTATCATTGTTGTTATCTTCTTGTTATTGTTCATATTGAAGTCTAGTAAAGCCGTGTGTGGTCTTGTGCGATTCACTAGCATTGTTGTTGACATTTTGTTGGTTTTGTTGTTGCTTGTTTCTTGTATTGTGAACTTGCTCTCATATCATTTGGTATGCAAATTTGGTGACTTAATTACTTGAAAATGGTTAAGTAAGTGTAGGAACTTTAAAGGTGATTTTTTTTTTAGAATGTTACTTGGTTGGTGACTTTGTTAGTTGAAAATGGTCAAGTGTAGGAAATTTAAAGGTGATTTTTTTATTTAGAATGTGGTTTGGTTGGTGACTTTGTCAGTTGAAAATGGTTAAGTGTAGGAACTTTAAAGATATTTTTTTTGTTCAGAATGTGACTTGGTTGGTGACTTTGTTAGTTGAAAATGGTTTAGTGTAGGAAATTTAAAGATGATTTTTTTAGTGTAGAAAATTTATAGATGATTTTTTTGTTTAGAATGTGACTTGGTTGGTGACTTAGTTACTTGAAAATGGTTAAGTGCAGGAAATTTAAAGATGATTTCTTTGTTTAGAATGTGACTTGGTTGGTGACTTAGTTACTTGAAAATGGTTAAGTGTAGGGAATTTAAAGATGATTTTTCTGTTTAGAATGTGACTTGGTTGGTGACTTTGTTAGTTGAAAATGGTTTAAGTGTAGGAAATTTAAAGATGATTTTTTATTTAGAATGTGACTTGGTTGGTGACTTTGTTAGTTGAAAATGATTTAGTGTAGGGAATTTAAAGATGATTTTTTTTGTTTAGAATGTGACTTGGTTGGTGACTTAGTTACTTGAAAATGGTTTTAAGTGTAGGAAATTTAAACATGATTTTTTTATTTAGAATGTGACTTGGTTGGTGACTTTGTTAGTTGAAAATGATTTAGTGTAGGGAATTTAAAGATGATTTTTTTGTTTAGAATGTGACTTGGTTGGTGACAATGAAAATGGTTAAGTGTAGGAAATTTAAAGATGATTTTTTTGTTTAGAATGTGACTTGGTTGGTGACTTAGTTACTTGAAAATGGTTAAGTGTAGGGAATTTAAAGATGATTTTTTTGTTTAGAATGTGACTTGGTTGGTGACAATGAAAATGGTTTAGTGTAGGGAATTTAAAGATGATTTTTTTGTTTAGAATGTGACTTGGTTGGTGACTTTGTTAGTTGAAAATGGTTTAGTGTAGGGAATTTAAAGATGATTTTTTTGTTTAGAATGTGACTTCGTTGGTGACTTAGTTACTTGAAAATGGTTAAGTGTAGGGAATTTAAAGATGATTTTTTTGTTTAGAATGTGACTTGGTTGGTGACTTTGTTAGTTGAAAATGATTTAGTGTAGGAAATTTAAAGATAATTTTTTTGTTTAGAATGTGACTTGGTTGGTGACTTAGTTACTTGAAAATGGTTAAGGTGACTTAATTGAATTTTTTTGGCTTGATCTAATTAGTTGAATCTGATTGATTGCGTAGATGGAACCTGATTATAGTTGGATAATCAACGGAACAATGATAATAGAATGGGTATAAGGGAGGAGTTTGTTAAAGGTGTCAAAAGATTTGTTGAACATGCTAAAACACTTGATTTTTGAACACGTTTTGGGGCTATTCGTTGTCCTTGTGTTAGATGTGATGGTATAAATCTTGTAAGTGAAGAAGTTGTAAAGGAACATCTTTATAGAAAGAGTTTCATCGGGACTTTTTAAGATTGCGTGGTATTCATGGTGATATTGCGTAAAATAACTTTGTTGTTGGAGAAAATAGTAGGTCTGCAGCGCATAATGAATATCAAGATACTAGGATGACAGAAATGGTACACGATGCTTTTGGGATGCAACACGGGGGCGACTTTAGGGAAAATGTCGAAGATGTTCCTAATAGCGAAGCGGGCAAAATTCTATGAACAATTGCATGCTAGTCATCCTTTGTTTGACGGGTGTTCGCGCTCTCATTTATCTGTTGCTATTAGATTATTAAGTATTAAGCCTGACTGAAATATTGCTGAAGGAGGAATGGACTCAATGATAGACCTAATTAAAGAGTTAGTTGACTCCGGCTTGGAGGTTCCTGATTCTTTCTATAAAGCAAAAAGATTGGTGTCAAAGTTAGGTCTCTCCTCGGTTAGAGTTAATTGTTGTGAAAATGGTTGCATGTTATACTTTAAGGAAGATGCTAACCTAGAGTCCTGTAAGTTTTGTCAGCACCCTCGATATAATCGTGGTTCTACTGGAAATCAAATTGCTATTAAGGTGATGCATTATTTACCTCTAATACCAAGGTTGCAGAGGTTGTATACTGGTGTTATGTGCCATCCATCTGATGGAGAGACTTGGAAGCATTTTGAAGCAACTTATCAAGATTTTCCAGCTGAGCAACGAAATATTCGTTTGGAATTATGTGCGAAAGACTTCTCTTCTTTTTCAGTTGATGTTGCGCCATATTCATGTTGGCCTGTATTTATCACCCCTTATAATCTTTCTCCTGAAATGTTGATGACTAGTCCCTATATATTTCTGAATTGTGTTATTCCTGGACCGCATAATCCAAAAAGCAGAATAGATGTCTACTTGCAACCTTTGATCGATGAACTTCAAATTTTATGGCATGAGGGGGTTGAAACTTGGGACATCTCACTTAAAAAGAATTTCAATCTACGTGCATATCTAATGTGGACTGTTAATGATTTTCCTGCTTATGGAATGTTGTCTGGGTGTATGACAGATAGAAAGCTGGCTTGTCCATACTGCATGGAAAAAACAAAATCTTTCACATTGAGACATGGCAGGAAAAATTCATGGTTTGATTGTCATCATTGTTTCTTGCCACCTGATCATGAATTTAGGAGACTGAAGAATGCATTCAGAAGGAATAGAAGGGAACATGATGGTCCACCTCCAAGGCTGTCTGGTCATGACGACTGGGAAATAGTTCAGGATTTGCCTAAAGCCAGCGAGGAACGATTGTGCAGGCTTGATGGATATGACATTTCGCATAACTGGACTAAGAAAAGTATATTCTGGGAGTTAGAATATTGGCCAGATAGTTTACTTAGAAATAATGTTGATGTCATGCATACTGAGAAGAACTATTTTGACAATTTATTCAACACAGTTATGGATGTCACCGGCAAGAAAAAGGATAATCCTAAGACCAGACTTGACTTACTAGAATATTGCGACCGTAGAGAATTACACTTACAGCAGGGGCCCAACGGCAATGTTTTTAAGCCCAAGGCTAGTTTTACATTCAAGTTGGACCAAAAGCGTCAAATATGTGTGTGGATTCAAAGTTTGAAGATGCCCGATGGATATGCCTCAAATTTGGGAAAGAGGGTTGATATGACATAAGGAATTTTGCATGGAATGAAAAGCCATGATTTTCATGTTTTCATGGAACAATTACTTCCAATTGCTTTTATTGGTTTACCTGAAAATATATTGAAACCAATAGCATAGATCAGTTTGTTCTTCAAAGACTTATGTGCCACCACATTAAAAGAAGAGAATCTGGTGCGAATGGAAAGTAATATTACTGTCATCACCAACAAGCTGGGGAAGATTTTTCCGCCAGTATTCTTCGATGTGATGGAACATCTTCCCATTCACCTTATGCACGAAGCTCGGCTAGGCTGTCCAGTTCAAACTAGGTGAATGTATCCATTCGAACGGTAAACATTTGCAAGATATT
The DNA here is from genome assembly GCA_030864215.1 of Capsicum pubescens. Lineage (NCBI taxonomy): Eukaryota > Viridiplantae > Streptophyta > Magnoliopsida > Solanales > Solanaceae > Capsicum > Capsicum pubescens. Next base: position 20,724,520 of record CM061545.1, read on the forward strand.
TAAATTCATACATATCTTTTTTAAATATAGTAAACCTCTAACCTTAAGATTGTACAGGGTAATTAAAAAATTAAAAAGGGGTCCTAAAAATAAACATAGGGTGGAAGGCTCTATAGTTGAGGCAACTTCTCAATTTTGTTCATACTACTTTTGTGATGAAGTTGCTTGTTCAAGAAACCGACCGAATCGTCACCAGGACGATGTGAATGAGCCTCATTTGCAACCGATATCAATTTTCAATCAATCTGGTTGTAAGACTAAAAAGATCATACCTCGCCGGCTCACTCCCACGAAGCGCAAATCAGCAACTTTGTATGTCTTGCTGAATTACTCGAAAATTGAGCCCTTTCTAAAGTAAGGAAATTAAAATTTTAACATATCTTATTTGTTTACTCATTCCCTTAAAGAAACTAATTGTGTTTCACATGTTGGATGTTCAGTTCATTTAAGACTCAATTCCACGAAAATCAAGTGTATGCATCCTTTGCAACATGGTTTAAAAATGAGGTTCGTAAGTGTATTAATATTTCTACAAAGTTTAAACATTTACACATTCCTCAACTAAAATATATATATGTATAATATTTTTAGGTACACCATTCACCAAATGCAGCCGCATACAATCAGCTCTTGAGAGATATTTCTTTGGGTCCAGTTGAATCTAATGCAATGTCCCAATACAAAGTAAATGAGTTTAAATTTTCCACCAAACAATACTCCAGAACAAGGAAAACAAGCAATAGTGGTGTTTGGGTTAAGGGTGATAATGATGTTGATTACTTTGGCATCATACACGAGATCTTAGAATTGGAGTATGCTGGTTTCTCAATAAAAAAATTATCCTCTTTCGATGTAAGTGGTTTGATCCAAGAACAAGAGGCACAAGAGTACATAAAGAGCATAACATCATTCAAATGAAGCACAATAGGTCGTATCCTATTTACGATCCATTTGTTCTAGCGCAAAATGCTAAACAAGTGTATTATGCTCCTTATCTATTGCACAATGACAAGTATGATTGGTGGGATGTAATAAAAACAAATCCTATAGGCCGGGTGAAAGTTGAGAATGTGCTGGAGACTGCGTATCAAAATGAAATGCAGATTGATCACCAGCTAGTGGATGTTGAATTAGTGGACAGTTTGAATTACTCGAAAAATATATTTGAAGAAGTTAATATTGTGGAAGAAGAGGCTGAGTGGGCAGGAGATGAGGAAACCTCCAAAGAGGGTGAATGGTTTAGTGGAGAGTCTTCAGAAGAGGAGGATTAGTTGTGTAGGTTGTATTTATTATGTATTGATGTCTTTATGCTTTGTACTATATATTTACCTTTACGTTTCATGTTTAAGATGAATATGTAATATACTGTTTAAGATTGTTGTTTTCACTTTTACATGATTTATATAATAATAAAAGTATTCTTGTCTATATCTCGTGTTGTTAGAGCGATTTGAAATGTGAATTAGTAACTTGACATTAGTTACTTGGAATGTTTTTTTATATATTCATTTTGTAGGAACTAACTATTTGTTAACTTAGCATAATTTAGATGTCAGGCAGAGGTGACAAGGGTAAGGGAAAAGTTGATACTATGAAACCAAAAAAGAAAAGACAACCTCCGCCTTATAGACGACCGACAGGTATTCATATATCTGAGGGTCAGTTTGTTGATGCGATAGCACGACCCTCATATTCTAGGTCGTCCAAGGATTCGATACCTACTCCTATGCATGTGGGGCCACTTCATGGGTCTACACTGACTCATTCTGCTCCTATGACCGTGCCACCGCCAGCACATCACTATAGGACGGTCGTTGGCCCATCCAGACATCTACCATCATCGATACCCTCCTGCAGCAGTCACGCAGCTTCACACAGTAATTCTGCTGGATCTATTGGGTTGTCGGATCTTCCGCTTGGAGGCACTCCATCTGGTGTAGTGCATCCACCATCACTTACTATGCAGCCAGGAGACAGAGATGATTCTGGAAGGATTTATCTTGTTCCATTTGTGAGAGGGCAATATTTCTAAATATAATAACGTTATTCATTTTTTCATTACTATATTATTATGCTCTATGAAATTTCTGTTTGATCTTGTGTTGTAGGTTTAGGACGGATGCTGGAGTTGGACAAAAGGCGTGAATATGCATTTCTCGGTACTTCAACGGCTACTGGACCAACTGGTAAAAGGTTCCAGAAATTGACAGGGAAAGAATGTTTGAAGAATTTAAGGTAAGGATTTAACTTATCGACTACTTATTAACACTTTGTTAGAACAAAAGATTTAATATTATATTTTTGTTGTAGAAATTTTACTGGTGGGATGATGCAAAAATATTTCTTATAAAGAAGAACTTTTTCATAAGATGTAGAGCTAGATTTAACGGTCTCTTGGATTATGCCCGATCCAAATTGGTAAAACCTAAGTGGATTCCTGAAACCGCATGGCAACAGTATCTTCGCCATTGGAGTAGCGAAGATTACCAATTGTTGAGGAAAAAAGGAAAGAAAGCTCGGGCATCATCCAAGGGTGGCTCCCTATATACTGCGGGTGTCAGAAGTAGTCTTGTTGTGTTGAAAAAAATGGTATGTAATTTTTACAGTTTAAATTATTTGTTTCTATTTAAATTTTTTTATTATTTGAATATTGATAATTTTTTATATGCAGGAAAAAGAAAAGGGTAGGGAAATATCAGCTGATGAGCTATTCGAGGAGACTCATCTGAAAAAAAAAGAACCCGACTGATGAAGATGTCTGGGTTGAAGCTCGTGCAAAAGCTGTCCATGTAAGAAATATTTTTGAATTTATGAATCTTTTTCTCAAAGTTGATATTATTCAATTATAACTACTTTAATATTTTTTGACTTTTAGTATTAACTTTACTTTGAATATAGGACGAATATGTGCGTCTTGTTGGTGAGTATTGTAGTAGTCAGCCTCCTGAAAGTCAGGGTGACCCAATACCCCAACATGTAGAGGAGGAGTTATGGACAAAAGTTGTGGGTCCTGCAAATAGAGGTCATTTCTACGGATACCATAAAAGGTTTTTTGGCAATAATATTAGGTGTTCGTCCGGCGCTGCATACTCTAGCTCTTTAGTTGATAGAGAAACCATTGAAAGACTAGAAAATATGGTTTCTAAACTCATTGAAGAGCTTGCTGCATAGAGACAGAGGTTTGCTGAACAGAGAGAGAGGCAGAAGAAGACGGAGGAGGCAACAACATCACAAATCAGGATGCTGCAGCAGCAGTTCAGCTCTTTCATTCAGACTGCGGGGTTTATTCCTCCGTGTCCTGGTGATGCAGTTCGGGCTGCAAAAGGTCTAGGCCCCCTGGATGATTTCAGCACGGATGAGGATATGGAAGACGAGGATGAATTCGATGATGATGACTTTTAATTTTTATATGTGTTGTGCTTTGAATTTAGACATTTTGTTGTTTGAAACTATTGTTGTAGTTTTTTTATACTCACTTTTGTTGGACATTTTGTATGTGTTGTACACTTTGAAAGTATTTACATTTATTTTTTTATTGTTGTTGCTGCTGTATTTACATTTGGTTACTGTTGTATTGCATTGTTGTTGTTGCATGCTGTATTTGGGTTTTGATTTTTATTTTTTAAAAATATTCGGGAAAAAACCGACCACAAGTGGTAGGTTTTTGAATTTTTTTTGCAGAAGTGGTCGATTTTATATTAACTTTAATTAATTAAAAAACCAACCACAAGTGGTCGATTTTTATTAAATTAATTAATTAAAGTTAATATAAAACGACCACTTGTGGTCGGTTTAATATTAAAATTTATTATTTAATTTAATATAAAACCGACCACTTGTGGTCGGTTTTTTTCCTAAAGTTATTTTTTCAATTTTAATAAAATAATAATGAATTTTAAAAATATATATATATTAAAAAAAAAAACGACCACTTGTGGTCGAATTTTTAAAAACTACCACTACTTTACCGACCACACAATTTGGTCGGTTTTGTGATCGAAAATTGGGGAAAAACGATCACTTATAGTCGATTTTTATGGTCGGTTTTCCCTTTTCTTAAGTAGTGATTCTTCATTAATTCGGACAAGGTCCATACCATTAAAATTGCCGATGTGTCACTCCCTCCCACGAACATATCCTATATATTGAGGTAAATTTTATAAACTGTCGCATAACTATCAATTTATGATATTTTTAATCAAAATAAGCTACTGATGTTTGTGATAGAAAAAATAAAAAAATCTTCATACTAACACACAAGTCACAATTGCAAAAATAATAGCTTTCACAATTTTTCATTGTATTGACATGAATCATTTTTACAATTTATTTTACTTTTTGGTCTAGTTTTTGAGTATTCAAAAATTTAATTTTAAAATATTAAAATGATATTTAAATTTAAAAACTAATCAAATTAATTTTTTGGAAAACAAAAAGTGTCCCCTAAATTGAGACGAAGGGAGTCCTAAATATGAAAAGTAATAATTGTTAAAAAGAATAAGATATGTAGAGGGAAATTGAAAAAATGCATTATTATGTACTTACTACCAAGATGATAGCTTTGATGTTATCTCTTGTAATAGGGATATGAAAATTGTGGCTCTCATTTTCTCTAAGCTTTAGAAGAAGATGCAATAGATCTTCCTCATCAACATTATTTTTTCTTATGCTTTCTTCGTGTTCCGTGATAATTTCTTCTAGAAGACGATCACATAATTTGTGATGCATTTTCAGTAGCTTTTGATTAGATCCTGTAATGAATCGATTGACAAACCTGAGGGAAGGAAACAAATCCGAGATATTAAAAAGTCCCACGAGAGGTGTTATTTTGTTTATCGTGGCTATCAGTGAATCTTGATCTTTACATGCCTTTCCAATCGGAGCCCTACAAATAACAACACAGGTGATCGAGTTAAAACACTCGTACACATCTATCGGGGCACCTTTAGCTGATGACTCCTTAATAGTTTTCACTAAGTGTGAAATTTCCTCCTACATAAGAGGATAATTCGAGTGAACTCTTTTGGTGCTAAGGATTTCTAACGTGCAAATTTTGCACATTTGTCTCCAGTAATAACCATAGGGAGCAAAACCAATGTCTTTACCGTTGTACGCTATAGTCTTCGCGACAAGGAGCTCCGGCCTATGTGACAACACCGTGTCACTTTTTTTTTTTTTTGTTCTTCCAACATATGATAAGAATCTAGAGGTCCAACAATTGGCTCTTCCCAACATTTTTTGATCAATGAATCACATTGGATAACATTTACTCAAGGGAACTCCAAAATATCTGAAGGGTAATTCTCCTTTAGAGTAGCCTAGTAAGTCCAAAATTTGTAACTGGATAGGAGGAGAGACACCTCCAAAATAAACAACATTTTTATGGACATTAGCTTTCAAATTAGAAGCTGTCGAGAACAACTGAAACTTACTTTGTAATAGAGCTACCGATGTGATATCACCTTTGCAAAAGACTAGCAGATCATCAGTGAACCCCAAATGTATCACCCCTATTTTTTGGGCAAGTTTGCCAAAAGGACACCATGGGATTTTTTTTTGCCAAAATTCTAAACTTGATGAATAATTTATCAAAAAGACACTTAATTCCACATCATCATTAACTTTTTCAACTTAACAACTTCACCCACAAATTTTATAATAATTCACTTTAACCCAATACTTCTAACTTAATAAATTCATCCACAAGTTTTAAATAATACACTTCAACCCACTCCATCATCCATCATTATATATATATATATAAAATATTTAGGTTTCCAAAAATATAAATAAAAAAATCCAAAAGCTAAAAATAGAAGGTGGTTGTTTTCCTCGAAAAAGCTCCGATTCCGACCATTTTTTCAGCGTTATTTCCGGCGTTCAACTCTAAATCAGTCCACAAACATCATAAGTTTGTCCATTGCACCCATTGTTACCCCATTTATTTGGTATCTTCTCAAACACACCACTTTCCACCATTGTTAAAAAGCTTGAAACCATTCAAATTACTCAAAACCACTTTAGAAAGTACATTACAGCAGCTCAGGCGACTCCAAGTTCATTTCTTTATTCCATAAACCCTAGGATCGTAGATTAGAAGCAATATTTGCAATTTCAAAATTTTCGTACGAATAGCTGCCCAGTCATCAACCACTGATCGTCATTCATCGACCGTGAATATAACCCGATATAGACTATAAGCATAATCTACCGTAGACCAAAACCTAATTCCACGATGTCTATTGTAGAATTTGTTATGGTTTTTGGTGATTTCATGGGAGAATGGTTGGAGACTCTCAAATGCTGGAAATGGAGATCTTTTACGAAGGTGACAATCCCTGTTGTTGTTCACCGCAATAGTTCATACGACAAATTGGTTGCAAGCGTAATGCAGAGCGGGAATCTAGATTGTGTGCTGGGCGACGTAGTGATTAGTTATCTAATGAATTCGAGGGAAAAGGTGAATCCTACGATCATAAATAGTGATGTACGTGTGCTGATGTACATGATGGATATCGATGCAGATGGATTTAGGCCTATTTTAAGGATAAATGTAGCTGAAAGGTCCATCGAAGGACTGGTAAATTCATCAGAACCCCCACCTTCGCGCCGGGCAGTCGGCGATAATTCTAGTGATTACGAGAACGATGACGATCAACCTATTAATACGGAACATGATCCTATGCATATGGAAGAAGTTTCATCTAACTTGCAAGTCGACGAAGAAGACCGTGGAACGGGATCACAACCGAGACATTCCTTCAACGATGGAGCCAATTTCCATCTAGAGGTGAGGCAGTGTTTTGATTATTGTTTGGAGAAGAGCTGCTCCAAATTCTTGAAGGAAAATACTTATCTCGTGGTTGCGGCTGGTTGTTGAGGGCAATGAAGTATGAAACCTCGTGCAGTTTTTGCATATACAAGTATGTCGGGTTGCACACGTGCGGTGTTGAACACGCCACCCGTAGGCATAAGAGATTGTCCTCTGAATTGATTGCTTCACTATTTGTAAATCATTTTCAGGATGGTAAGGGTCCAAGCATAAGTGAAATACAAAGGATTGTGTTCAAGGAGTTGCATTGCCACGCAAGCTATTGGATGTGTTGGAAAGGAAGTGTAATTGCGAAAAACATCATTCGCAGGACAACGGAGCACGTATATGCTTGCTTGCCGGATTTTTCCCACATGGTGTAGTTGTTGAATCCAGGGTCTTCCTACTCTATCATGGTAAACCAGATTAATGGAGCATTCGTTTACTACTTCTTAGCATTCGGAGCTTGCATACGGGGATATGCCCACATGAGAAAGGTAATTGCCGTCGATGGCACATATTTGTATGAAAAGTACGGGGACGTGTTGCTGAGTGCAGTTGCATAGGACACAGAAAATCACATCTTTCCAATTACCTTTTGTGTCGTCGATAAAGAGAACGATGCTTTTTGGACCTTCTTCTTCCAGAAGATGAAGTTTATCGTAGAAGATAAACCAGATCTATGTGTCATCTCCGACAGGCACATCAGTATTGCCAATGCCTTTTCCCATGTTTACAGTCGTGCACACCATCGACTTTGCATGAGGCACCTCGCTGAAAATCAGCGCGTAAATCAGCACTGTGGAGAACATCTTTATCTGTTTTACGCCGCGAAAAAGGCGTATAATGTTGATGAATTTAGTGAGAATTTTGCCGATTGAATAATAATAGCCCCGAGGCAGTACATGTCCTTGAAAATGTGCTTGGTTTTGAGAAATGGAATAGAGCACACTTCCCGGGAAATAGGTACGATGTGATGACCACAAACATCACCGAGTCGCTCAACTCGGTGTTGATGGATGAACGGGAGTACCTCATATCGTACATATTCAATTCAATTGCTAGAAAATTTGGTGAAAAGTTTAGGGAGCGGCATACCTTTGTCGATGGTCAAAACAACATATGTGTGCCTTGTGCGGAAAGGATTCTAAGGGATAACAAGAGTGCGAGCGATTCCTTGTATGTGACTAATGCAAACGGGGGTCTTGACCAATTCACGGTGTTCGAAAGCGGCGTTACTGCCAAGGTCAATCTGTTGGAGAGGAGTTATTCTTGTCGAAAATTTGTCTTGGTGAAAATATCGTGCGAACATGTGATGGGAGCTTTACGAGCAAAATATGGTGCTGGTGTAGGTTATGGCAACTCCATCTACAAGTACTCTTTGTCAATTTATAAATCTGAAACTTACCTCCTCGCGTACTCAGAAGCTATTAACGTTGTCCCTCCAGAGACCGAATGGACTGTGCCACAGGAAGTGCAAGACAGTAAGATTTCTTACGATCGCAAACTCAAAAGGAAAAAAGTCAAATGCACTAAGGTGTCAGTGAGACATTCAAGTCCAAAAGGAGGAATAGGTGTTCTATATGCAAGAAATTCGGGCACAAAAGAACCACATGTAGAATGGCCAACAAATCGTAGACAACCTTTTTTTTTGCTTCAGATGTAATTCTACTGTTGGGGATAAATGTTCATTTCTGTAGAATTTAACCTTTAGTTGTAATCGACTTAATGCATTGTCTATGATAGACTATTTAAATTCTATGGTATATCGTTCCTACAATCTATCAAATATTATGTATTGGTTATATGATTGCTTATCAGACATGCTAAGTTGGTCTTTTCACCGCCTTAACTCTCCAATCGATACAATGAATCATTGTTTCCCATTCACATTTAATGAAAAGCTGCAGAAATGTCTGTTCATAAGAAAAATCGTTGGTATACACAAACCAAGCGTTTTCTCTTCTGACACACGTCGACTGACCATTGGATGGATATATGAAAGGACTCCATATATTGGTCTATAAGTAGAGTTCCTATTTCTACGTAACCCTTCAGTTGTCCCTAAACCCAATATCAGAAACTCTATTCTTCTTCACCCAAATTAGAAAATATGCCTCCAAGAAGGATAACCCTGCGCCCTGTCAGACGTGTTCCCCTAAGGCACTACAACCTCCTTCTTCTAAGGAATGATTTCGATCGCCTGTTCTATGGTCTGAGTCAAGACCGCATCTACCTAGAGCGGGAACTCTGTAGAATTGCTCGTTTCCTGAGGGCAATTCTGACAAGGCTCGGAATAGATGGCCCTGAATGCATCACCCCTCCAGCATCCCCGTGAAATCTGTTGTTTAGTTTTTTATTTTCTTTTATGTTTATTAGTTTTTATTTTGTGTTCATTGCAGAAAAAGTTTTCTTATAGGATTGTTGTTAGAAGAAAACTTCTTCTTATTTTTCTTATTTTGCATGTTCTGGTCGATGTGTCAATGCTTTGAATATAAAAATCCTATGATTATGCAATGAACAAAGAATTTTTGTTTTCAAATTGAATTTTCCTCTTTTTTGTTATTGTTATTTTTTGTGTTAGCACCTGTAGTGAATGCATCTGTAAAAATAAATCACATAAACTGTTTTTCGTCGATCACATAAAGAGTCTATCCTCGATCACATACTTAGTCTATCATCGACTCGACATAGTAGTCGATCATCGATCATGTGAATCGATGGAGCAGCAGTTAAATTAAAATAGATAATACTAACAAGTTTTGGGGCTGGTGGAATAAAATAATTAAATTAAAAATAATTTAAACTAATAATTACATGTTTTGGGCCGGTAGAATAAAATAATTAAATTAAAAATAATTTAAACTGATAATAACATGTTTTGGGTTGTTGGAATAAAATAATCAAATTAAAAATAATTTAAACTGATAATAACAGGTTTTGGGCAGTTGGAATAAAATAATTAAATTAAAAATAATTTAAACTGATAATAACATGTGTTGGGGCTGATGGAATAAAATAATAAAATTAAAAATAATTTAAATAGACAATCTTGAAATGTTGGTGATTTAAATTAAAAATGATATAAACAGTAATTTTATTTTTTGAAACTGGGGGTGAAAGTTAATAGACCGTCGTAGATCATGACCAACGTCATCCATCAACTAGATACTAAAATATACTGTAGACTGGTATGGTCTATTGTAGATCTACACCTGTACGAGTGCATCGAAAGATCTCTTAACTAGGCGTAGACCACTGTGATCTACGTAGACTGATATAGACCAACACTTGGATGTTGTTTAAAAGAGAATAAATAAATTAAAAATAAATGTAGGGTGAGTTTCTATACTTGTGAGGGAGTGTAAACAAGTCACACAATCATATTAAAGGTTATACAAATTAGGGGTGGTGTATTAAGGATTGTGTGGATGGGTAGTGGTTGAATGTTCAATAGCCTAAGGGTAATGTTTTTCAAAGCACAAGTATGTTTTATGGATGTATTTTGTATTTGATGACTACACATTCCACGTACTCCTTAAATGACCACCCCCAAATCAAAAGATTATGTGGAATGGATAGTGGTTGGATAAAATATATCCACAAAACATACTTATGCTTTAAGAAACATTACTCTTAGGAGATTGAACATTCAACCACTACCCATCCACATACTCCTTAATACACTACTCCTAATTTGTATAACCTCTAATATGATTGTTTGACTTGTTTACACTCCCTCACATGTGTAGAAACCCACTCTACATTTATTTTTAATTTATTTATTCTCTTTTAAACAACATCCAAGTGTTGGTCTATATCAGTCTACGTAGATCACAGTGGTCTACGCCTAATTAAGAGATCCGTCGATGCACTCGTACAGGTGTAGGTCTACGATAGACCATACTAGTCTGTGGTATATTTTAGTATCTAGTTGATGGATGATGTTGGTTATAATCTATGACGGTCTATTAACTTTCACCTCCAGTTCCAAAAAATAAAATTACTATTCCAACGATAACAAACGGCTAATTTTGCACTTAACACATCTTTTTTTACTTCATATATAAAGTCGTCACTCCCTCATTATTTTATTTCATTAACTTTGTTTTATTTAAAACTTCTACAATGTCTCAAGCATCTCAAACATCCAATTCTAAAAAGACTCTAATTTGTCATTGTGGGAATACGGCTTTCTTGAGGACGTCACGCACGGACTCAAATCCAGGTCGTAAATTTTATAACTGTACAATTGCGGAGGTGGGTCGTGTATGTCGTTTTTATAATGTTAAGTTAATCGTTATGTAATTATAATTTATTTTCTACGATAATAGCGCATGCTCATTTTTTAAATGGATCGATGAGCTATCACCTCTAAGCAGTCCATCAACGTTGAGTCCGGGACGCGACACATCAAATCTTCGTGGCTCCGAAAAATTTAATCTACTACAAAGGCTCCAAGAATGCGAAGAAAATAGAGATTTTCTTATGAATTTGTTCAAAGAAGCCGAAGAACAAAGGGATAACCTTAAAGTATTGCTACATGACACCAAATACAGAGGGATCAACTAAAACAAAAATTGATTTTGACCGAAGAAAGAGAGAATGGCCTAAAAAATGATGTTGTGCTCTATAATGCTAGTATTCGTTCTTTGGAAAAGTATAATATGGATGTAGTGATATTGAATAAATAATAATACTTCTATTTTTCTACAATGTTAATACTGTTTTTGATAGAATCATAGTCGATCAATCAACACATCAACTTAAAATGGAGCAGCATGGTAATGATAGACTATGAAAAAAGTATACGAAAGATTAGCTAAACATTCTATGAAATAAAAGAGAGTTTCAAATATCCTAACAAACAGATCATTCAACACATTAACAATAAAATAATTCAAATGTCTTTTTCAAAAAATTTCCTCTTCATCAGCATAGGTGTTGTTGATTTCATCAACGATATCCATGAACCCATCTTGTTTTTCTTCCTCACCTTCTTTTTTTCCTTTACCTTCAACAACTGCTTCTTTCTAACCTTCCTTTTCTTCCTCAACTTCTTTTTTTTCTTCCTCTTTAGCAGCTTTTTTTTTTCACCAGCTGCAACTTTATCAGCTTCTTCTTTGTTAGCTTCTTCTTCTTCTTCTTCTTCTTCTTCTTCTTCTTCTTCTTCTTCTTCTTCTTCTTCTTCTTCTTCTTCTTCTTCTTCTTCTTCTTCTTCTTCTTCTTCTTCTTCTTCTTCTTCTTCTTCTTCTTCTTCTTCTTCTTCTTCTTCTTCTTCTTCTTCTTCTTCTTCTTCTTCAGCTGCTGCTTCTATTTTTTCAGCTTCATCTTTTTCCTTGCCTTCTTATTCAACTGCTGTTGTTTCTTTTTCATTTTTTTTCTTCTTCAGCTGTTGCTGCTTCTTATACACTTTCTTCTTGGATCTTGTCTTCTTTCATTTCTTCTTTTTCATCCTTCTTTTCTTCTTCTTTTTTCTCTTCCGCCACAACAGAGGCCAACTCATCCATTTTGCTCCTTTTTTCTTCTTCTTCATTCCTCTCCGATTCACGAAGGTCCACATGCATTGTATCATCATATTACAAAGTGTTACTGATATTTAAAGCTAAAATTTCATTAACAACATTAATTATTGAATGAAGTTACCTCGCTCGTGTTGTCGCTCATCCTGTTTTTTTTTCTTCAGTCTTTTCTCTCTAATATAGGAACCAATATCTAACATCGCTTCCTCGAGCGCAGGAACACGCTTATGAAGATCCTCGGGGTATGAGGTGCCCGCTGCATCTTTGGAGGTGCTCGGAGTATCATCATCACCAACGCATATTTCAACGGGATTACCACCCAAATCCCCGTCATCATCATTGTCCTCATTTAAAATAAGGGCAGTCACCCCTTCTAACTCTTTCTTTAATCCATCGAGGACGTTATTCTTCACCTCGTTCGTATATGGCTCAAAGGTAATCATGTAATCCATTTGAAATAAGGACAATCACCCCTTCTAACTCTTTCTTTAAGCCATCGAGGATGTTATTCTTCACCTCGTTCGTATATGGCTCAAAGGTAATCATGTAATCCATCTTCATCTCACGAACAGTAGGGATGATGTACGGGTGCACGTTCTACAAATTATCAATTAACAATTACATAACATTCGATGCAACAGTAGTATTATTATTGCATAGTAAAAAATAAGTTCATACCTCAGTAACTTTTCCTTTGTACTTGAATTGATCGCCTTCGATTATCTGGTCACTTTTTATTGTGTGCCATCTGAGGATGCGGAAAATGGAAAAGAGCTCATCCGTTGATTTTCCAACAAATTTTCTAGGATGAGGAAAGGCCTCGTACATCCAAACCTATAATCAGTACAACAGAGAAAAAAGAACTCAGAGTCTATGACAGAGTATAAATAAAACAAGAATCTACGATAAACTAACTAAAGGGTTTATGGTAGATACCATGAATGCCCAGGGAAATCCGAATAGAGCATAGGATGCCTTTTTCTTCTCATCAAATACTTCTCTCTGCTTCTTCAGGTCACTTTTCTTCTTCAGATAGTCCAGGGTCAGTTGAAATGTCTCTTTCCCCAAGGATAATTCTCGAAGAAACTCAAAGAATCGACTATTTGAATCAGTTTCGTGTCGACAACCTTCGTTGAATCTTTGCAAGCAACATGGTGTGCAAGAACCATAGTAAACTGCACTTAAACTTCTGGTCCTCGTTCAGCTTATTCCCTCTGATAAAGTGTAACAAGTTGGCCGCCGTAATATTTTTGTTTTTCGTCACCTTAAAGAAAAAATGCTTCTCCTTTTCTAACACTTTCTTCATTTTTGATTCACTGGGGTATGATGAGCAGTTCAGCCCCATGATCAAACAAAATTCTTTCAAGCCAAAATAGACAGGCTTGTTGTTAACGTGGAACCACATCTCATGACACATCTTATCCCTCTTGACGCGTTGCAACAACAAATAATGGACAACTGCCCATTGAACTTGAGATGTTCCGGCAGGTTTCTCAGGTGTCCGAAATAGGATCGCTTGAATCTTTTCTTCAACTCCTGGTCGATAAGAACTTGCTTAAATTCTCGATAAGCAGCCATTATTGATCTGACCGATATCTTCGCCGGGAATGATCCGACCTCGTCCATTATCTTTCAAAGGTCATACCGCTTCACGAAAATGAACCTTGACAAACTTGGCACGGACAAGGGATCATTGTCCCCATCATCACTGTTTCTCCCACTTCCCACGCTCTCTTCACTGTCACCACTAACACTGCGCTTGGGAAGGACATCTTCACTAGACTCGGTGTAGTTTCTTATCTCCTTTAAATCTGAATCAGATTCGAACACTTCCTCATTAATTTTATTTCTTTTTGAGACATTTTTAGCTGCCTCGGCTTTTCTTTTTCTACTGCTACCCGGCTTTGCCTTTAGGATGAATGATTTTTTTTACCTATTTTCAACACAATCCACACCTGCAAAATAAATCTCCCATTTTCAGTTCATATACCACAAGTCTATCAATAGAAATAAGTCAATGCTCAAATGAAAACCCTCCCCCCTCCCAAAAAAAATAAAGAAAAACCCGATCAAAATCGAACATGAAGTATCAAAATCAAACTAGTGCACCTAATCAAACTAATTAGCTATTAATCTTTCAATTTTTACTATTTCAGCCATCATATTTTAAATGAATTTCATACGTCTAAAAGTTTAATTCAATCTAGGGCATTCTGATTGCATAGACCACAAGTCGATTTCATATACCACTGGTCTACGGATTGAAACAGGCGACTGTTGTAATCAAACTGCCAAAATAACTCTTCAAATAACGATTATCCCACCATTCCACCATCAAATAGTTGACTCCAAATATCAATAACTGTGAACCAAAATTCAACATGCAATATCGAAATACAACAATTGCTAAAAATCAAACCACTGCACCTACTCGAACTAATTAGCTATTAATCTTTCAATTTCCACTATTTAGGCAATCATTTTTTAAAAGAATTTTATACGTCTAAAAATTTATTTCAATCTAGGGCATTCTGATTTCATAGACCATGGGTCGATTTCATAGACCACGGGTCTACGGACAGAAACAACTTACTGTTCGAATCAAACTGCCAAAATAACTCTTCAAATAACGATTATCCCACCATTTAACACTTCTTTGCTAAAAAAAAAAACGAAACTAAACCAAAACTCCTTAATCAACCAAATTCGGAAAAAAAAATTCCTACATCACTACGCATCGATTAGCAAAGAAACTTGTTTAAATGGATCTACAAATGACTGAAACATGATTTTAACGAACCTTATGGAGCAAAAACGACCTTTTAGCAGCTGCAAAGAAGGAAAAACGAAAATGGTGTTTGGGGAGAATTGTTCTTCAAGCGGGAGTTGGAGAAAATTTAAGAGGAGAGAGAAGATTTTTTTTTTGATATTGGAAGAAGTTGATGAGTGTTAGTGTATTATGTTAAATTTATAGACGGGTGTTAGTTTACTATGTTAAATTAGTAAAGTTAGAAAAATGATACAATGGTCCCTTGACTATTAGAAAAATGATACAATAGTCCCTTGACTCACATGTGGGCAAATTTTTTCACCTTTTTTTACACTTTTTATACCTAACTCTAAAAAATAATTCAAAAAGAAATTTAGTATTTCTTTGGCTAAATAGTTTTGAGAATGGTAGCTTTTGCCAATTTTCCCCCTATTTTTTCCCATCTAGGATGATAGCTAAATCCATCGATGGTTTTTACAGTTTTCAATATTCTTCTCAAATATTCCATGGCAAGAATAAATAAGAACAGAGACATGGGGTAGCCCTATCGTAACCCTTTTCTAGTAGCAAAAGGCGTAGTATTTTGTCCATTTACCGCTATTAAGTAAGTAACAGTAGTCATACATTGCATGATCCATGTAGAGAACAAAATCAGGAAGCCCAGCAACCTAAATATTTACTTAATAAAAGGCCACTCAATTGACTCATAGGCCTTTGAGATAATTTTGTATATGTACAACAAGAGATAGGTCTATATTCTTTTATTGAGGATGGATTTTTCACACTTGGGATCAAAGTAATTGTGGCACAATTGATAGCTCTGCATAGTCTTGTAGTGATGAAAAATTTTAGCACCGTATCACTTGTTTTCATCAATTCTTTTACTCACTCGTTTAAAAAAGAATGATCTATTTTGACTTGACACAAAGTTTAAGAAAATAAAGAAGATTTTTGAATCTTGTGGCCTTAAATTAAAGTTGTGCCAAATGTACCAAAATACTCTTTAATCTTGTGGCCCTAAACATGTCATGTGGAAAGTTGAAATTAAAGTATTGCCAAAAAGAAAAATGAATCATTCTTTTTTAAACGGACTAAAAAGAAAAGTAGATCATTCTTTTTTAAATCAGGGAGTAGTATTTTATACAAGGATATGACCAACAGTTGAACGTTCACCGAGTTTAATGTACATCAACGGTCCATATTTATCGGATAATTCCTTGAGCTGATGTAAGTTTCCGATGATTGGGAGTTTCCGTGGACCCGGAGGCAATTTTTTCACTCTTTTGTGTTTTTTAATGAACGCAAGAAGTAAAGGTAGGAAAATGAGGAAGACGACAATGAAGAAGGAGGCTTCCATTATGCAATTGACTAAACAAATAATTGATAGGCTCTCTATTCTAATTTATATATAGAGCTTCTTGGAAAGAACAATATTATTGTAGATGGGATAGAGGTGTTTTTTTTTTGGATGGGGGTTGGGGTTAAGAAATGATTTTATTTATATACTATATATATATATATGTAGCAATATTATTTCTTGACATATTTCCAACTAAAGCTGTTGGTGGGACAAATTTTAAACTAGCATGATTCACGTTACATTCCTCTCATTCCGTAATATTTGCTTTTGCTTTTATAATAAAAGGGCACATGGCCAATCTTTAACTAAAAAAATAATATAAAATTAGCATGATTCAAAATTTACTTACTATAATTACTTTACTTTACTATTAGGAGTCGTTTCTTAGAGTGTATAAGAATAATGTAAAATATGGTATATTAGTAACACTTGTGTTACCTATGCTTGCATTAGTTATGGTTATATTTCTCTTATGCAGTGTTTGAACTGATTTATTAAAAATAACATGAATTACACAATTTCTTAAAAAAAAAATTACAAAAATATTCTCCATATATATATTGGAAAGGATGCAGAAAATTTTGATACCATGAATTTTGAGGTATTAGTAATACACACCTCAATACATAATAGAGTGTATAACCAGAGGCGGATCCAGAATTTGAAAGTTGTGGGTGCTCACTTCCTTTTAAGGGAAAAAAGTGTTGCTACCAGGAATTGAACCCACACACCACTTCAAGCATCAAGGTGCTTGAGTTCCATACCAAAGGCAAAACACCCAACAATCATTTTTGTCCATGGGTGCTTAATAATACATTAAAACAAATTTTACTGTATGTTCTATATAAATATATAAAATTCTTCTCGGGGTCAATGGGTGCTCAAGCACCTTGTACGGATTACGTGGATCCGCCCCGTGTATAACTAATGTAAGGTGAAAAACATACCAAATGAGGTACTAGTTATACACATTAAATTAATGCATGCATTAACTTTCCAATACACTCTACCAAATGACCCTTAGACTTGTAACCAAACATTATTGGTATTCCCTCCGTCCGTAAATAATTGTTCACTATTTACTTGGCAAACATATTAAGAAACAACAAATTATAGACATAATTTTATCATATCACCCTTTGAATATAATTTTCAATTCTTTGAAAAATGTATTGAGTAATAACTACAATTAATAGCTAAGAATAAAATGGGTAGAAATGAGTAAATGATCTATTGATTTTTTTAAAGTGGATAAATTTTCCTTTAGGTTTTGACTTGTTATATATATTTCCCTTGTAGTATTAGATAATACATATACCTCCCTGGTTTTCATATTTGGTGTACACAACAACAAAAACATATCGAGTAAAATCTCACAAGTGAAGTCTGAGAAGGGTAAAAGTGTACACGGACGACCTTACCACTCTGTTTCAATTTGATTAAATTATTTTTACTTAATATAGAATTTAAGAAAGTAAAGAAGATTTTTAAATCATGTAATCTTAAATTAAAGATATGTTAAATGTACGTATCAAAATGTCATTTGATCTTTTTTTTAGCAACTCTTTAGTTTTAGCTTTTCATATGGCTCACACGCATTCATGTACAAATGAGTGCAAACAAAGTAACATGAAATATCGCTGATAGTCCATCTATTTTCATCAATCGGTCGGTGGGAGATTAAAGAACATTTTGATATATTTGACATATTTTTAATTTAAAATCACATGAATCAAGAAACTTCTTTTAAACTACATACCAAATCGGCAAATTGGAAATATAAGGACTGCGCTATCTATTTGGTTGTCTCCCTTGCCACTAAAAAGGCTGGTGGCAGTTCAGTATCAACTGATCTTGTAGATGTTGAGAGCTTTTTCGGGTCAGTTATTGGGGCAAGTATGCCAAAACAACTCTTTTTCCAAACTATTTTGCCAAATACCCAAAAGTTTTAAAACATTGGTCAAATACCCACATAATTCCACCTCACCACCAACTTTTTCAACTTAACAATTTCAACCCCAACTTTTATAATAATTCACTTTAACCCAATACTTTCAACTTAATAAATTCATCCACAAGTTTTTAATAATACACTTTAACCCACTCCATCATCCACCATTATATATACAAAAATAACTAGGTTTTCCAAAAATATAAAAAAAATAAAATTCAAAAGCTAAAAATAGAAAGTGGTTATTTTTCCCTCCAAAATGCTCTGATTCCGACCACTTTTCCGTCATTTTTTTCGTCGATCAGCTGCAAATCAGTCCACAAACATCATAAGCTTGTCCATTGCATCCATTGTTACACCATTTGTTTCCTATCTTCTCAAACACACTTTTCACCATTGTTAAAAAGTTTTAAATCAATCACATTACTCAAAACCATTTTAGAAAGTGCATTACAACATCTAAGGAGACTCCAAGTTGATTTCTCAATTCCATAAACCCAACAATCATTGATTAGAAGCAATATATGCAATTTAAAATTTTTTTATGGATATCTGCGCAGCCATCGACCCGTCATCGTCAGTCATAGACCTTGCATACAACCCGACATAGATCTCAAGAATAATCTACCGTCGACCAAATCTTAATTCTACGATGTCTATTGCCGAATTTATTCTGGTTTCTGGTGATTTTATAGGAAAATGGGTGGAGACTCCCAAATGGTTGAAATGGAGATCATTTACCAAGGTGACAATTCCCATTCCTGGTTGCCGCAATAGTTCGTACGACGAATTCGTTGCAAGCGTAATGCAGAGCGGGAACCTAGATTGCGCACTGAGAGACGTGGTTATTAGTTATCTAATGCATTCAAGGGAAAAGGTGAATCCTATTATCATAAATAGCGATATACGTGTACTGAAGTACATGATGGTTGCTGATGCAGATGGCTTTAGGCCTATTTTGAGGATAAATGTGGTTAAGAGGTCCTTTGAAGGACCGCTAAACTCATCAGCACCCCTACCGCGGTGCCCGGCAGTCGACGACGATTTGAATGATTACGAGAACGGTAGCGATGATCCAATTAATATGGAAGAAGATTCTATGCATATGGAAGACTTTTCATCGGACTCACAAGATGATGAAGAAGACTGTGGAACGGCATCACAACCAGGACATTCCTTCTCGGACGGAACCAATTTTTGTTGTGGTCAAACATTCGTCGATAAGAAAGAGCTGAAAATGCTACTAAACGTAACAACGGCGAGGCAGTTTTTTTATTATTATATGGAGAAGAGCTGCACGAAATTGATTAAGGCGAAATGATTATCTAATGGTTGTGGATGGTTTTTGTGGGCAAAAACTTATGAGACCTCAGACAAATTTTGCATATACAAGTATGTCGGGTTGTACACGTGCGGTGTTGAACACGCCATCCACAGGCAAAATAAAGTTTCATACGAATTGATTGCTTCAGTATGTGTAAATCACTTTCGGGATGGTAAGGGTCCAAGCATAAGAGAAATTCAAAGAATTGTGTTTAAGGAGTTACGTTGCAACGCAAGCTATTGGATGTGTTGGAAAGAAAGTATAATTTCTAAGAACATCATTCGCGGGACACCAGAGCATGGATATGCTTTCTTGTCGGATTTTTCCCACATGGTGGAGTTACTGAATTCCGGGTCTTCTTACTCTATCATGGTAAATCAGATGAATGGATCGTTCGTTTACTACTTCTTAGCATTCGGATCTTGCATACGGGGATACGCCCACATGAGAAAGGTAATTGTCGTCGATGGCACACATTTGTATGGCAAGTACGGGGGCGTTCTGTTGAGTGCTGTTGCATAGGACACTGAAAATCATATCTTTCCGATTGCCTTTTGTGTGGTCGATAAAGAGAACGATGCTTCTTGGACCTTCTTCTTCCAGAATATGAAGTCTATCGTAGAAGATGAACCAAATCTATGTGTCATCTCCGACAGGCACATTAGCATCGCCAATGCCTTCTCCTGTGTATACAGTCGTGCACATCAAGGACTTTGCATAAGGCACCTCGCTGAAAATCTTCACATAAATCAATACTGCAGAGAACATCTTTATCTATTTTATGCCGCGGAAAAGGCTCATTCCTTTGATGAGTTTAGCGATAATTTTCAGGAATTGAAGAGTAATTGCCCCGAGAAAGCACATGTCCTTGAAAATGTGCTTGGTTTTGAAAAATGAAGTAGAGCACACTTTTTGAGAAATAGGTACAACGCGATGACCATAAACATCGCCGAGTCGCTCAACTCGATTTTGATGGATGAATGGGAGTACCCCGTGTCGTACATATTCAATTCAATTGCTAGAAAATTTGGTGAAAAGTTTAGGGAGCGGCATGCCTTTGTCGATGGTAAAGAGAATATTTTTGTGCCTTATGCGGAAAGGATCCTAAGGGATAATAAGAGCGCAAGTGATTCCTTGTATGTGAGTAATCCAAATGGGGTCCTTGACCATTACACGGTGTTCGTCAACGACACTACTGCCAAGGTCAATCTCTTGGAGAGGAGTTGTTCTTGCCAGAAATTTAACTTGGTGAAAATGCCGTGCGAACATGTGATGGCAGCTTTACGAGAAAAGTATGGTGATGGCAAAGGTTATGGTAACTCCATCTACGACTACTCTTCGCCAATTTATAAATCTGAAAGTTACCTCCTTGCATACTCGGAAGCAATTAACGTTGTCCCTCCGGAGGCCGAATGGACTGTACCACAGGAATTGCTAGACACTAAAATTTTTCCGCCCCCTTACGATCCCAAACTTAGAAGGAAGAAATTTAAACGCACTAAGGGCATCGGTGAGACACTCAAGTCCAAAAGGAGGAATATGTGTTCAATATGCAAGAAATTCGAGCACAAAAGAACTACGTGTAGAATGGCCATCAAATCATAGCTAGGCTTTTTTTTAGCTTCTATTGTAAAGCTACTGTTTTGGTTGCTAAATGTGCATTTTTGTAGATTTTAACCTTCAGTTGTAATCGACTTAAATTGTTGTCTACGATAGACTACGTAAAGTCTATGGTTTATATTTCACAAGGTCTATAAGATATTATGTATTAGTTATATTATTGCTCATCTAACACGCTATCTTGTTTATTTTCCCGCCTTATCTCTCCAATCGATGCAATGAATCATTATTTCCCTTGTTTCCCGTTCCCATTTAATAAAAAGCTGCACAAAACGTCTATTCACGAGAAAAACCTCTGGTATACGCAAAATAAGCGTTTTATCTTCTCAAATACGTCGACTGTCCATTGGTTGGACACATGAAAGGACGCCATAAATAGGTCTATAAGTACAAGGCCTTTTTCTACGTAACCCTTCACTTGTCTCTAAACCCAATCAGAAAGCCTCTTCTTCTTCTTCTTCTTCACCCAAAACTGAAATCATGCCTGGTCGTAGAATTTCCCTTCGCCCAATAGATGAGTCCCCCATCGTACCTATGATTTGCTTCTTCTTCGAAATGACTTTGACCATCTGTTCCATGGCTTGGGAGAAGATCGACAATACTTGGAGTGTGAGCTCCGGCGAATTGCTCGTTTTCTCCGAGAAATTCTGGAGCGTCTTGGAATGAACGGCAACGACTACATAAACCCCCCCCCCATCCTCATAATTTAGTTTACTTTGTTATTTTAGTTTATGTTTTTTATTATTTTTTTTGTTTGTTCATTGCTGAAGAAGCTTTCTTGTAGGATCTTGTTAGAAGAAAGCTTCTTCTATTTTGCCCTTTTTGCTGTTAATTTTATAATGTAATGCAATGAACAATTTTAATATAACTATGTTTCAGTTTCTTTGATCATTACTTTTACCTTCTTTGTTGTGATTCCAGATTTTTTTTATGTGGCGGTTACTCTTTTTTATAGACAAAAACTCGAATCAAATATGTATGTCTTTTCAATTTACAGTACTGTAGCTTGACTAATTTTCTGAAGAGTAAAAAAGTAATATATAGTCTATCATCGATTGTATACACAGTATTTCCTCGACTTTACATATCCGTCAATCGTAGAGTATATGAATTGATGGGTCATCGTTTAAATTAAAATAAATAATAACAGATTATTAAAAAATAATTTAATTAAAAAAGATTTAAACATATTATGACTTGTTTTGTGGCTGGTGGAAGTAAATGATTAAATTAAAAATGATTTAAATAGATAATCACACGTTTTAGGACATATGAAAAAAATAATTAAATTAAAAATAAATTTAAATAGATAATAAGATATTTTGGGGCTGGTGAAAGAGATTAATTAAATATAATATGATTTAAATGGATAATCACATGTTTTGGGGCTGGTGGAAGAAAATAATTTAATAAAAAAGATTTAAATAGATAATCTTGGAGTGGTGGTGACACTAAATAGACCTTCGTAGATCATGACCTATGTCAGCCATCAATTAGACTGGTCTACCGTAGACTTACACCTTTAGAAGTGCATCAAATGATATCATGCTTATGCGTAGACCACAGTGATCTATGTACACTGTTATAGACCATCACTTGGATATAGTTAAAAAAATGAATAAATAAATTATTAATAAATGTGGTGTAGATTTCTACACATGTGAAGGAGTGTAAACAAGTCACATAATCATATTGGAGCTTGAATAAATTAGGGGAAGGTGAATTAAGGAGTGTGTGGATGGGTTGTGGTTGAATGTTCAATATGCTAAGAGTAGTGTTTTCAAAGAACAAGTATGTATTGTGGATGATGATTGTTCTACCACTATAAATTTCAAACACTCTTTTGATTTAGTGGTGATGATGGAAGGAGTATGTGGAATGTGTAGTCATCAAATACAATACACATCCTCAAAACATACTTGTGCTTTGACAAACATTACTCTTACGATATTGAACATTCAACCACTACCCATCCACACACTCCTTAATTCACCCCTCCCTAATTTATTTAAGCTCTAATATGATTATGTGACTTGTTTACACTCCTTCACATGTGTAGAAATCCACACCATATTTATTTATAATATATTTATTTATTTTTTAACTACATCCAAGTGATGGTCTATAACAGTATACATAGATCACCGTGGTCTATGCATAAGCATGATATCATTCGATGCACTTCTAAAGGTGTAAGTCTATGGTAGACCAGTCTAATTGATGGATGACATAGGTCATGATCTACGGAGGTCTATTAAGTGTCACCACCACTCCAAGATTATCTATAGAAGTGTACATAGATCAACGTAGTCTACACATAATAAAGATATCAATCAATGCACTACTACAGGTATAAGTCTACGGTAGACCAGTATAATCGATGGCGGACATAGGTCATGATCTACGAAAGTCTATTTAGTGTAACCACCAGTTCGAAAAAAGAAAAATTATTTTTCCAACGGTAATAAACGGTTACTTTTGTAAGCCATCAGTGTTAACACTTCATTTTTACTTTATATATAAGGTTTTCATCCCTCATTATTTTATTTTGTTCACTTTATTTTGTTTTTAAAAATTCTACAATATCGCAAGCATATCAAACATCCAATTATAAAAATACTCTAATTGTCATTCTAGGAATGCAGCTGTCTTGAGGACGTCACACATAGATTCAAATCCTGGTCGCAAATTTTATAATTGTGCAATTGCAAAGGTGAGGTGTGTATTTTTCTTTAAAAAAGTTAAGTTAATCGTTATGTAATTATTATTTTTATTCCTAGGATAATGGCGCATGCTCGTTTTTTAAATGGCTTGATGAGCTATCACCTCCGACTAGTCCATCAACATTGTGTCCGGGACTCGAGACATCAAATTTTCAAGGCTAGGCAAAATTTAATCTACTATAAAGGCTCCAACAATGCGAAGAAAATAAAAAAAAATTCATGACTTTGTTCAAAGAAGCCGAAGAACAGTGGGATCACTTTAAAATATTGCTACATGACATCCAAATAGAGAGGGATCAACTAAAACAAAAATTGACTTTGGCCAAAGAAAGGAAGAATTTACAAAAAATGATGTTATGTGCTATAATGCTAGTATTCGTTCTTTGGAAAACTGTAACATGGATGTAGTGATATTGAATAAATATTAATAGTTCTATTTTTCTATAATGTTAATACTATTTTTGATAGAATCTTAGTCGATTAAACAACACGTCAACTTAAATTCGACCACCAGTGTAATGATAGACTATGCATACGGTATATGAAATATTAAATATGCATTCGATGATATCAAGCATACAATGTACCAACTATGACCACACCATGCATATTCAAATTTCATGCCACAAATCAGTTTGACACAAACAGATTCACTGCAGAATCATAACAAGTTTTATAAAATAAAAGAATAATTGTCATATCCTACCACCATATCCTTCAACCTTTATATTTGAGAAATAAAAATTTTTTTATCATATCATAACCACCATGATTCAAGAACACATTAAACGACTTAGGATTCAAATGTATTTTTCCCTAAGTTCCTCATCAACACAAGTGTTACTGTTGATTTCATCAACAATGTCCATGACCACATCTTTTTGGTCAGCTTCAGCTCTTTTTTTTCTCAACAGTTGCAGCTGCTTCTTCATTCTCACCTTCTTCTATTTTTTTTAGCATGTGCAGCAGCTGGTGCTTCTTCAGTTTCCTTTTCTTCCACACCTTCTTCTCTTTCTTCACCTGCAGCAGTTGTTTCTTCCTCAGCTTCTTCTTTTCGTTCACCTGCTGCTCCTTTCTCAACTTCTTCTTTGTCAGCTTTGTCAGCTTCTTCTTCAACAGTTTTTTCTTTTTTCTCGCCTTCTTGTTCTTCTGCTGCCGCTTCTTCTTCTGCTTCTGCAGCTTCTAATTTTCCACCTTCTTCTTGGCTCTTATCTTCTTCATCATCCAACTTTTCTACTTCATTTTTCACTTCTACCACAACAGAGGCCAACTCATCCATTTTGCTCTTTTTTTCTCATTCTTCATTCCTCTTCGATTCACGAAGGTCCACATGCACTGTATCATCATATTACAAAGTGTTACTGATAGTTAAAGCTGAAAATTCATTAACAACATCAATTATTAAATGAAGTTACCTAGCTCTTGTTGTCGCTCATCCATTTCCTTTTTCTTAATTCTTTTCTCTCTGATATAGGCAACAATATCCAACATCGATTTCTCGAGCACAGTGACACGCTTATGAAGATCCCCGGGTGATGAGGTGGTACGAGTACGACCATGAGAATGGACGAGAATGAGTACGTATTGAATCCGTCCAAGAAAGTACACAAGTAAAGTGTAAAAGATGGCCTAAATGCACTAAAAACAACCCTTAAGTTACACTTGATGGGCACCTTACCCTTGAAGGGTATTGTGGTCATTTTGTATTCTATTTTATAATACACTATATATAGAACCTCTTAGGGTTCTTAGTCTTAGTTTTTGTTGAATATGAAAGTGTAACACTTAGAAACATCTCTCTTGAGAGAATGGACCTCCTTGGCCTAAATTATAACTAGGGAAATCAACTTGAGTGTGGAATCACTTGTGTTGGATTCATGCTTGGAAACTTTGGATGCTTGGGAGATCAAAGTAATTCTTGTGCCAATGTAGGAGTTAGGTATTCGATGTGTGTATTTTTTAAAGGTCCAAGAGTGGAATAGACTCTTGGGTTTTTAAGATTACACCTTCATTTTGTGTAAATATCTATTCTCTTATTTGTTGTAATCGTTGTTTCTTGTTTTTGTTAATGTAACCCGTTAGGTGTTGTTATTGTTACCACTTTATTGTTGTTCATATTGTCTTCATATTATTGTTGTTGTTTTTGTTTTAGTGTGATAAACACCTTCTTCATTTCATTATTATTGTTGTCATTGTCGAATCCGAGTGAGGTCTCCAATCGGTCCAAGAATCCTTTAATTAGTGGATTGTTTTGGGTGTGTTTAGTGTTCCCGTGGTTTTTATTGTTTCATTTGGTATCAAAGCCATCTTTGATTTTGTTCTAACAAGATCAATCTTGGGTTTGAGATTTGAAAAATAAAAAAATAAAATAAATGTTGAAAACTGAAAATTCCAAAAAAAAAAAAAAAACAAATTTGTCCATTTTGTGTTCTTGGCTGAAATTGTGTTATTGTTGTGTCTTGGACAAGATATTTACTTGTTTTCTTATTTTTAGAGTTAGTTTTCTTCATCTATAACACTCTTGAGTCTAAATCTAAGTTTGAGCTTACATTGTTGGTGTTGTTTTCGTGAACATAAGGCTTGACCGAATTGTTGTTGAAAACATTATTGTGGTAGACTATTTTGGCCTTGTGGTATTCATCTAGTTGTTGTTCTAAGCTTGACCACATGATATTGTTGTTCATTGGTGGCCTAAGAACCATTTTGTTAAAATTGTAGTTTTCTTGGCCAAGTGTTAAAGATATTGTATTGTGAAAATTGAAAGTTGGCCGTGTGAAAATTGTGGTGTTTTTGGAGATTGTTGTTGGTTGTTCTTGGTGATTGTTGATGTTGTTCTTGAAGTTCTTCACAACATTCATAGCTTGCTAATATAAAGTGAACATTAGATCTATAAAGGTAAAGGAAAAAGGGGTGAAGCTTTGTTAGTCTTGAAAGACTTACCATCACTCATCAAATAGTCAATCGCATCTCAACCACTTTCCAACAACTTTCCATTAAACAAGGGTCCATGTTATAAGGAGAAGTACAAGAAAGTCAAAGTCTTGAAAACTTGAATTTGAAAAGGCTCCAAAACTTGTTTGAATTTCCCTCCTTAAAACAAATTTCACCAATTCCTAAATTGTAAATTGACCAAGACTTGAAATTGGACAACAAAAATTGTTAGAAACCGTAACCAATTACGTGATTCCACATCATTATTGTTACTGTTCACGCAATAATTTTGGCTCAAATTTTAGATTTTCTTAGTTTCTTTTTATTGTTCCATAGTTTCGTTTGATTGGTCCGAACACTAATTGACAAGCTAGTAAACTCCTACTAGATTGTAAATTAGTTTTTGTCCGTTTGTTTGTGTTAACGTTCTTTGTGTGCTTTTCTCTTTTGTGAATTCGTTGTATCTTGTTGGTTCAATTCCGTAAATAAATTTTCTTTGAGTCAACTCAAATGAAAATCTATTCCGGGCAAGAGTAGACTCGACCCTTAATCACTCGCGAAGTACAAGATGACTTTCAACACTTTTCAAACCAAGTGTGAGGTAAAACCGAGAGTGAGAGTGTGGTGAGGCATTTTGAACTAACAAGTTTGTTTTGTTGTTTGTTGTTGTCCTTTGCTTTAGGTACCATGGCTGCCACTAATCTTGATGCCACATTTGATCGTATCAATGATGATATTGAAAAATCAAATGGCACGTGGAAAGGCTACGCCGATTGTTACCTAAACTTATCCCACAAAATCCAACTTTTCTTGTCCAAACACCTTATTTTGAGATCTTTCCGAAGAAAGAGGTGGGCTGCCCCGACCTACACCAAAGTAAAGAGGAGATTGAAACATCTTTGGTACTTGATAGTGAACTTATAGAGAGTGAAGCACTTGCTAGTTCCAAATCTGTCCGTGAGATAGATCATGATCTCATTAGGTTTAATGTCTTGTTTGAAGATGATATAAATACTCCTAATGGACCTAGTGGTAAAAATGATGGTATAGCTTACTTTGAAGGCTATATCCAATATGCTAACCCACTATGGTGTGACAACATTCCTCCTAAAGATGGAAATCTCTTCTTGGAAGATGAGAGTACTCTTATGGGCAAGGAATGTGTAGTCTCGGAAATGAGTACTCTTGGTAGTACTCTTGGTAAGCTTGATGATCAATTTACTCTTAAATGTAGTTCACTACTTGATCATGTAAATGGAATGCTTAAAAATTCTCAAGTTAGTGATGGTGTCAATAGAATTGATCTTGATAAAGCGCGTGTCTCTTTAAACATCTTGTGTGGTAAAAGCGTTGTAATTAGTTTTGTTCATAAAGATCATGTGTATGAAAATATTTTTACGTGTGAATGTGGGAGTGACATTCTAGGGAAAGGAAGGGCTAGCCTTGGCTTAGGCCCTTGGCTAATTTTTTCATTTGATCGCGGTACCATCTTTGGGTGGAAAAGGATGACTCTCGGTCTATTTTCCTTTTGTCTTGATTCTTGTCCAAGCCACTTCCTTTGTAGCAATTGTACTAATCTTTTCATGATTAAAACAAAGGACTCGTAGCTATACTTCAAATTTTTCCCGCCTCGACATGGCATGTTGATGTGTTATTTTTGCTAACCCTAACCCCTCATGTCATGAGAATCTGTGCTTGTTTGTCTTCTCTTGATTTTCAAGGTACGGATTTGAGGTCGAATCCTTTTTCAAGAAGGGGAGGATGATACGAGTACGACCACGAGGATGGACGAGAATGAGTGCGTATTGAATCCATCCAAGAAAGTGCACAAGTGAAGTGTAAAAGAGGACCTAAATGCACTAAATACAGCCCCTAAGTTACACTTGATGGGCACCTCACCCTTGAGGGTTATTGTGGTTATTTTGTATTCTATTTTGTAATACACTATATATAAAACCTCTTAGAATTTTTAGTCTTAGTTTTTGTTGAATATGAAAGTGTAACACTTAGAAACATCTCTCTTGAGAGAATGGCCCTCCTTGGCCTAAATTGTAACTAGGGAAATCAACTTGAGTGTGGAATCACTCGTGTTAGATTCATGCTTGGAAACGTTGGATGCTTGGGAGGTCAAAGTCACTCTTGTGCCAACGTAGGAGTTAGGTATTCGATGTGTGTATTGTTAAAGGTCCAAGAGTGGAATAGCCTCTTGGGTTTTTAAGATTACACCTTCTTTTGTCTAACTATCTATCCTCATGTTTGTTGTAATTGTTGTTTCTTGTGTTTGTTAATGTAACCTGTGAGGTGTTGTTATTGTTACCACTTTGTTGTTGTTCATATTGTCTTCATATTATTGTTGTTGTTGTTGTTTTAGTGTGATAAACACCTTCTTAATTTCATTATTGTTGTTGTCATTGTCGAATCCTAGTGAGGTCTCCAATCGGTCCAAGAATCCTTTTGATTAGTGGACTGTTAGGGGTGTGTTTAGTGTTCTCGTGGTTTTTATTATATCATGAGGTTCCCGCTACATCTTTGTAGGCGCTCAGAGAATCATCATCACTAACGCGTACTCCAACGGGGTTACCACCGAAATCACCGTCATCATCACTGTCCTCATTTAAGTAAGGACAGTCACCCCTTCTAACTCTTTCTTCAAGCCATCGAGGACGTTATTCTTCACCTCATCCATATATGGCTCAAACGTAATCATGTAATCCATTTTTGTCTCACAAATAGTAGGGATGATGTAAGGGTGCACGTTCTATAAATTATCAATTAACAATTACATAACATTCGATGCAATGGTAGTATTATTTCATAATAGAAAATAAGTTCATACCTCGGTAAATTTTCCTTTATACTTGAATGGGTCGCCTTCGATTATCTTGTCACTTTTTATAGTGTGCCATCTGAGTATGCGGGGAATGGGAAGGGGCTCATCTATTGATTTTCCAGCAAATTCTCCAAGATGAGGAAAGGCCTCATAGATCCAAATCTGTAAGCAGTACAACAGTGAAAAAAATTACTCAGAATCTATGACAGAGTATAAATAAAATGAGAATCTACGATAAACTCACTAAAGGGTTTATGGTAGATACCATGAATGCCCAAGAAAATCCGAATAAAGCATAGGATGCCTTCTGTTTCTCATCAAATACCTCCTTCTGCTTCTTCAGGTCACTTTTCTTCTTTAGATAGTCCATGGTCAGTTGAAATGTCTCTTTCCCCCACGGATACTTCTCGAAGAAACTCAACGAATCAACCATTCGAATCAGTTTTGTGTCAACAACCTTCGTCGAATCTTTTGCAAGCAATATGGTGTGCAAGAACCAAAGTAGACAGCACTTGAACTTCTGGTCCTCGTTCAGGCTATTCCCTCTGATCAGGTGTAACAAGTTGGCCGCCGTGATATTTTTGTTTTTTGTCATCTTAAAACAAAAATTGTCCCCCTTTGCTAACACCTTCTTCATTTTTTATTCACTGGGGTATGATGAGCAGTTCAGCCCCGTGATCAAATAAAATTCTTTCAAGCCAAACAGGCAGGCTTGTTGTTAACGTAGAACCATATCTCATGACGCATCTTATCGTTCCTGACACGTCACAATAGCAAATAATGGACCAACTGCCCATTGAACTTGAGATGTTCCGGCAGGTTTCTCAGGTGTCCAAAACAGGATTCCTTGAATCTTTTCTTCAATTCTTGGTCGACAAAAACTTGCTTAAATTCTCGATAAGCATCCATTCTCGATCTGATCGATATCTTTGCCGAGAAAGATCCGACCTCGTCAATTATCGTTTGAAGGTCATACCGCTCCACGAAAATGCACCTTGAAAGATATGGCACGAACAAGGAATCATTATCCCCATCATCACTATTACTCCCACTTCCCTCGCTCTCTTCACTGTCATCACTGACACTCCGCTTGGCAACATCTTCACTAGAATCGACGTACTCGCTTATCTCCTTTAACTTCGAATCTGATTCGGACACCGACTCTTGAATTTTCTTTATTTTTGAGACATTTCCAACTGCCTCAACTCTTCTTCTTCTACTGCTACCAGCGGTACCAGTTTTACGTTTAGGAATGATGACTTTTTTACCCATTTTCAACATAATCTACACCTGAAGAACAAATCTCTCATTTTCAATTCATAGACCACAAGTCTATCAACAAAAATAACTCAATGCTCAAATGGAAACCCCCTAAAAAATTTAACAAACACCCCACCATTAAACAGTTCACTACACAAACATACAATAACTGAACCAAAATCCAGCATGCGAAATCAAAACACAACAATTGCTAAAAATCAAACTAGTGCACCTAATCAAACTAATTAGCTATTAATATTTCAATTTCCACTATTTCAGCAATCCTGTTTTAAAAGAATTTCATGCGTTTCAAAATTGATTTCAATCTAGGGCATTCTAATTTCATAGACCGCGGGTCTACGGACAGAAATAGGTCGCTGTTCAAATCAAAGTGCCAAAACAACTCTTCAAACAATAATTACCCCACCATTCAGCACTTCGTTGCTAAAAGAACACGACTAAACCAAAACACCATATTCAAAAAAAAATCCTACATTACTACGAATCGATTAGCAAAAAAAACTATTTAAATAGATCTAGAAATGATCGAAACTTCATTTTAACTAACCTTGCGAAGAAACAATCACCCCTTAGCAGCTGGAGAAGAAGCCGAAACGACAATGGCATTTTTGGAAAGATGTAGTTTCAAAAGCGAGAGTTGGGAATTGAAGAGGAGAGAGAGAGGTTTTTTTTAATATTGGAATAAGTGGAGGGTGTTAGGTGTATTATATTAAATTTGTAAAATTATAAAAAGGAAAAATTACATAAACTAACAACCTTAAGACATTAATTACAATTAATAGCAATAGTTTCTCAAAATTAGAACTAATAATAAAATATAGCAATATTTTAACTTTGTTAGGGAAAAGCGCGTGACTTGAACTCTTCTTTTTATCCATCCCCTTTTCAAGCTAATTTACCAAATCCAGTTCCCTCTAATCTTTAATTTTTTTTTTTCAAAAACCGTTTTTATCTGAGATCTTGATAAACATTGCACCCTTCAATTAACGTAAGTTTATTTTAAAGTTAATGTAAGTTATATTTTTCATATAATTTTTTTTTATGTATTTTATTGTCGATTTTTTTAAAAAAATTTCATTCTTCTTAGCCGATTTGGTCTGTTAGTTTTTTTTTTTGTATGTGTTGAAATTTTTCGGAGTTCCGCTATAATGGCACAATATGCAAATCGTAGTAGTTCCGGTATTCAAACGATGAATTTGGTTTCCGACAAACTACCATTGTTTAGGACAGATCTGTGTTGGAGAGAGATCTTTTGTTAGTTACATAGTTGGATTAGTGTACCTCGACTTCCTGATTGTAATTTGATGGGTTGATTATTTCAAATTGTTAGTGTCTTAACACTGTACATATGTGTGAATTCTCAATTACGCATCTGTTACTCATCTTTGATTGTCATTTGGTGTCTTTTTCTTCATATGTCTGTTGGTGTTTTTTTCTTCATACTCTTTTCTTCTCCTTTGCAGCAGGATGGTCCAACTTAAATTTCGGAGTTCCCAGAAGATACCGTCTACCCTGAAAAGGAGTTGTTCGATGTTGATAGTGTGTTGGATGATGATACATTCATGTCTATAGCATTTGAATAAGCTATTTTTGCCTTGATTATCCAATTAACAGTTTATTCATTGTATATATATAGAACATAGTAACTAATTCTGCACCATCAAGTTACTTGAGGGAAAACTCAATTTTTCTTCATATGTTGTATTTGGTAGTCATTAGATTTTGAATGTGATGTGTAGTTCTTATTTGTTGAAATGTATTGTTTACATACATAAGACCATTTTAGTGAGCATATGTAATTCTAAAATACATATGACATTTGTGTAAGATAGTTGTATTTATCACTGGCAAGGTTTTGTATAGATATTTTTATACAGAAGTGTAATATGTATTCTGAAAATACATTTGTTATATAATTTGTATATGTGTTGTTATATTCTTTTCTTGTTAATTCAATTTGTACAATTCATGTATTCACAAAATACATATGTGTTTGTTGAAATATAATTGTAATATGTATTATGAAAATACATACAGATTATATGTGTTTTTATATTTACCGCTAAGAATTGTATTTGATGTTAAGTTGTATTTGGTAGTCATTAGATTTTTAATGTGATATGTAGTTCTTGTTTGTTGAAATGTATTTTTTACGTACATATTTGTATTTGTTATTCATCAATTGAAGAAAATTTTTGCATTAAAAATATTTTGATAACTTAGTTATTGACTAGTTATGTATTCACAAAATACATATGATACATTGATGTATAGAATGTATAAACTAAATATAAGATGTATTTCATAAATAGTCGTCAAAAGTTTGTATCAAAATTTAGAATCATAAATAATCAGTGGAAAAAAATAAATTATTTCTGAACTAAATACATCTGTAAACTTATCATTTATTATATTTCCTACATGAACGCCTATTGTGATCTTTAAATCCACATGAACTACAATAATTCTTGTTTTTCTTTTCGAACATATTTCTTTTCGATTTTTTATGATCCTTCTTTGCAGGTCTTCCAGGGGGCCGCTTGTGTTTTGGGGGCAAAACTATCTCCTCCAATATCTCCTGTGGAATCACCCAATCATCTTTGTGTGGTATAGAATAGATGAGAAGATCATACGTTCTTGACACAATTTTTGATTTGTATAGATCAGAGCAATATGATTCCTTTTGAAAATTCTTGCTATCAAGTACTGCATAAGCATGCACACACGGTATCTCGTCCTATTGAAATGCATGGAAAGAAAGAAAAATTCTTAAGACAACAATAAAATATTTATCCTTGTCGTGTATTGTATAGACATATTCTGAGGCTGGTATAACCTGAAATTATTAAAATAAAATTAAAATTATAACAACAATTAT
The DNA here is from genome assembly GCA_030864215.1 of Capsicum pubescens. NCBI lineage: Eukaryota > Viridiplantae > Streptophyta > Magnoliopsida > Solanales > Solanaceae > Capsicum > Capsicum pubescens. Next base: position 20,758,521 of record CM061545.1, read on the forward strand.
TCATTTGACATTTGTAATTATTCCAGTTTAGCAATTGTATTTTACCAACTCTGCATAGGTATATTGCATGTCTCAATATGTATTTTTAGAAATATATGGTCTGCATATTTTTTTTTAAAAATGCAGTCAAACACTTAAAACAGAGAGCATATGTATTTTTTAAATACATATAGCTGGCAGCATATGTAAATGAAAATACATGAAAGTAACTATCAGTGATCACATAAATAGACTGCATATGTATTTGTATGTTAAATACATATATAAAAGGGACTTACCGGTTCCATCCATGATATAAGCAGCAACAAAAGTACCAGTATACAGTTTTCTGAGATAACTTGCATCAACGATTATTACAGGTCTACAATGTTCGAACCCTTTGATACAATAACTTATTAGTATATAGAAAACTTCAAAACGAATTCCAACAAGAACAAATTGTTTAATTGAAAACGGAAAAAATACAAAATAAACTGTAACAATTGTATATCAATATTCCACCTACATAACGCGATGGGAAACTCTAATTTCTAAAAAAAATTATCGATCAAACCACTTTGTTCGAGAACTGATCAAACCATTAATGTTACAATTTTTCCAGCGATTTTCACAAATATAGTTCGAAAATTTATAAACAAAATCATATTTGTTTATTGATTCCTGTATTTGCAGCGTTATCTTATCAAACTTTTCTCAAAACATTAGACGATGAACATAAATTTTTGAAACAGTCGTTTTTTTGAAATTGATATGAATTGCAAATTATGAAAAATATTTTTGAATTTTGAATTATGTTGTTGTAAAAATAATGGTTATGGTTAAAATAGAGTCATTAAAGGAAAAGGTATCTGTAAAAAGTTAAGAAATCTGTCAAATTAAATGTTCTTTAAATTAAGGAATCGTTTTTTCCATATCAAACTGAAACAGATTGGAGTTAAATTAGGAACAGAATCTTTAATTGTATATGTATTTAACTAGCAACAGTTTAATCAAATACAAAATACATATTGCTATTTTTTGTAATTTTGAAAAGGTTGTTATAAAACTTACAATTAAGACTCAATAGTTGCTATTTCTGAAATTTTCCCTTATAAAAATAATGAATTGGTCCCTTAGCTCACATGTGGGCCCCACTTTTTTCACTTTTTCCCACTTTTTACGCCCTAAACCTAAAAAGATAAATCAAAAAGAAATTAAGTGGGTATTTGGCAAATTAGTTTTGGAGGGTTCCTTCTTTGCCAATTATTCCCCAGTTATTGTACCAGAGTTGCAAAGTAGGGATGTGAATGCCTTTCCAATGTTGAAGGCAGGTGCATTGAAGTTCTTTACTATGTTCAGAAATCTGCTGTCGAAGACTGCTGCAATGGCATTACTTCCAGATGTTGTGCGCTTCGTTGCTTCAGATTCAAATGTTGTTCATTCTTATGCTGCAAGTTGCATTGAGAAACTGTTGCTTGTCAAAGATGATGGGACACGATCAAGGTATACAGCAGCAGATATTAGTCCCTTTTTGCTAGTGTTGATGACCAACCTTTTTAGTGCACTGGAGAATCCAGAATCCGAGGAGAATCAATAAATAATGAAGTGTATCATGCGAGTGCTAGGAGCTGCTGAAATTTCTCGTGATGTTGCTTCAGCTTGCATAGCTGGTCTGACAAATGTTCTTAACAGAGTCTGCCAGAACCCAAAGAATCCTATTCTCAATCATTATCTCTTTGAATCAGTAGCTGTTCTTATTAGGAGAGCCTATGAGAGCGATCCTAGTCTTATATCTGCTTTTGTCCCTAGCCTCCAGATGATCTTAGCTAATGACGTGAGTGAGTTCTTTCCTTATGCATTCCAGCTGTTGGCTCAGCTTGTTGAGTTGAATAGACCTCATGTACCTGAGCACTACGTGCAGATTTTTGAGATTCTCCTTTTACCTGACTCATGGGAAAAGTCCGCAAATGTTCCAGCTCTTGTCCGATTGCTCCAAGCATTCCTTCGGAAGGCACCCCATGAGCTTAACCAGCAGGGTAGGCTTTCTAATGTTTTGGGTATTTTCAGTACACTGATTTCATCTCCCAGCACAGATGACCAAGGTTTTTATGTACTCAACACGGTTATCGAAAATATTGGGTATGATGTAATATCACCTTTTCGTGGGCCACATTTGGGTTTCACTTTTTAATTTGCTGCAACATGGCAGAAAAGGGAAGTTTTTGAAGAATCTTGTGATATTTATGTCTCTTTTCGTTGTCAAGCATGGGTTACAGAATCTCATGGTTTCAATGAATGCTGTTCAGAAGGATGTATTTCAGACCATCGTGGAGCAATTTTGGGTTCCTAACCTCAAGTTAATCACAGGATCTGTTGAACTCAAGTTGACTTCAGTTGCTTCAACCAAACTAATATGCGAATCTTCAACATTGTTGGATTCCAAGAACCGAAAGTTATAGCACACCGATTTGGCCCGACAAAGCCCCGTTCGTGTCGTTTTGCCCTTATGTCCACACAAATGCCCACGAATATTGAAACGGACCATACTGGGACAATTCCCAACCTCCTTTGCATGCCCCGGTCGATTTTAGGACTACAGAACACCCGGACCCCAGGCCCACCCCCAGAATCGTGGCTATAGTACACCAATTTGGCCAAAAAATGCCCTGTTCGTGCTGTTTAGCCCTTTTGTCCACCCAAATGGCCACAAATATTAAAACAGACCATACTGGGACGATCGCTTACCTCCCTGACATGCCCTGGTCGATTTTTTGTCAACAGCACGCCCTGAACCTAGGCCCACCCCCAGAACCGTGGGCTATAGCACACCGATTTAGGTAAAAAATGCCCCGTTCGTGCCATTTCGCCTGTTTGTTCACCCAAATTGACACAAATATTAAAACGGACCACACTGGGATCATCTCCACCCTCTTTAGCATGCTCCAGTCAATTTTTGGCCTACAGCACCCTTGAACCCAGGGCCCACCCCCGAAACTGCGGACTATAGCACACCGATTTGGTCGAAAAATGCTCCATTCGCACCGTTTTGCCCATTTGTAAACCAAAATAGCCATGAATATAGAAACGAACCATATTGGGATGATCCCTTACTTCCCTGACATGCCTCGTTCAATTTTCGGCCGATAGCACGCCCGGACCCCCGAGCCCACCACTGAAATCATGGGTTACACCACACGGATTTGGCCCTAAAATGCGCTATTTCGCCCGTTTGTCCACCCAAATGTCCATGAATAATTAAATAGACCACACTGGGATAATCCCCAACCTCTCTGACACGACCCGGTCGATTTTTGACCTACAGCACACCCAAAACTCGGGCCCACCCTCGAAACTATGGGCTATAGCAAACCGATTTGGCCCGAAAATGCCTCGTTTCGCCCGTTTGTCCACCTAAAGGGACATGAATATTGAAACAGACCACACTAGGATGATCCCCAACCTCCCTGGCACGTCCCGATCGATTTTCGACCCACATCACTCCCGGACCCCGGGCGCACCCCCAAAACCGTGCGCTATATAGCACATTGATTTAGCCCAAAACTCCCCGTTTGCGCCGTTTCACCCGTTTGTCCACCCAAATGGCCACAAATATTAAAACGGACCACACTGAGATGATCCTCAACCCCCCTAGCATACCCCAGTCGATTTTTAACTCACAACATGCCCGAACCTGGGTCCACCTACGAAACTGTGGGCTATAGTACACCGATTTGGCTTGAAAATGCCCCGTGCTGTTTCGCCTGTTTGTCCACCCAAATGGACATGTATTTTAAAATAAACCACACTAGGGTTATCTCCAACCTCCCTGGCATGCCCCGATTGATTTTTCGCCCACAACAGTCGGACCCCGGGCTTACCCCCAAAACCGTGGGTTATAGCACACCGATTTCACCTAAAAACACTCCGTTCGTGCCATTTCGCCTATTTGTCCATCGAAATAGCCACGAATATTAAAATAGACCACACTAGGATGATCCTCAACCTCCCTGGCATGCCCCAGTCAATTTTCTGCCTACAACACGCTCGGATTCTAGGCCCACCCCTAGAACCGTAGGGTATAGCACACCGATTTAGGCTGCATTTGTTTTTTTAAAGATTCAGAGGTCTGAATCTAAATGCACATCTGAATGATTAAGATGTTGTCTCTAGATCTGAAAACTGAATGATTAAGACTGTTTATTTTTCAACATCTGAATGTGCAAAAAAAAAATTATTCGTATATATGATAAAATAAAAAATACAATTCAAATAAAAAACTAATTATATATCAAAAAAGTATGTAATTTAAAACAACAAAATTATTATTTGATTGAATTTTTTTTTTGTTAGTGATAGTGGAGATGGTTTATAACGGTGGTTGTAGTGACAATGATTGATGTTAGTGATTAGTAATGTTGGTGGTGATAGTTGTGATGATTGGTACTGTAGTGACTGTTATGATGGTGGTGATTGTGATGTGACGTTGCTTGATGTTAGTAGTTGAAGGTGTTGATTGTAATGACTGAAAAATAAATGCATGATGTTTTGACAATGTGTTGGTGCTAGTTGGAGATGTTGTTAGTTGTGATAGTGGGGATGGTTGTTAGTAGAGATAAATTGTAGCGATGGTAGTGGTTGAAGTGATGAGAGAGGTGGCGTTACTAGTAACAATGGTGGTGACGGACAAAGAATATGTGCAGGTTGTGAGTATTAGTGGTAGTTAGTAGTGGTGCTAGTTGTGAAGATGAGTTGGTCGATAGTAGGGATTGGTCGGTAGTGGTTGATGATAGTGGTGCTATTGACGGAGGTGAATATAATTAGAATTATAAATGTAGTAGGTGTGGCAGCAGTTGACAATAGTGATTGGTAGAAATATTCGTTGTCGATGGTGGAGATGGTTGGTAGTGGTGGGTGGTGGTTGACAATGGTGGCGGTGGCAGAGGTGGTTAGTGGTGGTGACTGATGATTATGAATAGAGTGGTGGTGAATATTATCCTACACCAGAATACCTGTTCAGACCTATTAAGACTTGATTCTAGATCTGAATGATTAAGACTTATTCAGACCCATTAAGAGCTAAAATCTTGATAAAAAACAAATGCACTTAATGGTCTAAAGTCTGAACCATTCAGATTCAGACCTCCATTAAGTGAAAACAAATGAGACCTTAGCCTGAAAATGCCCCGTTCGCGCCGTTTTAACTATATGTCCACCCAAATGCCCACAAAGATTGAAACAGACCATATTGGGATGATCCCCAACCTCCCTGGCATGTCCCGATCGATTTTTGGCCCATATCACACCCGGATCCCAGGCCCACCCCTGGAACCATGGGCTATAGCACATCGATTTGGCCAAAAAATGCCCCATTCGCACTATTTAGCCCTTTTGTCCAACCAAATGGCCACGAATATTGAAAAGGACCACACTGAAACGATCTCCAACCTCCCTGGCATGTCCCGGTCGATTTTAGGCCCACAGCACGCCCGGACACCGGGCCCACCCCCGGAACTGTAGGCTATCGCACACTAATTTAGATCGAAAAGGCCCCGATCATGCTGTTTCATCCGTTTGTCTACCCAAATTGAGAAGAATATCAAAATGAACCACACTGGGATGATCCCCAACCTCCTTGGCACGTTTCAGTCAATTTTTGGCCCATAGCACGCTTGGACCCAGGGACCACTCTTGGACCGCGGACTATAGCACACCGATTTGGCCAAAAAATGCCCCATTAGCACCGTTTTACCCGTTTGTCCACCCAAATAACCATGAATATAGAAACAGACCATACTAAGATGATACCCAACTTCCCTGGCATGCCCCGGTCAATTTACGACCGATAGCACGCTCGGACCTCGAGCCCACCACCAGAACCGTGGGCTACACCACACAGATTCGGCCCAAAAATACGCCATTTCACACATTTGTCCACCCAAATGGCCATGAATATTTAAATAGACCACACTGGGGTGATCCCCAACCTCTCTGACACGCCCCGATCTCTTTTCAGCCTACAGCATACCTGGACCTCGGGCCCACAACTAGAACCGTGGGCTATATAGCACACTAGTTTGGCCTGAAAATGCCCCATTTTGCCCGTTTGTCCACCCAAATGCCACGAATATTGAAACAGACCACACTTGGATGATCCCAACCTTCCTGGCATGCCCCGGTCAATTTTTGAACCACTACACACCCAAACCCCGAGCGCACCCCGGAACCATGGGCTATAGCACACCGATTTAGCCCCAAAACTCCTCGTTCGCATCGTTTTGCCCGTTTGTCTACCCAAATAGCTACGTATATTGAAACAGACCACATTGGGATCATCCCCTACCTCCCTGGCTTGTCTCGGTCGATTTTCAACCCACAACACACCCGAACCTCAGGCCTTCCCACAGAACTGTGGGCTATAGCACACTGATTTGGCTAAAAAATACCCTGTGCGCACCGTTTCGCCCGTTTGACTACCCAAATGGCCATAAATTTTGAAACGATCCATACTGGGATGATCCACAACCTCCTTAACATGCCTCTGTCGATTTATGACCCACATCACTCTAGGACCCCGGGTCCACCCCTAGAACCGTGGGCTATAGCACACCGATTTGGCTCGAAAATGCCCCATTTGTGTCGTTTGCCCCTTTTGTCCACCCAAATGGCCACGAATTTTGAAACAGACCACACTGGGATGATCCCCAACCTCCCTGGCATGCCTCGATCGATTTTCAACCCACAGTACGCCCGAACCCCGAGCCCACATATGAAACTATGGGCTATAGCACTCCGATTTGGCTCGAAAATGCCCCATTCGTGCCGTTTCGCATGTTAGTCGACCCAAATGGCCACGAATTTTGAAATGAACCACACTAGGATTATCCACAACCTCCCGAACATGCCTCTGTCGATTTTTGGCCCACAGCACGCTAGGACACCGGGCCCACCCTCAGAATCGTGGGCTATAGCGCATCGATTTGGCTCGAAAATGCCCCATTTGTGCTTTTTCCCCCGTTTGTCCACCCAAATGGCCACGAATTTTGAAACAGACCACACTGGGACGATCCCCAACCTCCCTGGCATACCTCAATCAATTTTTGACCCACAACACACCCGAACCTCGGGACCACATATGAAACTGAGGGCTATAACACTCCGATTTGGCTCGAAAATGCCCCATTCGTGCCGTTTCGCCTATTAGTCGAGCCAAATGGCCACGAATTTTGAAACGAACCACACTAGGATTATCCCCAACCTCCCTGGCATGCCCCGATCGATTTTTGTCCCACAACACGCCGTATCTCAGGCCCACCCTTGAAATCGTGGGCTACAGCACACCGATTTGGCCTAAAAACGCCTCGGTCATGCCATTTCTCCTATTTGTCCACCGAAATGGCCACGAATATTGAAACGGACCACACTAGGACAATCCCCCACCTCCCTAGCATGCCTCGATCAATTTTCTTCCTACAACATGCCTGGACCCTGGGCCCACCCCTTGAACCGTAGGGTATAACACACCGATTTGGCCGAAAAATGCCTCGTTCGTGCCGTTTTTCCCATATGTCCACCCAAATGCCCACAAATATTGAAACAAACCATACTGGGACGATCCCCAACCTCCCTGGCATGCCCTGATCGATTTTCGGCCCATAACACACCTGGACCCAGGCCCACCCCCGGAACCGTGGGCTATAGCACACCGATTTGGCCGAAAAATTCCTCGTTCGCGCTGTTTAGCCCTTTTGTCCACCCAAATGGCCATGAATATTGAAACAGACCACACTGAAACGATCGCCAACCTCCCGGGTATGCCTCGATCGGTTTTTAGCCCACACCATGCCCGAACACCGGGTCCACCCTCGAAACCGTGGGCTATAGCACACCAATTTGGACTGAAAATGCCCCAATCATGTCGTTTCGCTCGTTTGTCCATCCAAATTGACATGAATATTAAAATGGACCACACTGGGATGATCCCCAACCTCCCTGACACGTTTCAGTCAATTTTTGGCCCACAACACGCTTGGACCTAGGGACCACCACCGAAACCGCGGACTATAGCATGCCGATTTGGCTAGAAAATTCCCTATTTGTGTCATTTTACCCGTTTGTCCACCCAAATATCCATGAATCTGGAAATGGACCATACTAGGACTATCCCCAACGTCCCTAGAATACCCTGGTCAATTTACGACCGACAGCATGCCCGAACCCCGAGCCCACCACCGGAACCGTGGGCTACACCACATAGATTTGGCCCAAAAATATGTCATTTCAAATGTTTATCCACCCAAATAGCCACGAATATTTAAATAGAACACACTGGGATGATCCCCAATCTCTATGGTACCCCGAGTCAATTTTCACCCCACAGCACACCTGAACCCCAGGCCCACCACTAGAACCGTGGGCTATAGCACATCGATTTGGCCCGAAAACACCCTGTTTCACCCGTTTGTCCACCCAAATGGCCAGAATATTGAAATAGACCACACTGGGATGATCCCCAACCTTTCTGGCATACCCCGGCCGATTTTTGACCAACTACAGACCCGGACCCCGAGCGCACCCCTGGAACCGTGGGCTATAGCACACGTTTGGCGCAAAAACTCCCTGTTTGCGCCGTTTCGCCCGTTTTTTCACCCAAATGGCCACGGATATTGAAACGGACCACACTGGGATGATCCCCTACCTCCCTGGCACATCCCGGTCAATTTTCAACCCATAGCACGCCTGAACCCTAGGCCTTCCCATGGAATTGTGGGCTATAACACACCAATTTGGCTCGAAAATTCCCTGTTCGCACCATTTTGCCCGTTTGTCCACCTAAATGGCCATAAATTTTGAAATAAATCATACTGGGATGATCCCCAACCTCCCTGACATGCCCCTATCGATTTTTGGCCCACACTGATTTAACCCAAAAATACTAGGACCTCGGGTCCACCCCCAGAATCGTGGGTTATAGCACACCAATTTGGCCTAAAAATGCCCCGTTCATGTCGTTTTGCCAGTTTGTCCATCCAAATTTATAAGAATATTAAAACAGACAATACTGGGATGATCCCTTACCTCTCTGGCATGCTCCAGTTGATTTTCAGCCCACAGCACACTTGGACCGAAGGCCCACCCCTAGAATCGCGGACTATAGCACACCGATTTGGCCAGAAAATGGCCCATTCGAACCGTTTTGCCCATTTTTCCATCCAAATATCCACGAATATAGAAAAGGACCATACAGGGATAATCCCCAACCTCTTTGGCATGCTATGGTCAATTTTTGGCCGACAGAAAGCCCGAACCCCAAACCCACCACCGGAACTCTGGGCTATACCTCACGGATTTGGATAAAATATGCGTTGTTTCGCCAGTTTGTCCACCTAAATGGCCGCAAATATTTAAAATGAAAATACTGGGATGATCCCCAATCTCTCAAGCACGACACCTTCAATTTTTGGCCCACAGCTCACTCGGACCCCTGGTCCAGCCCCTGAATCGTGGGCCATTGCACACCTATTTGTCCCGAAAATGCCTCGTTCCGCCCGTTTGTCGACCCAAATGTCAACAAATATTGAAACAGACCACACTGGGATGATCCCCAACCTCCCTCGCACTCCCTAGTCGATTTTTGACTCACAGCACACCCGTACCCCAGGCGCACCCCAGGAACCGTGGGGCTATAGCACACCGATTTGGCCTAAAAACTCACTGTATGCGCCGTTTCGCCCGTTTGTCCACCCAAACGGCCACGAATATTAAAACAGACCGCACTGAGATGATCCTCAACCCCCCTGGCACGCCTCGATCGATTTTTGACACACAAGACGCCTGAACCCCAAGTTTTTCCATGGAACTGTGGGCTATATCACACCAATTTGGCTAAAAAATTCCCCGTTCGCGTCATTTCGCCTGTTTGTCCACCCAAATAGTCATAATTTTCTAACCAAACCATACTGGGATGATCCCCATCCTCCCTGGTATGCCCCGATCGATTTTTGGCCTACAACACGCCCGGACCCTGGGCCCACCCCCGAAACCGTTGGCTATAGCACACCGATTTCACCAAAAACTCTCTATTCATGTTGTTTTGCCTGTTTGTCCAGCCAAATGGACACAAATATTGAAATGGACCAGACTAGGATGGTCCCCAACCTTCCTGGCACTACTGGATTGATTTTCTGCCTACAACACTCCCGAAACCCGGGCCCACCCTAGAACCGTGGGGTATAGCACACTAATTTTTGCCCGAAAATGCCCAGTTTGCGCCGTTTTGCCCATATGTCTACCCAAATATCCACGAATATTGAAACGAACCACACTGGGATGATCCCCAACCTCCCTGGCATACCTCGGTCGATTTTTGGCCTACAGTCCACTCGGACCCTAGTGCCACCCCCAGAATCGTAGGCTATAGCACACTGATTTGGCCAAAAAATGCCCCGTTCGTGCTGTTTAGCCCGTCTGTCCACCCAAATGGAAAAAAATATCGAAACAGACCACGCTAGGATGATCTCCAACATTAATGGCACACCTCGATCAATTTTTAACCCACAACACGCCCGAACCCTGAGCCCACACCCGGACCATGGGGTATAGCACACTAATATGCCCCGAAAATGCCCTGTTCACGCTGTTTTTCCCGTTTGTCAACCCAAATTGACAAGAATATTAAAACAGATGACACTGGGATAATACCCTACCTCCCTGGCATGCTCCAGTCGATTTTCGGCCCACAGCACGCCCGGACCCAAGGCCCACTCGTGATACCGCGGACTGTAGCATACCGATTTGGCCAGAAAATGCCCCATTCACGAATATAGAAACGAACCATATAGGGATGATCCACAACCTCCTTAGCATGCCCCGAATAATTTTTGGCTGATAACACACCCAGACCCCGAGCCCACCACCAGAACCGTGGGCTATACCACACGGACTTGGCCCTAAAATAGGTTGTTTCTCCCATTTATCCACCCAAATGGCCACTAATGTTTAAACAGGAAACACTGGGATGATCCCCAACCTCTATGGCATGCCCAAGTCAATTTCTGGCCTATAACGCACCCGAACCCCAGGCACACCTCAGGAACCGTGGGCTATACACCAATTTGGCCCAAAAACTCCCCATTAGCGCCGTTTTGCCCGTTTCTCCACCAAAATGGCCACACTTGTTGAAACGAACCACACTGGGATAATCCTCAACCTCCCTAGCATGCCCTGGTCAATTTTCAACCCACAGCACGCCCGAACCCCTGGCCCACCCATGGAACCGTGGGCTATAGCACACCAATTTAGCTCGAAAACGGCCCTTTTCACGTCGTTTCTCCAGTTTCTCCACCCAAATAGCGATGAATTTTGAAAAGAACTACACTGGGATGATCCCCAACCTCCCTGGCATACCTTGATCTATTTTTGGCACACAACACACTCGAACCCCGAGCCCACCCCCGGAACCGTAGGCTATAGCACACCGATTTGGCCCAAAAACACCTTGTTCGTGCCATTTTGTCTTTTAATCCGCCCAAATGACCACGAATATTGAAACGGACCACACTAGGACGATCACCAACCACCCTGGATCGCTCAGATTAATTTTCTGCATACAACACGCCCGGACCCCGATCTCACCCCCCAGAACCCTGGGGTATAGCACACTGATTTGGCCTGAAAATGCCCCGTTTGCACCGTTTTGCTTATTTGTCCACCCAAATTCCCATGAATATTAAAATAGACCACATCGGGACGATCGCCAACCTCTCTGGCATGCCCCGGTCAATTTTTGGCGCACAACACGCCTGGAATTCGAGCCCATCTCCAGAACCGTAGGCTATAGCAAACTAGTTTGGCCCGAAAATGCCCCATTCGTGCCATTTCGCCCGTTTGTCCACCCAAATGACCACGAATATTGAAATAGACCACACTGGGACAATCCCCAACCTCCCTGGCACGTCTCGATTGAGTTTTGGCCCATAGATCGCCCGGACCCCGAGCCCACCATTAAACCGTGGGCTATAACACATCGATTTGACCCGAAAATGCCCTATTTTTCCCGCTTGTCCACCCAAATGGCCACGAATATTAAAACGGACCACACTAGGATGATCCCCAACCTTCTCGGCATACCTCGGTCGATTTTGGTCCCACAACACGCTCGAACCCATTGCCCTCCACCGGAATAGTGGGCTATAGCACACTGATTGGCTCAAAAATGCCCTATTCGCGCTGTTTCGCTCGTTTGACCGCCAAATGGCCACGAATATTGAAACAGACTACACTGGGATGATCATCAACCCACCTGGCACGTCTCGATCAATTTTTGATCCATAACAGGCCCAGAAATTGGGCCCACCCCCATAATCGTAGGCTATAACACATCGATTTGGCCCGAAAATGCCCCGTTCGCGCCGTTTTGCTCGTTTGTCCACTCAAATGGCCGATGAATATTGAAATGGACAACACAGGGACGATCTTCAATCTCCCTAGAATGCCTCGACCGATTTTTGGCCCACAGCATGCTCGAACCCCAGGCCCACCTCCGAAACCATGCGCTATAGCACACCGATTGCTCCTAAAAATGCCCCGTTCACGACGTTTTGCCTGTTTGTTCACCTAAATGGCCACAAATATTGAAACAGACCATACCAAGATGATCCCCAACCTTTCTGACATTCCTTGATGAATTTTAAGCCCACAGAATGCCCAGACTTCGGGCCCACCCTCGGAACCTGGGCTATATAACACCGAATTGGCCCCAAAAAAATCATGTTCTCGTCGATTCGCCCGTTTGTCCACACAAAAATGAATATTAAAATGGACCATACTGAATCGATCCTCAACCTCCATAACATGCCTCAGTCAATTTTTGTCCCACATCACACCCGGAACCCCAGCCCATCCACAGAATCGTGGGCTGTAGCACACCGATTTGGCTGAAAAATGCCCCGTTCGTGTTGTTTCGCCCATTTGTCCACCCAAATGGCTAGAATATTTAAACAGAATACACTGAGATGATTGCCAACCTCCTTGGTATGTCCCGGTTGATTTTTTGCCCACAGCAAGCTCGGACCCCGGGCTCACCCCAAAATTGTGGTCTATAGCACACCGATTTAGGCCAAAAATGTCGCGTTTGTGTCGTTTCACCCGTTTGTCCACCCAAATTGACACGAATATTAAAACGAACCACACTGGGATGATCCCCAACCTCTATGGCATGTTTTAGTCGATTTTTGGCCCCCAAAACTCCCGGACCTAGGGCCTACCCCCAGAACCGCGGACTATAGCACACCGATTTGGCCAGAAAATGCCTCATTCACGCCATTTTGCTCGTTTGTCCACCCAAATATCCACGAATATAGAAACGAACCATACTGGGATGATCCCCAACTTTCCTAGCATACCCCAGTCAATTTTTTACCTACAGCACACCCAGGCTCCGGGCCCACCACCGGAACCGTGGGTTATACCACAGAAATTTATCCCAAAGACGCGATGTTTTGCCCTTTTTCCACCTAAATGGCCACGATCAATGAAACGGACCACACTGGGATGATCTCCTACCTCCCTGGCATGCCTCGGTCAATTTTTAGCACACAGTACACCCGGACCTCGGGCCCACCCTCAGAATTGTGGCTATAACGCACCAATTTAGTCTGAATTTGCCCTGTTTTGCCCGTTTTGTCCACCTAAATAGCCACGAATATTAAAACAGACCACACTAGGATAATCCCCTACCTACCTGGCGTGCCCCGGTCAATTTTTTACACACAGCACTCCCGATCCCTGAGCCCACCCCCATAACCGTGGGCTATAACATACCAATTTAGAACAAAAATGCCCCGTTCGCGTCTTTTTGGCCGTTTGTCCACCCAAAGGGCCACCATTATTGAAACGGACCACACTGTGATGCTCCCCAACCTCCCTGGCATACCTCAATCGATTTTCGGCCCACAGTACATCTGAACCCTGAGTTCACCCCCAAAACCGTGGGCTATAGCACACCAATTTAGCTCAAAAATGCCCCGTTCGCGTCGTTTTATCCGTTTGTCCACCCAAATATCCATGAATATTGAAACATACCATACTGGGATAATTCCCATCCTCCCTGGCAAGCCTCAATCATTTTTTGACCCACAGCATGCCCGGACCCCGAGTCCAACCCCGAATCCATTGATTATAGCACACCAATTTGGCCCGAACACTCCCTGTTCGTGTCGTTTTGCCCGTTTATCCACCCAAATGGCCACGATATTAAAACAGACCACTCTGGGACAATCTCCAACCTCCCTAGCATGACCCGATCATTTTTTGGCTCACAGCACGTCCGAACCCCGAGCCCTTCGGAATCGTGGGCTACAACACACCAATTTGTCCCGTAAATGCCCCATTTCGCTCGCTTGTCCACCCAAATGGCCACGAATATAAAAATAGAGCACACTGGAACGATCCTCAACCCACCTGGTATGCCCCGGTCAATTTTCAGCCCATAACATGCCCGTGCCTCAGGCCCTAGCACACCAATTTGGCCAGAAAATGCCCCATTCACACTGTTTCACCCATTTGTCCACCCAAATGGCCAAAAATATAGAAACAAACCACATTGGGATGATCCCCCAACTACCCTGGCATGTCCTAATTGATTTTCAGCCCCCAACACGCCCAGACCCTGGGCGCACCCCCAAAATCGTGGCTATAGCACACTGATTTGACCTGAAAATACCCCATTCATACCATTTCACCCGTTTGCCAACCCAAATAGCCACGACTATTGAAACAAACCACCCTGGGATGATTCTCAACCTCCCTGGCATGCACCCAATCAATTTACGGCCCACAACATACCCGAACCCTGGACTTACCCCTAGAACCGTGGGCTATAGCACACCTATTTAGCCCAAAAATGCCCCGTCTACTCCGTTTCTCTCGTTTGTCCAACCAAATGGCCACGAATATTGAAAAAAACCACACTGGATGATCCCCAACCTCTCTGGCATGCCCCGATCAATTTTCAGCCCACAGTATGCCCTGAACCCTGGCCTTACCCCAAAACCGTAGGCTATAGCACACTGATTTGACCCGAAAATGCCCCGTTTAGCCCTTTGTCCACCCAAATGGCCACGAATATGGAAACGGGCTACAATGGACAATTACCAACCTTCTTGGCATACCTCGGTTGATTTTCAGCCCATAGCACGCCCTGACCCCGAGCCCACCTTAGAACCGTGGGCTATAACATACCGATTTGGCCCGAAAATGCACCGATAGCGCCATTTCGCCCGTTTATCCACTTAAATGGCCATGAATATTGAAATGGATCACACTTTGATGATCCCTAACCTCTCTGGAATTCTCCAATCAATGTTTTTCCCACAGCACACCCGAACCCCAGGTCTGCCCCCGGAACTGTGGGCTATAACACACAGATTTAGCCAAAAAATGTCCCGTTCGCGTTGTTTTGCCCACTTATCCACCCAAATCGCCACGAATATTGAAACAAACCATATTGGGATGATCCCCAACCTCCCAGGAATGCCCCAGTAGATTTTTGGCCAACAACACGCCCGACCCTAAGCCCACTCCTGAAACCATGGGTTATAGCACTCCGATTTTGCCCGAAAAATGCCTTGTTCACACCGTTTCTCCTGTTTGTCCACCCAAATTGCCACAAATATTAAAACGGACCACACTGGGATGATCCTTAAACTCCCTGGCACGCTCCGATCAATTTTTAGCCTACAGCACGCCTGGACCCCGGACCAACCCCCAAAACCGTGGACTATAGCACACCGATTTAGCACAAAAATTCCCCATTAGCGCCGTTTCACCCGTTTGTCCACCCAAATACCCACGAATATTGAAACAGACCACACTGGGATGATCCCCAACCTTTCTGGCATTCCCCAGTCTATTTTTAGCCCACAACACATGCGAACCCCGAGACCACCCCCGAAATCATAGGCTATAGCACACCAATTTAACCCGATAGCGCCCCGTTCGCGCCGTTTCACTTGTTTGTCCACCCAAATGGCCACGAATATTAAAACTAACAACACTAGGATGATCCCCAACCTCCATAGCATGCCCCGATCAATTTTTAGCCCACAACACGCCCAAACCCACGCATACCCCCAAAACCATGGGCTATAGCATATCGATTTAGTCGAAAATGCACCGTTTGTGCCGTTTTGCCCGTTTGTCCACACAAATAGCCACGAATATTGAAATGGACCACACTAAGACGATCCCCATCCATCCTAGCATGCCTCGGTCGATTTTTGGCCCACAGCACGACTGGACCCCAGGCCCACCCCCAAAACTGTGGGCTATAGCACATCGATTTTGCCCGAAAATGCCCCGTTTCTCCCGTTTGTACACTTAAATAGCCACGAATATTGAAACAAACCATATCAGGATGATCCCCAACCTACCTGTCTTACCCTGGTTAAGTTATTACCATAGTACTCCTGATCCCCGAGCCCACCCTCGGAACCGTGGGTTATAGTATACTAATTTGGCCTAAAAATGCCCCGTTCGCGCAGTTTCGCCAGTTTGTCCTCCCAAAGGGACACGAATATTGAAATGAACGACACTGTGAGGATCCCCAACCTCTCTGGCATACCTCGATTGATTTTTGTCCCACAGCACGCTCGAACCCCGGGTCAACCCCCGAAACCATGGACTATAGCACACCAATTTGGTCTGAAAATACCCTGTTTGCGCTGTTTCACTCATTTGTACACCCAAATGGCCATGAATATTGAAACAGACCACATTGGGATGATCCCCAAACTCCCTTCCATGTTTCGGTCGATTTTCGACAAAAAACACGCTCGAACCCTGGGCCTAACCCTAGAACCGTAGGATCTAGCACACCGATTTGGCAAAAAAATGCTCAGTTCATGCCGTTTTGCCTGTTTGTTAATCCAAATGGCCACGAATATTAAAACGGACCTCAATGGGATGATCTCCAACCTCCCTGGCATCCCTCAGTTGATTTTCAGCCCACAGCACTCCCGAACCTCGGGTCCACCCCCGAAACCGTGGGTTATAACACACTGATTTGGCCTGAAAATGCCTAGTTTATGCCGTTTCACCTGTTTGCCCTCTCAAATGGCCTCGAATATAGAAACAGACCACACTGGGATGATTCCCAACCTCCCTGACATGCTCCGATCAATTTTTAACCCATGGCACGCCCAGACACCGAGCCCACCCCGGAACCTTGGCCTATAACACACCGATTTGGCCAAAAAATGCCCTGTTTTGCCTGCTTGTTCTCCCAAATGGCCATAAATATTGAAACGGACCATAGTACGATGATCGCCAACCTCCCCGGCATACCCCGGTCATTGTTTGGTCTATAGCATGATCGGACCCAGGGCCCACCCCCGGAATCGTGGGAAATAGCACACCGATTTAGCTAGAAAATGCCCTGTTCACGCCCTTTTTCCCGTTTATCATGTCATGGTCAATTTTTTGCCTACAGCACAACCTAACCCCGGGCGCACCCCTTGAATCGTAGGCTATAGCACACCAATTTGGCTCGAAAATGTCTCATTCACGCCGTTTCACCCATTTGTCCACCCAGATGACCACAAATATTGAAACGGACCGCACTGGAATGATATCCAAATTCCTTGGCAAGCCTTGGTTAATTTTTGTCCCTCAACACAGTCGGACCCCGAGTGCATCCCCAGAACCGTGGGCTATAGTAGACCGATTTGCCCCAAAAATGCCCCATTTGTGCCGTTTTGCCCGTTTGTCCACCCAAATAGCCATTAATATTGAAACGGACCACACTAGGATGATCCCCAACAGAAATGGCATGCCTCGGTTGATTTTTGGCCAACAACACGCCTAAACCCCGGGTCATCCCCCGGAATCGTGGGCAATTACACATCGATTTACCCCGAAAAAGCCCCGTTCGGGTCGTTTTACTAGTTTGTCCACCTAGATGGCCTTGAATATTGAAATGGACCACATTGGTATAATCCCCAACCCCCCTGGCACGCCCCAATCAATTTTTCGCCCATAGCATGCCCGGACCCCGGGCCCACCCCAGGTACCGTGGGCTATAGCACTCCGATTTGGCCCAAAAATACTTCGATCACACTATTTTGCCTATTTGTGAACCCAAATGGCTACAAATATTGAAACGGACCACACTGGAATGATCCCCAACCTCCCTATAATGCGCACAGTTGATTTATGGCCCATATCGCGCTCAGACCTTGGGCCTACCCCCAGAACCGTGGGCTATAGCTCACCTATTTAGCTCGAAAATACCCCGTTCGCGTCGTTTCTCCTGTTTATCCAACCAAATGGCCATAAATATTGAAACTAACCATACTAGGACAATCCCTAACCTCTCTGGCATGCTCCGATCAATTTTTGACTCATAGCATGCCCGGGCCCCTAGCCCACCCCCAGATCTGTGGGCTATAACGCACCAATTTGGCCGTAAAATGCCCTGTTTTGCCCGTTTATCCACCCAAATGGCCACGAATATTGAAGCGGACCACAATGGGATAATCCCCAACATTCGTGGCATGTCCGATTGATTTTCAGCCCACAGCACGCCCGAATCCGGCCCACCCACAGAACCGTGGGCTATAGCATATTCATTTAGCCCTAAAATGCCCTGTTAGCGTCATTTCACCCGTTTGTCAACACAAATAGCCACGAATATTGAAATAGACCACACTTTGATGATCCCCAACCTTTCTGGCATGCCTCGATCGATTGTAGGCCCACAGCATGCCCGAACCCTTGGTCCACTCCCGGAACCGTGGGCTATAGCATATCGATTTGGCTAAAAAAATGCCCCATTTATGCCGTTTCGCCCATTTGTCCTCCCAAATGGCCATGAATATTGAAACGAACTACACTGAGATTATCCCCAACCTCCTTGTCATGCCCCGGTAGATTTTTGGCCCATAGCACGCCCGAACAAGAGCCCACTCCTGGAACCATGGTCTATAGCATACCGATTTATCCTGAAAAATGTACCGTTCGCGCCATTTCCCCCATTTGTCCACCCAAATTACCACGAATATTAAAATGGACTACACTGGATGATCCCCAACCTCTCTGAAATGCTTTGTTCAATTTTTGGCCTGCAGCACGCCCGGACCCTGGACCCACCCCAGAACCGTAGACTATGGCACACTGATTTGACCCAAAAATTCCCCATCCGTGCTGTTTTACCCGTATGTCCACCCAAATGACCACGAATATAGAAACAGACCATACTGGTTTGATCTCCAACCTCCCTATCAAGCCCCAGTCAATTTTTGGCCAACAGCACACCGGACCGTGGGCCCACCCTCGGAACCATGGGCTATAGCACACCGATTTGACCCGATAACGCCCAGTTTGTGCTCTTTCGCCCGTTTGTCCACCTGAATGGCCACAAATCTTAAAACAGACCATACTTAGATGATCCCCAACCTTCCTGGTATACCCAGGTCGATTCTCAACCCACAGCACGCCCTGGCCCCGGTCTCTCCCCCGGAACCATGGGCTATAGCATATCGATTTGGTCAAAAATTCTCCATTCGTGCCGTTTCGCCCGTTTGTCCACCCAAATGGCCACAATATTAAAATAGACGACACTGGGATGAACAGTAACTTCCCTGGCATGCACTAGTTTATTTTTGGCCGACAACATGCCCGGACCCTGGCCCACCCCTGGAACTGTGGCCTATAGCATAAAGATTTGGCCCAAAAATGCCCCGTTCGCGCCGTTTCGCCTGTTTATCAACCTAAATGGCCACGAATATTGAAACGAACCACACTAAGATAATCCCCAACCTCCCTGGCATGCCCATATTGATTTTTGACCCACAACATGCCCGAGTCCAAGACCACCCCTGGAACTGTGGGCTATAGAATACCGATTTACCCCCGAAAATGCCCCGTTGCGCCGTTTCACCCGTTTGTCCACCCTAATGGCCATAAATATTAAAACGGACTATACTGGGACTATTCTCAACCTTGCTGGTATGGCTCGGTCTATTTTTGGCCCACAGCATGCCCGAACCCCGTGTGCACCCCTAGAATCGTGGGCTATAAGCACACCTATTTGGCGTGAAAATGCTCCGTTCATGCCGTTTAGCCCGTTTGTCCACCCAAATGGCCACGCATATTAAAATAAACCACATTGGGACGATCTCTAACCTCCCTGGCATACCCTGGTCAATTTTAGCCTACAAAATGTTTGGACCCTGGGCCCGATCCCCAGAACTATAGGCTATAACACAACAATTTGACCCGAAAATGCCTCGTTTGCGCCGTTTCGCCTGTTTGTCCACCCAAATGGCCACGGATATTAAAATGGACCACATTGGGATGATTCCAACCTCCCTTGCATGCCTCAGTCGATTTTTAACCCAGAGCACGACCGGACCCCAGGACCACCCCCAGAACTGTGGGCTATAGCACACTGATTTAGTCTAAAAATGCCCAGTTTGCTCCAGTTCCCTTGTTTGTCCACCCAAATGGCCACGAATATTGAAATGGACCACATTGAGATAATCCCCAATCTCCTTGGCATACCCCAATAGATTTTTAGCCCACACAACGATCGGACCCTGAGCCCACCCCCAAAACTATGGGCTATAACACACCGATTTGGCTCAAAAATGCCCCGTTCGCGTTGTTTCACCAGTTTGTCCATCCAAATGGCCACTAATACAAAAATGGACCAAACTAGGATGATCTCCAACCTTCCTGGAATACCCTGATAGACTTTTGACCCACAAAACGCTCATACCCCAGGCCCACCCCTGGAATCGTGGGCTATAGCACACCGATTTGGCTTAAAATTACCATATTCGCGCTGTTTTGCCCGTTTGTCCACCCAAATGGCCAATAATATTGAAACATACCACACTGGGATGATCCCCAATCTCCATAGAATACCCTGGTCTATTTTTGACCCATAACACGCTCGGACCCTGGGCCCCACCCCTAGAACCGTGGGCTATAGCACATCGATTAGGCTCGAAAATGCTCTATTCGCGCTATTTTGCCCGGTTGTCCACCTAAATAGCCATGAATATTAAAAAGTACCACACTGGGATGATCCCCAACCTTCCTGGCATTCCACGGTAGATTTTTCGCCCACAGCACGCCCGGACCCTTAGCCCACCGCCGGAATCCTGGGTTATAGCACACCAATTTGCCCAAAAATACCCTATTTTTTCACCCAAATAGCACAAATATTGAAAGAGACCACACTTGTATGATCCCCAAACTCCCTGCACGCTTCGGTCATATTTTGCCCCACAGCAATCCCGGACCCTGAGCCCACCCCTAGATAGCACATCAATTTTCCCCAAAAATGCCATGTTCATGTAGTTTCGCCTGTTGTCCACCCAATGGCCACGAATATTAAAACGGACCACATCAGGACGATCCCCAATTTCCCTGGCATGCCTCGATCTATTTTCTTCCCTAAAAAAACCCAGACCCCAGGCCCACCCCCAGAACCGTGGGCTATAGAACACCGATTTGGCCCGAAAATGCCCCGTTCAGGCCGTTTCGCCCGTATGTCCACCCAAATGGCCACAAATATTTAAACAGACTATACTAGGATAATTTCTAACCTCCCTATCACACCCCAGTTTATATTTTTCCCACAGCACCGCTCGGACCCTGGGCCTACCCCTGAAACCGTGGGCTATAGCTCACCGATTTGGCCCAAAAATATCTCATTCGCTTCATTTCACCCGTTTGTCCACTCATATGGCCACAAATATTGAAACAGACCACACTGAGACAATCTTCAACCTTCCTGAAATGCTCCAGTTGATTTTTGGCCCATAGCATAGACCCTGGATCCACCCCCAGAACCGTAGACTATGGCATACCAATTTGACCTAAAAATGCCCCATTCGCGCTGTTTCACCCGTTTATCCACCCAAATGCCGACGAATATTGAAATTAACCACAATAGGATGATCCTCAACCTCCCTGGCACCCTCCTGTCAATTTTCTTCCCACAGCAAGCCCAAAACCCAGTCCCACCCCAGAATCGTAGGCTATAGCACACCCAATTTAGCTCGAAAAGGCCCCATTCGTGTTGTTTGTCCACCCAAATGGCCAAGAATATTGAAACAGACAACATTTGGACAATATCCAACCTCCCTGTAATGCCTCTATAAATTATCAGCCTACATCACGCCAATTTAGCCCAACAATGACCCATTTACGCTGTTTTAACCGTTTGTCCACCCAAATGGCCACGAATATTGAAACGGACCACACTGTGATGATCCCCAAGCTCCCTGGTATGCCTCGATCAATTTTTGACCCACAAAGCACTCGAACCCTGAGCCCACCCCCCCGAACCGTGGGCTATAGCACATCGATTCAGCTCGAAATGCAATGTTCGTGCTGTTTGACCTGTTTGTCTACCCCAAACGGCCATGAATATTGAAATAGAACATACTGGGATGATCTCCAACCTCCCTGACCACGCCCCGATAGATTTTGACCCACAGAAAGCTTGGACCACTGGGACACTCCCAAAACCGTCGGCTATAGCACACCGATTTAGCCCAAAAATGCTCCGTTTGCACCATTTTGCCTGTTTGTCCACCTAAATAGCCACGAATATTGAAACATACCATACTGGGATGATCCCCAAACGTCCTGGCATGCCCGATCGATTTTCGACACATAACACATCTGGACCCCTGCCGTACCCTGTACCGTGGGCTATAACACACTGATTTATCCCAAAACTCCCCATTCGCACCGCTTTGCCCGTTTGTCTACTAGAATGGCCACGGATATTAAAACAGACCATACTGGGATGATCCCAACCTCCCTGCATGCCCCGATCAATTTTTAACCCACATCATACCTGAACCCTGAGCCCACCCACGGAACTGTGGGCTATAGCACATCGATTTAGCTACAAAATACCTCATTCGCGCCGTTTTTCTCGTTTGTCCACCAAATGGACATGAATTTTGAAATAAACTATGCTGGGATGATCCCCAACCTTCTTGGTACGTCTCGATCGATTTTTTGGCCCATACACGCCCGACCCCGGGCCAACCCCTGGAACCGTCGGCTATAGCACATCGATTTGGCCCCCAAAACACCCCGTTTGTATCGTTTCACCTATTTGCCCAACGAAATAGCCACGAATATTTAAACGGACTATACTAGGATGATCCCCAACCTCCCTGGCATGCCTCGATTGATTTTTGGCTAATAGTACGCTCGAACCCCAGGTACACCCCTAGAATCGTGGGCTATAGCACACCGATTTAGCCTAAAAATGCCCCATTCGCGCCGTTTTGCCCATTTGTCTACCCAAATTCCCACGAATATTGAAACAAACCATACTGGGATGATCCCCAACCTCCCTAGTACCCCCGTTCAATTTTTGGCCCACAGCAAGCCCGAACCTCGTTCACATCCTGGAACCGTGGGCTATAACACACCGATTTGGTCTGAAATCACCCCATTCGTGTTGTTTGTCCAACCAAATGGCCACGAATATTGAAATGGACCACACTGGGACAATCCCCAACCTCCCTGGCATGCCCTAATTGATTATCGGCCAAAAGTAAGCCCATACATCGGGCCCACCCCCAGAACCATGGGCTATAGCACACCTATTTGGCTTGAAAATGCATCATTTGCACCGTTTCATCTGTTTGTCCACCAAAATATCCATGAATTTTCCCATTTTTGCCTTTTCGCCCGTTTGTCCACCCAAATTGCCACGAATATTGAAACGGACCATACTGGGACGATCCACAACCTCCCTATCACGCTCAAGTTGATTTTTGGCCCACAGTATACTCGGACCCCGGTCCTATCCCCAGAACCGTGGTCTATTGCACACCGATTTGGCTCGAAAAAGCTCCGTTCATGCTGTTTCACCCGTTTGTCCATCTAAATATTCAAGAATATTGAAACGGACCACACTAGGACGATCTTCAATCTCCCTGGCACTCCTAGATAGATTTTTATTCCACAACAAGCTTCAACCCAAACCGTGGGCTATAGCACACTGATTTGGCCTGAAAATACACCATTCGTGCCATTTGTCCACCTAAATAGCCACGAATATTGAAAGAGACCATACTGGGGAAATCCCTTACTTCCCTGGCATGCACCAATCGATTATCAAACTACATCACTCCCATACCCCGGGCCCACCCTGGAACCGTGGGCTATAGCCCATCGATTTGGCCCCAAAATACCCTATTCGCATCGTTTTGCCTGTCTGTCTACCCAAATGGCCACAAATATTGAAACGGACCACACTGGGACTTTCCCCAAATATCTTGGCATACCACTGTTGATTTTTGATACACAACACGTTTGGACCTCGGGCCCACCACCAGAATCGTGGGCCATAGCACACCAATTTGGTTAGAAAATATTGTGTTCACACTGTTTCTCCCATTTTTCCACCCAAATGACCACGAATATTAAAACAGACAACACTGGAATAATCCCTAACCTCTCGGCATGTCTCAGTCGATTTTTAGCCCTTAGCATGCCCGGGCCCACCCTCAGAACCGTGGGCTATAGCACACCGATTTGGCCTGAAAATGCCCTATTTGTGCTATTTTGCCTGTTTGTCCACCCAAATGGCCATGAGTATTGAAACGGACCACTCCGAGATGCCCGAACCACCTAATAGGATGATCTCCAACCTCCCTGGCATGCCTCAATAGTTTTTGGCCTATAGCACGCTCGAAACTCGGGCCCAACCCTAGAACTGTAGGCTATAGCACACCAATTTGGCCCGAAAATGCCCTTTTCGCGCCATTTTGCCCATTTGTCCACCTAAATGTTCACGAATATTGAAACGGACCACATTAGGATGATCCCCAACCTCCCTGGCACCTCCCCGGCTGATTTTTGGCCCACAACAAGCCCAGAACCGTGGACTATAGCACACTGATTTGGCCCAAAAATAACCCGTTCGCCCCGGCTATCCACCCAGATGGCCACGAATATTAAAATAGACCACACTGGGATGATCTTCAAACTCCTTGGCATGCCCCGATCGATTTTTTTCCCACAGCACGCCTGGACCCCAGGCCCACCCCAGAACCGTGGGCTATAACACATCGATTTTGCCTGAAAATGCCCCATTCGCACCGTTTCGCCCATTTGTCCACCTAAATGGCCATGACTATTGAAACGGACCGCACTGTAATGATCCCTAACCTCCACGACATTCCCTAATCAATTTTGGGCCCACAACACGCCCGGACCCCGGGCCAATCCTCAGAATCATGGGCTATAGTACACTAATTTTGCCCAAAAATGGCCCGTTCACGCCGTTTCGCCCGTTTGTCAACCCAAGTGGCCACGAGTATTGAAACAAACCAAATTGTGATGATCCCCAACTCCCCTGGCACGCCTCTATCAATTTTTAGCCCATATCACGCTCGGACCCCAGGCCCGCCCCCAAAATTGAGGGCTGTAGCACACAGATTTGGTTAAAAAATGTCCCGTTCTAACTGTTTCGCCCGTTTGTCCATCCAAATGGCCAAGAATATTGAAACGTACCACACTGTGATGATCCCTAAACTCCCTGGCATGACCCTATTCATTTTTGGCCCACAGAACGCCCGAACTTAGGGCCCACCCACATAACCATAGGCTATAGCACACCGATTTGGCCCGAAAACACCTTGTTCACGCCATTTGGCATGTTTGTCTATCCAAATGGCCACGAATATTGGAATGGACCATACTGGAATGATCTCCAACCTCCCTGGCACGCCTCGGTCAATTTTTGTCCCATAGAGCGCCCGGACCCCTGGCCCACCCCCGAAACCATCGGCTATGGCATACTGATTTGGCTTAAAAATACCTCGTTCACACTATTTTGCCTTTTTGTTCACCCAAATGGCTACGAATATTGAATGGATCATACTGGAATGATCCCCAACCTCCCTGGCACACCCCGGTCGATTTTCGACTCGCACTACACCTGGACCCCGGGTGCACCCCCGGAATCATGGGCTATAGCATACCAATTTGGCCTAAGAACTCACCGTTCGCGATGTTTGGCCCCATTGTCCACCCAAATGGCCACGGATATTGAAACGGAACATAATGGGATGATCCCCAACCTCCCTAGCATGCTCCGATCGATTTTTGACCCACAGTACGCCTGAACCCCGGGCCAACCTATGGAACCGTGGGCTATACCACACCGATTTAGC
Source organism: Capsicum pubescens (assembly GCA_030864215.1). Lineage (NCBI taxonomy): Eukaryota > Viridiplantae > Streptophyta > Magnoliopsida > Solanales > Solanaceae > Capsicum > Capsicum pubescens. The sequence goes on from CM061545.1 coordinate 20,784,713, forward strand.
TCGAAAATGCATCGTTCGCTTTATTTCTCCTATTTGTCCACCCAAATGGCCATGAATTTTGAAACAAACCATACTGGTATAATCCCCAACCTCCCTGGAATGCCTCGATTGACTTTTGACCCACAGCACACCTGAACCTAGGGCCCACCCCCAGAACGTGGGTTATAGCACATTGATTTGGTCCCAAAATACCTCATTTATGCCATTTTACTTGTTTGTCCACCCAAACGGCCATGAATATTGAAACGGACCATCCTAGGATGATCCCCAACCTCCTTAGCATGCCTCGGTCAATTTTTGGCCTACAAAACGCTCGGACCCCAGTTCCACACCAAAACCGTGGGCTATAGCACTTTTATTTAGCCCGAAAATACCTCATTCACATCGTTTTGCCCATTTGTTGACCCAAACGCCCACGAATATTGAAACATACCATAGTGGGACAATCTCTAACTCCCTGGCACCCCCCGATGGATTTTTGACCCACAACAAGCCCGAACACTGATCCTACCATAGAACCGTAGGCTATTACATACCGATTTGGCTCGATAATGCCCCATTCGCATCGTTTGTCCATTCAAATGGCCACGAATATTGAAACGGACCACACTGGATGATTCCCAACCATTTTTTCATTCCCCAGTCAATTTTTTCCCACAGCATGCTCGGATCCCGAGCCCACCCCCTGGCATTGCCCAACCTCCCTGGCATACCCTGGTTGATTTTTGGCCTACCGCACGCCCATACCCCAGGCCCACCCCTGAACCGAGGGCTATAGCACACTGATTTGGCCTAAAACTGCCTTGTTCGATCCGTAACACCCGTTTGTCCACCCAAATATCCTTGGCATGCCTCGATCGAATTTCGGCTGACAGAACGCCCGGACCCCGATCCCACCCCAGGAATTTTGGACTGCAGCACATCGATTTGTCCAGTATACACCCCGTTCGCGCCATTTTGCCTGTTTGTCAACCCAAATGGCCATGAATATTGAAATAGGCTACACTAGGACGATCCCTAACATCCCTAGCACACCTTGATCGATATTTAGCCTACATCATGAACGAACCCCGGGCCCACCCCCAAAATCGTGGGCTATATCACACCGATTTAGCCAAAAAATTCCCATTTGCGCTGTTTCTCCTGTTTTTCCACCCAAATAGCAACGAATATTGAAACAGACCACACTGGAATGATCCCCAACCTCCCTGCCATGCTCCGGTCAATTGTTGGCTGATAGCATGCTCAGAACCCGAGCCCATCCCCGGATCCGTGGGTTATAGCACATCGATTTGGCCAAAAATGCTCTGTTCACGCCGTTTCACCCGTTTGTCCAACCAAATGGCCACAAATATTGAAACTGACTACACTGGGATGATCTCCAACTTTTCTAACATACCTTGGTTGATTTTCGGCCCACAGCATGGCCATACCTCGGGCCCACCCTCAGAATCGTGGGCTATAGCACACCGGTTTGGCCCGAAAAAGCCCCATTCGTGCTGTTTCACCCGTTTGTCCACCCAAATGGCCACGCATATTGAAACTGACCACACTGGGACAATCCCCAACCTCCCTGGTATGCCCGATTTAGCCTGAAAATGCCCCATTTGCGCCATTTTTCCCGTTTGTCCACCAAGATTGCCACGAATATTGAAACGTACTATACTGGGATGATCCCCAACCTCCCTAGCAGGCCTCAGTCGATTTTTGGTCAATATCACGCCCGAACCCAAGGACCACCCCAGAACCATATGCAATAGCATACCAATTTGGCTCAAAAATACCCGGTCACGCTGTTTTGCCCGTTTATCCCCCTAAATAGCCACGAATATAAAAATGAACCACACTAGAATGATCCTCAACCTCCCTGTCATACCCCAATAGATTTTTGACCCACCACACGCCCGGACCCAGGGACCACCCCCAAAACCGTGGGTCCACCCCCAGAACCATATGCAATAGCACATCGATTTGGCTCAAAAAAACCCCATTCACGTTGTTTAGCTTGTTGGTCCACCTAAATAGCCACGAATATTAAAATAGACTGCACTGGGTTGATCCCCAATCTCCTTGGCACACCCCGATTGATTTTTGGTCCACAACACGTCCATATCCCGAGCTCACCCCCAAAACCATAGTCTATAGCAAATCGACTTGGCCCAAAAATGCCCCATTCACCCTATTTTGCTCGCTTGTCCACCCAATTGGCCACGAATATTGAAACAAAACACATTGGGATGATCCTCAACCTCCTTGGCATGCCTCGATCAATTTTCGACAGCGATCCCGCACCCCCGGCCCACCCAAGAACCGTGGGCTATAACACACCAATTTGGCCCAAAAATACCCCATTCGCGTTGTTTTGCCTATTTGTCCACATAAATGGCCATGAATATTGAAACGAACCACACTGGGATGATCCCCAATATCTCTAGCATGCCTTAGTCGAATTTCATACTGCAGTAAGCCCGGACCCCGGGCGCACCACCAGAACCATGGGCTATTGCACACCAATTTATCACGAAAATGCCCTGTTCGTGCTATTTCACCCATTTTTCCAACCAAATGGCCACGAATATTGAAACGGATAACACTGGGACGATCCGCAACCTTCCTGGCATGCCCCAATTGATTTTTGGACCACAGAACGCCCGTACCCCAGGCTTACCCCCAGAACCGTGGGCTATTGCACAATGATTTGGCCCAAAAATGCCCTGTTTGCACCATTTTGCCTGTTTGTCAATCCAAATGGCCACGAATATTGAAACGGACCACACTGGGACGATCCTCAACCCCCCTAGCATGCCTCGATCGATTCTCAACCCACAACACGCCCGAACTCTGGGCCCACCCCCGCAACCGTGGGCAATAGCACACCAATTTGGCCAGAAAATGCCTCATTCGCGCCGTTTGGCCCATTTCTCTACCCAAATGGCCTCTGAACCGTGGGCTATGGCCCACCGATTTGGTTCAAAAATGCCTCGTTCTTGCCGTTTTGCCCATTTGTCCACCCTAATATCCATGAATATTGAAATAGACCACACTGGTACAATCCTCAACCTCCCTAGCATTCCCCATTCGAATTTTGGCCCGCAATACGCCCATACCCCAAGCCCACCCCCAAAACCGTTGGCTGTAGCACATCGATTTATCCCGAAAATACCTAATTTGTGCCGTTTTGCTCATTTGTCCACCCAAATAGATACAAAAATTAAAACAGAACACACTGCGATGATCCCCAACCTCCTTGGCATGCCCCGGTCGATTTTTTGCCTGCAGCATACCCGGACCCCGAGCCCACCCCTAGAACCGTGGGCTATAACTCACTGATTTGGCTCAAAAAATGCCCTTTTCACGTTGTTTCACATGTTTGTCCACCCAAATAGCCACAAATATTGAAACAGAACACACTGTGATCATCCCCAACCGCCCAGGCATGTGCCGATAAATTTTTGGACCACAGCACGCCCATACCCTGGGCCCACCCCCAAAACCATGGGCTAGAGCACACCGATTTAGCCAAAAAATGCCCCATTCACGCCGTTTCGCCTCTTTGTCCACCCAAATTACCACGAATATTGAAACGGACCACTCTGGGATGATCCCTAACCTCCCTTACATGCCCCAGTCGATTTTTGGCCCACAGTACGCTCGAACCCCGGGCCCACCCCCAAAACCGTGGGTTACAGCACACCAATTTGGCCCCAAAACACCCCATTTGCGACGTTTGGCCCATTTGTCCACCCAAATTGCCTCGAATATTAAAACGGACCACACTAGGATGATTCTCAACCTTCCTGGTGGTCGATTTTTGGCCCACAGTATGCCCGGACCCTAGGCGCACCCCCAAAATCATAGGCTATACCACATCGATTTGGCCCGAAAATGCCCTGTTCGTGCCGTTTTGCCTGTTTGTCCATCTAAATAGCCACGAATATTGAAATGGGCCATAAAGGGATGATCCCAACATCCCTACCACGCCTCGGTCAATTTTTGGCCTACAACATGCTCGGAACCCTAGCCTACCCCCAGAACCGTAGGATATTGCACACCGATTTCGCTCAAAAATGCCTCGTTGGCTCCATTTTTCTCGTTTGTCCACCCAAATGGCCACGAATATTGAAACGAACCACACTGGGACGATCGTCAACCTCATTGGCATGCCCTAGTCGATTTTTGTCCCTTAGCATGTACGGACCCTGGGCCCACCCTAGAATCGTGGGCTATAGCATACCGATTTAGTCCGAAAATTCCCCATTTTTGCCGTTTTGCTAGTTTGTCCACCCAAATAGCCACGAATATTGAAACGGGCCATACTGGGATGATACCCATCTTCCTTGGCATGCCTTACAATTTTCAACCTACAGTTTCGCCATCTAAACCGTAGGCTATATCACACCGATTTGGCCAAAAATTACACTATTTGCGCCGTTTGGCCCATTTGTCCACCCAAATGGCCACGAATATTGAAACGGACCACACTTAGATGATCCTCAACCTCCCTGACAAGCCCCGATTGATTTTCGGCCCACATCACGACCGAAGCCCGGGTGCACCCCCGTAACCGTGGGCTATAGCACACCGATTTGGCCCTAAAATGCTCCATTCATGCCGTTTAGCCCATTTGTCCACCCAAATGGACACGAATATTGAAATGGACTACACTGGGATGATTCACAACCTCCCTGGCTCGCACTAATTGATTTTGGCCCACAGCATACCCAGACCCCAGGCCCACCCCCGAAACCGTGGGCTAAGCACACCGTTTTTGCGCAAAAATGTCCAGTTCACACTATTTCGCTTGTTTTTTATTGAAATGGCTATGAATATTAAAATAGAGCACACTTAGACGATCCCTAATCTCTCTGGCATTCCCTGGTCTATTTTTGGCCCACAACACGCTCAGACCCAGGCCCACCCCCAGAACCGTGGGCTATAGCACACCAATTTTCCCTGAAAATGCTCTATTCATGCCATTTCGTCTATTTGTCCACCTAAATAGACACGAATATTGAAATGAACCACATTGGGACGATCCCCAACCTCCCTGGTATGCCTCAGTTGATTTTTGATCCATAGCACCCCTAAGCCTACCCCTATAATCGTGGGCTATAGCACACCAATTTGACCTAAAAATACCCTATTTGCATCATTTCTTTTCAACCCAAATGGCCACGAATATTGAAATGGACCACACTAGGACGATCCTCATCCCCCGTGGCACTCCTCAGTCTATTTTCGGCCCAGAGCACGCCCGAACCCAGGGCCTACCCCCGGAACCCTAGGCTATAGCACACCAATTTGGTCTGAAAATAAACTCATTTGCATCATTTGGCCCGTTTGTCCACCCAAATGGCCACGAATATTGAAACAGACCACACTGGGATTATCCACAACCTCCCTGGTATACTTCGGTTAATTTTTGGTCCTGAACACGCCTGGACCCTTGGCCCACCCCCGGAACCGTAGGATATGGCACACCGATTTGGCTAAAAATACCCCGTTCGTGCTGTTTTACCTGTTTGTCCACCCAAATGGCCACGAATATTGAAACGGACCACACTGGGACGATTCCAAACCTCCCTTACATGCCCCGGTCAATTTTTGTCCTGCAACACGCCCGGACCCCGAGCCAACCCCCGGAACCGTGGGCTATAGTACACTGATTTGGTCAAAAAATGCCCAATTCGTGCCGTTTTGCCTGTTTGTCCACATAAATGGCCATGAATGTTGAAACGGACCACACTGGGACGATCCCCAACCTCCCTAACATGCTTTCGTCAATTTTCAGCCTACATCTAGCCCGAACCCCGGGCGCACCATCGGAACCATGGGCTATAGCACATTGATTTGGCCCTAAAATGCCCCATTCGCGTTATTTCACCCGTCTGTTAACCCAAATAGCCATGAATATTGAAACAGAAAATACTGGGATGATCCTCTACCTTTATGGCATGCCTCAGTTGATTTTTGAACCACAGCACGCTCGTACCCGAGGTCCACCCCCGGAATCGTGGGCTATTGCACAGTGATTTGTCCTGAAAATGCCTTGTTAGCACCGTTTTGCCTGTTTGTCCACGCAAATGACCACGATTATTGAAACGGACAACATTGGGACAATCCTTAACCTCCCTGACACACCCCCATCAATTTTCAACCCATAGCACGCTCGAACCCCGAGCCCACCCCCGCAACCATTGGCTATAGCACACCAATTTGGCCAGAAAATGCCTCATTTGCACCGTTTGGACCGTTTGTCCACCTAAATAGTCTATAATATTAAATTGGACCACAGTGGGATGATTCCCAACCTCCCTGGCATACCCTGGTCAATTTTTTGCCCACGACATGCCCGGGCGCACCCCGGGAACCGTGGGATATAGCATATCAATTTTGCCCAAAAATGCCCTGTTCGTGCTGTTTCACCTGTTTGTCGACCTAAATGGCCACGAATATTGAAACAGAACACACTGGGATGATCCCCAATACCTTGGCATGCCTCGGTCAATTTTTTTCCCACAACACGCCCGGACCCCTGGCCCACCCCCGAAACCTTGGGCTATGGAACACCGATTTAGTTCAAAAATGCCTCGTTCTAGCCGTTTCGCCCGTTTGTCCTCCCTAATGTCCACAAATATTGAAATGGACCATACTGGGATGATCCACAACCTCCCTAGTATGTCCCGTTCGATTTTCGGCCCACAACACACCCATACCCCGAGCCCACCCCTAAAACCGTGGGCTATAGCACACTGATTTATCCCGAAAATACCCCATTCATGCCGTTTTGCCCGTTTGTGCATCCAAATGTCCACGAATATTAAAACGGACCATACTGGGATGATCCTCAACCCACCTGGCATGTCCCGATCAATTTTTGGCCTGTAGCAAGCCCGGACCCCGAGCCCACTCTTGGAACTGTGGGCTATAGCACATCGATTTGGCCAGAAAAATGCCCAGTTCATACTGTTTCACCCGTTTGTCCACCCAAATGGCCAGGAATATTAAAAAGGACCATAGTGGGATGATCCCCAACCTCCCTGGAATGCACCGATCAATTTTTAGACATCAGTACGGCCGTACCCTAGGCCCCACCCCGGAACCGTGGGCTATAGCACACCAATTTGGCCCGAAAATGCCTTATTCGTGCTGTTTTGCCTGTTTGTCCACCCAAATGGCCACGAATATGGAAAAGGACCACACTGGGATGATCCCCAATGACCCTGGCATGCCTCGATCAATTTTTGGCCTATAGTACGCCCAGAACCCAGGCCCACCCCCAAAATCGTGGGCTACAGCGCACCGATTTGGCCCCAAAATACCTCATTCATGTCGTTTAGCCCGTTTGTCCACCCAAATGGCCTCAAATATTAAAACGAACCATACTGGGATAATCCCAAACCTGCCCGGCATGCCCTGGTTGATTTTTAGCCCACAGTATGCCCGGACCCCAGGCACACCCCAGAATCGTGGGCTATAGCACATCGATTTGGCCTGAAATTGCCCCGCTCGAGTCGTTTCACCTGTTTGTCCACCTAAATGGCCACGAATATTGTAATGGACCATACTGGAATGATCCCCAACCTCTCTGGTATGCCTTGGTCGATTTTTAGCCCTTAGTACGGCTGGACCCCGAGCCCACCCCAAAAACCATGGGCTATAACACACCAATTTGGCCCCAAATTGCCCCGTTCGCGCCGTTAGTCCCGTTTGTCCACCCAAATGGCCTCAAATATTAAAAAGAACCAAAATGGGATATTCCTCAACCCCCTGGCATTTCCTGGTTGATTTTTTTCCTACAGTATGCCCAGACCCAAGGCGCACCTCCGGAACCGTGGGCTATGGCACATCAATTTGGCTTGAAAATATCTCATTCGTGCCGTTTCACCTGTTTCTCCACTTAAATGGCCACGAATATTGAAACAGACCACACTGGGATGATCCCCAACCTTCCTGCCATGCCCCAGTCAATTTTTAGCCCACAACACGCCCGAACCCCTGGTCCACCCCTAGAACCGTGGGCTATGGCACACTGATTTAGCTCGAAAACACCCCGTTTGCACCGTTTTGCCCTTTTGTCCACCCAAATGGCCACGAATATTGGAATGAATCACAATGCGATGATCCCCAACCTCATTAGCATGCCCTGGTCAATATTTGTCCCCCAGCACACCCGGGCCCACCCTAGAACCGTGGGCTATAACACACCGATTTAGCCTAAAAATGCCCCGTTCGTGCCGTTTTGCCAGTTTGTTCACCCAAATAGCGACGAATATTAAAACGGACCACACTAGGATGATCCCCAACCTCCTTGGTATGTTTCGTGATTTTCAACCTACAGCACACCTGGACCCTGGGCCCACCACCAGAACCGTGGGCTATAGCACACCGATTTGGCGCGATATCGCATCGTTCGCACCGCTTGGCCCGTTTGTACACCCAAATGGCCACGAATATTGAAACGGACCACACTTGGATAATCCCCAACCTTTCTGGCAAGCCTCGATTAATTTTCATCCCACAGCACGCCCGGAGCCCTAATACACCCCCGGAACCGTGGGCTATAGCACACTGATTTTGCCCAAAAATGCCCCATTCGCGTTGTTTAGCCCGTTTGTCCACCCAAATATCCACGAATATTGAAACGGATTACACTGGGATGATCCCCAACCTCCCTGGCTCGCACTAATTGATTTTTGGCCCACAGCATGCCCGAACCCAGGGCCCACCCCCCGAACTGTGGACCATAACACATCATTTTTTTTCAAAAATGCCCCGTTCTCGCTATTTTGTCCGTTTTCTACCCAAATGTCTATGAATATTAAAACGGACCACACTGGGATGATTCCCAATCTCCCTATCACGCCTTGGTCGATTTTCAGCCCACAACACGCCCGGATCCAGGCCCACCCCAGAACCTGGGTTATAGCACACCAATTTTTCCAAAAAATGCCCCGTTCGCGTTGTATTGCCTATTTGTCCACCTAGATAGACACGGATAATGAAACGGACCATACTGGGATGATCCCCAACCTACCTGGCATGCCCAGGTTGATTTTTGGCCGATAGTACGCCCGAGCCCACCCCCAGAATCGTGGGCTATAGCACACCAATTTGGCCCAAAAATGCCTCATTCGCGTCATTTCTTTTCCACCCAAATAACCACGAATATTGAAACGAACCACACTAGGACGATCCCCATCCTCCGTGGCATGCCTCAGTCGATTTTCAGCCCAAAGCATGCCTGAACCCAGGGCCCACCCCCGGAACCCTAGGCTATAGCACACCAATTTGGCCCAAAAATAAACTCGTTTGGCCCGTTTGTCCACCCAAATGGTCACGAATATTAAAACGAACCACACTGGGATGATCCCCAACCTCCCTGACACTCCTTGGTCGATTTTTTGTCCATAACACACCTGGAACCGTGGGTTATAGCACACCGATTTAGCTAAAAAATTCCCCGTGCTGTTTCGCCCGTTTGTCCACCCAAATGGCCACGAATATTGAAACAGACCACACTGGGACGATCCCCAACCTCCCTACTATGCCTCGGTCAATTTTTGGCCTGCAGCACGCCCGGAACCCGAGCCCACCACCGGAACCATGGGCTATAGCACACTTATTTGGCCCGAAAATGCCCCGTTTGCACCGTTTTGCCTTTTTGTCCACATAATTGGCCACAAATGTTAAAACGGACCACACCGGAATGATCCCCAACCTCCTTGGCATGCCGTAGTCAATTTTCGGCCTACAGCAATCCCGGACCCCGAGCCCACCCCCGAAACCTTGGGCTAAAGCACATAGATTTAGCCCAAAAATGCCTTTTTCGCACTGTTTCACCCGTTTGTCCACCCAAATGTCCACGAATATTGAAACGGACCACACTGGTACGATCCCCAACCTCCCTGGCACGCCCTGGTCGATTTCGGCCCACAGCACGCCCGAACCCCGGGCGCACCCCCAAAACCATGGGCTATAGCACACCGATTTGGCCTGAAAATTCCCCGTTCGCGCTGTTTTGCCCATTTTTCCACCCAAATGAACACGAATATTGAAACGAACCACACTTTTTCTTTTTCTTTTTTATTTTTTCCAATCGAGCTTGACAATATTGAGCGCATCTTCCATAATTTTTTGTGATAAAGATTTTTGATATTGTAAGTACGGTCATGAAGCTCTATTGAAGACATCTTGGAGTCAACAAAATCCATGTCGTAGGTTTTTTACTTGTAAGATTTCAAAGGTATATTTTTTTATTTAATTAGTTGATTAATTATTGACTTGTAATTATTTTGTAATTGTGTTCTTGTTTTTTTATAGAAATTAGGTGGATGCGATTACTTTGATTGGTATGAAGAATGACACCCTTCACAAACAAATCGTGTAATCTAGGGTTTGTTGAACAAAGTCAAGGCTTCTGAAGAGAAAAAAATCGAGCAAGAAGATGCTACATTGTTGTCGTTATTGCTACTAGTTTGTTGTTGTTAGGAACATGGATATTCAAGCCTAATTGGTGAATTTTCATGGTGGTATATTTGCTACTGGTTTGGTTTTGTCGAGCACATGGATATTCAAGCGTAATTATTGGAAAATATCAAACAGATTTAGGCATATATTGTAAAATTTAGGTCATCTGTTGGAAATTATCAAACAGGTCTTCCCACTATTGCAACAGATTAGATAGAAATAACATCGGCATAATGCAACAGATGACCAAACTATTGCAATAGATAAACTATCTGCCAGAACAGATAGAATATATTTTACAACATATTGACAATCTATTGCATTATAAAAAACTCAACTTTCATCAGAAAAAAATTATTGTCACTACATGTACATGTAATTTAAAGTAAAGTGAAGTGTGACTTGAAATAAAAAATTGTTATTTCACAGGCTCTTCTATATACACAAGCTCCAAGCGTCCAGTTAGTACCCCATAAGCCCAGACCTCTTGCAGGTTTGCCACAGCATTGTCACACAGAAAGGTCGTTGGCTCGGCCATTTCTGTGCCAGTCAACAAACATTCGATGTGTCCAAAAGCATGTAAGCCGCACGCATAACCGGTATCATTTTTTGGAAGGTTCATAACCTTGTTTTGACCTTCAAAATCCCATGATTTCTTCATCAACACTTTCTTTGGCAAATGATTCATCAGTTTACTCCCCTTCACCAAGATGGGGAACAACTCAATCAGTGGCTGCATGTGGAAAAAAGATGGACCTCATCGATGGCAGGTACATTGCAGTCATAAGCTTTGATCTTTCCCTCCTCGAGTAGTATCTCAACAGCCCGATAATATATGTCGTCCACGCTAATGACTGCAACAATTCTCTTTTCCTTGTTCCAGCTCTTGCCGTGTGGATGTGGCCTCTCCCCCCTCTAACATATTTTAACATTTTTTTTTTCATCCTAATCCAACGTAGAAACTAAGAAATCAAATCTCATGCCACAGTCTAATGCAGCAATATTGAGTTGATCGTACTTATCCTTGAGCTTCTTGCAGAAGTCGGGGTCCATTATTCTATCGGCAGCGTCATAAGCTTCTGGGTACGTTAATTGCCTCTTCTTCATGAGGCAGAGAATTTTGTCAATATGTTGTGATATAAGAAGTCAATTTTTAAATAGGTTAGTGATTGTAAAGATGCAATGTATGGTCCATCTGTAGCATAGGGTTCTCTGAATCCATAATCCAACACAACTTATGCAACAGATGTATAATATTAAGTTGCAACAGAACCATTACCAGTTACACCAGAATACCCAGCTATTGCAACAGATTTCACATCTGTTGCATAGCTTCTTCTTCATGGGGTAGATTAGAAGGCTAGTTCAGGAAAAGTAAACTTGTCTTGTCCTCATACCACATATGCATATTTGTCATAATCTGGAAGTCTTGGGGGAAAAGGGGAGGCCTGGAGTAATCTGGTCCACCTGGCTTGGCATTCTTGGCCTGTCGCAGATCCCTCTTCTCTTTGGCGCCAAGTTCCGCGTATATGTCCACCTTCTCTAATGGCCCCTGAACTTCAACAGCTTTTTAGGAGGGAGGAGTTGCAATTTTTTTTATTTACGACTGGAGAGTACGTCGTTAATTGCTCTTTTCTTCCTACTAACCGTCATTGAAGGAGTGTATGGCTCCCTCAACTCCTTGTATGGTATAACAGCCCTCTTGGATTTGAATTCTTCGACAGCTTTAGAGATAGCCTCTACTTTTTCAAAGAGTTTCTCTTGGTTGTCCTTGCACTCTTCGCATTCACAACGAGAACACGAGGGTGAAGAGGGGTGAGAGGGACCTGTGTAAGGGTGAAAGGGGGTATGTATACACCTAATTTCGTCCCTCCCCGATATTGTTTTTACCTATTGTTTACCTTATCCTACCGTGTACCCTCACCCGTGTGATAATCCCCCACAAATGACAAAATAACAACCCCCTAACTAATTTTGTTTTATCCTAATATTCTAACAACCCATCCAATTAAAAAACAACACCTATCCTAGCCCCTACATCTTATCCTAACAACCTACCCAATCAAAATAAAACACATCACACCCTACCCCCTACCTCACGTGACCTCACCTACCCTACCCCCAATACCCACCTCACAATATATACATACACATTCACTCACTGGAGAAGGAGACCACCGAAAAGAGAAATCTCACCGGAGAAGAAAACGACAGCACCCACCAATCCATGCACTAATACACAAATTACCCACTGAATCACACAAATAATTCATTAACACGCACAGACGCAAAAGAGAAAAAGAAAAATAAAAACGAGAGAGAGGCGCTGCACTGTTAAGCTCACTGGAGCTCCGGCGACGCTACAACAGTGAGAGCTGCGGGAGAGAGAAGAAAAAAAAAGAGCAGAAAAGAAAGAAAAGAAAAGGAGGAGGCCATCCCTTCTTCTGATTTTCTCCATTATCGTTTTTACAAGAAGAGCTCACGAAAATAAAAAAACGTTCTTCTCTTCACCACGAATCTTGCACGCACACACTCACAGTTCACCGAAAATCTTCTCACTAGTTCCGATTCAACTCTATAATCCATTAAAAACTCCATTTAGACCATCTCCATTGCTGAAAACCAAGCTCAAATTGTTAAAACCAGTCTGAGATCGACCTATTTCGGGTTGATTTTGGTCGTTTTGAGTTCGATTTCAGTTTGTTCGAGGTCAAATTTTTTATCATTTGGTTTAGATTTCTGTTCATTTGGGTAGTTTCGGTGTGTTTGGGTTAGAGTTTGGTTCACGCGGGTCAGCTTCATTTGTTAGGGTCGATTCAGGTAAGATTTGAATTGACTCCGGTGGAAAAGTCGTAGGCAGATCCCGTCTGTTTCGCGTTGCAGGGCGTGTATTGAATACTTTCAGTCGCTTTGTGGATTGGTTGTTTGAATCGGACTTCGGGTTTCAATTTCCCAAATACTGAGCTGGACAGATTTGTCGTTGGGGCTTAAGTCGACGTTGTCGGAGGCGGGTTTTCTTTATCTCGTCGAATAATATTGGTCAAAAAGCGGTTTAAGGTCCATCCCTCAACTCTATATTCTTGTTATTGTCTCAAATGTATTTAATTGTTGTGATTATGTGTGATGTGATCGTAGTTGGTGAGTTTTGTTGACGTTATGATGTCATGATTTTGTGTTTCACGATGTGTTTTCAATGATACATGGAATGAATAGGAGTAGTAGTTGGTGTAATTGATGAAAAATGAAAGCCAATGTGGGTGGTTGGAATTGACATTGATAAAAGCAATCATTAATTTATTTTGATTCATTAAATGGCGTTGAAATGAATAGGCAAATGTAGGTTGGGTAAGCAAAGTTTAGGACTCGTTGTTTTTGTTGAATATTTGAGATTTTGTTAAATAGTTGATTTTCTCGCACCAAAGTGTATTCATTTGGCCGGGGAATGCCCCGAGGTATTTGTGTTTATTCGTCGGGGAATGCCCCGAAGTATTTTGTACCCGGAGGATGTTCGTGATGAAGGCCTGAGGCAACGGGTTGGAGTTTAGTTTAGGACTAGCTTAGAATAGAATAGGTCTTACCTTTCCGTATGTTTTTTATTTTTGGACTGTATAATTGGACTGAACATTATTATTTTGGTTTTGGATTGTTGTTTGACTTGTTTGTTGCTTGTTTATGTTTTTTATGTGGTTTATACATTCTTAGTCTCAATGTTAGCCGATACGCTCCACCAAGCGACCGTGGTCGAACACGGGATCGAGGGGTGCCTAACACCTTCCCCTCGGTCAACAGAATTCCTTAGCCGGAATCTCTGTTCGCAAACCAGTCTTAAAGAGTCAAATTGTTTTGAAAAGAATTTTTCAAAGGTGACTTGGCACACCGGATTATGCCAAGTGGCGACTCTGAATAAAAAATGTAAATAATCCTTTTTCGAAATAAATTTTTCATTTTTCGTCACTTTGATAATAAAAACCCTTTCGAACTTAAAATCAAAACTTTCTGGTCGTAAAAGGGGTGTGACAGCTCTGGCGACTCTGCTGGGGACGTTTTAGAATTTGAGCTTATTTTTTAGTCGTATCGGCTTTGTTTGGCATTTACGAGTGTATAAGCATTGCTTGTGATTATTGTTTTGTTATTGTTTTCACTTTTGTGCATTTTTGTGCTCTTTGTTTATAGTATTTATCCTATGTGTTACCGCTTTATATCTGTCATCATGAGTCCATCCCCCCGGCCTTCTTTCTGCAATAAGTCTCGGAGCGCACGTCGTGCGCACGAATTCTAGTTGAGTCACCTTTATTTTAGGGGGGGAGCCGTTGGATGTATGGAGTAGGTGGAAAGCAAAGCAACCACTATCGACCATATGCTCCCCCGAACTGCCTTGTTAGTAAACCACAACGTAGGTTAGCCTTTAGGTCATTCTTATGTGCATCATATTGAGACCTAGCGAGGCCTACACGGTCCTTTGTAGGAGACTCACCTTTAAAGCATCCCTACGTGCTAACTGTTGCATATTTGAGGGTAACGTGGTCATTTGACGGACGGATTTTTTTTATAAAATAAAATAAAAATATATATATAGAGAGAGAAAGCGAGTCGAAAAGAATGAATCAAAAGGAATGTCGTAGTTTATTTTAGAATTCTTTATGGCTTTTGTTCTTCACGATCCAAAAACTCAAAAAGATTTTTTTTACATTTTGTATTTTGTCTTCTCAAAGTACCGTAAATTCAAAAAGAAAAAAAAAGTTTTTTCTACGTATTTTTCAAAAGAAAAAATACCAAAAAGATTTTTTCCATAATTGATGGTGTCAGTCTTAGTTAAAGTGTCTAATTGAAAAATCCAAAAAGGTTTTATTCATTTGTTTTTGGTTTTGTCTCTTAAGTTAGGGTCAATTTATTAGTTAATCGTTACTTGTCTAATCTGGACGAACTACGCACCCCTGATTCTCCTCTCTCAGGAGTGAGATACGTAGGCAACCTATTTTAGGTTCGGGGATCTTATTTCAAAATTCAAAAAAAGATTTTCTTCACTCTTCATTTAGAGTAGGTGTCTCATGTACATCTTTAAAAGAAAGCAAAAAATATTTTCCTTTAATAGGTTCAAGTTTCATTTTCGTATGAAATTTAAAATCGAAAATCCAAAAATATTTTCTTTGGTAACCATAGATTTCATGTTGTACAAGAATCTGAAAAATTCAAAAAGATTTTCTTCACTCTTCACTTAGAGTAGGTGTTTCATATACATCTCTAAAAGAAAACTACAAAAAGATTTTTCTTTAATAGATTCAAGTTTCATTTTCACATGAAATTCAAAAATTGAAAACCCAAAAATATTTTTTCTTTGGTAATCACAGGTTTCATTTTGTATAGAGATTTACCTAAAAAAAAAAAAAAAAGATTGTCATCAATTCTTTTGACACTTTGTTTCAAGAAAGAAAAAAGAGTTTAATTGGCCATTTTGGCAAAACTGCCCGAACTACGCAAGATCTGATTCATATACAACATGATACGTAGGCAACCTACTTTTGGGTTCGATCTAATCATTTTGTTTCATTGTTTTTCATTATTTTTCCTCTTTTAAAGAAAAAAAACAAAAGCCATAAAGAATAATAAAATAAAGGTAGATAACGAGAGAAGTGGAAAGAACAAAGGTGGATATGAAAAAAAAAAAATAGTAATAAAAAAAAAGAGTGTAGATAAAAATCGGGATGATGTTAAAATGGCCTCGCTACCCTCAAAAGCTGGTAGAAATGAACATGAATTTAGGACAATTTTACCAATGTGACTCTCATGCTTGTTGTGTGCCCTAATCCTAACGGATGTCGTCTTTGATGAGCATGTTCTTTCAGATAACAGTGGTAGGTTTACAGCACTCTGGCTAGTCACCCATACTTCACTAGATCCAAAGCAAAGCTTGTCATGGCTAGCAGGGAGATTGAAAATTCGCTCATTGACCCGGATCAGGATCACAGGGAAGAAAGTTCAGAACACATTGATGAGGTAGTAAGGCTCAGGCAACAATTGATAGATTTGCACCGGGCATGGGCCAGCGGAATGCCTCCTCCTTCGCTTCCTGAAGGTCTTGGGAATATCTCTAATTGACCACCGCTCTCTCAGGCGCAATTCTCTGCTCCTACTAAGTAACCTGAGCACGCGCCAGGATTCACTCCACGACATTATTATCCTGGCAGTTCTGGTGTGCCCTTGACAGCTCCCCAATCAAGACCAGCTGCTCAGCCAGCGCCACCGATCACACCGGTATTCGTGGCCCCGCCACCACATGAAACTCCCATATATGTTGTGCGTCCCACAATGAGGCTTCCTCGGTCTGCCAGTGAGCCAGTATTAAAGGTTCCAGATAGTCAGTATTATGCCCCGGAGCCTACCTTGCAAATGAATGAACCGTATGGGTACACTCAGCCGCCTGCATTTCCATTTGATACGGAGAAACCTGTCGCAACAGAGGAACAGGAAGTCATAGCGCGGAAGTTGAAAAGTTTAGAACAAGCTATGAGGAATTTGCAAGGAATTGGAGATTATAGAAGTGTTTCCTATAAAGATCTGTGTATGTTCCCAGACATCAACCTGCCCCCCGGTTTTTAGATTCCTAAGTTCGAGAAGTACGTAGGACACAGTGATCCCGTTGCATACTTGAGACGTTATTGCAACCAGTTGAGGGCTGCAGGAGGAAAGGAAGAACTGCTCATGGCCTTCTTTGGCGAGAGTCTTTCAGATCTGACTTCAGAATGGTTCATCCATTGAGATATCGATAAATGGAACAGTTGGGATGATTTGGCTTCTGAATTTGTTCAACATTTTCAGTACAACATCGACTTGATTCCGGACGAAAAATCCTTGGTCAACATGAAGAAAAAGAGCACTGAAGGTTTTAGGGAATATGCGATAAGGTGGCGTGAACAAGCCGTTAGGGTAAAGCCTCCAATGAAAGAAAGTAAGTTGGTAGAGGTTTTTATTCAGGCACAGGATGAGACTTATTTTCAACATTTACTCCCGACAATGGGAAAGTCTTTTATTGAAGTCCTCAAAATGGGGGAAATAATAGAGGACGGAATCAAGACCGGACGAATAGTGAGTTTTTCCGCATTGAAATCCACCACACAAGCGATTCAAGGTGGATCTGGCGCATTTGGCGGTAAAAAGAAGAAAGAGGACGTGGCGACTGTTGTAGCTGGAACCCATTCCTATCCCAAAAGACCACCTCGCCCATATCCCCAATCCCAAGCCCAGGTCTATGCCCAAGCTCCATATATTCCTCCCCACCATTACTAACCTCCACAAAACCCTTTATATTCCATTCCACCACCCTCTTACCCAGTATATAGCATGTAGCCATATGCCCAAACCCCTTCTTACCCGCAGTGGTGCACGCAAACTCTACAAAATTGCCCATTCACTCCACCAAATTACCAAAACCCTTCCAGACCCAGTTTACAACCTAGGCCCGAGTATAAGAAGGAGAAGGCGGTCAAAAATCAATTCACACCTCTTGGGGAGTCATATGCTATCTTGTTTGATAGGTTGAGAAAGTTAAAGGTTTTAAGCCCAATTCAAGGAAGGCTTTCAAATCCACCACCAAAGAATCTCGATTATTCTTTAAGGTGTGCATACTGTTCTGATATGCTAGTCCATGATATCGAGAAATGCTGGCATTTAAAAAGAGCTGTCCAAGATTTAATTGACACAAATCAGATGTTGGTCCAGGCACCGGAGGGTCCAAACATTAACCAAAATCCGCTGCCAACCCATACTGAAGCCAATATGTTAGAATTGATATATGATGGGAAAGATTCTTCGAGGAGTTATAAGCCTATTGTCAAGATACAGACCATTGAGGAGAAATCGGTGAATGTAGTGGAGTCTTTGAAAGCAACGTCATTAAGCCAGGAAGGAATGAGAGAAGATAAAGCCCAAGAAAGCACAAAGAAGCCCCTAATCACAGTACAAGGCGCCAGAAGGTATGTTGATTCAAGTCAGGATAAACCTAAGTTGACGGTGGTGGGAGCTCTGAGTCAGCCCATCTTGACGGTGAAAGGAGCACTGGCAGCGCCTATTGTCCTCAAAACGGTGACCCAACCTCCGATAGTTGATACGAAAAGGATTCCCTGGAATTATGGACGGACCGTGATGACCTATCATGGGAAAGAAGTAGTTGAAGATGTAGATGAGGTAGGGGGTTTGACTAGGTCAGGAAGATGTTTTGTGCCTAAAAGCTTAAGAAAGTCCAAGCCAACGGTGAGTGGACCGTCATCTATCAAAAATCCTATCACCGAAGAAGAAGACGAAGAATTTTTGAAAAAGATAAAATTGCCAGAGTATTCAATATTAGACCAGCTGAAGAAAACCCCTGCTCAAATTTCCCTTTTATCTTTGATGTTGCACTCCAAGGAGCATCGTGATGTTTTACTGAAGGTATTAAATGAAGCATATGTTCCAAGGGATATTACAATCAACCAGCTTGAGAAAATGGTTGGAAAAATCTTTGAGGTCAATCGGATCAGCTTTTCTGACGATAAATTGCCTATTGAAGGTACAGGGCATAACCGGGGCCTTTACATTACAGTGAAGTGTGAAGATTTCTATGTCACTCATGTTATGATTGATGGAGGTTCAGGTGCAAATATTTGCCCTATTTCTTCTTTGCAAAAGCTGAATATTGGTGCTGAGAGGATCAGGCCCAACAATGTATGTGTCAGGGCTTTCGATGGTGCAAAATCAAATTCCATTGGTGAAATAGAACTAGTGTTGACCATAGGTCCTGTTGAGTTCTCCATAGAGTTTCAAGTATTGAATGTAGACTCCTCTTACAATCTGTTGTTGGGAAGGCCGTGGATCCACAAGGCCAAGGCGGTTGCATCTACACTGCACCAAATGATTAAGTTTGAGCATGACAAGCAAGAAGTAGTTATTCATAGTAAAGGAGATTTGTCAGACTACGAAGATTCTCCCTTGTCTCTTATTGAAGCAAATAACGTAGAGGAGACATTCGTCTATTAAATTTTTTATACAGTGCCAGTGAATCGTATCCTTGAATGGCAGGCTATACTGGGACCGCAATTGTCTTCTGCTTCTATCATGATGGTGAGTGAACTTTGGAAATACGGATTTGAGCCAGGAAAGGGTTTGGGAGTGTCTCTGTACGGTATAGTTCATCCCATATGTCCGAGTGAGAACGTGGGCACGTTTGGTCTGGGATTTCAGCCTACAGCTGAAGATCTGAAGAAAGCCAAGGAAAGGAAAAAGGAAATATGGTCACTCCCTCGCCCAATGCCACTACCCAGTGAATCATTTGTTAAGAGCGGTGTCACCAAGCATGTGGAATTTGAGGTTGAATTGGTTGATAACTTCCAAAACCTTTGTATGGAAGTTGATATGGTCGAAGCAGGAGAAGGTACCAGTATGGCAGACGTGCAATTCATAGGTCCAGCTGTCCGTCTCAATAATTAGGAAGTCACTCCTCTCCCCGTCAGGAGGGAGTTTTGGTAGTTTATTTTGTTTTTCTTTCTGTTTAGCCGAGTTATTTCAGGGTCGTAATTCGGATTTTAGTTTGTTTATGTTATGTTGACATCTGTGTTTAAACCCTTCTATCTTTTTATTTAATAAAATGCAATGTCCCTTTTGTTTTGTGTCTAATATATTTTGTTTTTCCTTTCTTACACAGTTCTCATTATGTTGATTCTAATGACATGACATGCATGCGGAATTTTCAGCCTGATCTTAAAATCCAAACTAATCAAGATGTAATGAAGCGGGATGGGAAATAAAATGAAGAAGGAGCACTAGAAGAAATAAGCAAAGAGTTGGAACAATTTGAAAACAAACCGAATCCTAATTTGAATGAGACTGAGCCAATAAATCTAGGGGATCAAGAAGATGTTAGGGAAACTAAAATCAGTGTACATGCTTTGCCACAGCTAAAAGAGGGAATGATTCAAGCATTAATTGATTATAAGGATGTTTTTGCATGGTCTTATGATGATATGCCCGGTTTAAGCACAAAATTAGTGGCTCACAAGTTGCCAACTGATCCCACGTTCCCTCCTGTCAAACCGAAGTTGAGGAAGTTTAAAACCGATGTGAGTATTAAAATCAAAGAGGAAATCATGAAACAACTTGAAGCCAAAGTAATTCGAGTGTCTCGTTATCCTATGTGGTTATCCAATGTTGTTCCCGTACCAAAGAAAGATGGAAAAATTCGAGTGTGTATTGATTATCGTGATTTGAACAGAACAAGTTTGAAAGATGATTTTCCACTGCCCAACATTCACATTTTGTTAGACAACTGTGCTAAACACGAGGCTGCCTCTTTTGTGGATTGTTATGCCGGATATCACCAAATCATTATAGATGATGACGATGCAGAGAAGACATCCTTTATCACACCATAGGGAACTTATTATTATCGAGTGATGCCGTTCGGTTTGAAGAATGCTGGAGCAACATACATGAGAGCCATTACCACTATGTTTCATGATATGATGCATAAAGAGATTGAGGTCTACGTGGATGATGTGATTATTAAGTCAAAAATCAGGCCGACCATGTTAAAGATTTAAGAAAGTTCTTTGAAAGGCTTCGCAGGTATAATCTCAAACTCAACCCGGCAAAATATGTATTTGGAGTTCCATCTGGAAAGCTATTGGGGTTTGTAGTCTGCCGTCGGGGAATTGAATTGGATCCCTCAAAAATTAAAGCCATTCAGGATTTGCCCCCGCCCAAGAATAGAACGGAGATGATGAGTTTTCTTGGTAGACTGAACTACATTAGCAGGTTTATTGCTCAACTCACAACCACTTGTGAGCCCATATTCAAGTTGCAGAAAAAGAGTGCTGTGGTAAAATGGACTGAAGAATGTCAGGAAGCGTTCGATCGAATCAAAAGATATTTGTCAAATCCGCCCGTGCTGGTACCCCCAGATCCTGGTAGGCCTTTGATCTTATATATATCAGTCATGGACAATTCTTTTGGTTGTGTCCTGGGTCAACATGACGTCACAGGCAAAAAGGAGCAGGCTATTTATTATCTTAGCAAGAAGTTCACCACATATGAAGCCAGGTATACTCTTCTTGAAAGGACGTGTTGTGCCCTAACTTGGATAGCACAGAAGTTGAAGCACTATCTCCCATCCTATACTACTTATCTCATCTCCCGCATAGATCCTTTGAAGTATATCTTTCAGAAGCCTATGCCGACAGGTCAATTGGCAAAGTGGCAAATATTGTTTCCCGAGTTCGACATCGTATATGTGACTCGAACCGCCATGAAATCCCAAGCCTTGACAGATCATCTTGCTGAGAATCCCATCGATGAAGAGTACGAGCCATTAAAGACAAAGAAGGTTGTGGTAGATTTTGTTCATGCCAATATCATTTGTAGATTTGGAATTCCTAAGATGATCATTACAGACAATGTTGCCAATCTCAATAGTCATTTGATGCAAGAAGTGTGTCAACAGTTTAAGATCGCACATCGAAATTCTACTCCATATCGCCCAAAGGCCAATGGTGCTGTAGAAGCCGCCAATAAAAATATAAAAAAGATACTGCAAAAAATGGTACAAGGTTCTAGACAGTGGCATGAAAAGTTGCCGTTTGCATTGCTAGGTTATCGCACCACTATTCGCACTTCAACAGGGGCAACTCCATATTTATTAGTGTATGGGACAGAAGCAGTCATCCCTGCAGAAGTTGAAATTCCTTCTCTTCGAGTCATTGTAGAAGCAGAGATTGATGATGACGAATGGGTAAAAACTCAACTAGAACATTTGAGTTTGATCAAGGAAAAAGGGCTAACGTCTGTGTGTCATGGCCAGTTGTATCAGAGGAGGATGGCTCGTGCGTATAACAACAAGGTCCGTCCCAGGAATTTTGAAGTTGGTCAGTTGGTATTGAGACATATCCTTCCTCACCAGGTTGAAGCGAAAGGCAAGTTCTCCCCTAACTGGCAAGGTCCCTTCGTTGTGAAGAAAGTGTTACCCAATAGAGCCTTATATTTGACAGATATTGAAGGCAAAATGGCAGAAATGGCTATCAATGCTGATGCGGTCAAAAGATACTATGTATGATATTTGGTCCTTTGTTTGATTTTATTGCATGTTTAGTACTTGCATTTTTGAAGATTGATATGATGAAGGCATTTTATTCTTCTATCCGAACATTGTGTCATCCTTTGTTTACCCGTTTGAGCCTCGTTTATTTTTCTTTCATATCCCTCTTTTGGAATCAAAATAGAGTCAAAGATAAATGTCAAGAAAATAAGAATAAAAGAAAGAGTTTGAAAATAAAAGAAAAAAATCAAATCAAAATAAAGAACAAGCTGATGGAACTACGTGCGACCTGATTCTCCTCTCTCGGGAGTGAGATACGTAGGCTGCCCTATTTCGGGCTCGGTCCAACCAAATAAAGATTTAAGATTCACCCAGTCAACAAAACTGGAGCATGAGTTAACATGTTGTTTGAGTCGATTCCAAAAGTTGTAAGTCCCACCCCCACTTCAAATGTCATTCGAACCCCTTGCCATCCTTTTCTAACCTTATCCAAAAGCCAAGTTACAACCAAAGAAAGTCCTTCAGATCAATTTTTTCGATAATGTTAAGGCTAAGCAGACAATGGATATGATGATACATTGTGAAGTACCATTTGTCTCCCTCGACATAAGAAATCAGGAGAGAAATACAAAAATGAGAGAGTCTTATTGGTGAAAACCCTTGCAGGCACCATAAGGCGATGGTGAGAAGAGAGAAATAAAAATGAGAGAGTCTTATTGGTGAAAACCCTCGCAGGCACCATAAGGCGATGGTGAGTTGAGAGAAATAAAAATGAGAGAGTCTTATTGGTGAAAACCCTCACGGGCACCGTAAGGCGATGGAGAGTTCAAGAGAAAAGTGAAAAGTGAAAAGAAAGAGATTTGTTGGCAAAAGTCTTTTAAGATGTCGTCAATCGAATCTGATGTATGAGTCCCATAGATTTGAAGAAGCTGCTCAGCGGCAAAAGGTACGAATTCAACAACAAATGGGGAGTTTGGATAGGAAGATCAGGTAGCTCAATCTAAAATACATGTCATACTCATTGGAGTTGGTTGTCGTATTCAGATAAGTTTCCTTTTTGAATCTGGGACATTGCCCTTTTCTTTCATTTACATATTCATGTTTTTTTTTGTCTTTTTTTTATGTCATTTATCAAAATAAGAGTCACCATCATTTCTTTACATTTTAAGTCAAGTCTGTGTCAAAACAAAGGGAAAAAGGATTTCAAAATTTACAACCAGTCTTTCCAATTATATGAGGAAAAGATAAGGAACAACACAGAAAAGAAATATGATCGTAATTCAACATGAAGCCAAGGAAGTCTATCAACCGACAGGCTATTGGATTCATAGAAGCATTCAGATTTGGAAAAGTGCACCTAAGGGCATGGTAAAATGAAAACCCATTGTTTGAGTCAGAACTCATTTCCCTCAATCTGGATCTTGGTCAATGATGCGGCAAGACAAGGCAAGTGTTAGCAATTTGGAACAAAGATGAAAGGAAGGAGTGCTGGGGCAGATACCCGAGAAGCCAAGAGCAGCAAGCCACCACTAAGTTTTTAACTGAAAAATTCTCTTTGTTGAAATAGGAGGAAATTCGCTTCACTTAATTCAGCTACCATTGGAAATGTACATCCGTGAATTTTACTTTCTGTTCAGGACCCTCCTGAAAAATGGGATTTTACTTTTGTTCAGGACCCTCCTGAAAAATGGGATTTTACTTTATGTTCAGGACTCTCCTGAAAAATGGGAATTTACTTTCAGTTTAGGACCCTCCTGAAAAATGGGATTTTACTTTCTATTCAGGACCCTCCTAAGAAATGGGATTTTGCTTTCTGTTCAGGTCCCTCCTGAAAAAGAGGATTTTACTTTCTGTTCAGGACCCTCCTGGAAAATGGGATTTTACTTCTGTTCAGGACCCTCCTGAAAAATGGGATTTTTACTTCTGTTCAGGACTCTCCTGAAAAATAGGATTTTACTTTCTGTTCAGGACCCTCCTGAAAAATGGGATTTTACCTTCTGTTCAGGACCCTCCTGAAAAATGGGATTTTACCTTATGTTCAGGACCCTCCTGAAAAATGGGAATTTACTTTCAGTTCAGGACCCTCATGAAAAATGGGAATTTACTTTATGTTCAGGACCCTCCTGAACAATGGGATTTTACTTTCTGTTCAGGACCCTCCTGAAAAATTGAATTTACTTTATGTTCCGGACCCTCCTGAAAAAATGGGATTTTACTTTATGTTCAGGACCTTCCTGAAAAAATGGGATTTTACTTTCTGTTCAGGACCCTCCTGAAAAATGGGATTTTACCTTATGTTCAGGACCTTCCTAAAAAATGGGATTTTACTTTCTATTCAGGACCTTCCTAAAAAATGGGATTTTACTTTATGTTCAGGTCCCTCCTGAAAAATGGGATTTTACTTTCTATTCAGGACCCTCCTAAAAAATAAGATTTTACTTTATGTTCAGGACCCTCCTGAAAAATGGGAATTTACTTTCTGTTCAGGACCCTCCTGAAAAATGGGATTTCACTTTATGTTCAGGACCCTCCTGAAAAATGGGATTTTACTTTAGGTTCAGGACACTCCTGAAAAATGGGATTTTACTTTATGTTCAGGACTCTCCTGAGAAATGGGATTTTACTTTCTGTTCAGGTCCCCCCTGAAAAAGAGGATTTTACTTTCTGTTCAGGACCCTCCTGGAAAATGGGATTTTGCTTCTGTTCAGGACCCTCCTAAAAAATGGGATTTTTACTTCTGTTCAGGACTCTCCTGAAAAATAGGATTTTACTTTCTGTTCAGTACCCTCCTGAAAAATGGGATTTTACCTTCTGTTCAGGACCCTCCTGAAAAATGGGATTTTGCTTCTGTTCAGGACCCTCCTGAAAAATGGGATTTTTACTTCTGTTCAGGACTCTCCTGAAAAATAGGATTTTACTTTCTGTTCAGTACCCTCCTGAAAAATGGGATTTTACCTTCTGTTCAGGACCCTCCTGAAAAATGGGATTTTACCTTATTTTCAGGACCTTCCTGAAAAATGGGATTTCACTTTCAGTCCATGACCCTCCTGAAAAATGGGATTTTACTTTCAGTTCAGGACCCTCCTGAAGAATGGGATTTTACTTTATGTTCAGGACCCTCCTGAAAAAATGGGATTTTACTTTATGTTCAGGACCCTCCTGAAAAAAATGGGATTCTACTTTATGTTCAGGACCCTCCTGAAAAATGGGAGTTTACTTTCTGTTCAGGACCCTCCTGAAAAATGGGATTTTATTTTATGTTCAGGACCCTCCTGAAAAATGGGATTTTACTTTTTGTTCAGGACCCTCCTGAAAACTGGGATTTTACTTTCTGTTCAGGACCCTCCTAAAAATGGGAATTTATTTTTCTATTTAGGACCCTCCTGAAAAATGGGATTTTACTTTATGTTCAGGACCCTCCTGAAAAATGGGAATTTACTTTCAGTTCAGGACCCTCCTGAAAAATGGGATTTTACTTTCTGTTCAGGACCCTCCTGAAAAATGGGAATTTATTTTTCTATTTAGGACCCTCCTCAAAAATGGGATTTTACTTTTGTTCAGGACCCTCCTGAAAAATGGGATTTTACTTTATGTTCAGGACCCTCCTGAAAAATGGGAATTTACTTTCAGTTCTGGACCCTCTTGAAAAATGGGATTTTACTTTCTGTTCAAGACCCTCCTGAAAAATGGGATTTTACTTTCTGTTCAAGACCCTCCTGAAAAATGGGATTTTACTTCTGTTCAGGACCCTCCTGAAAAATGGGATTTTACTTTTGTTCAGGACACTCCTGAAAAATGGGATTTTACCTTATGTTCAGGACCCTCCTGAAAAATGGGATTTTACTTTCTATTCAGGACCCTCATTAAAAATGGGAATTTACTTTCAGTTCCGGACCCTCCTGAAAGATGGGATTTTACTTTCTGTTCAGGACCCTCCTGAAAAATGGGATTTTACTTTTGTTCAGGACCCTCCTGAAAAATGGTATTTTACTTTCTGTTCAGGACCCTCCTGAAAAATGGGATTTTACTTTCTGTTCAGGACCCTCCTGAAAAATGGGATTTTACTTCTGTTCAGGACCCTCCTAAAAAATGGGATTTTATTTCTGTTCAGGACCCTCCTGAAAAATGGGATTTTACCTTATGTTCAGGACCCTCCTAAAAAATGGGATTTTACTTTCTATTCAGGACCTTCCTAAAAAATGGGATTTTACTTTATGTTCAGGACCCTCCTGAAAAATGGGAATTTACTTTCTGTTCAGGACCCTCCTAAAAAATGGGATTTTACCTTATGTTCAGGTCCCTCCTGAAAAATGGGATTTTACTTTCTATTCAGGACCCTCCTAAAAAATGGGATTTTACTTTATGTTCAGGACCCTCCTGAAAAATGGGAATTTACTTTCTGTTCAGGACCCTCATGAAAAATGGGATTTCACTTTAGGTTCAGGACCCTCCTGAAAAATGGGATTTTACTTTAGGTTCAGGACCCTCCTGAAAAATGGGATTTTACTTTATGTTCAGGACCCTCCTGAAAAATGGGATTTCACTTTATGTTCAGGACCCTCCTGGAAAATGGGAATTTACTTTCTGTTCAGGACCCTCCTGAAAAATTGAATTTACTTTATGTTCCGGACCCTCCTGAAAAAATGGGATTTTACTTTATGTTCAGGACCTTCCTGAAAAAATGGGATTTTACTTTCTGTTCATGACCCTCCTAAAAAATGGGAGTTTACTTTCTGTTCATGACCCTCCTGAAAATTGGGATTTTACTTTATGTTCAGGACCCTCCTGAAAAATGGGATTTTACTTTATGTTCAGGACCCTCCTGAAAAATGGAATTTTACTTCATGTTCAGGACCCTCCTGGAAAATGGGAATTTACTTTCAATTCAGGACCCTCCTGAAAAATGGGATTTTACTTTCAGTTCAGGACCCTCCTGGAAAATGGGAATTTACTTTCAATTCAGGACCCTCTAGAAAAAATCGGAATTTACTTTATGTTCAGACTCTCCTGAAAAATGGGATTTTACTTCATGTTCAGGACCCTCCTGGAAAATGGGAATTTACTTTCAATTCAGGACCCTCCTAAAAAATGGGATTTTTACTTTCTGCTCAGGACCCTCCTGGAAAATGGGACAACGCTTTCAAAAGTGAAATGCTATTTTACAATAATTTTTGTTTGGGATAATTTTTGTTCTAGTTTTAATGTTGGGTTTCAGGAGCCCGCCTGAAGAACGGGGTGATGAAATAGCAAGTCAGGAGCCCGCCTGAAGAACAGGGTGATGAAATAGCAAGTCCGGAGCCCGCCTGGAGAATAGGGTGAAGAAATGAAAAGTCATGCAACAAAGCGATGTAATGGAAAGCCAAGCAACAAGTAGAAAGAAATTACAAGTCAGGAGCCCGCCTGAAGAATAGGGTGATGAAAAGTCGAGTGAAGAATCAACAGAAGTTGTATAGATAGGATTTTTGTAATTTCATTTATGTTTTAACTTGTAATTTTCATTTTGATGTAATAACAGAGCCGCAGAACGGAACCTCGATGGAACCTCACTCGACTCTCCAACTCGGTATAGTCCACTTCTCTTCCAATCCTTTGAAATACCCGTGACTTGATTCTCTCATAATTTGGGTAGGAAGGATGTCTTAAGTCAAAACCCGGTTGTCCTTCTTCCTTCTGTTTCATTCTTTGAATAATGGTCGGGTCAAAATTTGGTCTCGCTGTCTACTTCTTTGCCTGAAAACACTTCATGTTTACATTCAAAGGGGGCATGATGTAGACACCTAATTTCGTCCCTCCCCGATATAGTTTTTACCTATTTGTTTACCTTATCCTACCGTGTACCCTCACCCGTGTGATAATCCCCCACAAATGACAAAATAACAACCCCCTAACTAATTTTGTTTTATCCTAATATTCTAACAACCCATCCAATTAAAAAACAACACCTATCCTAACCCCTACATCTTATCCTAACAACCTACCCAATCAAAATAAAACACATCACACCCTACCCCCTACCCCACGTGACCCCACCTACCCTACCCCCAATACCCACCTCACAATATATACACACACACTCACTGGAGAAGGAGACCACCGAAAAGAGAAATCTCACCGGAGAAGAAAACGACAGCACCCACCAATTCATGCACTAATACACAAATTACCCACTGAATCACACAAATAATTCATTAACACGCATAGACGCAAAAGAGAAAAAGAAAAATAGAAATGAGAGAGAGGCGTCGCACTATTAAGCTCTCCGGAGCTCCGGCGATGCTACAACAGTGAGAGTTGCGGGAGAGAGAAGGAAAAAAAAGAGCAGAAAAGAAAGAAAAGAAAAGGAGGAGACCATCCCTTCTTCTGATTTTCTCCATTATCGTTTTTACAAGAAGAGCTCAAGAAAAAAAAAACGTTCTTCTCTTCACCACGAATCTCGCACGCACACACTCACAGTTCACCGAAAATCTTCTCACTAGTTTTGATTCAACTCTATAATCCATAGAAAACTCCATTTAGACCATCTCCATTGCTGAAAACCAAGATCGAATTGTTAAAACCAGTCCGAGATCGACCTGTTTTGGGTTGATTTCGGTCGTTTTGAGTTCGATTTCAGTTTTTTCGAGGTCAAATTTTTGATCGTTTGGTTTAGATTTCTGTTCATTTGGGTTAGTTTCGATGTGTTTGGGTTAGATTTTGGTTCACGCGGGTCAGCTTCATTTGTTAGGGTCGATTCCGGTAAGATTTGAATTGACTCCGGTGGAAAAGTCGTAGGCAGATCCCGTCTGTTTCGCGTTGCAGGGCGTGTATTGAATACTTTCAGTCGCTTTGTGGATTGGTTATTTGAATCGGACTTCGGGTTTCAATTTCCCAAATATTGAGCTGGACAGATTTGTCGTTGGGGCTTAAGTCGACGTTGTCGGAGGCGGGTTTTCTTTATCTCGTCGAATAATATTGGTCAAAAAGCGGTTTAAGGTCCATCCCTCAACTCTATATTCTTGTTATTGTCTCAAATGTGTTTAATTGTTGTGATTATGTGTGATGTGATCGTAGTTGGTGAGTTTTGTTGACGTTATGATGTCATGATTTTGTGCTTCACAATGTGTTTTCAATGATACATGGAATGAATAGGAGTAGTAGTTGGTGTAATTGAGGAAAAATGAAAGCCAACGTGGGTGGTTGGAATTGACATTGATAAAAGCAATCATTAATTTATTTTGATTCCTTAAATGGCGTTGAAATGAATAGGCAAATGTAGGTTGGGTAAGCAAAGTTTAGGACTCGTTGTTTTTGTTGAATATTTGAGATTTTGTTAAATAGTTGATTTTCTCGCACCAAAGTGTATTCATTTTGCCGGGGAATGCCCCGAGGTATTTGTGATTATTCATCGGAGAATGCCCCGAAG
This sequence comes from Capsicum pubescens, assembly GCA_030864215.1. NCBI lineage: Eukaryota > Viridiplantae > Streptophyta > Magnoliopsida > Solanales > Solanaceae > Capsicum > Capsicum pubescens. The sequence goes on from CM061545.1 coordinate 20,814,643, forward strand.
TATTTTGTACCTGGAAGACGTTCGTGACGAAGGCCTGAGGCAACGGGTTGGAGTTTAGTTTAGGACTAGCTTAGAATAGAATAGGTTTTACCTTTCCGTATGTTTTTTATTTTTGGACTGTATAATTGGACTGAACATTATTATTTTGGTTTTGGATTGTTGTTTGACTTGTTTGTTGCTTGTTTATGTGTTTAATGTGGTTTATACATTCTTAGTGTCAAAGTTAGCCGATACGCTCCACCAAGCGACCGTGGTCGAACACGGGATCGAGGGGTGCCTAACACCTTCCCCTCGGTCAACAGAATTCCTTAGCCGGAATCTCTGTTCGCAAACCAGTCTTAAAGAGTCAAATTGTTTTGAAAAGGATTTTTCAAAGGTGACTTGGCACACCGGATTATGCCAAGTGGCGACTCTGAATAAAAAATGTAAATAATCCTTTTTCGAAATAATTTTTTCATTTTTCGTCACTTTGATAATAAAAACTCTTTCGAACTTAAAATCAAAACTTTCTGGTCGTAAAAGGGGTGTGACAGGGTATATTCAAATATACTTATTTTTTCTTGAGCATCAACATGCTCATTATCACTAGTGTAGCAACATCAGCATTCCTTCCACCAACACCAACAACTCCACCAGAAGAAACACCCGAATCTACCTTAGTGGTTGGTCAAGAAGAGCTTCAACATTAGGTTGACCTTGCTTAACTGCTCTTCTTATGGTTGTTGCTCCAGCCAATTCCTTTTTTATTAACTCCACCATTGGGTCTGCTATAGTATCAAAATGACCTAGAATAATATAAGAAGTCATCACCGACTCTCGCTCAGTAAGCACGATCCATGGATGCACAACATATAAAAAAAAAAGACAGATACATTTAAATCATATAATATAATACTTTTCAAAGTTGGGTTATACACAATCAAATTCTACAACAAATTAAAAATATGTTACATCAGATTACCCATTGTTGCATAGTTTGCAGTAGATGGTTAAAATCCGTTTGAGTCGAGTTCAAAGAACCAAAGCAACTAATGGGTAATCTGATGCAAGATATCAATCGTCTGTCGCAATAGATTATCCATCTGTTGTACCGGTTGGCATGGTAATCCATCACAATAGATATCCCATCTGGTGCATCAGATATAATATATGTTGCACCAGATATAACATCTGTTGCACCAGATATAACATCTGTTCAATATCTTTTATTGAGTAAAATTATTTTACTTGAAGAAGACGTATTGCATCATCTGGAGGGTTAAAGAGATCAACCTTCTTAATTTTGGTGTTGTTCTTTGTAGCCAACCACCTAAACATCCTTGGATGAGAAACCTAATTCGAGTAATCCATTACCTACTTTCGGAGGAGAGGAATGGCTTAAAATGCCCAAGCCTAAAATATATAAACAGGAAGCAAGCAAAAAAAAAGTCATAATAACTATAATCAATATAAATTAATGGACGAGTAAAAATGGTGATTAATTTTACCATGAAAGCCCAAGGAAAGCCGTATAATGTAGTCGTCCCTGAGGATAGCTTTGTCAGTAAATATTGGATAGTCAAGTAGAAGTTGTCATATCCCCCAGGGATAATTGTTGAATTTATCAAAATCCTCAGCACGCTCCAACAAATCATATTCTATGACCTTGTTAACGTCTATTTCCAATATAACCGAATGGGCAAACCAAACTAGGCACAATTTCTCCCTGTACTTCTTTGGTATGGTTTTATCCATGAGATCTGTCAACAAATACGATGCTTTGTAACCACGTTGAGCAATGTCAAACAACCCATCTATTTTTTCCTTGTATTTTCTTGCCTTGGATCTTTTGCGGGGTGTTCCCTTTGCGATAAGTTGTTCTTCTAGATGATGACATCTCAAGTTCTTCACTATGGTAAACTCTTGTAAGCCAAAATAAACTAGCATGCCACAGTAGTAAATCCAGATTTCATCCATGTTTTTGCCCCTCTCCACTGAATCTTTATCATCCCCCACATACTTGATCCTGCGCTTGAGAAGACTATATACCATCCTCATATAGAAACAGGCAGGGGGGGTCCTCAGGCAGCTCAAGAAAGTATCCAAAGCAGACCTTCTTAAAAAGTTCATTTATGTTTTCGTTCTTCATAATTTTCCTAAAATAAATAAAAAATTTCCCCATCTGACATTTAAGTACAAGTTCACCAGTTAGTTCTTCTTCTGCTTTTGGTTCATTTATCGGCATCGCAACTTGAAACATGTCAATACTAAAAGTTTTAACAGGATTATGCTGGGATGTCGATATTAATTCACGCCCCATTGGTGATCCATTATCATCATGTTGAAGATGATCTTCTAACTCTTTCTCACTCTCTAATTCCTTCTCTTTCTCACTTTTATTTTCTTCATCACCATCTATAGACCCTTGTCCACCTCCCTCAATGTTGTTTTCATATCTCTCCTCAGCTTCACTTTTCCCTGACTGAGATTGTTCAAAAAGCTTCTCCAAATCCTCTATACTGTAGCCTTTTTTTGGGTGGTCAGAAGTTGATCCACTTTCACTTTGTTTTCTTTTGGGAGACATGTTTTACCTACAAACAACATAAAAATAAAAATTACATTACAATTAATATATGCATAAATTTTAAAAAATACATTACAAACACCACCAATACCGACACACCAACAGCCACCACCACCACAAACACCACCAACCAATGCCATAAACACCACGAATACCGACACCATCGACAACAACTACAAACACCACCAACTAATGCCACCACAAACACCACCAACCAATGCCACCAACAACCACACTAGTGCCACCACGACGACCACCAATACCACGACCAACACTACCAATACCACAAATACCATCCAATAATACCATGACAGTCAACGAAACACTGCGACAGAAACTAGGGTTTTCTCGAGTTCTTCCTACGGTTTTACAATCAAAACTCAAAATTGTAAACCCATTCTCAAAGATAATACAACTAAAAGTTTTCTTTTTCATTATTAACTTAAAAGCCCTTAATTTTTAGAAAAAATTAACAAATATAGAACTCTTTTCGAACTCTGTTACCTACAAAGACAGAGAAAACGATTGATACAAGTAAGAATGGAGTTAAAAATAACACCTATGTGTTCGAAAATGAGAAGAAAATTGATCTGCTATGAAGGGTTAAGCAATTTGTTGAGTAGTTGTTGTTTGTACTGTATAGTTGAGTGAGAAAGAGAAAAGAGCGAGAACTCGAGATTTGAAATGATGAAACGTTTTTCTCACAAATGGATGATTTGTATTTTGGAAAAGAATGACAAGTTTTGAAAATGTTAATTTCGTCCAAATTGATCTTAATTATTTTTTAAAATTATAAAAGATATGCGTGATTTTTAATCCTCTGATCATGCAATTGCCAAAAGACTTAATTGAAGTTGTTGTTGACCCTATGAACTCACCCCTGGTCCTAGATTAATCAATTTAGGTATTAGACTCTAACATATGAACTCAATTGAAATTGTATAAGAATAAATGTTCAACATGTCGCATCAGATTACGCATCTGTTGTAAATTATTAATAAGATTAAGTCATTTGTTGCAACAGATTATGCATCTGTTGTAAATATTCAAACAAATTAAGTCATTTATTACTACAGATTACCCATCTGTTGTAAATTATCAAATGGATTATCATATATCGCAACAGATTACCCATCTATTGTAAATTATCAAATAGGCACGACCATCTGTTGTAGTTGACCCTATGAGAACTCACCTTTAGTCCTAAATTAATAAATTAAGGTATTAGTAGAATATATGAGGTAGTAAGAGTTGGTTCAGCTCAGAGTGATCGATCGACGACTCTGGTCGGGAGGAACGCAATACCGTCTCATTATGCAATTGCCAAAAGACTCAATTGAAGTTGTAGTTGACTCTATGAGAACTCACCCCTGGACCTAGATTAATCAATTAAGGTATTAGTCTAACATATAAAATCAATTGAAATTGTATAAAAATAAATGTTCAACCTGTTGCAACAGATTACACATCTATTATAAATTATCAAATAGATTAAGTCATTTGTTGTAATAGATTATGCAACTGTTGTAAATTATCAAACAGATTAAGTCATCTTTTACCATAGATTACCTATCTGTTGTAAATTATCAAATGGATTAAGTCATATGTCGCAACAGATTACCCATCTGTTGTAAATTATCCAACAGGCACTGTCATCTGTTGTAGTTGACCCTATGAGAACTCACCCCTGGTCCTAGATTAATCAATTAAGGTATTAGTTGAACATATGATGTTGTAAGAATTGATTCAGCTTAGAGTGATCGATCGAGAACTCTGGTCAGGAGGAACGCAATACTGTCTCACCATGCAATTTCCAAAAGACTCAATTGAAGTTATAGTTGACCCTAAGAGAACTCACCCCTGGTCCTAGATTAATTAATTAAGGTATTAGTTGAACATATGAGGTAATAAGAATCGTTTCATCTCAGAGTAATCGATCGACGACTCTGGTCGGGAGAAATGCAATATCCTCTCATCATGCAATTGCCAAAAGACTCAATTAAAGTTTTAGTTGACCCTATGATAACTCATCCCTGTTCCTAGATTAATTAATTAAGGTATTAGTCTAACAAGTGAACTCAATTAAAATTGTATAAAAATAAATGTTCAACCTGTTGTAATAGATAACTATCTATTATAAATTATCAAACAGATTAAGTCATTTGTTGCAACAGATTAAGCATCTATTGTAAATAATCAAATAGAATAAATCATCTGTTACGACAGATTACCCATTTATTGTAAATTATCAAATGAATTAAGTCATATATCGCAATAGATTACTGATCTATTGTAAATTATAAAATAGTCGTTGCCATCTGTTGTAGTTGACCCTATGAGAACTCACCCCTTGTTCTAGATTAATAAATTAAGGTATTAGTTGAACATATGAGGTAATAAGAATCGATTTAGCTTAGAGTGATTGATCGATGACTCTGGTCGGGAGGAACGCAATTTCGTCTAATCATGCAATTGCCAAAAGACTCAATTGAAGTTGTAGTTGACCCTATGAGAACTCACCTCTTGTCCTAGATTAATCAATTAAGGTATTAGTTGAGCATATGAGGTAATAAGAATCAGTTCATCTCAGAGTGATCAATCAACGACTCTGGTCGGGAGGTACGTAAGACTATCTCATCATGCAATTGCCAAAAGTCTCAATTGAAGTTGTAGTTGATCCTATAAGAACTCACTCTTTGCCCTACATTAATCAATTAAGGTATTAGTCTAACATATAAACTCAATTGAAATTCTATAAAAATAAATGTTCAACCTGTTGCAACAGATTAACCATCTGTTGTAAATTATCAAACAGATTAGGTCATTTGTTGTAACAGATTAAGCATCTACTGTAAATAATCAAACCGATTAAGTCATTTGTTGAAACAGATTACCCATCTGTTGTAAATTATCAAATGGATTAAGTCATATGTCGCAACAGATTACCCATCTGTTGTAAATTATCAAATAGGCGTTGCCATCTATTGTAGTTGACCCTATGAGAACTCACCCTCAGTCCTAGATTAATCAATTAAGGTATTAGTTGAACATATGAGGTAATAAGAATCGGTCCAGCTCAGAGTGATCGATCGACTACTCTGGTCGGGAGAAATACAATACTGTCTCATCATGCAATTTCCAAAAGACTTAATTGAAATTGTAGTTGAACCTATGAGAACTCACCCCTGGTCCTGGATTAATCAATTAAGGTATTAGTCTAACATATGAAATCAATTAAAATTGTATAAAAAGAAATGTTCAATCTGTTGCAACAATTGTCTTTTCTGTTGGATTTAATCAAACAGATTAATTCATCTGTTGCAACATATTATGTATCTATTGTAAATTATCAAACAGGAGCTGCCATCTGTTGCGACAGATGACCGAGTTTTGGAAATTTTCAAACAGAAATTGTCAAATGTTGCACTTAGATGTTTTAAGACCTTTTTTTTAAAAGCAATTTAGGTATTTCTTGTTCGAGATAAAAAAGTTAAAAATACTAAGGCGATAAAAAATATTACTTGGATAACTCAAAAATCTCTTGAGTGAGTAGTCTTATCTGGTCTTTTCAATGTCACAATCTCCTCATGCCCCTCAAAAGTTATTAATGAATATTTAAAACCCATATCTAGAATACTATATCCTTCAGCCATTAAGTAAGACTCAACTCATCTATCACTCTTCTTTATTCTCAATTCTCTTTCTTTTTTTCCTCTCTTTTCTCTCTTATTTCGGATGAGGATCCTTTCGGATCTAAATCGATCAATATCTTTTTTCGACTGAACTGGATGTTCTAATCCCTTTGCTTTTTTCACATTGTAGGTATGGTTCACTATTTCTCTTTCCATCCGTCTTTTTCTTTGTATGTCATTTAAATTAGATATTTACATCTATTGATATTAATGATTTACCCATTACCAGTTTTCTATTTATTGAGAAAATTAGAGAAAAGGTAAATTTTAAGTCTTGAATGAATGAACCGTTGTTTTTATTAAAATATGTGCAAAAATGTCATCTGTTGGGAGAACTTAAAAAGCCTTGTTGTCAATATAGTTTGATAAATCAGCTGTTGGAACAGACGGAGCAGCTGTTTGAAGAAATCAAACCAGTAGCAGGGCTGGTTTGATTTATTCCAATAGATGAACCATCTATTGCAATAAGTCAACCATCTATTTCAACAATGCCTCATCGGTTGAATAGATGGGTAATCTATTGCATCAGATTGGTCATATGTTGATTCACTCAATTTTGTGTTACATTTTTGTACAAACGGAGCATCTTTTTAAAGAAATAAAACTAGAAGCAAGGATGGTTTGATTTATTCCAACAGATGAACCATCTGTTGCAATATGTCATCCATCTGTTGCAATATATGCCTCATCGGTTGTACAGATGGGTACTCTGTTGCATCATCTTGGTCATTTATTGCCTCACTCAATTTTGTGTTACCCTTTTGTAATGTTCTTTTTGTTCTTCTCTTGTCTGACATCAAATGTATTTCTCTTATTTACAGGTAAAAGAAAGTGAATCTGGATCCACTTTTGCCTGAACAGCATTAAAGGCTAGAGTAAAAATGGGTTCGGAGGAATAAGCTGCTTGCAGATGAAACCACTTCATATGTGGGAGGTATGTACTACTGATCAACCTATCGTGAAAACACACATCCAGTATAATAATTTTGTGCATGTTTGTTCTTTACCTATTAGGCGTTAATCCTTCAAACAAGATATGGAATTTACAGTTAAGATTGTTAGGTTTGAACTAGTAAGGCAGAGAGATCAAGTAGGTGGTGTCGATACCCTGTTACAATTTAATGACCATTTATGCTCATGTTATGTCAAGTTTAGGGAAGGGTTCAAGTTTTTGGCGGCAGTGTAAATATTCAATAGTGATTGGACCGGCTTAAATGAGTCAATGGACTTCTTGAAAGGCCTCCAAAGCCTCGCACTACAACAAACAATAATGGAACCAATAGAAATTCCCCTGGTCCAAATTTATATGGATGGGTTGCTGGAGGAGACAATTATATAGCAGTAGGTGCTTGGGAGAATACCTGTGCGGAAAGGGGGAGGTTGAGAAGGCCATATATCATCTCAGACCTTGTTTAAGAGAAAACACAGGGTAGTAAGGAAAGTAAAGCGAAATTGGCTGATGAAATTGACATAAAAAATGAAAAAAGTGGATGAGCTGCGAATGTGAAAGTGTATCCAAAAATAAAAATTCATCAGTCGTTGAAGAAAAAAAAAGAATGGTCAAGAAGAGTTGAGCTGGTCACTTTGCTAGAGACTGCAACTAGTGAGCGTGGCCTCAATGAAGACCCACAAAATGCAGGACCAGAACTCTAAAGAAGCAGCTTCGCGAGCACGGAAGGTGGTAAGATTATTGGTCAGAATTAAAACCTGAACCAATTACTCCTGAATTAAAAATATGGGATCAAGCAAAGGTGGCAATTTCTCAAGTTAAACTTGCATCCCATGCCTCTTATTTATGGCTCTGGTCAGGTGTCAAAGGCAGTGGAAACAATAAGGCATGGGATTTCTGGCCAACTTCAGACCTTTTTGTTTCTACTCCCATTGACCTGATCATAGCCATAAACAGAAGGCATGACATGCAAGTTAGACTTCAAAAATTGACGCCTTGGCTTCCCTTATTTTTAATTCAGGAGTTGTTGGTTCAGGTTTCAATTCTGACCGATAATCATACCAATTTCCTGTGCTCGAGAAGCTTTTTCCTTAGAGTTTTGGTCCTGCACTTTGTGAGAGTTTTCATTGAGACCACGCTCGCTAGTTGCATTCTCGAGCAAAGTGTCCAGCTCCAGTCTTGTTGACCATTCTTTTTTTTCTTCAAAGACTGATGGGTTTTTATATTTGTATACACTTCCACATTTGAAGCTCATCCAGTTATTTCGTTTCTCATGTTAATTTCATTGGCCAGATTTGCTAGAAGTTCCTTACTTGCTTCCCTGTGTTTTCTCTTAAACAAGGTTTGAGATGATAAATGACCTTCTTCACCTCTTCTTTCCCTCACAGGTATTCTCCCAAGCACCTTTTACTATATAAAAGTCTCCTTCAGCAATCCATCCATATAAATTTGGACCAGGGGAATTTCTATTGGTTCCAATCACTACTGGATATTTACACTTCCACCAAAAACTTGAAGCCTTCCCCAAACTTGACACAAAAACATGAGCATAGACCGCCATTAAATTGTAATATAGTATCGACACCACCATTTTGGAACCCTTCGGCCTTTTCAGTTTGCACCTTTCAAACAATGCAGGATCCTATTTGAAAGATCAATATCTAATCGATAAAAAACTGCATTCGCAAAATCATTGCACTTTATGTGTATCTGTCATGGTAGCCTGATCAATAATACATAACTCCCACGCATGAAAGTGGATCCATTGCACACACCTTATTCTTCCTACCCCATCAAGACATGTTAGACAGTGTTATTTATTTATTAAAAAAAAGGTGTGAAGAGTCGTGACTTTTTATCTTAACACATTCAAAATAGCTGATGAATCGATATCTCAATCTGTTGTAGCTAATGAATCAGCTGTTGGAAGAAATCAAAACATCTCATCCAACACATGGTCTATCTGTCACAACAGATAATCCATATGATGCAATAGATGGTAAATTTGTTGCGACAGACCAGACATTATTTATTCATCTGCACGCATGTGATGACTATTAAAAAGGAGGTGAAAAGTTGTGACTTTTTATCTAACACATTCAAAATTCTCCATCTGTTGCAAATGATGAATCAACTGTTAGAAGAAATCAAAACATCTCCTCCAACGTATGGTCCATCTGTCGCAATAGATAATTTATTTGTTGTAACAGATGGTAAATCTATTGTGACAGACCAGACAATGTTTATTTATCTGCACGCATGCGATGACTATTAAAAAAGAGGTAGCGTGACTTTTTATCTAACACATTTAAAATAGTTGATAAATCGAACTCTCCATCTTTTGCAACTGATGAATCAGTTGTTAGAAGAAATCAAAATATCTCCAAAAGATGGTTCATCTGTCGCAACAGATAATACATATGTTGCAACAGATGTCTCATATATTGTACATACAAACCATCAGTTGCAACAGATGGTAAATCTATTTTGACAGACCATATGTTACACATACAGATAATTTATTGCAATAAATGGTAAATTTGTTACGATAGATGGACGATTTGTTGCAACAGCTCAATAATAATGGTTGTTATCAAGTCTCAAAACCTTTTTTAAAGGTGAGAAGTATTAATTTAAAAGAAAAATTTGCAACTTTTCACAGAAAATAAAATGTCACCAGTTTGAATGTAATTAATACAATGGAGCATAACAGTCGTACCTTTTGGCCTGACACATCCAGATTCAATCCTCTATAAATAGGTCCTTCCTAAATCACCATTCTACTAAACTTTATTTATTTCTTGCATTATTTCTTTTTTTGTGACATCTTCAACCACTTCTCTTCAAAGAACATATTCCTTTCTCGTCGAGGTAAATTTTTTTCGATGTAAATCTACCAGTTGGTAGTATACATTGCATTATATTTGGACTCTTTTTCTTTACATTTGTCAATTCATGTGTGTTCTAGATATGGATGATCCTGTTTAGGACATTGCTATTTTGTGCAACACAGTGTGGGAACTTCATAGGCAGGGTAATGACCTGAAGAGAGAGTTGGTCTCCATTAGAGCGATGATGTTCAGAGAGATGCAGTGGTTGATAAGGGCTCTGCTGTTGCGAGTTGATTGTCCGGCTGGCATTAATGATGATGATGATAATAACAATAATTAGAATGTGTTTTTTATTTTAGCGTATGTATTTTAATTTTTTTATATTGAATCTATGCCTAATGTATTTTATTTTTCATTTAATGAAAAAATTATTTTTAGTCGACTTTGACTTTTTAATTCTTATTCAATTTTCATTCTGTCTATTTCTTCTAAACATACATGTTAATGTTAACATGTCGACGGTTGGAGGTAAAGAGAAATTTTGAATCCAGTAGCAATAGTAATTTTGGCTTTTGAGTTCTTTCAACAGATAAATCATGTATTGGAACAGATTGGTCATCTGTTGGGTTTCTGTCAACAAATTATCCATCTGTTGCGACAGATTTGTCATCTGTTGGAGGAAAATATTTCAATTTAATGGAACGGTGTTGTGTTCTTCCAGTTAATGTCCATCTGTTGCCACAGATGGTTAATCTGTTGAGAATAATTATGGTCTGCTGTATTATTTAGTTCATGTTTTACCTTTTTTTATTGATGCACAAATTATTAAAAAATATATTTTATATATAACAAATGATAATATTACGTTCACAATAATGAGTTAAATATATAAAAGTCCACAACAAACAACAACACAAGTTTCTGCAATTACAATGATCATGGTGGATTACGATCCGGGCATGTAGTTCTTTTGTAGCCAGCGCGCTTACATACGGAGCACTTATTTCTTCTTGATGAAAATGACTCTCTGACTCCACGCCTCCTCTTATATAACTTTCTTCTCGGTTTGATAGTGCTTAGGTCAATATATGGAGGAGGTATTAATCTCCTCAAAATCTCTGCAGGAATAACCCAAGATTCTTCGGGAGGCACCGGAGTAATATGCCCACTATATGCCATTTCATATTCTTTCACCGAATAATATTGAGAGGAGTGCTCGTAAGCTTTAGGTCCATATTTTGGACCGTATTGAGCTCAAAGCGCTGCCATGACATATGGACAGGGTATTTTTTCCAAGTTAAAAACTCTGCACGTACAAGATCTTGTTTGAAGATCGACTGTGGCAACATTACCATGACCAGTGATACTAAATTTGTAATCTTATATTTTATGAGATAATAACCTATTCCCCAAACTGATGTTTGTTGATATTATTTTTTTGATTTCGAGAACAAATCGGGTTCTTTTAGGGCCCTTGAACTGCACACATCTTTCGTTAAAAAATGTCCATACTTCTTGTTTATTACTTCAAACATAGCCTTGATGGAAAATTCTCTTTCGTCGCCAAACAATAAATTCACCGATTCAGCTATGTTTGATGTTATAATATTGTACCTATACAAAAGAATCACTTAGTACAACATCATAATAAACTTGTAACTCAAACAAGACATTAAACTCATAAGAATGTATCTATCTACCGAACAAAATGTCCAGCTCCATCTTTCAAAACCGACACATACGAGAAGTTCTTCTACCTTGGGATTCACATCCGTTATTTGATTGAAATGGTCTAAAAACCCCTCTCTACTATATGCTTTAGCTGCTCTATAAAAATAGGTCACGACTCTTTCGTTGTGATAGTTGGTTCGAATATTCTCTCCAAGATGCCTGATGCAACAACCAAAGTAAGCTGAAGTGAAGAAAATTGAACCCATCTTTGGAATACTTGGATGCCTATTCGAAACAAAACACAACTCTTCAGTATCATCGACGCAGCTTTGCAGTTGTTAAAAAAAATCCATAAGAGGCATCACATTCCTTGTCTACTACACAAAAAGCGACAGAAAAGATGTGATTCTCCGCATCCTGCGCCACCGCCTCTAGCAGAACCCATTATACCTGCTCCTTAAGAACGTACCATCGACGACTATGCCTTTTCTCAAATGTCGAAAATCTTGAATCCAAGCACCATAGGATACAAAAAAATACTTGAACCTTCCGTTTTCATCAACATGCAATATTGTCTTACTTTTGGGATTTTTGGACTCAATCATGTAATGGTGGGCCTCCAGGACTGCATACTCATGCTCGTGTGTCCCCCTAACCAAGTCCTTGGCAATCCCCATGGTCGTATATATCTTCCAAAATCTGACTAGAACACCCAATTCCATAAGGAGTTAATTGGCCATAACCCTTGTTAAAAGGCCTTTTTCATCGAAAAAACTACTCCTGAAATATTCACCGAGGACCTTCGCCGTGGCGTGAGAATTTTGGCCCGAGATGTGCTCCGAACCACATGTGTGATGCTTTTCATGTTTATGAATGATGAATCTGTTAGAACTTGCGTACTTCACCTCTCTCAACCACCACTTGCAGTTCGGATTAGCATATTTGAAGCAAAAGACACTGCTCGAATTAATCACCTTCTTTATTCTGAAATCTTTTTCAAGCAAGAAATAAACAAAGTGGTAGATAGTTCATTATTGTCCTTGAATGACATTCCAATAAAAAAATTGGCCCCATCGTCTTTAAGATTTCCAGACTGTGTCGATTGAGAAGAACTACCCATCGTATTGGTTGCATCAATGGGCGTAGGTGTTTGATCATCATCTGGAATATTCATGTCTAGATCATCCAACCTATCATCAAAGATGGCTTGTTGTTGTTCTTCTTCTACGTTTTGGTTCTCATTCTCTCTCGTCTTTTTAACCACGTACATCCTTAACACCGGCCTGGATGAATCACTAAGATAAGCATGCAACCGAACCTGATCGGTTATCTTGAAAGGCAGTACCCTCTGATTTTCAAATGAGCTATGCATGTAGCTGATAACGAGTTCTTTCGATTGATAATTCAGTCCACAATAACTGATGATTAAGTTCACAAAATCATCATACAAAATATCACTTTGGACTGTCACAGCTATCGTCTCTAGCATTTCACTCTCGTTCCAATGCCATACATATCGATGGCTCTTCTCGATCCATTAACTATGACAATCCACCCATATTATTCTTGATCCCTCCATTAGTGGTACCTAAATAAAATCATTTGTTAAAAAAGTTAATAGTGATTTCATAGTGTCGTAAATGAATCCCAACAGATGTGTAATCAGGCGCAACAGATTACTTACCAGTTGGGATTCATGTAACGCTCCTGAAACTGATTTCAACAAATGAGTCATTTATTGTAACAGATGAATCCTATGTTGCAACCGACTATATATTTGTTGCAACAGATGAAGCATCTGTTGGGATTGATGTTACAGTACTGAGACACCTTTGAAGTTGATTCCAACAGATGAGTGACATGTTGCAACAGATAATTAACTTGTTGTGACAGATGACTTACCTATTGCAACAGAAGACGATCTGTTGGAATCGATGTCAGGTTCTATCGCAACAGGTTACTAATATGTTGCAACATATATCAATAAAAAGATGAAATACATATATTTTTGACGTATCAATAAATTTTTAGTTTGTCTATTATACCCTTTTGATTTCAATTAACATCTTGTAGCTTTTTTCATATCAATAATTGTTTTTGTCAAAAGTTATTTAGGTGGTAGTACAATCTAATGCCAACTGCCATGCTATTAGATGAGCTTTTCTTTTCATTTTCCATATGTTAATTTTATTTTTTTTCGTGGTTTCCGGATATCGCTTTGCGAACCCAACTAGCTGTACCCACCGGCCCCCGCTGTTTCAAGGCGGAGCTCCGGCTAGTTCCACGGGGCCCTGGATGCGCGACTGGTTTTCAATGCCTCCAATGGCTCTGGTGGGACTCAAACTGGCGACCTGAAGGACTTTGTCCTCAGGCCTTTACCAGCTGAGCTACCACTCAGGGTTTCTATATGTTAACTAAATATTAAAAGTAAAATTATACACATGAAATGTTAAGAATATGGCGAGTGAATCATCATTGTATTTCACCAAAAAAAAAGAATCATCACTGTATTATTACGTTATCCTAATTAATTATTATAAATTATTTATATATTAAAAAATTAATATATTTAATAAAAAAAATAGTCATTTATGACATGTCTGGTTCAGTTGTTTCAATCATAATTTTACTAAATATCATCCTAATTAATTATTATAAATTATGTATATATTAAAAAAATGTATAAAGAAAGGGAAAATAGATATAAAATGATTAGTTAACTTTTGATGCTTTAAATTAACTTCACGTCTTATATGAGGTTCACTTAATTTTTTTCACAAATATTTCTTATAGTAATTTTGTTATATTACTTCTAATTAGTTGTTGTGAGTCATTTAAGACATATTTGCTTCGCTGCTTCAATCGTTATTTTTTTACATCACCTCTAATTAATTATTATGATTTAAGCACTATGCCACAAATTGGATAAGGAAAAATTTTATAAATCGCAATAATTAAAAACTTAGATTATTTAAAAATGTAATTGACCATCAATGCCACAAAATTTTTGACAGAAAGAGTAACATATATTATTTGAAAACCACATAAAAAGTATTATAAATTAAAATAGTTAACAGCTTAAAATATCTATAAAAAAATAATATGTTATATATTTTTAAAAATACGTAAAAAAAATATTATAAATCACAATAATTAACTATTTAAAAAATTAAAAGATATAAAATATTTGATTGACACTCGAAATTATATCAATGTCACATAAATTGGAACGGAAGAAAAGTATTATAAATCACAATAATTAAAAACTTAAATCATTTTACAAATATATTTGACTATCAACGCCACAAAAGTTTGGACTGGGAGAGTAACATATATTATTTAAAAACTAAAAGAAATTTTATAAATTATAATAGTTAACAGCTTAAAATATCCAAAAACATATTTAAAGTATGATTGATTATCTAAATTCTATTTGTGTCGCATAGATTGAGATAAAAAATAACATATACTGAGCCTGTGTTATCTAAAAAATAGTAATATAGACACATCGAATTTTATTTTTCACACTCTTTATTAATCTATATATTTGTAGAGTTTAATTTTGATCCTGAATTAAATTTTTTAAATAAAATTATAAATTCGAATAATAAATTATAATAATTGACAATTTAAAATATTTAAGAATATTTACTAAAATTACTTTAAAAATAGATTTATTTAAATTTTAAACATTAAAAAATATCACATTAATTGATATGATTATTATTATAATATTAATTTAGAATAAATATTGAGCCCGTACTTTGCACGGACTTCTTTCTCACTAGTAGTAAATATAACAGGGTCTATGTCAAATCATCCATAACTTTACTAAAATTATTGAAAATAAAATATAAAAAGGAAAAAACACAAATTAGTGCCTTGCAGAGAATATTATTCCCAAGCAGAAAAAACTACTCCTGATTCACATGGGAGACCATACCTAATAAAGAAACTAGTTAAATCCTTTATTTTTTTTTCATACAGCCCATTTGGATAGGATTAAGAAAATAATTTTTTAACTTAAGTGATTAAAAGTTTAAAATAAGTACTTATAAATTAAGTAGATAAGCATTTAGACAGAAGTATTGAAACTGAAAAAAAGTTATTGATGTATTTGATAAACAAGTGATGTTAAGCACTTTTTTATTGCTAGAATGACTTCAATGTACTTAAAGTTCTTAACACCATAAATAAAGTGAATTATTTATAATTTTTAATTCTAAAATAAAATTTTTAAACAAACCTCCGATGTAATGTTGGATTTGATGAAAACAAAGAAGAAAGATGAAGATAAAATTGGAGAGAAGAGATGAAGAGAAGCGCCAAAGAGAAAAAGAAACTTTTTTATATATATTTAAGAGCTACAAGTTTAGGATATTGTTGGAATTAGAGGAAAATATAAGAGATAAAAAAGGTAAATGTTTTGGTTAAACCTAAAAAAAATTTAATCGAAAAAAAGCAAAAAGCTGGGAATACCTAGCTTCTCACTTTTTGATTTTTTTAATTAGTTTTTAGTTTTTTTTAAACACTTTTTAATTTTATCAAACACCTTAAAAAGCTTTAAAAAGAAATTAAAAGTTAATTTGACTAGATTTTAATCTATCCAAACGGGCTCTTAATGGACAAATTTATTTTTTAAGAAAACTATCACTTATGAATTAAATTTAATCCTCCTCATTGTTAAGTGAAAATGATTTAACCATAATGCCACAAATTGGATAAGGAAAAATTTTATAAATCGCAATAATTAAAAAAACTTAGATTATTTTTAAAATGTAATTGACCATCAATATCATAAAATTTTTGACAAAAAGAGTAACATATATTATTTGAAAACCACATAAAAAGTATTATAAATTAAAATAGTTAACAGCTTAAAATATCTATAAAAAAATAATATGTTATATATTTTAAAAAATACGTAAAAAATATTATAAATCACAATAATTAACTATTTAAAAAATTAAAAGATATAAAATATTTGATTCACACTCGAAATTATATTAATGTCACGTAAGTTGAAACGGAAGAAAAGTATTATAAATCACAATAATTAAAAAATTAAATCATTTTACAAATATATTTGACTATCAACACTATCAACGCCACAAAAGTTTAGTCTGGGAGAGTAACATATATTACTTAAAAACTAAAAGAAAATTTTATAAATTATAATAGTTAACAGCTTAAAATATCCAAAAACATATTAAAAGTATGATTGATTATCTAAATTCTATTTGTGTCGCATAGATTGAGATAAAAAAAATAACATATACTGAGACTGTGTTATCTAAAAAATAGTAATATAGGCACATCGAATTTTATTTTTCACACTCTTTATTAATCTATATATTTGTAGAGTTTAATTTTGATCCTGAATTAAATTTTTTAAATAAAATTATAAATTTGAATAATAAATTATAATAATTGACAATTTAAAATATTTAAGAATATATGCTAAAATTACTTTAAAAGTAGATTTATTTAAATTTTAAAAATTTAAAAATGTCACATTAATTGATATGCTTATTATTATAATATTAATTTAGAATAAATATTGGGCCCATGCTTTGTACGGGCTTCTTTCTCACTAGTAGTAAATATAACAAGGTCTATGTCAAATCATCCGTAACTTTACTAAAATTATTGAAAATAAAATATAAAAAGGAAAAAACACAAATTAGTGCCTTGCAGAGAATATTATTCCCAAGCAGAAAAAACTACTCATGATTCACATGGGAGACCATACCTAATAAAGAGCAAAGTTATTTTAAGGTCAAACCCATCGATAGCCCCTCAAACTTGTTATGAAAATTCACTTAAACCTCTCAACTAAGGCATGTATCTATCAAGCCCTTAAATCCCCCGAATTTTGATCCAATTGAAAAGTTTTTACACAATTAGCAAAATATATATAGAGTGTGTAACACACTCGCCTTACGTGGCATAAATAACCAATTAGAAAAAAATATGTGGCAAAAAATAATTTCTATTTAATAATAATTTCTTAATTAAAGAAAAAAGAAAAAAAGCACCCCACCCCCACCCAATCGTCTTCTTCACAATCCCCACCCCCACCCCGGCATCTTCACACCCACCCACCCCAGTCATCGTCACCCCCTCTGTTGTCTTCACACGCAAAGCCCCCGTCCCACCCATCCCGTCGTTCACACACAACCTCTGTCCCGTAGTTTCACTTCAAAAATGCAAACTTCCATTTTTTAATTTACACAGTTGGGACGATGCCCACAAACATCCAGCAATTCAAATTCAATTCAAATCCTATTGTTGGATTTTGAAGTGTGATATGAAGACTCATATTTGCGGTTGTTCGTGTTTGGAAAAGAGTGATTCAGGTGTTATGTGTTGCAAATAAGTTGGATACCATTGTTAAAAGCTAAAGACGTAAATCAATCACTAGGTATTTCAGTACTGATAGAGTTATCTCGTGAAGAAGACATCACATAACTCCATTGACGAACGTTCGAGCTTTGAGTTTGAATTCGCAGACTGTGAGGTTTCTAAATTATTTTGGTTGAGCGTTGTTTCAAAAGCATAGGTACACTTTAAGGAGCTTACAAATCAGATTTGGAGCTATTTGTTCGAGATTAGAAGTGGTTTTGACATGCTTTGAATGGTAGATGAACAAATTTAAATTTAAGAAAAAAAAATGCAGAAGAAGAATGGGAGAAAAAATGAGGTGGGGGTATCGGATGGGGGGTAGTGTGGGGAGGTTTTTTTTAAAAAAAATTTGTTTTATTAAAAAAAAAATTGGGGCCCTCAATGTTTTTTGTTTTATTAAAAAAATGTTGGGCCTTTAGTTTTTTTTAAAAAAAAAAAAATTGTTTTATTAAAAAAATTTTGGGGCCCTCAATGCCACTTGGCATCTTTCTATTCGTGATTTAGTAAAAGAAAATATTCCTCCCGCGATTACACTGCACGCGCAGTGTCATGTAGGCAAAAAATGCTCAATTAGATCAAAATTCGGGGAGTTTAGGGGCCTGATAGGTACAAGCCTTAGTTGAGGGGTCTAAGTGAATTTTCGAAACAAGTTTGAGAGTCTGTTGATGGCTTTGGTCTTATTTTAACTACTCATGATTCACATGGGAGGTCATACCTAATAAAGAAACTAGATAAATCCTTCATTTTTTTTTTATGCAGCCCATTTGGATAGGATTAAGAAAAAAAAAATTTAGCTTAAGTAATTAAAAGTTTAAAATAAGTGTTTATAAATTAAGTAGATAAGTATTTAGACAGAAGTATTGAAACTGAAAAAAAGTTGTTGATGTATTTGATAAACAAGTGATGTTAAACACTTTTTTATTGCTAGAATGACTTAAATGTTCTTAAAGTTCTTAACACCATAAATAAAGTGAATTATTTATAATTTTTAATTCTAAAATAAAAATTTTAAACAAACCTCCGATGTAACGATTGGTTTGATGAAAACAAAGAAGAAAGATGAAGATGAAATTGGAAGGAAGAGATGAAGCGAAGCGCCAAAGAGAAAAGGAATTTTTTATATATATATTTAAGGGCTACAAGTTTAGGATATTGTTGGAATTCGAGGAAAATATAAGAGATAAAAAGGTAAATATTTTGGTTAAACCTAAAAGAATTTTAATAGAAAAAGCTAAAAGCTGGGAATACCTAGCTTCTCACTTTTTGATTTTTTTAATTAATTTTTAGTTTTTTTAAACACTTTTTAATTTTATCAAACACCTTAAAAAGCTAAAAAATAAATTAAAATTAATTTGATCAGATTTTAATCTATCCAAATGGGCTCTTAATGGACAAATTTATTTTTTAGGAAAACTATCACTTATGAATTAAATTTAATCCTCCTCATTGTTAAGTCATAAGTGTATACTTATACAAAATCAGCCGATTTAGAAATGCAATTGTTTGAAATTTTTATGCATCTGTAGTAGTTGTTCACGCTTAACTAGATGAACTCAAAGGAGCTTCACAGAACTAAAGTTAGTTGAGTGGGGCACATAATGAATTTTTTCTAGAATTGACATGCAAGAGGAAATGTAATAAGAGGGAAAAAAAAGAAGAGATTTTTGTATATTCATCAATGAAACATTAACTGCCAAATGGAAAAAATATTGAAAATATATATTTAAAAGACAAAATCAATCAAAATCAACATCTATTATATATATAGTTACAAACTTGATTTTAACCTTATATTTTCATCGAAAGAAGTTCGAAACCCCCCCACCCCCCACCCCAAACCCAACCCACTCCACACACACTATTCAAGAACCTCTAGCACATATTAAGAGAGTTGAAGTCGAGACAAAGAAGATGACTTAGGGCTCATTTGTTTGCACTTAATGGAGGTCTGAATGTGAATGGTTCACACTTCAGACCATTAAGTGCATTTGTTTTTTATTAAAATTTTAGCTCTTAATAAGTCTGAATAGGTCTTAATCATTCAGATCTAGAATCAAGTCTTAATAGGTCTTCCTGAAGAGGAGATTTGATGTTGGATAATATTCACCGCCACTCTATTCATAATTATCAATCATCACTACTAATCACCTCTGCCACCGCCACCATTATCAACCACCACTAACCACCTCCACCATCGATAATAGATATCGCTACGAACCACTATTGTCAACCGCTACCACACCTGCTACCTCTATTATTCTAATTATATTCACCACCGTCATCAACAGCACCACCATCATCAACCACTACCTCCAACTACTAACATCAAGCAACGTCACATCACAACCACCACCACCACTATCAACCGTCACCATCATAACAATCACTACAATACCAACCATCACAACTATCACCACCAACATTCCTAATCACTTACATCAATCACTGTCACTGCAACCACTATTATAAATCATCTCCACTATCACTAACAAACATAAATATTTTTTTTAATCAAATAATAATTTTGTTGTATTAAATTACATACTTTTCTAATATATAATTAGTTTTCTATTTGAATTGTATCTTTTATTTTATTATATACACAAATTAAAAAAAATTGCACATTCAGATGTTGAAAAACAAACAGTCTTAATCATTTAGTTTTCAGATCTAGAGACAACTTATTTATCATTCAGATGTGCATTTAGATTCAGATATCTAGGGCTTTAGGGTTCCGGGTTCCGGGCCGGTTATTTTGTTAAAATGGGCTCGGTTAACCCGGACCAGGCCCGGTCCAGGCCCGCCGGTTAACCGACCCGGCCCGCCCCGAAAAATTAAAAAAAAAAAAAAAATTGGATTTTGGGACAAAGTAGCCGTTGGCCCAACGGCTATATAGCCGTTTTTGGGTCCAAACGGCTAGTTTGGGCCCATTTAGTAAAAAAAAAAAAAAAAAAACTTTAAAAAATATTTTTTAATCCCCAAAAAAAATCTATAAATACCCTACAACTTCAAATCATTTTTCACTCTCTCAAATCTCATTCTCTCTCAAATCTCAATTCTCAATTCTCAAATATTCAATATATTTAATTTCTTAAAGTGTTCACTTTAATTTTTTAATTTTTCGTTTACAAAGTACGAGCGGAAGTTTCTAAAGTCGCAATCTTCGGATACTTCCAAAATTTGGTATTGTCGTTCCATCTCTTACGTTTAATTTTTATTTATTGTATTAATTGTTTAATATTTAATTTTATTATATTTGTGTATTTTGAATATTTTTAGTTTAATTTAATTTATATTATGGATAAATTAAAAAAATCTCGCTACTAAAGATGTTAAAAAATTTTGTCCCAGAAGCGGTAGTGGTAGTAAAAAGCGAATTACTAGCGGTAGAGGTAGTTCAAGTAGTAGATATACCCGTGTGCCTTCGCCTCCGGTACCGCTTGGTACACCTTTTGAGGAAGAAATAGATGTAGGTGCTCACGATATGGATTATGTAGAAGCTCAGGAAAATTACGGTATAGAAGAAGAAAATGAAGTAGATGCGGTTAATTTAGACGAAGATAATGAAAATATTGCTGAAACACCCGCAGTAGGAGATGCTAACGTTAGATCTGAATCAGCTAATCTCCCTTCCCGTCCTCCCAGTGCCCCAAAACCTCGTAAAAGAACTAGTATTGCATGACAATTTTTTGAACGTATATCAGATATTGAGGTGCAGTGCAATATTTGTCAACAAATATATAAGCATAGAAGTGGAGGCAAGCAAGGGGGTACGGGTACGTTAATGAGACATATAGCTGAAGATCACAAAAGAGAGTTAAATATTGCAAAAGGTGGTGGAGATGTTGGTGGGTCAACGCAAACTAGAATGGACCCAGCAACCGGTCAAGTAGCGAAAAAGTATAATAAATTGAGGGACAGGGAAGAAATAGCTAAAATGGTAGCTGTGGGTTGTTTGCCTTTTAGTTTTCCTTCTTCTGATGCCTTTATTCGTTATATACAAGCAATTTATAATCCTATGTTTAATGGTATTCCTAGAACTACTTGTCGGTCTGATATTTTTAGACTCCATTCACAATATTATTTTTATTTATCAACATTGTTAAAAAATATTCAATGTAGATTGTCCCTAACTTCTGATCTTGGTCGTGCTGTAAATAAAAATGATTATTTAACCGTTACTTGTCATTGGATGGATAGTAATTTCGTGATGCAAAAACGTATTCTTGCTTATTATATGATGAAGATCGTAAACATACTGGACAATTTATTGCTGATTCTATTGTTAAAATTGCCGGATATTATGGTATAGAAAATAAAATTTTATGTATTGCTTTTGATAATGCTTCTAACAACAAGACTGCTATAACAAAAATAAAATCTACGCTATCTCCGCCCTTGCCTAAAATTTTTCATATTAAGTGTGCATGTCATATATATAATTTAATTGTAAAAGACGGTCTTGAGTTTTTTGAGTTTTATATTGAAAAAATTCGTCTTGCCGTTGGTTTTATTCAAGAAAATAATCGTAGATCGAGAATTAGAGAATTTAAAGTTAAATGTCAAGAAAATGGACTTACACCGATTTTGATGCCTGAGGAAATTGATACTAGATGGAATTCTACGTATGAATTTTTAAAAACTTGTTATAAATATAGAATTCCTATTACACTAGCTTTTAACCAACATTGCGGTTCATTTGCTGATTCTGCTGATTGCATGCTACATAATTCTGATTGGGTTGTAATTAATGATCTTGTTAAGTTTTTAGAAAAATTTTATGTAGCTACGGTTGAATTTTTCGGTGCTTACTATCCTACTGTTTGTAATATTTTAGCATATATAGCCGATATTTCTGGTTTGCTCCAACAATATAAAAATAAAGAAGGTTATAAAGAAGCTGTTGGCGACATGTTTACGAAATTTAAAAAATATTTTTTCCCGATTCCCCCTATTTACTTGGTTGGTGCTATGCTAAATCCGTGCATGAAATATAATCATATGTGTCACTTTAGTACTCTTATTTATACTAACTTAGAAATAAATACTAACCATGATTCTGAACAAGTACAACCTGATTTGTGGACGGCTACGGCTGATGCAAAGGATTACATAGAAAAATTATATAATCACTATGCTGATTTATTTGATTCAGCCGTACCTACAAATATCACTCCAACTGTCGCTCCTCATCCTCCCGAAGAGCCATCATCTTCTAAAAGGCCGGCACATAGTGATTTTTCTGATTCGTTTTATGATTTAAATTGTTGGAACAGTGTTGATGAGAGAACTTACACATTAACTTATCGGGAAGAGCTGAAATATTATCTTCGGACGGCACCAGAGAATCGCAGACGACGGATCAACACGTTGGATTGGTGGAGGAATAATGAATCACAATATCCTGTGCTTTCAAGATTAGCTAGAGATATCTTGAATGTTCCAATGTCAACTGTTGCATCAGAGAGCGCCTTCAGTCAGGGACGACAGCAGCTTGGAGACAACCGACACTCATTGGGAAGCAATGCAATGAATGTTCTAGTTTGCCTCAGAGATTGGATTAGAGCGGAAAGAAGAAACCAAGGAATGGAATTGAAGCCGAGCGACGAGCTGAAACTTGAAGAAATTATGACTTCACGGGAGAACTCAGCAGAATCAAGTCCAATGCATGGTTTTGCCCCCGTTGACTTCGACTATCCTATGCAAGTTCCCATTAATATTAACATGAATGAGTTGGAAAAAATGATGCATAATTTATAGATTTTTCATTCATGTAAATTATAAATTTTGGATCATTTTGCAATCAATAAAATTCCCCAAATTCATTCAGTCCTTAGTCGTTGTTTTTTATTTTTTTTTATTTAACGATTTAAAATTTTAAATTGAATTTCTAGTTTTTTACTTTAAATTAAAAACTTACTTCTAATATATTATTAATTTACTACCAAATATTATTAATTTATTATATTAAGTAGCATATGTTTTGTATATTTGTGCATATATCTTCTATAGAAGTGTATATTTAACGTATACATGTGTATATGTTTTATAAATTAGTATATAAGTATATCTATACATATTGTAATGTATATATAATGTAGTATATTTTATAAGTAGTAGTATATATACATTGAATGGTGCGTATACACGTGTATATATCTTCTATAGAAGTGTATATTTAATGTATACATGTGTATATGTTTTATAAATTAGTATATAACTATACAAATATATATTGTAATGTATATACATTATAGTATATTTCATTTAAAGTATTACATATACATAGAATAGAGTGAATGGATCTTCTATAGACGTGTATATTTAACGTATACATCTGTATATATTTTATAAATTAGTATATAACTATACAAATATATATTGTAATGTATATATATTGTATATATCTCATTTAAAGTATTACATATACATAGAATAGAGTGTATATATGTGAATAGATCTTCTATAGACGTGTATATTTAACGTATACATTACTTTATGTTTTATAAATTAGTATATATATTGTAGTATATACTTTTTTTAAATATATATTGAATGGTGCGTATATATGTGTATATATCTTCTATAGACGTATATCTTTAAAGTATACAAGTGTATATGTTTTATAAATTAGTATGTAACTATATATATATACATATTGTTGTATATATATATATATGTATATCACTATATTGTAGTATATATTTTATTTAATGTAGTACATATATATTGAATGGTGCATATATATGTGTATATATCTTCTAAAGTAGTATATATTTAACGTATACATGTGTATATGTTTTATAAATTAGTATATATATATATTGCAGTGTATATATATATATATATTATACTATTATAGCATATGTTTTATTTAAAGTAGTACGTATAGTCATATATAATCATCTATTGAATGGTACGTATATATGTGTAATTGTTTATACTTTATATATTTTTTTAAAAATATATATTGTATATTGGAGTGTATATAGTGTATATTGAATTTTTTATTTATTTTTTAAACGGATTTGACCGATTTTTAACCGGGTTTGACCGGGTTTTGGTGGGTTTGACCGGATTGGGTTAAGTGGGCCGGGTTCGGGTGGGTTTTAATTTTTTTACTGTTTGACCCGACCCGACCGGCCCGGTTAACGCCAAGCCCGGCCCGTAACCGGCCCGGAACCCGGGTAAAATGGGAGGGTCGGTTCCGGGTTGGCCCGGCCCGGCCCGTTTGATACTCTTAACTTAGCCTACTGCCCACTTATGATTTAGTTAGTTAGTTGGAGCTTACACTTCTACACTGTAAATGCCTCTTATTTAGTTCGCTTTTTCATTTGCACTTTCTATTATTTTAACATATTATTATCCCTATGATTATCTTTTACAGTTTTATGCACTGCTTCTTACATCTATTTTTAAAAAAATTGTACTACGCCATATGGTGGCATCTCCCTTTTATATCAAAGGAAAACCAACTAGACAAAGAAGTATGTTACAATGATGATCATGACTCCACAAAAGAGTTTCATGTACAAGAAAGATTTGTATCTTTCGAAAGGGCAAAAAACTCATGTAAATGACATTACATTAATTAATTCTTCTAATGAATAAAGTAGCTATTTATTGCAATTCATTTATTTTCTTTAAGAAAAAAAAACTAACTCAAATGGAGTGGCTAAAAGATGCACGAAAAAAGGATATATGCCAGGGAATGTTTGTAGGGATGCGGATTGGTCGGTTCGGTTCGATTTTGTGTATTATCAATTTGATTTATCAGTTTTCGATTTGTAAACATACGAAATCGATATATAATTGAACCAATAAGATATTCATTATCGCCTTTCAATTAATCGATTTTGGTCTTTATCGATTCGATTTTCGATTTAACCGACAAGAAAATACTCCCTTAATTATTTTTCCTTACTTTCTCTTATTTTAATTTATTTTACACTATCTTCATGTAGAAAGTCTACACAAACTATAAGAACTAAGACAATAACTATGAAATAAAAAAGACAATAAGGTACATATTATTTAAAATCTAAAATCATTATTATATAGTACGAATAAAAACATAATTTTTATATAATCTTATCGGGTTATTAGCTTAACCATTAACTAAAATCTTAAAATCCAAAATCGAACCGATAGACCAATAAAATTTTTTACAAAATCGTTAAAAAATTGTTTACCGTATAACCCGATACCAATAAACCAGTAACATTTTTATCGATTCGATTTAACAGTTGAACCGATTTTTGCACACCCCTAAATGTTTGTCAATATGTGTGTCCACCAAAGCGTCTATGCCTCTGCTGAAAATTATGTATTGCCTCCTTAAGTTCTTTTTCACCAAAGTCTGGAAAGAATATCTTGGTAAAATAGAATTCAGAATAAGCCAATTGCCACAACAAAAAGTTACTAACTCTTTGTTCACCTCCTGTTCTTATGAGTAAATCAGGATTTGGAATACTTAGACACTTGCTTTCAAGTTCTTGATCAAATAAATTCTCATTGATGTCCTCTAGATGTAAAAAACCATTCATTACTTTACTAGCAATACTTTTAGTTGCTTGAATTATGTCATAATATCCTCCATAGTTTAGTGCAATGACAAGATGAAGTCCTTTGTTGTCCTTTGTGATCTCTTCTGTTGATGCTATGCATTTTTGTAAACTAATAGGAAGGCTGGATTTGCAACCAATAACAGACACTCTTACTCCATACCTATTGATAAAAGACGATGAAAAAATAAAAACAAAGTTAGAAAAAAGTGGCACACATTTATTAAGAGTTTTAAGTTTTGTGCCTACATTATCGAATAAACTTGATCTACTATTGCAAGTTACTCAATTTTTTAAAAGAAAGTTGAAAAAAAAAAAATTGGATAATCTACAATAACATGTCAAGTTTACCTGATAATGTAGAATATTTTGTACACTAACAAGTAACAATGCACAAAACTTAAATTCTTTATAAGTTAATTAGTTGCTTTCTCTTTTAAACTTTTACATCACAAGGACATCGAATTTATTTCTATAAAAGGGCAGCCCGATACACTAAAGCTACCGCTATGCGCTATGTTATGAACAAATCAAGATTGACTATCATACTATGCAGACAAATGAGTTGAAAACAGTTTTTATTCTTAAGATATCGCACAACAAAGTGGAAAATAAAGAAAATTACTCTTTATACTTGTTCAATATTTTTCATGTATCATTTGCCATATCGTAAAATACAGAAATAAAAATATTTTTATCATTTAATGCATTTCTTTTTTAAAATTGAAAAGTTAGTACCTCGAAAATTCGTCAAAAAATTCTTCGAATAATTGCATCAAGAAATCAACCTCCTCCTGCTCCAAAACAAATAGTTATACGTTAAAAAGAAAAAAAGATAGTCCGATGCAAATAGTTATTGTTGAGTTTAATTGGTGTGAATGAAAAATGGAGGGACACAATCTTTGAGCAAAAGACATATTGTTTTGTAAAAGGTGTGACTGTTCAGATAGTTATATATGTTCAGAAAAAGACACAATGTTTCGAATGAACAGACATGACTCTTCCAAATGATACACCTTTTAAGTGAACTATTGCCACATTTCAAAAGAGGCATCTGATGGCTATATAAACCTACTTTCATCCACAGGTTTAGACATGAATGAAAAAAAATTCTGAAATAAAAACTCTTCTTGTTTTCAAAACATTCCTTGTGATCAATCAAATCGTTGAGTGAGTTCGTTGAATCCAACAATTTGAGGTACCGCTATAGTTGGATTGAAAGCCATTTTATCCTGGGAGGAAGATTCCAAAACCTCGGGTACAGTGAGGGGAATTATTCCTTAAGGACACTCCGTGAAGTCGGGGGACTTGGCTTTATATTTTTGTTTCATCTTAATTTTTGAAAAAATAAAACACACTTCTTAGAAAGATCACTTTGATCTTGTGTTGAGGGTGTTTTTGTACTTCATAGTGTTCTTGTTTTGAACATGAACTAGTGTTGAAATTGTTATGTCTAAATACAGATTCTTGTACCCGAATACATCATAAAATAACAGTTATATATGATTGAACCAAAAAAGTTGGGAATTCTATGAATTATATACTCTAAATTATGAGGTCACAACTTCATGGTTGCTCATTCATTTCTCTCAATGCTAAAAAGATTAACATTTTTCACCAAAAGGCAGTAAATACTTCTGCATGGTTTAACATAAAAATCTATATCTATATATCACTCTCTATATGAAAATCTTACTCATAAAAATCTTACTAAAGAAATTATTTTCGATAGACCCTCAGTGCCCCCCTCCTCAAAAAAGGACAGTCCAAAACAATACAGAAAAACACGTACCGTGGACCGTTTCCAGTTTTCAGTAGAAAAAGCAAAAGCAGTGATAACTTGTATTCCTAATTTAGAAGAAACATCACAAATCTCCTTTAATTTTGGTGTAATAAGTTTGTGACCTTCATATACCGGTAAGCCCTTAGCCTTTGCCCATCTCCTATTACCATCCATTATTAAAGCAATATGTTTAGGCATAAGCTCTGGATGGAGTTGGAGATCATCATTTTCATCATCATAATGAAGATTTTGAGTTTGTAAGCTGAGTGAAATCTTGCTTAATCCACGAGCAGATACTATCAGAGATGAATTCAGGATTTGAAAATTACGAGTTCCTGCAATAATTTTGAATTAATTTATAATATTGAATCATGAGCTCACTATGAAAAAAATGAAAATTTTAATATGCATACAAGATATGAACAAACACAACTCCATACGTTCAATTTGTTTGTCCTATTTTGACCTAGTAAAGAGCTTAATAAAGTAAAGAGTTTAATAAAGTAAAGAAGACATTCAAAATTTATATTCTTAAATTAAAGATATGTTAAATGCATCAAACTGCATGTTAATCATATGGTAAAAAACATATGTAGAAAGTTAAAATTGAAGAGGTTCTAAAAGAATAAAGAGACCGTTTTTTTTAAATGGGCTAAAAGAAAGTAGGACGAACAAATTAAAACAGAGAAAATACTAGATTAATTGCTATAAGTTAACCTTTGAATTCACCCATGGAACCTTTGAATTCATCCATGGACACTAATGATGATTTCCTGCATTGAAGACCCAAAGAGATCTTAGATGGGATGAGGTGATGGGATACTAATGAAGAGCTCATAATTGTTTACTGAACTTTAATTGATATGGTGAAGTGAAACAAGGGAGGTAGTGTTTAAATAGTGAACATGTAGCACCAATTCAATTTTATAATCCTACAATTATAAGAATTTTTTTTTAGTATTGTTGAAAATATAATTAAATAAATAAAGTACACTTTATCTAATTTCTTAAACTTTTAAGTGAGATGATCATTGTTTCAAACTGTCACGATACAAAATCTCATTAGGCCGTGAGGGAATCAACCATCTCCATAAGCAAATAATCCCGTTCATTTGTTAACCATTTAACAATTTTCGTACTATGAAAATAATATAAAAAGGAGATTCATAAGTGAACATACGATCTAACCGAAGAGGATTCAACATCTAATATATCTACACAAAAAATAATTTTAACCATGCATATAAAACATAATTTTTCGCCGAAGGGGGTTCGGATGACCCCTCGGCATCTATGGATACAAAATAAATCTAAAAAGGTTAAAACTATTATCTACAATGTGATTATGTGAGCTTGATTTTGAATTGTAGTATTGATTAGATGCTTGTGATGCTCGCTTGATGTTGCTAAAGTGAACGAGAGTTGAAATTTACAAATGAAATGCTTGTTGGATTATTCTTTTACTGTTTTGGGAATTCAAAAGTGCACACTCGAACTAGCTGAAGAGGGTTCAACATCTACTACGTATAAACAAAAAATAATTTTAATCACTTATAAATAACATAATTTTCTATCAAAGATAATTTGAATGAACCCCCTCATTGTATGCTAGCTCCACCACGTGTCTTGTCCTTCTTAAAATTAGCAACCAATCTAACGAGAATTTAAGGAAACAAGCATACTGAAGCTTCACTAGTTTACCTTTACAAAACTATAACAAATTAATTATCTACTAATCCTAGATGAACAATATTCAATTTGTTGCATTTTGGGTTAAAATAAAAAAATCTGAATTTCTGTGTAAAGTCTTCAAGAGCCTATTAAGGTACTTCATTGTTAAGATAAAGAGAAAAGGAGGTATAAGGTCCCATTGTCTTAAGAACAAAAACATGGCAAAATGACCTTCTGGACCTGTGTACTATGTCGGTTTTGTAAGTTGGACACTTCTACTTACATGTTTATCATCTGGACCCCTGAACCCATTAAAAAATAACATTTTAAACCTTTTGACCGTTGACTTAACTTGTGTGGCATTAAAATGCTGACTAGGACGAGGAGAGTGATTACACTCGCCTGGGGTGCGAGTGGGGGTTAATTTTTGGCCAATTTTATATAAAATAATTAAAAAAATAAAAAAAGGATTAAATTTTTTTTCAGTTTTTTATTTAAAATTATTTTTAAAAAATAATAACTTTTAAAATAAAAAATAAACCCCCCCAACCCCTTCCCCAGTCCTGCCACTCCCCCAGCCCCTCCACCCCACCCAGCCCCATCCCAGCCACCCCCACCCCAGCCCAGCCCTCGTCCCAGCCCCCGTTCCAGCACCCTACCCAGCCCCAGCCACCTCCACCCCCACCCCAACCCCCGTGCACCAGTCCCCCACCCCCATCAGCTGCCATGACCATTGTAAAATCACAATTGCAATTTCAAAGTGCAACTTCTCAAGCCTAAAATACAACAATTCACAACATAAAAAGAAACAAATCAACACACTTTAAGCAATTTTTTTCCAAACAAACCAACACAACCAACAAGAATCAGAAAATGAAGATAAAGAATCAACAAAAAACAAACAAACAAATGACGTGATTTTCTTTCTTCTTCGATTCTCACTTTTAAATTTTTTCAAACAAACAACGAGAATCTTTCTTCTTCAATTCTCACTTCTCAATTTTTCCAAACAAACAACAAGAATCTAATCACCAGTTGTTATAAATTAAGTAATCCTGAGATCATCATCATCTTCAACAACAATCAAAGCTCAAACACAGACAAATAGGTGAACGAAAAGCTTCAAGAACGCCAGAAATTGTGCAACAAAAGAAGAAGAAAAAAATAGTGCTTTTTTTTTCTCTTAGTGCTTTGAGCGTTTCTTTTTATTTTTTTAAAGAGTAAGAAGAGTAAGAAGATGAAAATGATGAAGGAAAAGAAGAAGGAGAAGAGAGAGAACCATAAGAAAAAGAAGAAAATCGCAAATCAGAAATATGGGGAAGAGAGAGAAAGGGGGAGGGGTTTATTTATTTATTTATTTAATTATTTTAATATTGAATATTTTTTATATTTAAAAATAAAAATGACATGGAAGCTGATGTGGTAGCTGACATGGTGAGAGTGTATTACACTCACCAAAAAAATATTTAAAATGTTGTTTTTTAATGGATTCAGGGGTGCAGATGATAAACATTTAAGTAAAAGTGTCAAACTTACAAAATCAACATAGTACAGGGATCCAGAAGGTCATTTTGCCAAAAAATAATAAAGGATAGCATGTTTGGGAAAGACAACACACTAATAAAGTGCATGATAGCGTAATATTGAAAGAATACTTTAGTCTAAATTTTTTCTTTAATTTGAACGAAGAGAAAACAAAAAAATTCATGCACAGTAAAAAATGGGCAGAAAATATATAAATTAAATTAATATGCAAGAATAAAATAAACCAATCACACAAGACACCAAGATTTACGTGAAAATTCCTTCAGGATAAAGAGTAAAAAATCATCAAAACCTCCACTATACTCACCAAACGTTATAATAATATCCTTCAAATAAGTATCAAACAACGAGCAGCAATATATAAAGCACAATATCAAAAACCTAGAAAATAAAAGGAGTAAAAGCATCGAAAATACAACTATTGTTCATGGATGCAAAACTGGAGCTCCGAGGCATCAAATTCAACTTTGTCAATTCCTAATTAAAGATTGAGATGAGAGAAACAAGCTGCCCAAAAATCAACTCAATCGAACAAGAAACGAAATGAAAATCTCAACTTGATTCGAATGCCTCTACATGAGCTTCACGCAATGAATTCTCCTTGGCCTTTCGTAGCTTGGGGCATGGATGTCATCGGACCAATAGAGCCACTAGCATCGAATGGGCATAGATTTATTTTGGTTGCCATTGATTATTTCACTAAGTGGGTCGAAGCTGCTTCGTACAAAGCCATCACTAAGAAAGTGGTTGCAAATTTCGTCAGGAATAACTTGATTTGCCGATTCGAAGTGCCGGAATCGATTATTACTGATAATAGGGCAAACCTGAACAGTCACTTGATGAAAGAAATTTGTGATCAGTTCAAGATTGTGCATCGCAACTCGACAGCGTACCGTCCCCAAATGAATGGAGCCGTAGAAGCTGCTAACAAGAATATCAAGAAGATCTTGAGAAAGATTGTCGAAAATGATAGATCATGGCACGAGATGTTACCTTACGCCTTGCTAGGGTATCGAACAACAGTTCGAACCTCCACAGGAGCAACTCCTTATTTACTAGTTTACGGGAATAAAACTGTGATACCCGCTGAGGTCGAAATACCTTCCCTAAGGATTATTCAGGAAGCTGGACTGAGTAGCGAAGAATGGGTCCGTGCTCGCTATGAACAATTCATGTTAATTGATGAAAAGAGAATGGCCGTTGTATGCCATGGTCAGCTGTATCAACACAGGATGGTTCGTGCCTTTAACAAGAAGGTAAGAACTCAAGCATTTGAAGTGGGGCAACTGGTTCTCAAACGAATATTCCCTCACCAAGAGGAGTACAAGGGCAAGTTCGCTCCAAACTGGCAAGGGCCATACATAGTTCGCAAGGTGCTATTTGGAGGAGCTCTGATTTTGTCTGAGATGGATGGCACAGAGTGGACCAAACCAATCAATTCTGATGTGGTAAAGAGATATTATGTTTGAATGACGTTCTAGTTTTTGTGTTTTCTTGGTTTGCTTGTAATAGCCTTTGTAATAATGTTGTTTGCTAGTGTGTAACTGCCTAGAATCCTTTCTCTTTATGTACGAACTACGTTTGACCTGAATTCCCAAGAAAGGGATACGTAGACGGCCTATGTCGGCTTTGGTCAACCCCTTAGGATAATTTATCGTTTCTCTTTATGTATGAACTACGTGATGACCTGAATTCCCAACAAAAAGGATACGTAGGCGGCCTATGTCGGCTTCGGTCAACCATTAGATTTTTCTATATATATCCCTAGCGTAGGCCTGAACTATGTTTGACCTGATTCCTACTTCAACGGGATACGTAGGCGCCCCAACGGCTCGGTCATATAACCCTAGGAAATGGAAACTGGGGCAGAATTTTCGAGAAGGAACCTTGAAAATTCACAAGAGAAAATCGACATCCAACAAAGAGAATGAAGATCAGCAAAGACTTCAGATCCACTTAGATTGGTATTATCTCAAACAAGTTTAAACTATGGAAGAAATTTTGAGGAAGACCTCAAAATTTCCACCAAATGCCGGAACATATTCCAAATTCCCCAGCACTAGAGGTTAAAGCTTTGGAAACCACCAACTGTAACAAAGTATGAGAAGACTCAATTTTTGGCTATGATAGAACTACTTGAAGAAACCCTCCAACAATAATCATGAGTTTTGGAAACCATCCATCGGATATAGTCAGAACCGCGAAGAAGACGATCATTGAGCTAGTACATGACATGACTGGCAGAAATTTTCTAAAATTTTACAGAAGTTTTCAAAATTATTTTCAAAAATTTAAGACTATTTTCAAAAATCTTACGACTCACTCACTTAGTACTTGCCTAGACATCATTTGGAATAGAGTGTCAGGGTGGAAGCCTCAATATGGTGGAATGCCCAAGAGATGGCAAGGAGCAAATCAAGGATCGAAGAAGGTCAACATGGAGTAATTTCATTCAACTAATCATTTTTCTGTGGATGCAGGGATCAATACGCACAATGAGAGTCTCTTTCAAAAATCCCCGAGCAAATTAGGAGCCACAACAGATAATTAATGCCCAAGAACGGTATTTTAGGGCAGCCCTAAAAATAGGTTTAATGCCCATTTATTGAGGACTTTTTTATTTGTCCATCTCATTTCTTGAGATCGTAGGTGACAAACAAAACCACTTTGTCTTCTTTACACGTATCGTATTTAGAAGTTTCCTAAAAATAGTCGCTAGTAAAAGCGACTTTGTGTCTACTAATCATCTACCTTGAGTACAGGTACATGTAGAAAGCAGGACACTGACAAATGAAGCCAGGTAAAATCATTTTATCAATGCCACAATGGCCATTGCATATCATTGCCACAAAGGCCATCACATATCATTGTCGTAAAGGCCATTACATATCTGTTGACGCGCTAGACACAACGCTGGCGTCGAGGATATCATCAGCATTCAATATCTGTTGATGCGCTTGACACAACGCTGGCGTCGAGGATAACACTAGTGTTGAGGATATCATCAACATCCAATATATCTGTCGACACGCTAGACACAATGCTGGCATAAAGGATATCATCAGCATCCAATATATATGTCGACACGCTAGACACAACACTGGCGTCGAGGATATCATCAACATTCAATATCTATTGGCACGCTAGACACAACGCTGGCGTCGAGGATATCATCAGTATTCAATATATTTGTCGACACGCTAGACACAACGCTGGCGTCGAGGATATCATAAGCATTCAATATATCTGTTGACACACAAGACACAACGCTGGCGTCGAGGATATCATCATCTTTTCATGAATCAGCATCTGAATACATTAAGAGCACACGATTTGGAGGGACGCCTTCAGGTCGCTATCTAAGGATGAATGATATATAAGATTTCCTAGCAATTAATAATTTGAAGGTCATCTATAAGTCATATTATTTGAAATATGATAGTGTACAAGATCACCTATGAGTTGATAGCCTGTAGGTCATCCGTAAGTCATAATAACATCCTAATCGGATAGTGTGCAAGATCGCCCAAAAGTTGATAGTTCAAAGGTTATCCGTAAGTCGCAACTAAATCCTTACCGGAGGATATGCAAGATTGTCTAATTGATACGCCCAAGGGTTCTCTATAAGCCGCGTCATATCCAAGATCGATTATGTGCAGGATTACCCAAAAATGATCAATTTGAGGGATTATCTATAAGTCATATTCTATCCAAGGTCGGATAATGTGCAGGAACACCTGAAAGCTAGCGATTGGAGGGATATCTGTAAGTCATCTCTTATCCAAAGTCGGATGATGTGCAGGATTACCTAAAAGCTAGAAATTCAAAGGATATCTGTAAGTCGCCTCGTATCCAACATCAAATAATGCGCAAAATTATCTGAAGATTGACAATTTAAGGAAAATTTATAAATTGATCATCGGCTACAACCAGAGAGGTTATCATGCCACATACAACAAGTGATATGGGTAACCAAAAGGGCCACCCCACTTTGAAAACATATTCGCTCGACAGATGAGCTAATTATACAACAACCAAGGAGGTTGTTGTGTCTGTTATTGCGAGTTATTTCCCATCAAACAGGTACAATAAAGGATGACTTCGCATTTTAGGCCATAACTCATGTGGAGATAAGGTAAAAGATTACTTACCTCTTTCGTGAATTATGTTTAACACTAACACTTTTTGCCCGAAGCATTATCGAGAGCATCCGAGAGGATGAAAATCTCAAATCAAAACCACAAGTGCGGACGACTCCATAAAAGACGCAGCACAACGTGGAACTCTTTCTCAGCAGCAAAACGGGACATAGTCTGGAGAGGGATGTCAAACTCTCTAGACGCGAGCTAAATGATGATCACCACCACCATTTAACCACGCCTCTATTAGAAGGCATGTGGGTATTTTTTGGATATTCTGGTCTCACCTTTACCTCTGGGATATTTGTTAACTCATACTGAGGGGAACTTTTTTTTTCTTTCAAATTCGGGTGGCAACACACTTAGAGTTTTGGAAATTATGTTCGGGTAAGTTCTTACCTATGGATGTGAAGAGATCCACGTTCATGGTTAAGAGGTTACAAGCCTCTTTTCTGCATCTCGATTAACTTGTCACTCATCCCGAGCTAAAGATCATCTAAAATAAAAGACTATCTGTTCTACCAATTGATTCGAACTACAAACAGTCTGATTCCCTAAAATATTGGGGATATGTAGGCTGGGATCTATGTAGAAAACTCGACTGCATTCCAACCTTCCCCCCAAATCCCTTTATTGCCCAGCTTCCCGGTTTAACTGAAGCACTCTAAAACCGTGATAGTTGGTAAATTTTCTTGAAAATCGTGCTTAGAATCAAGCTTTATGAACTACAAGTGGCCTGAATTCTTATGAAACCTGAGATATATAGGAAACCTGATACCGAGGTTTGGCCATAACTCCACGAAACTCGTGCGGAAAACCGACCTCTCTTAGATACGAATTTGTGGTCGGACAAAAATTAGGAACGTCAACCTCCCTTTGTCCAGGATTACTTGCATCCATCCTACACAAAGGTAGGGGCCAGTTGTTGACACCTAATTTTTGCCCTCCATAACCTAGTTTAATTTTGAGCTTCCTCGGTTTTTGATAAAATCAAAATATTTATTTCGTATGAATAGAAATTTCTCAAAAAAAAAAATGCATCTGGGGAAGTTTTTCATCTTAAGTGATGATTATACATTATCGTATTCAATTATATGAAATTACGTAATTTTGTTACTTAAATAACTATTTTACGAAATATCGTATTTTAATCAAGGATTATTTTGAAGATAAATCCAAATGGATAAAGTCTTGATTTTAAATATGATTTGTTCTCGAAAATAATTTATTTGGACAAATATTTATTTAATTTTATCAAATCAAGAAGCTCAAGATTAAACAAGGTATTAATTCGTATCGAATCTCGACTAAATTTAGTCAATTTATTAAATTTGACCATAATTGAAATCAAGTTGATCAAAATAGTAATGAAATTGATCAAATTGATATCCAATTTGGTTAAGATTTAAGTAAAATTGGCTAAAAATTAATTTTGTTTGGCCATTTTTAAATTATCAAATTTCTACCCCTTTTTATTTTAAATTGGACCCATTAACATTCAGCAACAACAACATTTAAAGTTGGCCCAACCAGCCCAATATCCCTTTAGCAACCAGCCCAGCCGGGGTTCGACCCGGCCCACCCCTTCCATTCCCCTTCTTCTCTAAAACAAGAACACTCTAACCTCAGTCCTAAACACCAACAGCAACATCACGTGAATCCACCAGCCCCGATAACCCAAACCCGTCTTTAATCCGTGACCAACGGAAAAACCCGACCTCAACCTGTTTGTGGTATTCTCCACACGTTCCACGCGATAGTACGACGAGAAAGGACCTCAAAGCTTCTAGAAATGGGTGAGTTAGCTCGCCCCAACGTTCAAATTCCGTGATTTTCGGGATAACTTGTACGAATCCGTACATTGGTGGAGATTTCTAATTGGTTCTTGAAGATGATTCCCTTTTCTCCAATTTGGATTGGTTGGCCTTATTTCAAAATTCATCGGGTTGTACAAGCGGTTAGACAGCATACCTATCAAAATTTTGGAATTCAAATTTCCTTTTTGTTTTTTCCCTAACTTACCCCCATAAACGAACCCTAGCCTATTCTCTATAAAAGGCTATTTTAGGAGGCTGAAGAGGAGGATTTTTTTTAGGTTCTAGGGTTTCGAAAAACTGAAGAAGAAATCTTTATTGAGAGTTGAAGGGGATTCAAAAATTGGGAGGTGAAAATTTAAGGTTCGAGAATTTGAGAAGAGAATCAACATTAACGTTTTTTTAGCAAACGAATTTCCTTTTCTATTTTCCTCTGAGAGTTAGCTGATTAGTTAGAGGGTATCGAGTTGATAACACTAAGCTCCATTGGTGGTCGACGTCGCAAGACTCCGGTAGCAACGATTTTACTAATAGTTCGTCGTCCCGTTTGCTGCCCTGAACAAGATTTCTTTCAGTAGTGTTAGATTCTGAGCTTGAGTCTCACTTTGCTTCTCCAAAAAGGTAAACGCACCCTCGTCCTTCTTTCTGCTTCATTTTAGTGTTTTCTGCTCCATCCCTCTTTCTTCGTAGTTAGTTATCTGTTTGTCGATGAATGAGGCTGGGTTGTTTGTTGTAGAGGCCGCAATGGGCCATGGGTTCCTGTTTAGTAAGGAAGAATGTTTAGTGGAGTTGTTATGTTAGGTTGTTTCCTGTTTGAATTTTTTGATGTGTGGTTTCTGTCGTTCTCGTCTCGATTTTATAGTCTGTCTAATAATCTCGACATTATCAAGTACTTTTCTATATGGATCCTCATCTTGTGTACTCTCTGTGTCTTGAATCTACGGTTTCATGGTCAAAATTCATGTCTTGATTCTTGTTTAATAGTGCATCCTGATGTTTTGTCTCGTTCGAAGTTGATGTAAGACGTTTTTTCTTGTCTGTTGTTATTGTTGGGATGCCGTCATAACTGTCGATCTCGATAGGACCACCTCTTGAGATCCTTCAGCTTCTCAAATTCCAAAAGAAGGATGAAGAAACGTCCTACAATAGGCTAGAAAATCCTATGTTTCCTCGATAGCCATTTTGACTGTTAAAACACGTTTGGGTTTGTCAAAAGAGAATGAGGTTGATAGTAGCACCTTGCCACCCTCCCTTTTAGCTTTATCTGTTGTGTTTTTCGTGTGTGAATTTGAATTATTTTATCCTTCCTTGTCTTTTGAGTTTGTTACCGGTGCGTGGTTGGGTTAGGGAGATGAATGCAATAGTTGGGGTATCTTAGTATGCCTATTTAAAGGGAATGATCTAATTTTGTTTTTTCCTTATGGAAATGGAACGTCACTGTTGTATGTCCATGTGAATACCTATTGACAGTGGAAATTGGATTTATAGGTCAATTTTGTTTCTTTTATGTGTTTCAATCAATTTCTTAAATTTCGTGCTTACGTTTTAGGTACGAAGTCCCCAAAACAAATCGCAACCCGTGTTCTCCTGTCAATAATAACATAAGAGTATCATATAGTTTGGTATAAATTGATTTATTCGAAGCGCTTCACTGCATTTCGATTTTTAGTATCGGAAATGGATAGTGTTCTTGATCTGAGTGAGACCTTCCTTATTTTCGTTAGTCGGATTGTCTTGTCTATTGTCCAACATATAGGGAAAGAGTTGAAACGAACGTACTTTGATTCATCTATTGCATAAATTTAAGTATCCATTTTGGGTAATTACCTTCTGCCCTTCAGTTTTGTATTTCAGGTGAGTGTTTTGATTGCTAGTTGTTAAACTTTTCTTAGTTTTCTGTGTATTCCTTATCATTAGTAAGCACCTGAACCTATTAGTTAGTCACAAAAGGCATCGATTGCGACTTACTATTAATGCACGGTCCCTTAACAAATGTTGTAACATCTTTATACTATGACAAGTGAAACTTTTTTTTATATATATATCCAACGTTTTCACTTAATGATCATTACATTAGGTTAGGAAAACTGAAGCCCTTCACTGGAATTGTTTCATGTATATGCACATTTCCATGCGAAATTACTAGGGTGTGATATATTGTGCTCTCTTTGACTCCCATATTAAAGGTCCAAAATTAGTTACATGTCGTAAGTTCATTAATCTTGTAGCCAGTTTCTCCTTCATACTTGATGATAGAAGTAGTGACTCTGGAAAGCTTTAAATTTTCTAAATTTTCTTTGTTATCTAAATATTTGAACGCTTATTAACTCATATATATTTTTTCTTTCCTCCGCATGAATTCGCCTGGAGTCCAAACGGACCCTCTTCCTTTGCATTCCTTAATGGGGTCAGTGAGGCCCATCTCAGGGCCAAGCCCGAGGTTCTAAGCTCAAAAGTGATCCCTTGGCACATGAACACGTGGAGTTGGGGAAGGACAATAGATTAAAGGCCTACGTTTGGAGCGGTTAAGAGGCGATTAAAGGCCTACGTTTGGAGCGGTTAAGAGGCGTCAAAAGTCTCCTTCGTCGTTTTATTTACTAGTTTATTTATTTATTTATTTATTTATTTATTCATTTATTCGGGGCATGAAGTCAAAATTGTACTTAATATAGGTGAAGCGAAAACTCGAGCCAAAGGGCCCGAAAATATAGAAATAGGACAGGTGAAAGGAGAAATGAGTTGAAAAAACAACTAGATTAGGACAGGTTTAGCGATTTGGGCTTCAAAGCCTAAATCACTAATTCTCCTCCCTTCCCCTTTCTTTTGATTATTTATTTTGCATGCCTTTTTTGCGAACCTAGTCAAATCCCCTAACGAATTCGCTAAAAAATAACTTTTGTAAACTTTCAAAGTATTTCTAAAAGTCAACCATTTTTCGATAAATCAAATTTTAGAAAGTTAATCAAAGACGTTTTTAAACAGTCCGGATAATCGCAAGTTAGCGGACGTTTTAGGTGCCTAACACCTTCCTAAAACGTTAATAGGAACAGCTTACTCAGAATTTCTTAACTCAAACGATTTTCCTATTTTGAATCGTTTGAAGTACTTTATAAAGGTTTCTTAATTCCTTTTTAAAATTAAGTGGCGACTCTTCTCAAAAAGTCAAAATTTCTCCGCAAAACAGTCACCAATGAAGATCTTATTAGAGTCCTTGATGTAAATCTAATAAATATTACTTGTGATGAGTCAAGTTGGGTTGTGGATTTTGATGTTGCATCTTACGTGACATCAAAGAAGATTTTTTTTTCATCTTATACTCCAGGTGACTTTGGAACCTTGAGTATGGGCAATGAGACTGTATTGAAGGTGATTGGTATTGGTACAATTTGTATTGAATCTAAATTAGTTTTAAACAATTGCTAATTTTAAATAATATAAAACATGCACTAGATTTCTATTGACGTGTTGGATGATGAGGAATAGTTATCATAATATCAGTTGCTCCTCTTAATCCGTAATTTATTTGTATTTTAAAAAAAAAATTACGTAAAATTTTTGATATCATTATTTTTATTTTTATTTTAATTATTTTGCCACAAATTTTTGTTGTTGTTCTGCTTTTACCCATCAATTGCATCCACAGTATGGTCTCTACGTGAATCAAGAGTAATTAAAATAATTTTTCTCTGTTGGATGGATGTGTCAAGCTTTTCAGAACAATGCTTATACACCTTTTGTTTTTTCCAATAAGATGGGATTATTCTGCAATAATTTTGACACCAACTTGTTTTCTTTTCTTCTTTTGACAATAGTATTATATATTGAATAAAATATTATGAATTTAAATATTTTGGGCGGAGAAAAGGGTCAAAATTCGTTAATTAAATAATATTCTTCAATATTCCAAATGATATGTCCTGCCACCTTTTTCTTTAGTCATCTTTTATCACATCAGCCTACACCCATAACCTATCCCTTTATACTTTGCTAGTGGATATCAAACATATTAGTTTGTCCTAATATGATTTATTTAATTCATTGAAGTTTGAAGGAGTTCTGATTCATTATTTTTTTTTAATTTAGTTTATTTTAATTCACATTGAGCTAATAATAGTCAAAATGTGCCTTTAAAAGCTTTATTAAAATATTTTCAGGCAGATACTGTTATGATTGATATGATAACTGTTGTGCCACTTTATATGTTGATTTTTTAGTTTTTTTTTGGGGGAATTTCAGCCATTATGAGTGATGGTGGTAACTTGGCTGGCAAAACATAATTACAACTATGGAATTTCTTTTTCTTTCTGTTTAATTTGTTTTATTCGATCAGCATTTGATATTTTTAGAATCAGCTTGAGCTGTGGAAATAATTTTTGGGAGAATTACAAGGTAAGACTACATACAATAGACCCTTATCGCACGGTTTTTCTTGGGATCCCACACATAGCAGAGGGTTCAAGTGAAAACAACTTCTAGTAGAATTACAAGGTAAGACTCCATGCGATAGATCCTTATGGAATGGCTCTTCTCGATATCCCACACATAGCGGAGGGTCCAAGCCATGGAAACCTCGTATAGTAGAATTGCAAGGTAAGACTGCATATAATAGATCCTTATGCTATGGCTCTTCTCGAGATTCCACACATAGCACAGGGTTCAAATCGTGGAAACAACCTCTAATAGAATTGTTATTTTCCACAATACGGGTACGTAGAATCTGTATAACAGAACAACAACTTCAACTCGAGTTCAAGTATGAACAAGAACACAATGAAGTATTAAATACCCTCAACACAAGATCAAAAAGACCTTTCCAAGAGGTGTATTTATTTTTCAGAAAATAAAGATGAAACTGAAATGATTAAGGCCAAGTCGTCCGAATTCACGGACTTTCCTTAAGGAATAATTCCCCTCACTGTAACTGAGGTTATGGAATCTTCCTCCCAGGATAAAATGGCCTTCAATCCGACTATAGCGGTACCTCAAATAGGCGGATTCTTCGAATACACTCACGGTTTGAATGATCACACTTAGAGTATTTTTAAGACAAGAAGAGGTTTTTGTAATCTTAAAATTCGATGCCTTAACCTGTGGAAGAAAGCAGGTTATTTATAGCCACAAGATGCCCC
Organism: Capsicum pubescens; assembly: GCA_030864215.1. Classification (NCBI taxonomy): domain Eukaryota; kingdom Viridiplantae; phylum Streptophyta; class Magnoliopsida; order Solanales; family Solanaceae; genus Capsicum; species Capsicum pubescens. Next base: position 20,857,399 of record CM061545.1, read on the forward strand.
TTTGAAAAGGTGGCATTGGTTCATATTAGAGGTGTGTGACTCTTCCTGAAAATGCATGTCTATTCACTTAAAACAATGCAGTAATTTTCTGAAACAGTGCACTGGTTCACTGAAACAGTGTGTATTTTCATTGAAGAGTTGCAACTTTCAGAAACTGTGCAATCTTCTGCAATAGAAGCAACAGTCTGAACAGTGCAACATTCTGTAACAGTGCAACCTTCTGTAACATTATTTCAAACAGACGCATCAGTTCTGAAACACTGTTACTGCGTGTATACATATAAATGGAGGTCGAAACACTGCAAAAAAAATTTACTGCATATTTCCTTGGCATTCTTCGGAATTCAAATAAATTTTGTCCAAAAAGATAGATCTCAACGATCGATTGCCAAATCCAAATCCGAATTTGAAGCCGAAACCGAAGCCCAAGCCGAGCGAGCGACGACGACGGCGGCGCGAGGCATCATTTATTTCTTGCCTCACTTGCCATGTGGAGTAAGTGTTTCTCATTATAAACACTCTCAAGTTCTATTCTTCCACCAATGTGGGAGAAAGAGTAAACTTGCCAAAATTGAGTACACTTTCCATTTTTGGTGTTAACTCAATTTTTCTCTTCCACTTGATTTCTCCATTTTCCATTCAACACACTTTCATTACTATGAACCCAACAATCCCCCACATGAATGGAGAATGGTTATTTTTCGAAAAACTTTTACGGACAAGTATGTGATCATCAAGCAAAGACTGATTGCATCTGGATAAGTGGGTTTCCCTTTGAAATTTTCGTAGTGAACATGCTGAACATGCATCAGATGCACTCAGTCAATCGGTAGATTTGATATCTTTAAACCGTCAAGCTTTAATGTATACCTAGACAACACATGTCACATAACCAGCCTTTTACCATTTATGGTTCTTACGGTTTTGTTCTTTTCCGCCATGAACACGTCCCAATTTTCATGAGGGCTTAGAGAATAGGCCTTTACTAACATTCTCTTTGAAGCGGCTTCCACTTCGCCCACACATAGGTGATTTCTAAATGTTCAATCCTAGAGATTAAACTATATGGTCAAATCTTCTAAATTTAGATAATCATTAAAAGACTTTTCACCTTAAGTCTTATCCTTGTTTACTATACATTGTCTACATCATGAGAATGGGTTGGGTAATTGAAAATGTTGAATCTTTCAGACACAACTTTATTTGATCTCCTTGAACCTAGCTCTTGGGAACTCCAGTCTTCTAGGTAGAATTACCGTCATGCTGACTTGTCCTAGGCCTTAAACCCATTTTCTTGGATGTCCTTTCTACTCCTTCTCTAGATAGACCTTTTGTAAGTGGATCCAACACATTATCCTTTGACTTTACATAATCAATAGTGATAATTCAACTAGAGAGAAGTTCTCTAACGGTATTATGTCTCCGTCGTATGTGATGAGATTTACCGGTGTACATCATGCTCCCTACCCTACCTATTGCTGCTTGGCTATCACAATGTATACATACTGGTGTCACTGGCTTAGGCCAATATAGAATATCTTCCAAGAAATTCCGGAGCCATTCTGCTTCTTCATCGGCTTTATCTAATATGATAAATTCAAATTCCATTGTAGAGCGAGCAATACACGTCCATTTGGATGATTTCCAAGAGACTGCTCCTCTACCGATAGTAAATACATATCCACTTGTGGATTTTACTTCATTCGATCCGGTGATCCAATTTGCATCACTATATCCTTCAAGTACCACAGGATATTTATTACAATGCAAAGCATAATTTTGAGTGTATTTAAGATACTCCAAAACTCTTTTCATTGCCATCCAGTGAGTTTTGTTGGGATTACTCGTGTACCGACTCAATTTACTGATAGCGCATGCTATGTTTGGTCGTGTACAATTCATTATATATATTAAACATTCCAATACTCTTGCGTACTTCAATTGCGAGTCACTTTCACCTTCATTCTTTCGAAGTGCAAAACTCGCATCCAATGGAGTCTTGGCAATACCGAATTCCATATACTTGAACTTGTCAAGTACTTTTTCGATATAATGAGACTGTGACAATGCTAACCCTTGTGGAGTTTGATGGATTCTTATACCTAAGATCACATCTGCAACTCCAAGGTCTTTCATATCAAACTTGCTCTCGAGCATTCGTTTGGTTGCATTTATGTCACAAATATCTCTGCTGATGATCAACATATCATCCACATATAAGTAAACAATGACTTGGTGATTTGGTGTGTCTTTAATGTAGACACGTAATTTTGCCCCCCTTAGAAGTTCGATTTTATTCATTTTCTACCTTAGCATATCATGTACCCTCCACGATGTCATTTTTTACCCACTCTTATTTTATCCTACCGTGTACCCTCACCCATGTCATTATACCCCGCAAAATACAAAATATAATAATAAACAAATAATAAAATAACTAACCCTATCTTATCCTAACAATCTACCCAATAAAAAATAACACCTCACCACTACCCCCTACCCCACGTTACCCCACCCCCTCTCTTTTTCTTGTCCAAGAAGAAAGGCCTCAAAACACAATATATACATACCCACAAACACAAAAAAGGGGGTGACCAAAAAAAAATCTGATATAGAAAATTATTGAGCCTTTTTTTTCTCTCTCTAAACTCTCTCTCTCCTCGATCTTTCTCTCTCTCTCTCTTTCTCTCTATCTCTCTTTCTCTCCGACCACTCTCCGGCGTCAGACACAGAAACAGTGACGCCGGCGACCAGCAACGACAAACACCAACTTTGTCGCCTCTCTCTCTCTCTGACTCTCTCTCCAACTTCTCTCTCTTTTTCTCTCCCCGATCTCCCTCTCTCTCTCTCTTTCTCTCTGACCACTCTCCGGCGTCAGGCATAGAAACAGCGACGCCGGCGACCAACAACGACAAACACCAACTCCGACCAATGACACTCCGTCCATTTACCACTGATTCCGACAAAATTTTGCGTATGGGTCTTCTCGAGTTTTCATAATTTTAGTCTCGGTTCGTTGGATATTTCTTATTTCTTAAGGTTTTAAATCCATCCGAGTTGGTTTGGTTCGTGCAAGGTTAGTTGGAAATCGTTGGTTTGGGGGTTTCGAATTCGGGATCTTGGGTTGTTTTTTTGAAAGTTCATTCGGATTTGTGGGTTATTCATTGTGAAGTTTTTGTCGTGGTTTTCCGATCTGTCCGGTTGAATTCAATATCGAGTTTGGAGTTGTTCATTGTGAGGTTCTCCGATCGAGTATTTTGGTCTTCGGATTTCTTTATTATCGACAAGGATTAGTTTCATCAAGGTCCATTTCTTCTAACCGAATCTTTAATTTATTTTGACTTTTATTGATGTTGTTGGTGTGGATGATTTATTTGTTGTGTGTTTGGTTTGAATCTTCGTTATTTGTGTTTTGTTTGATGTTGGTTGCGGATTTTGAGACGTGATTTAATAATCGAAGCATGTTGTAATTATTGTGGTTAAAAATGAGTTTGTGGGTGAGAATTGAAAACTTGACATAATTGGCGATTTTGGTTAGTTTGATTTCATTGTTCGTATAACTTGAAAGGAACGTTAATTTAATTTTGGTAGTAACATGATACATTGATCGGAATAGGCAAAACGTAGGTCGGGTAGGCAAATCTAGAGATTGTGGGTTGATTGAATGGTTGAAATTTGATTGAATGATTTGATTTTATCACTTTTTGAATCAATTGTATAATTTATCGGGGGAATGCCCCGAAGAATTTGTATTGATTTATCCGGGGAATGCCCCAAAGTAGCATGTACGCAAAGGAGGCTCGTGATCAAGGCCCGGAACGTCGGGTGGAGTTTAGTTTAGGATCAGTTTAGAATAGAATAGGTTTTATATTTCAGTACCTCTTTTATTTTGGATTGTATAATTTGGACTGAACATTATTTCGGCTTGTTTTGAATTTTGTGTGATTTGTTTGTTTGCTTGTTTTGTGTGTTTTATGCAGTTTGTACATTCGTAATGCCAAATTAGCCGATACGATCCACCAGGCGACCGTGGTCGAACCACGGGATCGAGGGGTGCCTAACACCTTTCCCTCGGTCAACAGAATTCCTTAGCCGGAATCTCTGTTCGCAAACCAGTTTAAGAGTCAAATGGTTCCGAAAAGGATTTTTCAAAGGTGACTTGGCACACCAAATTATGCCAAGTGGCGACTCTGAAATAAAAATATAAATAGTCCTTTTTCGAAATAAATTTTCATCCTTGTCACTTTAATAATAAATACCTTTTTTTCTAAATCGTTTGGAATACGTAAAAAAAAAAGGGGTGTGACAGCTCTGGCGACTCTGCTGGGGACTATTTCAGAATCCAAGCTTTTTTGGAGTCGTATTGGCTTTGTTTGCCATTACGAGTGTATAAGCATTGTTTGTGATTTTTATTTGTGTTTTTACTTTTGTGCGTTTTTGTGCTCTTTGTTTACAGTATTTATCCTATGTGTTATCGCTTTATATCTGGCATCATTTACATAACCCAAGTCAATTCTTTCCGCAACAAGTCTCGAAGCGCACGTCGTGCGCACGAACTCTAGTTGAGTCACCTTTATTTTAGGGGGGGAGCCGTTGGATGTATGGAGTAGGTGGAAAGCAAAGCAGCCACTATCGATCATATGCTCCCCCGAACGGCCTTGTTAGTAAACCACAACGTAGGTCAGCCTTTAGGTCATTCTTATGTGCATCATATTGAGACCTAGCGGGGTCCACCTAGTCCTTTGTAGGAGACTCACCTTTAAAGCATCCCTACGTGCTAAATGTTGCACCTTTGAGAGTAACGTGGTCATTTGACGGACCGATTTGGGGAAAACATGTGTTAGAAGTAAAGTGTGAAAAAAAAAAAAAAAAAAAAGTGAGTCGAAAAGAATGAATCAAAAAGGAGTGTCGTAGTTTATTTTAGAGTCTTTATGGCTTTTGTTCTTCACGATCCAAAACTCAAAAAGATTTTTTTTACGTTTTGCATTTTTCTTCCCAAAGTACCGTAAGTTCAACAAAAAAAAAAGAAAAAAAAAAGTTTTGTTTGCCTTTTCTACTTATTTGTCAAAAATAAAATACCAAAAAGATTTTTTTTATATAATTGGTGGTGTCAGTCTTAGTTGAAATGTCTAGTTGAAAATCCAAAAAGTTTTCACTCGTTTTTTTTTGTTGTCTCTTAAGTTAGGGTCAATTTATTAGTTAATCGCTAAGTGTCCAATCTGGACAAACTACGCATACCTGATTCTCGTCCCTCGGGGCGGGATACGTAGGCAACCCTCGGTGGGTCCGGTAACCTTTATTTTGGCCTTCGTCTTAGTATTAGGCTAGGTCTTTTACCCCATAACCTAAAGTTGTTAGCCAAGTAGGCTGATTTTATTCAGCATTACTGTTTGGCGATTAAGATTCATGAAGCGGTCTGTCCCATCGACGTATGTCCGCATCAAATTCGTTTTGGTTGTGAACCTTTTGCTCTTATCAAATTTTTGAGATAATTTCTTATCTGCTACAACAGGATGGATCTGTCCACAAAGTCTTGAGTCCTTATGGTTGTCAAGGTACCCAAAAAGTTGATCAAGTGGTGGGGCACGTTCAATTTCTCTGAAAAGCACGAAGTGAGAAATGTGTTAGGCAATCTTGTACACTCATGGATCTCACGCCTCGTCCGGATTTAATAGAAGCTGCGTTGACTTTCTGGAATCCAAATAATTTGGTGTTTAGGTTCGGAAGTTGTGAATTGACTCCTACCCTGGCATAAATATCTCGTTTGTTTCGGTTGACTTACATGGGTCAGCAGATGATTTTAGCCCGCAATCATACTCGTAAGAAATTCCTTCGACTCTATAGATTAAAAGATAACAAGCATCTGGGATGTCTCAAACAATCATGGATTTCCTTGGACTATTTGTTTGCTAGATTTGGGTCCTTAGAGGATTTCGACTGCTTTTGGGATGAATTCTGTACTACCAAAAAAATCTGGGAACAACGTCGTCTTGAGGTTTTCTTTCTGGCTTTGTTGGGTATCTTGGTGTTCCCGTTAGATGAGAGGTGTATCAATACTCGCCTACAATCAGTGGTGATAGCCTTATTCAAGAAAAAAGATGAGGTCACCATTGTACCAATGATCTTAACAGAAATATATAAGGCTTTAACTGAAGTAAAAGAAAGGGTACAATTTTTTGAGGGAAGTAATCTGATATTGCAGTTGTGGATGTTGGAGCACTTGCATACGCCTTCTTTGATTAGAGCAGATGTGATCGACCGTTGCCTGAATGATCGAGTGCAAGCCATGCAAGAAAGAATGCGTTTTGACAAATTTTCTTTTCCTATTGGAGTCAATTCTTGGATCGAAATTCTCGAATCAAGAACTCCGAACAACATTCTTTGGTGCTATATGTGGTTTCGTCCTAAGAAAATCTTGATTGGATCTCAAATGCAACTCTTTCTAGTTTTGATAGGACTTAACTGAACTAGGCCTTACAATCCAAGAAGGGTGATGCGTCAGTTGGGTAGGATGCAAGACGTCCCCCCAATAATGGACCTTCTAAAGGATGTAGAGTACTTTGAAGACCAAGCCGTGGGGGAAAGGAAATATGAGTAATTCTGGAATAACGCGATAAAGCTAGGTGTCGATACTCTCGAGGAAAATCCAGGATGCACCCAAAACTATGAAATCTGGATACAATCTCTGCCCCGTGGCATTAGTAAACCCTTACAAGCCCAACTTAGAGGGCGAATACGGTAAGCAATAATGGTAGAGGATGATGAGCAGGAAGATCCGAAGGCCAAGTTAGAGTTTTTGTGAGTTCAGTTGTCACGTTTGATCACAACTATGGATGGGTGTTAGAGAAACCTTTGCGGGTTTACTCTCCAAGAGTCGGGGAAACGGGTGAGAAATTTGTTCCCAGGTATCAAAACGTCATTGCAGGATATGTTGCAAAGTCTGAGGGGAAAAGTGGGGACTTCACAGATGGGTTCATCTCAGCCGGGGACGTCACGCAGGGCACCAGTTTGAAAGAGCATGTATTATATTTATGTAGTTTTGAGTCTTTTATGTTTCTGTCGTTGTAGGTTGGTGTCTGTGTTAAGTCAGAGTCAAATTGTTTTGATATTCGGGTCTTTATTGCACACATGTCGTTAGGGGTTTAGAATGTTGTTTTGTATTTGTTGTTTAGTTTTAAAGTGGTCCCAGATTCGTTGTATGTTTTGCTGTCTTTCATCGAAATATTAGGATGTTACGTCTTTCTTTTATTTACTTGTTTTCGTTTCTCGTGAAAAAAAAAACCTTGAATTGTGTGATGTTTATGCATAAGCGGCCTGAACTACGAAAGATCTGATTCATGTACAACATGATACGTAGGCAACCTACTTTTGGGTTCGATCTAATCATTTTGTTTTGTTTGTTAAAGAAGAATAAAAGCCATAAAGAATGATAAAATAAAGGTAGATAACGAGGGAAGTGGAAAGAACAGAGGTGGATACGGAAAAAAAAGAGTGTAGATAAAAATCGGGATGATGTTGAAATGACCTCGCTACCCTCAAAAGCTGGTAGAAATGAACATGAATTTAGGACAATTTTACCAATGTGACTCTCATGCTTGTTGTGTGCCCTAATCCTAACGGATGTCGTCTTTGATGAGCATGTTCTTTCAGATAACAGTGGTAGGTTTGCAGCACTCTAGCTAGTCACCCATACTTCACTAGATCCAAAGCAAAGTTTGTCATGGCTAGCAGAGAGATTGAAAATTCGCTCATTGACCCGGATCAGGATCACAGGAAAGAAAGTTCAGAACACAATGATGAGGTAGTAAGGCTCAGGCAACAATTGATAGATTTGCACCGGGCATGGGCCAGCGGAATGCTTCCTCCTCCGCTCCCTGAAGGTCTTGGCAATATCTCTAATTGCCCACCGCTCTCTCAGGCACAATTCTCTACTCCTACTGAGTCACCTGAGCACGCGCCAGGATTCACTCCGCGACATTATTATCCTGGCAATTCTGGTGTGCCCTTGGCAGCTCCCCAATCAAGACCAGCTGCTCAGCCAGTGCCACCGATCACACCGGTATTTGTGGCCCCACCACCACATGAAACTCCCATATATGTTGTGCGTCCCACAATGAGGCTTCCTCGGTCTGCCAGTGATCCAGTATTGAAGGTTCCAGATAGTCAGTATTATGACCCGGAGCCGACTTTGAGAATGAATGAACCGTATGGGTACACTCAGCCACCTGCATTTCCATTTGATTCAGAGAAACCTGTCGCAACAGAGGAACAAGAAGTCATAGCGCGGAAGTTGAAAAGTTTAGAACAGGCCATGAGAAATTTGCAGGGAATCGGAGGTTATAAGAATGTTTCTTATAAAGATCTGTTCATGTTCCCAGACATCAACCTTCCCCTCGGTTTTAAAATGCCTAAGTTCGAGAAGTATGCAGGACACGGTGATCCCGTGACCCACTTGAGACGCTATTGCAACCAGTTGAGGGCTGCAGGAGGAAGGGAAAAGCTGCTCATGGCTTTCTTTGGTGAGAGTCTTTCCGATCTAGCTTCAGAATGGTTTATCGATCAAGATATCGACAAGTGAAACAGCTGGGACGACTTGGCTTCTGAGTTTATGCAATATTTTCAATATAACATCGACCTGATTCTGGACGAAAAATCTTTGGTCAACATGAAGAAGAAAAACACTGAAGGTTTTAGGGAATACGCGATAAGATGGCGTGAACAGGCCGCTAGGGTAAACCCTCCGATGAAAGAAAGTAAGTTGGTAGAGGTTTTCATTCAGGCACAGGATGAGACTTATTTTCAATATTTACTTCCTGCAATGGGAAAGTCTTTTATTGAAGTCCTCAAAATGGGGGAGATGATAGAGGACGGAATCAAGACCCGACAAATAGTGAGTTTTACCGCATTGAAATCCACCACACAAGCGATTCAAGGTGGATCAGGCGCATTTGGAGGTAAAAAGAAGAAAGAGGACATGGTGACTATTGTAGCTGGAACCCATTCCTATCCCAAAAGACCACCTCGCCCCTATCCCCAAGCCCAAGTCTATGCCCAAGCTCCATATATTCTTCCCCACCATTACTACCCTCCACAAAACCCTTTATATTCCACTCCACCACCCCCGTACCCAGTATATAGCGCGCAGCCATATGCCCAAACCCCTTCTTACCCGTAGTGGCACGCGCAAGCTCTACAAAATCGCCCATTCGCTCCACCGAATTACCAAAATCCCTCCAGACCTGGTTTTCAACCTAGGCCCGAGTATAGGAAAGAGAAGGCGGTCAAAAATCAATTCACACCTCTTGGGGAGTCATATGCTAGTTTGTTTGATAGGTTGAAAAAGTTGAAGGTTTTAAGCCCAATTCAAGGAAGGCTTTCAAATCCACCGCCGAGGAATCTCGATTATTCTTCAAGGTGTGCGTACTGTTCTGATATGCCCGTCCATGATATCGAGAAATGCTGGCATTTAAAGAAAGTTGTCCAAGATTTAATTGACACAAATCAGATGCTGGTCCAGGCCCCGGAAGGCCCAAACATTAACCAGAATCCATTTCCAACCCATGCTGAAGCCAATATGTTAGAATTGATATATGACGGGAAGGAGTCTTCGAGGGGTTATAAGCCTATTGTCAAGATACATACCATTGAGGAGAAATCGGTGAATGTAGCGGAGTCTTTGAAAGCAATGTCATTGAGCCAGGAAGAAATGAGAGAAGATAAAGCCCAAGAAAGCACAAAGAAACCTCTGATCACAGTACAGGGCGCCAGAAGGTATGTTGATTCAAGTTAGGATAAACCTAAGTTGATGGTGGTGGGAGCTCTGAGTCAGCCTATCTTGACGGTGAAAGGAGCACTGGCAGCGCCTATTGTCCTCAAACCGGTGACCCAACCTCCGATAGTTGATACGAAAAGAATTCCCTGGAATTATGGGCGGATCGTGATGACCTATCATGGGAAAGAAGTAGTGGAAGATGTAGATGAGGTAGGGGGTTTGACTAGGTCAGGAAGATGTTTCATGCCTGAAAGCTTAAGAAAGTCCAAGCCAACGGTGAGTGGACCGTCATCTATCAAAAAGCCTATCACCGAAGAAGAAGCCGAAGAATTTTTGAAAAAGATGAAATTGCCAGAGTATTCAATATTAGACCAGTTTAAGAAAACCCCTGCTCAAATTTCCCTTTTATCTTTGTTGTTGCACTCCAAGGAGCATCGTGATGTTTTACTGAAGGTATTAAATGAAGCATATGTTCCAAGGGAGATTACAATCAACCAGCTTGAGAAAATGGTTGGAAAAATCTTTGAGGTCAATCGGATCAGCTTTTCTGACGATGAATTGCCTATTGAAGGTATAGGGCATAACCGGGGCCTTTACATTACAGTAAAGTATGAAGATTTCTATGTCACTCATGTTATGATTGATAGAGGTTCAGGTGCAAATATTTTCCCTATTTCTACTTTGCAAAAGCTGAATATTGGTGCTGAGAGGATCAGGCCCAACAATGTATGTGTCAGGGCTTTCGATGGTGCAAAATCAAATTCCATTGGCGAAATAGAACTAGTGTTGACCATAGGGCCTGTTGAGTTCACCATAGAGTTTCAAGTATTAAATGTAGACTCCTCTTACAATCTGTTGTGGGAAGTCCGTGGATCCACAAGGCCAAGACGGTTGTATCTACACTGCACCAAATGATTAAGTTTGAGCATGACAGGCAAGAAGTATTTATTCATGGTGAAGGAGATTTGTCAGCCTACGAAGATTCTCCCTTGTCTCTTATTGACGCAAATAACGTAGAGGAGACATTCGTCTATCAAATTTTTGATACAGTGCCAGTGAATCGTATCCTTGAATGACAGGCTATACCGAGACCACAATTGTCTTCTACTTCTATCATGATGGTGAGTGAACTTTGGAAATCCGGATTTGAGCCAGGAAAGGGTTTGGGAGCGTCTCTTCACGGTATAGTTCATCCCATATGTCTGAGTAAGAACGTGGGCACGTTTGGTCTGGGATTTGAGCCTACAGATGAAGATCTGAAGAAAGCCAAGGGAAGGAAAAATGAAATATGGTCACTCCCTCGCCCAATGCCACTACTCAGTGAATCATTTGTTAAGAGCGGTGCCACGAAGCATGTGGAATTTGAGGTTGAATTGGTTGATGACTTCCAGAACCTTTGTATGGAAGTTGATATGGTCGAAGCAGGAGAAGGTACCAGTATGGCAGACGTGCAATTCATAGGTCCAGCTGTCCGGCTCAATAATTGGGAAGTCACTCCTCTCCCCGTCAGGAGGGAGTTTTGGTAGTTTATTTTATTTTTCTTTCTGTTTATCCGAGTTATTTTAGGGTTGTAATTCGGATTTTAGTTTGTTTATGTTATGTTGGCATCTGTGTTTAAACCCTTCTATCTTTTTATTTAATGAAATGCAATGTCCCTTTTGTTTTGTGTCTAATATATTTTGTTTTTCTTTTCTTACACAGTTCTCTTTATGCTGATTCTAATGACATGACATGCATGCGGAATTTTCATCCTGATCTTAAAATCCAAACTAATCAAGATGTAATGAAGCGGGATGGGGAATATAATAAAGAAGGAGCACTAGAAGAAATAAGCAAAGAGTTGGAACAGTTTGAAGACAAATCGAATCCTAATTTGAATGAGACTGAGCCAATAAATCTAGGGGATCAAGAAGATATTAGGGAAACTAAAATCAGTGTACATGTTTTGCCACAGCTAAAAGAGGGAATGATTCAAGCATTAATTGATTATAAGGATGTTTTTGCATGGTCTTATGATGATATGCCCGGTTTAAGCACAAAATTAGTGGCTCACAAGTTGCCAACTGATCCCGCGTTCCCCCCTGTCAAACAAAAGTTGAGAAAGTTTAAAACCAATGTAAGTATTAAAATCAAAGAGTAAATCATGAAACAACTTGAAGCCAAAGTAATTCGAGTGTCTCGTTATCCCATATGGTTATCCAATGTTATTCCCGTACCAAAGAAAGATGGAAAAATTCGAGTCTGTGTTGATTACCGTGATTTGAACAGAGCAAGTCCGAAAGATGATTTTCTACTACCCAACATCCACATTTTGTTAGACAACTATGCTAAACACGAGGTTGCCTCTTTTGTGGATTGCTATGCCGGATATCACCAGATCATTATGGATGATGAAGATGCGGAGAAGACGTCTTTTATCACACCATGGGGAGCTTATTGTTATCGAGTGATGCCGTTCGGTTTGAAGAATACTGGAGCAACATACATGAGAGCCATGACTACTATATTTCATGACATGATGCATAAGGAGATTGAGGTCTACGTGGATGATGTGATTATTAAGTCAAAAAGTCAGGACGACCATGTTAAAGATTTAAGAAAGTTCTTTGAGAGGATTCGCAGGTATAATCTCAAACTCAACCCGTCCAAATGTGTATTTGGAGTTCCATCTGGAAAGCTGTTGGGGTTTGTAGTCAGCCATCGGGGAATTGAATTGGATCCTTCAAAAATCAAAGCCATTCAGGATTTGCCCTCGCCCAAGAATAGAACGGAGGTGATGAGTTTGCTTGGTAGACTGAACTACATTAGCAGGTTTATTGCTCAACTCACAACCACTTGTGAGCCCATATTCAAGTTGCTGAAAAAGAGTGTTGCGGTAAAATGGACTGAAAAATGTCAGGAAGAGTTCGATCGAATCAAAAGATATTTGTCAAATCCGCCAATGCTGGTACCCCCGGAGCCTGGTAGGCCTTTGATCTTATATTTATCAGTCATGGACAATTCTTTCGGTTGTGTCCTGGGTCAACATGATGTCACAGGCAAAAAGGAGTAGGCTATTTATTATCTTAGCAAGAAGCACACCGCATATGAGGCCAGGTATACTCTTCTTGAAAGGACATATTGTGCCCTAACTTGGATAGCACAGAATTTGAAGCACTATCTCTCATCCTATACTACTTATCTCATCTTCCGCATGGATCCTTTGAAGTATATCTTTCAGAAGCCTATGCCAACAGGTCGATTGGCAAAGTGGCAAATATTGCTTACCGAGTTCGACATCGTATATGTGACTCGAACCGCCATGAAAGCCCAAGCCTTGGCAGATCATCTTGTTGTATCCCATCGATGAAGAGTACGAGCCATTAAAGACATATTTTCCTGACGAAGAAGTGTCGTGTGTCGATGAAGTCGTTATATATGTTGATCCAGGTTGGAGGTTATTCTTTGATGGAGCTGTAAATATGAAAGGAGTCGGAATAGATGCGATTCTTATCTATGAATTGGGACAATATTTCCCAGTAACAGCACAACTTCGATTCTACTATACTAACAATATGGCAGAGTATGAAGCCTGCATCCTTGGTTTGAGGTTAGCTGTTGATATGGGATTCCAAGAATTATTGGTGTTGGGAGATTCGGATTTTCTCGTCCATCAAATTCAAGGTGATTGGGAGACGTGAGATTTGAAATTCATCCCGTATCGACAATGCTTGCAGGAGCTATGTCGACAATTTGTGTTAGTAAAATTTAGGCATATTCCAAGGATTCATAATGAAATTGCTGATGCTTTAGCCACTCTGTCTTCAATGCTCCAACATCCTGACAAAGCCTATATCGATCCAGTGCATATACAGAGTCGTGATCAGCATGGTTACTGTAATGCGGTTGAAGAAGAGCTCGATGGAGAACCTTGGTTTTTGGATATCAAGCGGTACATTCAGTCAGGAGAATACCCAGCATATGCCACCAACAATCAAAAGAGGACTATTAGGCGTTTGGCTAGTGGATTTTTCTTAAGTGGGGGAATCTTGTATAAGAGGACCCCAGATTTGGGACTTTTAAGGTCTGTAGATGCAAAAGAAGCCTCGGCAATCATGGTTGAAATACACTCTGGAGTATGCGGGTCTCATATGAACGGTCATGCCTTGTCAAAGAAGATTCTTCGAGCAGGTTATTACTGGCTTACTATGGAGAGGGATTCTATTTAATTTGTTCGAAAGTGTCATCAATGTCAGGTGCACGGCGATCCAATACGTTCTCCTCCTGTTGAGTTGCATGCAATGTCTGCTCCATGGCCGTTCATGGCTTGGGGAATGGATGTGATTGGACCGATTGAGCCGAAGGCATCAAATGGACATAGATTCATTTTGGTAGCCATTGACTACTTCACAAATTGGTGGAAGCAGTAACTTTCAAGTCAGTGACAAAGAAGGTTGTGGTAGATTTTGTTCATGCCAATATCATTTGTAGATTTGGAATTCCTAAGATGATCATTACAGACAATGCTGCCAATCTCAATAGTCATTTGATGCAAGAAGTGTGTCAACAGTTTAAGATCGCACATCGAAATTCTACTCCATATCGCCCAAAGGCCAATGATGTTGTAGAAGCCGCCAATAAAAATATAAAAAAGATACTGCGAAAAATGGTACAAGGTTCTAGACAGTGGCATGAAAAGTTGTCGTTTGCATTGCTAGGTTATCGCACCACTGTTTGCACTTCAACAGGGGCAACTCCATATTTATTAGTGTATGGGACAGAAGCAGTCATCCCTGCAGAAGTTGAAATTCCCTCTCTTCGAGTCATTGTAGAAGCAGAGATTGATGATGGCGAATGGGTAAAAACCCGACTGGAATATTTGAGTTTGATCGAGGAAAAAAGGCTAACGTCCGTGTGTCATGGCCAGTTGTATCAGAGGAGGATGGCTCGTGCGTATAACAAAAAGGTCCATCCCAGGAATTTTGAAGTTGGTCAGTTGGTATTGAGACGTATCCTTCCTCACCAGGTTGAAGTGAAAGGCAAGTTCTCCCCTAACTGGCAAGGTCCCTTCGTTGTGAAGAAAGTGTTACCCAATGGAGCCTTATATTTGACAGATATTGAAGGTAAAATGACAGAAATGGCTATCAATGCTGATGCGGTCAAAAGATACTATGTATGATATTTGGTCCTTTGTTTGATTTTATTGCATGTTAGTACTTGCATTTTTTAAGATTGATATGATGAAGGAATTTTATTCTTCTATCCAAACATTGTGTCATCCTTCGTTTACCCATTTGAGCTTCGTTTTAATTTTTTTTCATATCCCTCTTTTGGAATCAAAATAGAGTCAAAGATAAATGTCAAGAAAATAAGAATAAAAGAAAGAGTTCGAAAATAAAAGAAAAAAAATCAAATCAAAACAAAGAATAAGCTGATGGAACTACGTCCGACCTGATTCTCCTCTCTCAGGAGTGAGATACGTAGGCTGCCCTATTTCGGGCTCGGTCCAACCAAATAAAGATTTAAGATTCACCCAGTCAACAAAACTGGGGCATGAGTTAACATGTTGTTTTAGTCGATTTCAAAAGTTGTAAGTCCCACCCCCACTTCAAAACTGGGGCATGAGTTAAAAGTTGTTTTAGTCCTTTTCTAACCTTATCCAAAAGCCAAGTTACAACCAACGAAAGTCCTTCAGATCAATTTTTTTTTATAATGTTAAGGCTAAGCATGCAATGGATATGATGATACATTGTGAAGTGCCACTGGTCTCCCCCTGAGCATAAGAAATCAGGAAAGAAATACAAAAATGAGAGAGTCTTATTGGTGAAGACCCCCGTGGGCATCATAAGGCAGTTGTGAGTTGAGAGAAAATGAAAATGAGAGAGTCTTATTGGTGAAAACCTTTGCAGGCACCATAAGGCGATGGTGAGTTGAGAGAAATACAAAAATGAGAGAGTCTTATTGGTGAAAACCCTTGCAGGCACCGTAAGGCGATGGTGAGTGGAGAGAAATAAAAATGAGAGAGTCTTATTGGTGAAAACCCTCACGGGCACCGTAAGGCGATAGAGAGTTCAAGAGAAAAATGAAAAGTAAAAAGAAAGAGATTTGTTGGCAAAAGTCATTTAAGATGTCGACAATCGAATGTGATGAATGAGTCCAATGGATTTGAAGAAGCGGCTCAGCGGCAAAGCCACGAACTCAACAACAAATGGGGAGTTTGGATAGGAAGATCAGGCAGCTCAATCCAAAATGCATGTCATACTCATTGGAGTTGGTTGTCGTATTCAGATAAGTTTTCTTTTGGAATATGGGACATTGCCCTTTTCTTTCATTTACATATTCAAGCTTTTTGTCTTTTTATGTCATTTATCAAAATAAAAGTCACCATCGTTTCTTTACATTTTAAGTCAAGTCTGTGTCAAAACAAGCGAGAAAGGATTTCAAAATTTACTACCAGTCTTTCCAATTATATGAGAAAAAGCCAAGGACCGGCACAGGAAAGAAATATGATCGTAATTCAACATGAAGCAAAGGAAGTCTATCAACCGACAGACTGTTGGATTCGTGAAAGCATTCAGATTTGGAAAAAGGGTGCACCTCAGAGGCATGGTAAAATGAAAGCCCATTGTTCGAGTCAGAACTCACCTCCCTCAATCTGGATCCGGGTCAATGATGCGGCAAGACAGGGCAAGTGTCAGCGATTTGGAACGAAGATGAAAGGAACGAATGCTGGACAGATACCTGAGAAGCCAAGAGCTGCAAGCCACCACTAAGTTTTAACTGACCAATTGTCTTTGTTGAAATAGGGGCAAATTCGCTTCACTTAATTCAACTACCATTGGAAAAGCACATCCGTGAGACTTTACTTTCAGTTCAGGACCATCCTGAAAAATGGGATTTTACTTTCTGTTCAGGACCCTCCTGAAAAATGGGATTTTACTTTATGTCCAGGACCCTCCTGAAAAATGGGATTTTACTTTCAGTCCAGGACCCTTCTGAAGAATGGGATTTTACTTTATGTCCAGGACCCTCCTGAAAAATGGGATTTTACTTTCAGTTCAGGACCCTCCTGAAGAATGGGATTTTACTTTTGTTCAAAACCCTCCTGAAAAATGGTATTTTATTTTATGTTCAGGACCCTCCTGAAAAATGGGATTTTACTTTATGTTCAGGACCCTCCTGGAAAATGGGAGTTTACTTTATGTTCAGGACCCTCCTGAAAAATGGGATTTTACCTTATGTTCAGGACCCTCCTGAAGAATGGGATTTTACTTTCTGTTCAGGACCCTCCTGAAAAATGGGATTTTACCTTATGTTCAAGACCCTCCTGAAGAATGGGATTTTACTTTTGTTCAGGACCCTCCTGAAAAATGGGATTTTACTTTATGTCCAGGACCCTCCTGAAAAATGGGATTTTACTTTCAGTCCAGGACCCTCCTGAAGAATGGGATTTTACTTTATGTTCCGGACCCTCCTGAAAAATGGGATTTTACCTTCTGTTCAGGACCCTCCTGAAAAATGGGATTTTACCTTATGTTCAGGACCCTCCTGAAAAATGGGATTTTACTTTCTATTCAAGACCCTCCTGAAAAATGAGATTTTACTTTCTGTTCAGGACCCTCCTAAAAAATGGGATTTTACTTTCTGTTCAGGACCCTCCTGAAGAATGGGATTTCACTTTATGTTCAAGACCCTCCTGAAAAATGGGATTTTACCTTATGTTCAGGACCCTCCTGAAGAATGGAATTTTACTTTATGATCAGGACCCTCCTGAAAAATGAGATTTTACGTTATGTTCAAGACCCTCCTGAAGAATGGGATTTTACTTTTGTTCAGGACCCTCCTGAAAAATGGTATTTTATTTTATGTTCAGGATCCTCCTGAAAAATGGGATTTTACTTTATGCTCAGGACCCTCCTAAAAAATGGGATTTTACTTCCTGCTCAGGACCCTCCTGGAAAATGGGACAACGCTTTCAAAAATATATACTACTTTACTATAATTTTTGGGATAATTTTCGTTCTAGTTTTAATTTTGGGTTTCAGGAGCCCGCCTGGAGAACAGGGTGATGGAATAGCTAGTCAGAGGCCCGCCTAGAGAATAGAGTGAAGAAATGAAAGTCAAGCAATAATGTGATGAAATAGCAAGTCAGGAGCCCGCCTGAAGAATAGGGTGAAGAAATGAAAAGTCAAGCAACAAAATGAAGCAATTGAAAGCCAAGCAACAAGTTGAAAGAAATTGCAAGTTAGGAGCCCGCCTGAAGAATAGGGTGATGAAAGTCGAGTCAAGAACCAACAGAAGCTGTATAGATAGGATTTTTGTAATTTCGTTTATGTTTTAACTTGTAATTTTCATTTTTTGATGTAATGACAGAGCCGCGTACCGGAACCTCGATGGAACCTCACTCGACTCTCAAACTCGGTATAGTCCACTTCTCTCCCAATCTTTTGAAATATCCGTGACTTGATTCTCTCATAACTTGGGTAGGAAGGATGCCTTAAGTCAAGACCCGGTTGTCCTTCTTCCTTCTGTTTCTTTGTTTGAATAATGGTTGGGTCAAAATTTGGTCTCATGGTCTACTTCTTTGTCTGAAAAACACTGCGTGTTTACATTCAAAGGGGGCATGATGTAGACACGTAATTTTGCCCCCCTTAGAAGTTTGATTTTATTCATTTTCTACCTTAGCATATCATGTACCCTCCACGATGTCATTTTTTACCCACTCTTATTTTATCCTACCGTGTACCCTCACGCATGTCATTATACCCCGCAAAATACAAAAAACAATAATAAACAAATAATAAAATAACTAACCCTATCTTATCCTAACAACCTACCCAATAAAAAATAACACCTCACCACTACCCCCTAACCCACGTTACCTCACCTCCCTCTCTTTTTCTTGTCCAAGAAGAAAGGCCTCAAAACACAATATATACATACCCACATACACAAAAAAGGGGGGGACAAAAAAAAATCTGATATAGAAAATTATTGAGCCTTTTTTTTCTCTCTCTAAACTCTCTTTCTCTCTCCCCGATCTCTCTCTCTCTCTTTCTCTCCGACCACTCTCCGGCGTCAGGCACAGAAACAGCGACGCCGGCGACCAGCAGTGACAAACACCAAGTCTGTCACCAACTTTGGCGCCGTTGCCGGGGAATACAAGTGTCAATTAAATCAATTTTTGATAACGCTCAATCTACAGCTCTCGTAGGAGGGTAAAGCGGTTGTTTGTCAAATATAGAACCCAACCTGGGTTGGGTATCGATCCCTCAGGGAATAGCTTGGTCAACAAGTAAGCAACGATTACTAGACTTTTAGTGCAAGTCTCGTAAAAAGGGGGGAATTGTATTGTGAAAGTAATGTAACCAAAATAAGAGAGTGAAGCAGAAAATAGCAAAGTAAAAAGAAAGAATGTTTAGTAGGTTGTGAAACAATGAGAATTGAGGAGTTGGGGTTATGTCCACCTTCTGAGTTATACGTCTCTATTGACTATGAGTGTGTTGAATTCAGACATGCATGTGCTTATAGAGAATTGTATTCGATGGTAAATCCAGGCGTCTTTCGACCTATTCGAGGATTATTTCACTTTAACTCTTTCGAGCTTAAAGCGTGTCTAACGGTACGAATTCTCCAAGAGGTTAATCCAGTTACGGAACTAACTTTTTAATAGGGGATGGGACCCTACTACCTTGACATTATCTCTTTTCCAGACAGATAACCTTTCTTTCGAACAAGTTAAATGTTATACTGGCGTATTCTTGCATTTGCAACCACAAAGAATTTAGATTAAGATGAAGAGAATAATGATATAAGCAACATACGTGTCACGAACTCACAAACTCACAGCAATAGATAGTATCTCATTCGGCTTCCATAACCCCAACAGAGAAGTTTAGTTACCCATGAGTGCGAAGGAAATCACAATTGACATTGTTGTTATACCACAATAAAGATTTCACGTTTGTAATGGTGTGGTAGGCGTTAGGCGTGAATCCCTTAGCAAAGTAACGTTTCTCTTGTTGTGGAATTTAAGAATAGATGAATAGAAGAAGAAAAATAGAATTAATGGAAGAATGATTGTTTAGAACTAGAATGTCTTAGAAGCAGAATAGAATAGAATTCAATGTAAGAAGATGTTCTAAAATTTCTAGCAAGATAGGGTATTTATAATACCCATATCCTATTCCTACTAGGCTAATGAAATGCTTAACCAAATCCTACTAAGCTAATGAAATACTTAACCCAATTGTACTAGGTTAATGTATCATTATCCTAATCCTAACAAGTTACTGCTAGTCCCCAAAGTCTTCAGAAATGTTGTTTTAGCCCGGGACGGAATTTCCATGCGCCATCTTTAGTCCTTGGCATCCAAGATTGG
This sequence comes from Capsicum pubescens, assembly GCA_030864215.1. Taxonomy (NCBI): domain Eukaryota; kingdom Viridiplantae; phylum Streptophyta; class Magnoliopsida; order Solanales; family Solanaceae; genus Capsicum; species Capsicum pubescens. The sequence goes on from CM061545.1 coordinate 20,877,531, forward strand.
CTTTTCTCCTTTCGTGAAGCTTTCTTTGGCGTCAAGTTATCCATGAAATGCTGAATTCTGCATCATTTATACCTGAAACTTTGCTAATCATGTTCGTTAGCTCACTTACAGGAAAATGGACTAAAAATGCATGAAATATATAATTTGTTCTCAAAACTAGGCTAAAATATGGGCAAAATATAGTGCTATAGGCGTGTAAATTCGCCTATCATCAACACCCCACACTTAAAGCTTTGTTCGTCCTCGAACAAAATATCATGTCCCTCTAAACATCAACTTAGGGTTTCACAGCAACAACATAAAATATTCGTCAAGACAAGCACAACAATTATCAACAAAGAGTAGTTTTTCGATCATTAGTAGAGACCATTTAGCCTCCAACATAGACTCGTGATGGTGGTCAACTCATATTCAAAAGTTAAGGCACAAAGAATCATACACAACTACCCAAAACTCATCAACCATGTGTGTCTCACAATATATTACCCATAATCACTCACAAGTATAGCATATTTTTCAAACATGGGTATCAAAATATCCTTGCTCTCACTCTCACAAAGAATTCATATGCAGCAACTGATGACCATAGGCTTTCCCTTAGTGTAATGCTCCACTAAATGTCAGAATGCTAAGCTTAGAATCAAATAGGTCTTTTGATGGTTGTAATGTAGGCTAAGGGACGGGTAGGACTATTTTGGCCAGAAATAGTGACTATGTTCCTAAGCGCTTTAATACATCACATTGCGTCATTAACACTTTTCTTTCTAACAACCTTTCTTTCATTTATTCTACCACCCTTTTTCTCCTCTTTTGTTTTTCGATTTTAAACATGACTAACTTTTCAGTTTTTTCTTCCTTTTTCTTTTCATAACATACCTCTTATGATAGCACTTCTTTTTCATTGCAATTTCAAGCACCAATGCATTCTAAAGCATCATACTCACCCAATTTCCTCTTATTTTGTCACATGACTTTACACTTTAAAGCACTTAGGAATTTGGATCAAATTATGGTCTTGAAAAAAATGGATTAGGCTTACATATGAGGTTGTCAAAGAAAATAGGCTAAAGGCTCAAAAGGGTTAACTAGGATAATGTCCATGGGTATGTAAAAATGAAGGTAAACAAATATAGGTTGCCAAAGAAATGCCTAAATCATCTCCTAAACTTACACTCCTTATTTTCGCTTTACATACATACCAGGCAAGTTCTAGCATCAGCCACAAGCACAGAATATACTATTAGCTCACACACACAAGGCACATGGTCGACTTTATTGGGAGTAGTATAGACTCTTGACCCAACAAATGAAGGAATTAAACCAAACAATATCACATAGTGAGTCACAATTAGAGCCTAAACGTCTCAATAGTCAAGATTTTAGCACAAACTCTTGTCATAATCTCATGCTGCCTATTAGAATAATTTCATGCGATGCTAAGTTAAGAAAAAAAATTTAACTACTAACAAAACACACAAACATAAATAAATGCAAATGTGGATAGAGAAGTATAGCATGCAAATACCAGCACCCCACACTTAGACGGGACACACTGCCCTCAGTGAAAAATAAATAAGAAGAACCTGATTAGTCGGACTCATCCTCTATGTCTGGGGTCATACCCCCTGCATCGGAATCATCATCAGAGTCGTCGTCATCAGAGTTCTCTTCCACGTCGGAGTCTGGCATTCGTCGATCATCATCGGTTGGCATGTCGTCATCAAGAGGTTCCTCAAAATATACACCTTCTCCACACATCACCCTTGCATGCTCATTCATTGGGTAGTCATAATCCAACTGTTGGAGCTCTGCAGCAGTTGGAACACGACCCCCGCTCATCATGGTAAACTTCATCATGCCATATAAATGGCGGGAGAAGCTTTCATCGCGATCATGCCTTTCTGAAGTGGTAAGGTTGACTCCATGAGTGGTTTCAACATCTTTAACCTTCGTGAGGTCAACCTTATTTGTATTGTGTGGGAGTTTTTGATCAGTCGGTTCCTCTTCGATGTCTTCTTTCCTTAGTATTGCAGTCAACAGGTTGCCAAAACTGAAGTAGGACCTCTTGTGTAGCCTAGCTTTCCGCATTGTGGAACGAATAATTACCCCGACGTTGATAGGGACATTCGTTATCAATGCGTATACCAAGCACTCTCTATCTCTTGTTATCTTGGTGTACTGAGTCCCTGGAATTAGGCAAGAGTTGACTATGCGCAACCATATCCTTGCTTCCCAATTCAAAGAAGCATATGGGAAGGTATTGTGTCGACCAAGTCTTATTCCGATGAACGGGACATTCTAACATGTAAGCATTCTAGTGACAAGATTATGCAATGTTCATGACTATAGCAATTCCGCAAGTAGTATAACGATGCATCAAAATCAAATTCAAGTCGGAAACAAGTTTAGAGTATCCTAACGTACATGTTCACTCACTTGGTTTTGTATCAACAATTCAAACACATTAACATCACCAATATTTCTTCAAGATGTAGCAATTCATAATAGACATAGCAACGTAGAACTTACAAAAAATAGATGAAGAACAAAAGAGTACTTACGTGATTGAAGCCTTTGGAAATGTTCTTGTGAAGTGGGAGAGCAAAAAGAAAAGTTTTGAGATGATTTGGAGAGTATGTGCGGCGCCTAGGTCAAGTTTTCAATGTGTTTGTGTTTCAAGACTAAGTCTCCTTTATATAGGAAAAGAATGGGTCGGGTTTTGACCCATTTAAAATTGGTTTTGGAGACAAAAAGTGACCATAGGCGGCGCCTTTAGCTTTGCCTAAGCTTGTCATAGGCGGCGCCTAATGCAAAGCATTTGCTAGCATAGGTGGCGCCTAGTTCAATGCCTTTAGTGACCATAGGCGGCGCCTTTATCATGGCATATGAGATTCAGAGACCAAATGCTTTAGCATAGGCGGCACCTATGCTATGGCATACTTGAGCATGGGCGGCGCCTATGCTATAGCACACTAGATTCCGAGACCTTGGGCTATAGTATAGGCCATGCCTTGTTCGTGGCCTAGTTTTACCTAGGCCTAGCCTTGCTCGATGCCTATTTTGTCATGAGCAATGCTCAATACATAGCCTTATGCATCTTCATTCCTAACTCGCCACCTTTACCATGCATTACGTCCAAATCGTCATTTGAAATCAATCTCCTCGTTTTATACCTCTTGCACCTACATTTTCTCAAACCAATGAAAATAATTAGTACGATGGGTTGCCTCCCATCAAGCGCCTTAGTTTTGGTCGTGGCACGACTCTTATTTTTGGATTTTTTATTTATCAAAAATAAAACACGTACTAAAATGAAAGAAAAAACGAAAAAATGTAAAACGATAAACGATAAACGATAAACGATGGGTTGCCTCCCATCTAGTGCCTTATTTATTGTCGTGGCTCGACATAGTTACCTCGAGTACTTAGACTTTGTCGAGATAAGTGATGGCCATGAAGTTTATCGAATCAAAAGGACCGATATAAGGTTTCACACTTTGGCCATTCACTTTGAAGATAACACCATTATTATCTTCCAATTCAAGTACTCCAGACGAGTAGACTTGGATAACTTTGTATGGACCAGACCACTTGGACTTTAACTTACCTGGGAAGAGCTTCAATCTGGAGTTGAAGAGAAGTACCATATCATCCTTTTGAAAGTTCCGATGAACAATCCGCTGATCATGATACTTTTTCATTCGCTCCTTGTATAGGTCTGATCTTTCATAAGCATGTAGACGGAATTCATCCATCTCGTTCAGTTGCTCCATCCTCAGCTTCATTGCATCATCCCAATTCAAATTCAATCATTTCAGCGCCCACAATGCCTTGTGCTCGAGCTCAATGGGTAAGTGACAAGCCTTCCCATAAACTAGTTGATAAGGGGACATGCCAATTGGCGTTTTGAATGCAGTCCTGTACGCCCATAGTGCATCGTCCAACTTTCGAGACCAATCCTTCCTATTAGCATTTACCGTCTTCGCAAGGATTTGCTTGATCTCTCGATTGGAAACCTCTACCTGTCCACTAGTTTGTGGGTGATAAGGCGTGGCTACCTTATGTTGCTTGACACCATATTTTGCCAACACGGACTTGAATAGCTTGTTGCAAAAGTGAGATCCTCCATCGCTTATGTTAGTACGTGGTACTCCAAAGCGAGAGAAGATATTCCTCTTCAAGAACGCTACAACACGTTTTCCCTTATTGTCGGCCAACGCTACAGCTTTAACCCATTTCGAGACATAATCCACAGCAACTAAGATTTATTTCATTCCAAACGAATTCACGAATGGACCCATGAAATCAATGCCCCATACATCAAAGAGTTCTACCTCAAGAGTTTTCGACATGGGCATCTCATGGTGTTTCGAAATAGCACCTTGTCGCTGGCATTGGTCGCATCTTCTAACAAAGTCATGAGCATCTCTAAATATGGAAGGCCAATAATATCCACTTTGCAATACTTTTCCTGCCGTCCGATTACCTGCGTGATGTCCCCCAACTTGGGAAGTAAGGCATGCTTCCAATATATTTGGCACCTCTTCATGGGATATACATCGTCGGATAACACCATCCGCGCATCGTCGAAACAAATATGGCTCATCCCAAAAGTAGTGTTGTACATCATGCATAAACTTCCTCTTTTGATGGTAAGATAAATTTACAGGTATCACATTACTCACCACAAAGTTTGCAAAGTCGGCATACCATGGTAACTCTTCTATTATTGTGGCTAAGATCTCCTCATCAGGGAATGCATCATCAATCTCAATTTTAGGTTGCGCCACATGCTCGTTCTCGAGTCTAGAGAGATGGTCGGCCACTTGGTTCTCGCAACCTCTTCTATCTTTAACTTTGAAATCAAACTCTTGCAGCAGCAATACCCATCGAATTAGTCTTGGTTTTGCATCCTTCTTTGTCATTAGATACCTAAGAGCTGCATGGTCTGTATGAACGATCACCTTAGTACCCAATAGGTAGGCACGAAACTTCTCAAACGCATACACAACCACTAGGAGCTCTTGTTCAGTAACAGTGTAGTTCCTTTGGGCTTCATTTAGGACCTTACTCGCATAGTAGATAGGATGAAATAGCTTCTCCTTTCTCTGACCAAGTACAGCACCAACGGCTACACCACTAGCATCACACATGACTTCGAATGGAAGAGACCAATCTGGTGCTACCATGATAGGGGATTCAATGAGTTTTCCTTTGAGGCATTTGAATGCCTTCAAGCAATCGTCATTGAAGTCAAACTTCGCATCTTTCTCCAAGAGTTTGCACAATGGACTAGCAATTTTGGAGAAGTCTTTAATGAACCGACGATAGAAACCTGCATGGCCGAGAAAACTACGAACACCCTTCACCGAAATTGGAGGCAGTAGCTTCTCAATGACTTCAATTTTCGCTCGATCAACCTCAATTCCTCTTTCGGAGATTTTGTGCCCAAGAACAATACCTTCTTTTACCATGAAGTGGCACTTTTCCCAATTCAACACTAGGTTGAATTCTACACATCTTTGAAACGCCATACTTAGGTTTGTCAAGCATGCTTCAAAAGTCTCACCAACAACTGAAAAATCGTCCATGAATACCTCCAAAGTGTCTTCAACCATATCAGAAAAAATGGACATCATACAGCGTTGAAAGGTGGCTGGTGCGTTACATAGCCCGAATGGCATACGCTTGAAGGCAAACGTACCATATGGGCATGTAAACGTTGTCTTCTCTTGGTCTTCGGGAGAAATACAAATCTACTTATAGCCTGAATAACCGTCTAAGAAACAAAACCATCTTTTCCCCGCTAATCGATCTAGAATTTGGTCCATAAATGGCATTGGAAAGTGATCTTTGAGCGTCCAAGAATTCAGCTTCCGGTAGTCCATGCATACTCTCCATCCAGTGACGGGTCTAAGTGGAATAAGTTCATTTTTCTCATTCGCGACCACCGTCATGCCTCCTTTCTTGGGAACACATTGTACCGGGCTTACCCATGTACTATCAGAAATTGGATACACAACCCCTGCGTCTAACCACTTGATAATTTCTTTCTTTACCACTTCTTGCATAGATGGGTTTAGACGTCTTTGATGCTCAATGGTTGGTTTGCAATTTTCTTCAAGCTGAATCTTGTGAGTACAAATCCCAGGTGGAATACCAATAATATCCGCAATGGTCCATCCAATGGCTCTAATATACTTCCGTAGAATAGCAATAAGAGCTGCAACTTGTTGCTCACCCAAATCTGCTGCCACAATGACTGGAAGTGTGCTTCCATTTCCTAAGAATGCATACTTAAAATGACTTGGCAGCTCCTTCAATTCTAACGTGGGTGGCTCTTCAATAGATGGCTTAGCTGGTGGTGTCGGTCAATTTTTTAGATCAAGGTCTAGCTTCTTAGGAGCATAGCGATATGTCCCTAATCCTGATAGAGCACAAATAGCTTCTTTGCAATTTTCAGCATCCTTACTCTCTCCATTCATGAGCACAACCGCCAAAGGGTCAGCAATAATTTGCTCTTTTTTAAGTAATTCTTTCGGATCATCAAAGAAAACATCAGCCACCGAAAATACACTCGGATCTTTGGGTTGCTCCATTGATTTGCAAACATCAAAGCGAACCACTTCGTCATTTATTCGGAATGAAAACTCATTAGCTCTCAAATTAATGAGCACACTTTCTGTAGCAAGGAAAGGGTGTCCCAAGATTATGGGAACCTCTGAGTCCGCTTCACAATCCAAAATAACAAAGTCTGCTGGAAAAATGAATGAAGAAACCTTTACCAAGACATCACATAGGATACCAACAGGTCATTTTACCGACCTATCCGCCATGACGAGCCTCATATTGGTTGGAGTAGGATCACCCAACCCCAACTTTTTATAGATAGATAATGGCATCAAATTGATGCTGGCTCTTAAATCACATAATGCTTTGGAAAAATTCAAAGATCCAACGGTACAAGGAATAGTGAAAGCTCCGGGGTCAGCCTTCTTCTGAACTATTGATCGGGTAGCGATTGCGCTGCAGTGATGGACATCATCTTTCAACTCATAACTTTCTGCCCGCTTCTTTGTCAAAAGATCCTTCATAAATTTTGCATACCCAGGCATTTGTTCAAGTGCTTCCACCAATGGAACATTAATGGTCAGCTGCTTTAACATAGTCATGAATTTGCTGAACTTCGTATCATCCGCCACCTTCTTCAATCTTTGGGGAAAAGGTGGTGGTGGGTGTGGAATTATTCTCTCCACGTCTTTCTTCTCCTCTTGCTTCCGTTTTTCAGCTTTTCCAGGCTGCACGTCGTGAGGAGTGACGTTAAGGACGTTAGGATCGGCTGCTGCGGTATCTTCCCCTTTCGCCTTATCATCAATTTCCGCTTCTTCGTCAATCACTTGCTTGCCTTTTTCTGAAGTTTCCAGCACCTTACCACTTCGGGTAGTGATGGCCATGCATGACCCATCATTCCTTAGGTTTTGCACAGTATCGCTAGGTAAAGTACCAGTCTTTCTTTGATTGAGTGCTGCTGAAAGTTGGCTCAATTGCTGCTCTATTTGCTTGATTGAAGTGGAATGTGAATCAACTAATTGCTTCATAGAGGACAAATCATTTATTACCTCCGTTACTCCTGCGCTCGTTGCTTCCACTCCTTTCAGTAGTTTAGCCATCATGTCTTCCATACATCCAGAACTAGATGAGGTGGCGTCACGTCTTCCAGGGGGAACATACAAACCACTACTGTCATTCTTGTTCTTCCAACTACCTTGGTCCATGTTTCCAGATTTACCATGATAGTTCCGACCTTGGTTTCCTTGGGCATTGCCTCGGAAACCCCCCTGATTGTTCAAGTAGTTGGCTTCCTCTTCTGAATCAGATTCGTCTCTTCCTTTTGACGCAATAGCTTTCACTTTTTCGGTCTTCCCTGATAATAAATGCTTTGTAAGAAGATCCACTTGTGTTTTCATGTGCGCCATATCTTGATCATGTTCTTCTTGTCTTCTTCTTTGGTCTGCAGTCATGCCAATAGATAAAGTGGGGCTTGCTACCTCAGAATCCCTGGTATGCCAAGCTCTACTTTGTTTCGTCATACGATCTAGCATATTGCTTGCTTGACCAAAAGTGAGATCCATAAAGGATCCTCCAGCCGCATTATCCACCACTGGTTTAGTTATTGAATTCAGGGCTCTATATAATATCTCCATTAGGTGAACATTAGTCATATGATGGTTTGGGCACCTCACTAGCTTTGTCTTAAACCTCTCCCATGTTTCATGAAGAGCTTCAGTGGGAAGCTGACGAAAGTTGCTAATTTCATCTATCAATTGTGCTTTTTTGGATGGCGGAAAGAATCTTTCTAGGAAAACGTCTCTCAATTGCCTCCAATTTGTAATAGAATCAGGAGTCAGCCCATTCAACCATAGAGTTGCCTCCCCAGACAGAGACAATGGAAATAGACGTAATCGAATTGCATTCTGACCAACACCAGGATTGTCAAATGACTTGCATGTAGAAATAAAGTTGATGAGATGCATATTCGGATCATCGCCTGCTAGTCCACCAAATAATCCCTTGAGTTGCAATAAATGAATCATGGTGCTTGTGATGTTGAACTTGGCTCCGGGCGCTAATGGTGGGGGAATAATAGCTCCTGTGGCTCCAGCTCCATCAAGATCATCATCATCATCGTCGAAAGCTGGCTGCATAGCTTGGCGTTCAGGCCTAAACCTAGCTTGACGATCTCTTCTGTTGGCAGGTGTTGCGATCTCAGCGGCATGCCTAGGGTTTAGTAGCTCGTCATCACCTAGATCTTCATCGTCAGGATTTGTTGCTCGCCCAGGGTTATCAATATTCTGTTGATGCACTTGAGCGGCGGCTAGCGCAGCTAGTCTCGCCTGTTCCTATTGAGCAACCATCCTTTCAATTGCGTGTTGTGCCTCCATTCTGCGAATACGTTGTGGTTCAGGATTGATAGGTAATAACGGTTGACCAAAACTTCAGGTATGGGGCATGCACTGAATAAAAACCTGCAGTAAATAAAAACAAAAAGTAAAAGTAAAAGTACGAGAATCTTTGACCAAAGGGTCTAGTAATTATTACGAACTTAATTGACACTTGTATTCCCCGGCAACGGCGCCAATTTTTGATAACGCTCAATCTACAGCTCTCGTAGGAGGGTAAAGCGGTCGTTTGTCAAATATAGAACCCAACCTGGGTTGGGTATCGATCCCTCAGGGAATAGCTTGGTCAACAAGTAAGCAACGATTACTAGACTTTTAGTGCAAGTCTCGTAAAAAGGGGGGAATTGTATTGTGAAAGTAATGTAACCAAAATAAGAGAGTGAAGCAGAAAATAGCAAAGTAAAAAGAAAGAATGTTTAGTAGGTTGTGAAACAATGAGAATTGAGGAGTTGGGGTTATGTCCACCTTCTGAGTTATACGTCTCTATTGACTATGAGTGTGTTGAATTCAGACATGCATGTGCTTATAGAGAATTGTATTCTATGGTAAATCCAGGCGTCTTTCGACCTATTCGAGGATTATTTCACTTTAACTCTTTCGAGCTTAAAGCGTGTCTAACGGTACGAATTCTCCAAGAGGTTAATCCAGTTACGGCACTAACTTTTTAATAGGGGATGGGACCCTACTACCTTGACATTATCTCTTTTCCAGACAGATAACCTTTCTTTCGAACAAGTTAAATGTTATACTGGCGTATTCTTGCATTTGCAACCACAAAGAATTTAGATTAAGATGAAGAGAATAATGATATAAGCAACATACGTGTCACGAACTCACAAACTCACAGCAATAGATAGTATCTCATTCGGCTTCCATAACCCCAACAGAGAAGTTTAGTTACCCATGAGTGCGAAGGAAATCACAATTGACATTGTTGTTATACCACAATAAAGATTTCACGTTTGTAATGGTGTGGTAGGCGTTAGGCGTGAATCCCTTAATAAAGTAACGTTTCTCTTGTTGTGGAATTTAAGAATAGATGAATAGAAGAAGAAAAATAGAATTAATGGAAGAATGATTGTTTAGAACTGGAATGTCTTAGAAGCAGAATAGAATAGAATTCAATGTAAGAAGACGTTCTAAAATTTCTAGCAAGATAGGGTATTTATAATACCCATATCCTATTCCTACTAGGCTAATGAAATGCTTAACCAAATCCTACTAAGCTAATGAAATACTTAACCCAATTGTACTAGGTTAATGTATCATTATCCTAATCCTAACAAGTTACTGCTAGTCCCCAAAGTCTTCAGAAATGTTGTTTTAGCCCGGGACGGAATTTCCATGCGCCATCTTTAGTCCTTGGCGTCCAAAATTGGCTTTTCTCCTTTCGTGAAGCTTTCTTTGGCGTCAAGTTATCCATGAAATGCTGAATTCTGCATCATTTATACCTGAAACTTTGCTAATCATGTTCGTTAGCTCACTTACAGGAAAATGGACTAAAAGTGCATGAAATATATAATTTGTTCTCAAAATTAGGCTAAAATATGGGCAAAATATAGTGCTATAGGCGTGTAAGAAGTATGTTATTTGATTGTTGTTGAAAGATGATTGGGAAATGATGTTGGATTATGTTGAATTGTGAAGAAATTTGGTGTGATGATGTGGTATTGATGATGTGGTATTGAAATGATGATTAAATATATATACACATAAACCTATTGTTCAAGTTGGTTTTTTGAATGCTATGCAAATATTGGTTGTATGGAATTATGGAAGAGAATTGTGGTGTTGGGTTGCTAATACTAGATGCCAAACATTTCATTGTAGATAAGTGATTTGTAAAGGCGGGAGGTTGTGTTGAATTGGTATGCGAATCTACGACGAGGTATGTAAAGCATACTCTAACAATGTTCTTTGGCATGAAAACACCAATGTTCCATCAAGTAAGATTCTGAGGTTGTCCAAAAACATGTATTGTTCTACGTTACCAACGAAGTTGTTTCCATCCTATAAAGTGTAAAAATGTTTCATTGATATACCAAAAGGCTCCTATTTCATTGTTGTGATATTGATGATTCTGAAACACATTGTTGATGTACCAATGAGTCTTTATTACATCGTTATTGTATAGAAGGTCTATTACTTGGTTCCTATTGATGTATCATTGTTTCAAAGTATCAAAAATGTGGTGGCGACCGAAATAACAATCTCAAAGATTAATTGAACTAAGTGATGGAAGTTCTCTCTTATCGGGTGGTATCCCAGGGGCATAAGCCTAGCATAGGTCGATCCCTATTTATGTGTTTATGGGTGGTATCCCAGGGGAATAAGCCTAGCATGGGTCGATCCCAGTTGATATGTACTGGAGGCAGCCTAATGGTCACAGTACAGTAATGATTACAAAGACGATAAGAACGAAGGTAAAGTGATTGAATAAATACAATGTACAGGTTGTCACAAGTTCTAGTAAGTGTGGTCCACTCCTATTACGATTTATTCACTTGTTTCTGATTTCTATTGAGCTCCTATGTCATATGTGATTATCTACAGCTTTACATACTCAGTACATATTTCGTACTGACGTCCCCCACGGGGACCTGCATTTCATGCTGCAGGCACAGGTACCTCAGCTCATACACCGCACAAGTAGGAGCCAGGCCATACAGCTATTGTTGGTGAGCTCCAATTTGCTTCGGAGCTTTCCGAGTCGGTTCCTTATGTTTTGTTATTGTACAGGAGTCATGTGTGGGCGGGGGTTTTTCCCGACCCTAGTTATGTCATGTATATCCTAGAGGCTTTGTAGACATAAGGAAGGGTAAAGTCATGGAAGTTTATATAGTGATGTTATATCTGTATATGTGGTGGCTCCGACGGCAAAGTATTATATATATATATATATTTGTGCGTGTTGTGCTGATACAGGTAATTAGATCCTTCTATATGCAACAGAGTGTTGTCCAAATTTTTTTTTGTGACATGTAAGTGAAAGTACGGTATTTGAACGGGTTCTCCCGGGCCTTCTCGGCTTCGGGTGCCAGTCCGGCCCGATGGGATTTTGGGGCGTGACAATAAATCCGGAACATATAACACATTGTTCAGTGTCAAGACCTTGTCGGAAGTCATCTTTAAGCAAATTTTTCCTGTTCCCTACACCTTAGCAGTAGCGGAGTTGGCCATGTAGAGCATTTCTTCTACTTGAGCCGGAGAAATGACGAGAACAACTCTTTGTTTGCGCAAACATGGCGTGTGGCACCAGAATCCATCCATCATTAGAGTGAATTCCCCACCAAGTTGCATTCCGTGAACATAGCACACAAATCATCATATTCTTTGTTGGACTCAATCATATTCGCTTGGTCCTTTTTCTTGCCTTTCTTCGGGGCTCGACAATCTGTGGACTTTTGGCCAATTTTGCCACGATTGAAGCATTTTCCCTTGAACTTTTTCTTGGGTTAATTGCTTCCATGTTCAACTTTCTTTCTTTTCTTCGAGTTGTTTTGGCCATCTTCTACAATATGTGCTCCATTTATTGTAGAATTTCCCTTTGACCTTCTTTCGGCAGCTTTATTGTCCTCTTCAATACGAAGTCGGACAATAAGATCTTCAACGGTCATCTCCTTGCGTTTATACTTTAAGTAGTTTTTGAAGTCTTTTCACAAAGGTGGTAGCTTCTCAACTATCCCTGCTACTTGGAAAGCATCATTCACAATTAAACCTACAAAACAGTTTATGTGAGTATTAAGAACATTTTTAATTTGTTCAACTAAGGTATTTTTCAAAGATATACCTTCTACTAGGAGATCATGTATGATGACTTGCAACTCCTGTACTTGAGAGACAACAGATTTTCTATCAATCATTTTGAAGTCCAGGAATCGTGCAATAAGGAATTTCTTAATTTCCGCATCCTCCGTTTTATATTTCGATTCAAGTGCCCCCCACAGTTCCTTTAATGTCTTGGTTCCACTATATACATTGTAGAGGTCGTCTTAGAGACCACTCAGAATATAGTTCCTGCAAAGGAAATCCGAATGTTTCCAAGCTTCTACAATAACGAAGCGGTCTTTGTCCGAGGTTCCCTCGGGAACCTCAGGAGCATCTTCGCTAGTGAACCGTTGTAGACATAGAGTGGTGAGGTAAAAGAACATCTTTTGTTACCACTTCTTGAAGTCAATGCCAGAAAATTTTTCGGGCTTCTCCGCCGGTGCCATCGTTGGCGGAGCATTTGTGCGACTTGATGTGGCAATATTATTTACCCTCACAGACGTTGTCACATCCATCATTTGGCTTTCAGTTGTCATTTTTTCTGTCACCACAAGACAGAAAACTTAGCATTTTTTAGAATACTATTTATAAAGTTAAATAACTTGAAACAATTCTTTTTGTTTCTAGTTAACGATGAAGTTTTTATTACTTCGAATCGTCAATCGAATGAACCTTAACTTGTGATAAAGATTTTATGTCTTCTAATCACTATTTAAATTCAAGCGGAGTAGAAAGCCTAAGCTTTAATCTCCAAAAACAAGCAATACAGATTCTGTAAAATTATTCCTTAAGATTGTTATTTTCCACAATACGGGTACGTAGAATCTGTATAACAGAACAACAACTTCAACTCGAGTTCAAGTATGAACAAGAACACAATGAAGTATTAAATACCCTCAACACAAGATCAAAAAGACCTTTCCAAGAGGTGTATTTATTTTTCAGAAAATAAAGATGAAACAGAAATGATTAAGGCCAAGTCGTCCGAATTCACAGACTTTCCTTAAGGAATAATTCCCCTCACTGTACCCGAGGTTATGGAATCTTCCTCCCAGGATAAAATGGCCTTCAATTCGACTACAGCGGTACCTCAAATAGGCGGATTCTTCGAACACACTCACGGTTTGAATGATCATACTTAGAGTATTTTTAAGACAAGAAGAAGTTTTTTTAATCTTAAAATTTGATGCCTTAACCTGTGGAAGAAAGCAGGTTATTTATAGCCACAAGATGCCCCTTTGAAAAGGTGGCATTGGTTCATATTAGAGGTGTGTGACTCTTCCTGAAAATGCATGTCTATTCACTTAAAACAATGCAGTAATTTTCTGAAATAGTGCACTGGTTCACTGAAATAGTGTGTATTTTCGTTGAAGAGTTGCAACTTTCAAAAACAGTACAATCTTCTGTAACAGAAGCAACAGTCTGAAACAGTGCACCTTCTGTAATAGTGCAACCTTCTGTAACATTATTTCAAACAGACGCATCAGTTCTGAAACACTGTTACTGCGTGTATACATGTGTATAAATGGAGGCCGAAACACTGCAGAAAATTTTTACTATATATTTCCTTGGCATTCTTCAGAATTCAAATAAATTTTATCCAACAAGATAGATCTCATCGATCATTTGCCGAACCCGAGCGAGCGACGACGACGATGGCGTGAGGTATCATTTATTTCTTGCCTCACTTGCCATGTGGAGTAAGTGCTTCTCATTATAAACACTCAAATTCTCTTCTTCCACCAATGTGGGAGAAAGAGTAAACTTGCCAAAATTGAGTACACTTTCCATTTTTGGTGTTAACTCAATTTTTCTCTTCCACTTGATTTCTCCATTTTCCATTCAACACACTTTCATTACTATGAACCCAACAAGAATTGCAAAGTAAGGTTGCATACTATAGACCCTTATGCTACAACTCTTCAGAGGATCCCACACATAGCGGAGGGTTCAAGTCGTGGAAATTACAACCTATAGTAGAATTGAAAGGTAAGATTGCATATAATAGACCATTATGGTATGGAATGTCTCGTTTTGATATCCCACACATAGCGGAGGGTTCAAGCCGTGAAAACAACCTCTAGTAGAACTGTAAGGTAAGGCTACATACAATAGACCCTTATGGTACGAATCTTCTCGAGATATGGCTGTCAAGTGGGCCGAGCCGGGCCAACCCGGAACCGGCCGGTGTTATTTAACCGGGTTGAGGGCCGGGTCGGGGCCGAGTTGGGGTCTAAGTAGGCCGGGCCGGGCCTAACAGTAAAAAAATCAAAAACCATCCTAACCCGGCCCACTTAACCCAACCCGGTCAAACCCACCTAAACCCGGTCAAAAATATAAAAAAAAAACTTTTTTTCAATAAACATTATATATACCCACCTATATACATTATAAATACGTTAAACAATATATATACACTATATATATAGTATATACTATATTAGAATTTAAAAAATATATACACATATACACAATTACACATATATACGCACCATCCAAATATATATGTACTACTTTAAACTTTAAAGTTTAAATAAAATATACTACAATATATATATATATAATTATATATATATACACATGTATACGTTAAATATACACGTCTATAGAAGATCTATTCACATATATACACTCCATTCTATGTATATGTAATATTTTAAATGAAATATACTACAATATATATACATTACAATATATATTTGTATAGTTATATACTAATTTATAAAACATATACACATGTATATGTTAAATATACACGTCTATAGAAGATCTATTCACATATATACACTCTATTCTATGTATATGTAATACTTTAAATGAGATATACTACAATATATATACATTACAATATATATTTGTATAGTTATATACTAATTTATAAAATATATACACATGTATACGTTAAATATACACGTCTATAGAAGATCTATTCACATATATACACTCTATTCTATGTATATGTAATACTTGAAATGAAATATACTACAATATATATACATTACAATATATATTTGTATAGTTATATACTAATTTATAAAATATATACACATGTATACATTAAATATACACGTCTATAGAAGATCTATTCACATATATACACTCTATTCTATGTATATGTAATACTTTAAATGAAATATACTACAATATATATACATTACAATATATATTTGTATAGTTATATACTAATTTATAAAATATATACACATGTATACGTTAAATATACATTTATAGAAGATCTATTCACATATATACACTCTATTCTATGTATATGTAATACTTTAAATGAGATATACTACTGTATATATACATTACAATATATATTTGTATAGTTATATACTAATTTATAAAATATATACACATGTATACGTTAAATATACACGTCTATAGAAGATCTATTCACATATATACACTCTATTCTATGTATATGTAATACTTTAAATGAAATATACTATAATATATTTGTATAGTTATATACTAATTTGTAAAACATATACACTTGGATAGGTTAAATATATACGTCTATAGAAGATATATACACACCATTCAATATATATGTACTAGTTTAAATAAAATATATACTACAATACATATATATATACTACAATATTTATATATATATATAGTTATATACTAATTTATAAACCATATACATAACGTATACATTAAATATACTCATCTATAGAAGATATATACACATATATATATACCATTCAATGTATTCACTACTTTAAATAAAACATACACTACAATATATATATATATATATATATATATATATATATAGTTATAGTTATATACTAATTTATAAAACATATACACATGTATACGTTAAATATATACTACTTTAGATTTAGAAGATATACACACACACATATATATATACCATTCAATATATACACTACTTTAAATAAAAGTATAAAACATATGCTACTTAATATAATAAATTAATAATACTTGATAGTAAATTAATAATGTATTAAAACTAAATTTTTAATTTCAGTTTGTGAAATTCTGAATTTTCAAAAAAAAAACCTTAACCGGGCCGGTTAACCGGCGGACCCAAACCGGGTTAACCGGGCCCAAATAAAAAACCCAACCGGATCGGGACCCGGACCCCTAAAGCCCTTGGGCTTACCGGGCCGGGTCAAACCGGGCCGGTTTGATTATGTGGGCCGGTTCGGGCCGGTTTTAACCGGCCCATTTGACACCCATATCTCGAGATTCCACACATAGCAGTGGATTCAAACCGTGTAAATAATCTCTAATAGAATTGCAAGGTAAGGTTGCATACAATAGACCCTTATAGAACGACTCTTCTCGGGATCCCAAACATAGCGGAGGGTGCCGTGGAAACAACCTCTACTAGAATTGCAAGATAAGGCTGCATATAATAGACTCTTATGGTACAACTTTTCTCGAGATCCCACACATAGCAAAGGTTTAGTGCACAATTTCTTCATTTTTGATGTATCTTGGTTCACTCTACATATAGAACGCTCATATATAGCTCTAGTGTTCTTCTCTCTCTCTGTTTAGAATGATATTAGTTGGCTACAGAAGCAAAATCATACCCCTTTTTTATCATAAATTAGTTAATGACAACAACATTTACATAAGTCAATTAATTATATATTTTAATTTGTGTCATCATGTCTTAATAACTAATAACTTCATTTCTCCCTTCTTTTTTTGTGTGTCCTTGTTGAAAGAAGATAATGCAACTTTGCAAAGACCATGTAGAGTAAGATGCAGCCACATGAGTACTACTTCATCATCAATGGTAATCAAGCAGATTCATGATTTTAACTTTATGGATTCTCATCGAAAATTTTCTACTGCATCCCGTATATATAATCTATTCTGTTCAAAATTTATTATTTGTAATATTTAATGTCCTTTTTAAAAAAAAAAAAAAAAAAAAAAAAAAAAAGTGAAGGGTGAGAAATTCACTTAAAGTATTTTGATTTTTTAATTTTATATTTGAACTATTAGGTGGGTGAGTTTCCTATCTGAATTAACACTAATTATCTATCTAAATACATCTCAACTATTAATTGTGTGAGTTTCATATCTGAACTTCGAGATAGGAAAAATGAACAATTAATAATTAAGATCTGTTTTGATAAATAATTAGTATAATTCAAATAAAAAAAAATCATACATCAGATAGTTCAGTTATGAAACTCAAACAATCAGGATACTTTCAGTTTCCTTTTAACCATCAACTCTTTTTTAAGAAACATATATAAGGTCTCTTAATTTGGTTATTAACTCTGCATTCAATCATGTGCTCATAATTCTATCGTTTTTTTAGTAGGAGAATCAATAGATAATTAAATATCTAATTTGACAAAAAAATCATGACTTCAGGTGCATCATAATTTTGACACTAAATCCACCCCATTGGAAGATGGTGTAGAAGAGGCAAAGGAGAGAGAATAAGAGAATGTCTTGGGAAAGTAGAGTTATGTCCTTCTTGTTATGACACAGCATGGGTTGCTATGGTCCCTTCAAGACATTCAATAAAACAACCATATTTTCCACAATGTCTGGATTGGATTATTGAAAATCAAAGAGAAGATGGATCTTGGGGATTAAATCCTAGCCATCCATTGCTTGTTAAGGACTCACTTTCTTCTACTTTAGCATGTTTGATTGCTCTAAGCAAATGGAGAGTTGGAGATAAGCACGTTCAAAGAGGTAAATAATGAACATTGTTTCATATGTTAGTTCTCTCGGTTATTTTACTTGTCATATTTTTTTCTGTACGTTCTTTAAGAATATATTAATTAAAAGAATAATTTGATTAGATTATCTTTATTATTATTTTTCTTAATCTCAACTTTATACTCATTTCATTCTCTTTTATTCATCACGTTTCACCTCTTGAGGGTCAATTTAATTAGTCTTTGAAGCTAATTGAATTAGATTAACACTTAATATTTTAAGATTAAAATTAGATATTTGAAAACTATATGAAAATACTATAATTTGTAATCCTTCTCATATTAATTTGATGAAAAATACATCTTAAATGATGGTTGAAATTCATGTAATTTGACTCTCGAGATAAAAAATGTAACAAGTAAAAGTAAATGAAAAGAATAATACTCACTGTGTAACCACATTAATTTCTCTCCACTTTTACTGAATAAAATAAAAATGTAAACTTATAATTAATCATATTTTTATTTTCTAAAATGATAATTATATGAGAACATCTAATTTTAATTAAAATGACAAATAAAATTGCCCAAAAAAGGAAAAAATACATAAAGTAACATACTTAAGTATTAAATTACAAAAAATAGCAACACTTTTATCAAATTACATTTTGTAGCATATGTATTTGTATTTTTGTAGCAACAGATTGCAAAAATACAAAATACATATCGATCATAAGGGTAGTAAAAATCATATGTATTTGTATTTTTGTAGCAACAGTTTATAAAAATACAAAATACAAATTACTATATTATGTAATTATGAAACTATTGATATGAAACTCATAATTAAGAAAATAAGTATGTTATTTCTGAATTTAAAAAAAAAAAAAAAAAAAAAAAAAAACCTCGTTAATACTTTTAGAAGTGCGTGTTCTGCAAAAAGAATTGTCGAATTTGATGTGTCCTTTCCTCCATCACAAAAATGACAATGTCATACTCCCTTCATTCGCTTTTAAATATCACTAATTTTTCAATTAAATTTTTATTTTTACTTATTATTTTTAATATATAAAAAAAATATTTTTTCATTTTATCATTAATATTAATTATTTTTAAAAATTAATTTTAAAATATAATATAAGCATTATTTAATATAGATACTTTAGTAAAATAGTTATTTTATAAATTATTTTTCTTAATATGTGTGTCAACTCAAATTGTAACAACTAAAATTAAATAGAGAAAATAATTTTGTATAACATTATAAAAATACGTCTAAATATTTTTTTATTATAATGTATATATATTTATATAAGATTAATATATTGTTTAGAATAAGTGTAATTTATTGTACACACACTATTGCGGAAAGATATTAACTATGCGAATGTAAACTAAAAATACTATTACACGAATATAATACGTCATGTTGGACAGTATATTTTTTAATTAATTTGCATTGTGCAGTATTATTATTTAATTTCAAGAGATCATTTTATATTTTGGGCACTAAATAACAAGGATCAGATTTCACCTGTAGGATTTGAAATTATATTTCCTAGTATGATCAATTCTGCAGAGAAATTAAATTTAAATTTGCCTTTGGATCTTGACCTTGTAAATTTGGTGAATTGCAAAAGAGAATCAACAATTAAAAGGTACATACTTCACATTACCAAAAAAAAAAAATTATTGTTGGAGTGTGTTCGATACGAAGAAAAATATTTTAAAAAAATAAGTTTAATCTTTTTTTAGAAAATTCGTGGGTTTCTAATCTATTTTTGTATTCGGCATGTAAGTAAAAATATTTTTATATAATCTAAACTGATATCATGGAAGGTATATAGGGGTAGGGTGATGGGAGTATGGGATGGTGGAGGTTAGGGTTAGGGGATGTGGGATGAAGATGTAAAAGTTCATTAAAAATGAGAAAATGTCTTTACTAATGGAAGCAGGAAAAATAAATAAAGCGTCATTTTGCATCTATTACGATCAATGCAAAATGACACTTATAGTATTTATTTTTCCCGCTTCCATTAATAAAGACATTTTCTCATTTTTAATAAACTTACATTTCTAAAGAAATATTTTTCAAAGATTTTGATCAATCGAACATGGAAATATCAAATTCATATTTGCTTGGATAAAATTTTTGAATTTTTTTTTCTCTAGGAAAATAAGTTACTTAAAGATGACGAAATGACTTTTCTAGTGAAAGTAGGAAAAACAAATATCACAAGTGATATTTTACATTGATTGTGTTCTTCCTTCCCTCCATCAACGCACCTCATCTCTCCCATCTCCCATAATATTTATCTAAATTTTATAATAATATTTTTGTGCGTACATAACAAAACACAAGAAAATAAATTTTAAAAACCTTCTTATTTCTAAAAAGCAACTTAAAAATATTTTCTATGAAAAATATTTTTCTTCGTACCGAACACATCCTTATTCACTTATTTTCTAACGATATCTAAACTAAGGGTGTCTAACGGGCCGGGCCGGGCCGGGCCAACCCGGAACCGGCCCTCCCATTTTACCCGAGTTACGGGCCAGGTTTGGGGTTAACCGGGTCGGGCCGGGCCAAACAGTAAAAAAATTAAAATCCACCCGAACCCGGCCCACTTAACCCAATCCGGTCAAACCCACCAAGACCCGATCAAACCCGGTTAAAAACCGGTCAAATCCGTTTAAAAAATAAATAAAAAATCCAATATACACTATATACACATGTATACGTTAAATATATACTACTTTAGAAGATATATACACATATATATGCACCATTCAATATATATGTACTACTTTAAATAAAATATATACTACAGTATAGTGATATACATATATATATATACAACAATATGTATATATATATAGTTACATACTAATTTATAAAACATATACACTTGTATACTTTAAAGATATACGTCTATAGAAAATATATACACATATATACGCACCATTCAATATATATGTACTACTTTAAAAAAAGTATATACTACAATATATATACTAATTTATAAAACATAAAGTAATGTACACGTTAAATATACACGTCTATAGAAGATCTATTCACATATATACACTCTATTCTATGTATATGTAATACTTTAAATGAGATATATACAATATATATACATTACAATATATATTTGTATAGTTATATACTAATTTATAAAATATATACACATGTATATGTTAAATATACACGTCTATAGAAGATCCATTCACTCTATTCTATGTATATGTAATACTTTAAATGAAATATACTATAATGTATATACATTACAATATATATTTGTATAGTTATATACTAATTTATAAAACATATACACATGTATACATTAAATATACACTTCTATAAAAAATATATACACGTGTATACGCACCATTCAATATATATGTACTACTTTAAATAAAATATATACTACAACATAGTGATATACATATATATATATACAACAATATGTATATATATATAGTTACATACTAATTTATAAAACATATACACTTGTATACTTTAAAGATATACGTCTATAGAAGATATATACACATATATACGCACCATTCAATATATATGTACTACTTTAAAAAAAGTATATACTACAATATATATACTAATTTATAAAACATAAAGTAATGTATACGTTAAATATACACGTCTATAGAAGATCTATTCACATATATACACTCTATTCTATGTATATGTAATACTTTAAATGAGATATATACAATATATATACATTACAATATATATTTGTATAGTTATATACTAATTTATAAAATATATACACATGTATATGTTAAATATACACGTCTATAGAAGATCCATTCACTCTATTCTATGTATATGTAATACTTTAAATGAAATATACTATAATGTATATACATTACAATATATATTTGTATAGTTATATACTAATTTATAAAAGATATACACATGTATACATTAAATATACACTTCTATAGAAAATATATACACGTGTATACGCACCATTCAATATATATGTACTACTTTAAATAAAATATATACTACAATATAGTGATATACATATATATATATACAACAATATGTATATATATATATAGTTACATACTAATTTATAAAACATATACACTTGTATACTTTAAAGATATACGTCTATAGAAGATATATACACATATATACGCACCATTCAATATATATGTACTACTTTAAAAAAAGTATATACTACAATATATATACTAATTTATAAAACATAAAGTAATGTATACGTTAAATATACACGTCTATAGAAGATCTATTCACATATATACACTCTATTCTATGTATATGTAATACTTTAAATGAGATATATACAATATATATACATTACAATATATATTTGTATAGTTATATACTAATTTATAAAATATATACACATGTATACGTTAAATATACACGTCTATAGAAGATTCATTCACATATATACACTCTATTCTATGTATATGTAATACTTTAAATGATATATATACAATATATATACATTACAATATATATTTGTATAGTTATATACTAATTTATAAAATATATACACATGTATACGTTAAATATACACGTCTATAGAAGATCCATTCTCATATATACATTCTATTCTATGTATATGTAATACTTTAAATGAAACATACTATAATGTATATACATTACAATATATATTTGTATAGTTATATACTAATTTATAAAACATATACACATGTATACATTAAATATACACTTCTATAGAAGATATATACACGTGTATACGCACCATTAAATGTATATATACTACTACTTATAAAATATACTACATTATATATACATTACAATATGTATAGATATACTTATATACTAATTTATAAAGCATATACACATGTATACGTTAAATATACACTTCTATAGAAGATATATGCACAAATATACAAAACATATGCTACTTAATATAATAAATTAATAATATTTGGTAGTAAATTAATAATATATTAGAAGTAAGTTTTTAATTTAAAGTAGAAAACTAGAAATTCAATTTAAAATTTTAAATCGTTAAATAAAAAAAAAAAAACGACTAAGGAGTGAATGAATTTGGGGAATTTTATTGATTGCAAAATGATCCAAAATTTATAATTTACATGAATGAAAAATCTATAAATTATGCATCATTTTTTCCAACTCATCCATGTTAATATTAATGGGAACTTGCATAGGATAATCGAAGTCAACGGGGGCAAAACCATGCATTGGACTTGATTCTGCGGAGTTCTCCCGTGAAGTCATAATTTCTTCAAGTTTCAGCTCGTCGCTCGGCTCCGGTTCCATTCCTTGGTTTCTTCTTTCCGCTCTAATCCAATCTCTGAGGCAAACTAGAACATTCATTGCATTTCTTCCCAATGAGTGTCGGTTGTCTCCAAGCTGTTGTCGTCCCTGACTGAAGGCGCTCTCTGATGCAACGGTTGACATTGGAACATTCAAGATATCTCTAGCTAATCTTGAAAGCACAGGATATTGTGATTCATTATTCCTCCACCAATCCAGCGTGTTGATCCGTCGTCTGCGATCCTCTGGTGTCGTCCAAAGATAATATTTCAGCTCTTCCCGATAAGTTGATGTGTAAGTTCTCTCATCAACACTGTTCCAACAATTTAAATCATAAAACGAATCAGAAAAACCACTATGTGCCGGCCTTTTAGAAGATGATGGCTCCTCGGGAGGATGAGGAGCGACAGTTGGAGTGATATTTGTAGGTAAGGCTGAATCAAATAAATCAGCATAGTGATCATATAATTTTTCTATATAATCCTTTGCATCAGCCGTAGCCGTCCACAAATCAGGTTGTACTTGTTCAGAATCATGGTTAGTATTTATTTCTAAGTTAGTATAAATAAGAGTACTAAAGTGACACATATGATTATATTTCATGCACGGATTTAGCATAGCACCAACCAAGTAAATAGGGGGAATCGGGAAAAAATATTTTTTAAATTTCGTAAACATGGCGCCAACAGCTTCTTTATAACCTTCTTTATTTTTATATTGTTGGAGCAAACCAGAAATATCGGCTATATATGCCAAAATATTACAAACAGTAGGATAGTAAGCACCGGAAAATTCAACCGTAGCTACATAAAATTTTTCTAAAAACTTAACAAGATCATTAATTACAACCCAATCAGAATTATGTAGCATGCAATCAGCAGAATCAGCAAATGAACCGCAATGTTGGTTAAAAGCTAGTGTAATAGGAATTCTATATTTATAACAAGTTTTTAGAAATTCATACGTAGAATTCCATCTAGTATCAATTTCCTCAGGCATCAAAATCGGTGTAAGTCCATTTTCTTGACATTTAAGTTTAAATTCTCTAATTCTCGATCTACGATTATTTCCTTGAATAAAACCAACGGCAAGACGAATTTTTTCAATATAAAGTTCAAAAAACTCAAGACCATCTTTTACAATTAAATTATATATATGACATGCACACTTAATATGAAAAATTTCAGGCAAGGGTGGAGATAGCGTAGATTTTATTTTTGTTATAGCAGTCTTGTTGTTAGAAGCATTATCAAAAGCAATACATAAAATTTTATTTTTTATACTATAATATCCGGCAATTTTAACAATAGAATCAGCAATAAATTGTCCAGTATGTTTACGATCTTCATCATATAAAAAAGCAAGAATACGTTTTTGCATCACGAAATTACTATCCATCCAATGAAAAGTAACGGTTAAAAAATCATTTTTATTTACAGCACGACCAAGATCTGAAGTTAGGGACAATCTACATTGAATATTTTTTAACAATGTTGATAAATAAAAACAATATTGTGAATGAAGTCTAAAAATATCAGACCGACAAGTAGTTCTAGGAATACCATTAAACATAGGATTATAAATTGCTTTTATATAACGAATAAAAGCATCAGAAGAAGGAAAACTAAAAGGCAAACAACCCACAGCTACCATTTTAGCTATTTCTTCTCTGTCCCTCAATTTATTATACTTTTTCACTACTTGACCGGTTGTTGGGTCCATTCTAGTTTGCGTTGACCCACCAACATCCCCACCACCTTTTGCAATATTTAACTCTCTTTTGTGATCTTCAGCTATATGTCTCGTTAACGTACCCGTACCCCCTTGCTTGCCTCCACTTCTATGCTTATATATTTGTTGACACATATTGCACTGCACCTCAATATCTGATATACGTTCAAAAAATTGTCATGCAATACTAGTTCTCTTACGAGGTTTTGGGGCACTGGGAGGACGGGAAGGGAGATTAACTGATTCAGATCTAACGTTAGCATCTCCTACTGCGGGTGATGTAGACACCTAATTTCGTCCCTCCCCGATATCGTTTTACCTATTGTTTACCCTATCCTACCGTGTACCCTCACCCGTGTGATAATCCCTCCACAAAATGACAAAAAATAACAACCCCTAACTAATTTTGTTTTATCCTAATATTCTAACAATCCACCCAATCAAAACACAACACCTAATCCTTATCCCATCCAACCAAAAAGAAACACCTCACACCCTACCCCCTATCCCACGTTACCCCACCCCCCCACTCTCTTTTTCTTGTCAAGAAAGAAAGCCTCAAAAAATATATATACCTACCCATACACAAAAAAAGGGAAGAGGATAAAAAAAACAAGGAGAAAAGGCTCGAAGGCCCTCTCTCTCTTTCTTCTCTCTCTACCCCTCTCCTCTCTTCTCCATCGACATCTATGGCCGACGCCGGCCAGCTCAGCATTGGCTAGCCTTCTCTTCCCCTTTCCCTCAACCGCCACGCCGTCAGCAGCCACCGACGACCTAAGCCACCACACCACCGTCGCCATCACCGGCGAGAATCCGGCCTCCTCCGTCATCCAGCGTCTTCACCAGCCCACCATCGCCATAGCCACCTCCTCTCCTAGCCCCCGCTCCGACCAACACCACCACACCAACACCAGCAATCTCACTGGAATCAGCGCCAAAATCTGATCGGAAAACGCCAGGGGGTCGCCGAAACTGGTTCTTCGACAGATTAGCTGGAAAAACATCAAGACGTCAAAGACTTGCCAGAATTTGACCTACTTCCGTTAATTTTTTGCCACTGTTAGCTCACCGGGTTTAAGTCGTGCGGGTGTTCGTTTCCTTTTGGATTTTTGTAGATTCGGGTTCGTGGGTGATTCATTATCAAAATTGGGTTTTGGGTTCATCGTTTGTTGTTCCTGGTTCGGGATTTGATTTTCTATTTATCTCGACCAATTTTGGGTTTCAAAGTCCTTGATATCGAAGTTGGGATTCGTCACTATTGAGGTTCTGTTCCAAGTTCTGAAGTTCGGGCCTTCTTAAATGTCATTATCAACGAACTTGACTATCGAAAGGTTCAATTCTACTCTTTTCCTCTACTATTTTATTGTTTACTATGCTTTGGTGTTTGGATTAAGATTCGGGTGTTGTTTGATACTTGTTGGTGATGAATGCATGTTGTTTTGGTTGGTGATATGGTTTTGATATTGACTCGTTGTTTAATGTCATTGAAAAGTGATGGTGGATCGTTGAAATAGAAATGGTGAATTTGGATTGATTAAAGACTTTTGGTTTAATTTGGTTTAAATAAATATGGTTGAAATGGACTTGGGGGGCGAGAATTAAAATTTGATATAATTGGTGATTTGGATTAGTTGATTTCATTGTGTGTTCAACTTGAAACGAGCGCTAATTGAACTTGGTAGTATCGTGATACGCAGATTGGTTTAGGCAAAGGTAGGTTGGGTAGGCAAGATGTAGGATTTGTGATTGTTGAATGGTGAAATATTTGTGGAATGGTTTTGATTTATACATTGGCATCTACTGTATTAATTTGGCCGAGGAATGCCCCGAAGTATTTGTATATATTTATTCATCGGGGAATGCCCCGAAGTACCTTGTACTTGGAAGATGTTCGTGGTGAAGGCCCGCGGCGTCGGGTAAGGCATTGGAGCTTAGTCTAGATTTAGTTTAGACTAGGATTTATATTTTTGTATTTTTTCTATTTTTCGGACTGTATAATTGGACTGGACTTTACATTTTTGGATTGTTTTGTTTGATTATTTTTGCGTGCCTCTTGTGTGGTTTATACATTTCGTAATGCCAAAATAGTCGATACACTCCACCAAGCGACCGTGGTCGAACCACGGGATCGAAGGGTGCCTAACACCATCCCCTCGGTCAACAGAATTCCTTAGCCGGAATCTCTGTGCGCAAACCGGTTTAAGAGTCAATTGGTTTCGAAAAAAGGATTTTCCAAAGGTGACTTGGCACACCGGATTATGCCAAGTGGCGACTCTGAATAAAAAATGCAAATAATCCTTTTTCCGAAACAAATTTTCATTTCTTGTCACTTAAATAATAAAACCCTTTCGAACTTTAAAAATGTATTCCAATGTTTTGGAGTACGCGTAAAAAAAGGGGTGTGACAGCGGGTGTTTCAGCAATATTTTCATTATCTTCGTCTAAATTAACTGCATCTACTTCATTTTCTTCTTCTCTACCGTAATTTTCCTGAGCTTCTACATAATCCATATCGTGAGCACCTACACCTATTTCTTCCTCAAAAGGTGTACCAAGCGGTACCGGAGGCGAAGGCACACGGGTATATCTATTACTTGAACTACCTCTACCGCTAGTAATTCGCTTTTTACTACCACTACCGCTTCCGGGACAAAAAAATTTAACACCTTTAGCAACGAGGTTTTTTAATTTATCCATAATATAAATTAAATTAAACTAAAAATATTCAAAATACACAAATATAGTAAAATTAAATATTAAATAATTAATACAATAAATAAAAATTAAACGTAAGAGATGGAACGACAATACCAAATTTTCAAAGTATCCGAAGATTGCGACTTTAGAAACTTCCGCTCGTACTTTGTAAACGAAAATTAAAAAATTAAAGTGAGCACTTTAAGAAATTAAATATATTGAATATTATAGAATTGAGAATTGAGATTTGAGAGAGAATGAGATTTGAGAGAGTGAAAAATTGTGTGAAAAATGATTTGAAGTTGTAGGGTATTTATAGATTTTTTTGGGGGATTAAAAAATATTTTTTAAAGTTTTTTTTTTTTTACTTAGATGGGCCCAAACTAGCCGTTTGGACCCAAAAACGGCTATATAGCCGTTGGGCCAACGGCTAGTTTGGCCCAAAATCCAAATTTTTTTTTATTTTTTTTTCCGGGCCGGTTAACCGGCGGGCCTGGACCGGGCTTGATCCGGTCCGGGTTAACCGGGCCCATTTTAACAAAAAAAACGACCCGGAACCCTAAAGCCCTAGGGCTTACCGGGCCGGGTCAAACCGGGCTGGGTTAGCTAATCGGGCCGGGTCGGGCTGGCCCATTTGACACCCTTAATCTAAACATTTGCTAGAGCATTACAGAATGATTTTACAATTGTAAAACTTGAATATATGGCTGAAGAACTTGGTGAATTATGTGATTGGAAGAAAATAATGTTACATCAAAGACACAATGGTTCACTATTTGATTCACCAGCCACTACTGCAGCAGCATTGATTTACCATCAACATGATGAAAAATGCGTTGGTTATTTGAATTCAATCTTGAAATTGAACAAAAATTGGGGTAAGTACCATGGTCCACCAAACATTTTTGTAGTTATGCACATGCAAAATTAGTTGTTACTCTCTATATTTTAATTTACTTGTCTAGTTTTGACTTGACATAAAATTTAACAAAATAAATAAAAGAGTAAAGCATCTAGTACCTCCCTGAACTATGACCAAATTCGCTACGACACACTCTAACTTCATAGGGGTCTTATTATCCTCCTGAGCTCAATTTTAGTGTATTTTTGTCACCCTTTTTAGTTGATGTGGCATCTTTTTAGCTGACGTGACACCTTTGATGTGAACTCAATTTTCATGTAATAAAGGTGTCATGTCAGTACAAAAGAGTGACAAAAATACGCTAAAATTGAGTTCAGAAGGTAATAGGACCCATGTGAAGTTGGAGTGTGTCGTAGCAACTTCGGCCATAGTTCGTGTGGGTACTAGATGCGCTTATCTCTAAATAAAATTATCTCTTGATTTTAAACTAAAGATGTTATTTATAAGAAAAATTAGTTCTCCCTCCATTTCAAAAAGAATGATCTATTTTGACTTATCGCGAAGTTTAATTAAATAAAGAAGACTATTTATGCCAAAAAGAAAGAAAGAAATGGGCAGATGATGATTTCTCTCAGCGAAAGCTTAATGGCGAGGAACATGAAAGTTGGTGGGAGTGGTAAACACATCTCGCGAGGTGAGACAAGCAAGGTAGAACGACATAAGGGGATCCCTCAGTCGAGGGACTCAAAGAAGATAGGAATGTGAATCTATTACAAGGAATTCTCCCTTTGGAGATGACACAAATCTCGAAGGGGGAAAAATGAGGTAACACCAAATACGAGTGGGAATAAATCAATGTCACACCCCTTTTTCAACCAAAAAAGATTAATTTTAAAGTTTGAAAGAGTTTTATTATTAAAGTGACAAAATGAAGATTCGTTTCGAAAATGACTTTTATATTCAAAACTTAGAGTCGCCACTTGGCATAAATCGGGTATGACAAGTCACTTTTGGAAATCCTTTTTCAAAATGATTTTGACTCTAAAACTGATCCGCGAACAGAGATTTTGGCTAAGGAATTCTGTTGACCGAGGGGAAGGTGTTAGGCACCCCCCGATCCCGTGGTTCGACCAGGTCGCTTGGTGGAGCATATCGGCTAATTTGACATTACGAATGTATAAACCACACAAAACACATAAAACAATCAATCAAACACACAAAACAAAACAAATCTAAAATATAGTGTCCAGTTCAATTATACAGTCCAAAATAGAAAAATGCAAAAAATATAAACCTACGCTAACCTACATAAATCCTAAACTATGCTCCAATGCTTTACCCGATGCCTCGGGCCTTCGCCACGGGCGTCCTTCAAGTACAAAATACCTCGGGGCATTCTCCAGCTAAATGAATACATTTTTTTCAGTGCAAGAAAATCAAACCATTCAACAAACATTTCAAATCATCCAACAATTCGCAATTCCTAAATTTGTCTACTCGGCCTACCGTTTGCCTACCAATTTCAATCTATCATGATACAATTGCGTTTAACGACATCAATACTTATTTCAAATTAAACAATCGTCAATGAATCAAAATAATCAATATTCATTTTTATCACTTTTCAATTCCGCCTCACCTGCATCCAAACAAGATATCATTTCATCACATAAATAATGGAACCAACAATGAATCGACACCAAACAATTATTCACCACCCAACAAGGATCAAACAACACACGATATTCAATCCAACAACATACGATATTCAATCCAACACATTAAATATAGTAAACAATGAAATAAAAAGAAGGGAAAGAGTAGAATTGAACCTCGATTTTTTATTTCAGATCGTCAAATTATCTAACTGGAGCGACTTCATTGGAACCAGAAACCTCACAAACGAACAAACCTTGACTTTTACCCACTCCCTTTTTTTATTTCTTCGCTAAACTGGATAAAAAATCATGAAGCGGTGACCGAACGTGAGACGGGTTTCATTTCCCGATAAGCTTACGACAGGTTTTGATCAGTCTTCAGTGGATTTTCGGCAGTGGGTATCATTTTCGGTGTTTGAACAGTAACCACGGGTCGGTTCCGGCGATGACTTCTCCGGAAAAGATGGACCAACACCCTTTTTCACTCCCTCCGTTCACCCTTTTCTTCTCTCTCTCTGATGTTCTCTATCTCTCACGTCATCTCTTATTTATCCATTTCTGTGTGTATCCTGGTGGAATTGAGAGTGTGTAGTGTATATGGGTGTGTAACGGTGAGGGCGTGTTCTGTGTATATGTGTAGTAGTATGTGAGTGTGTGGAGTATTTGTTGTGAGTGTGTTCGCTGTGAACAAGAAAAGGAAAAAGATGGGGAAGGTGTGGGTTCTGTGCCTATCCCCTAGGTGTGTGATTCTCTATTGTATATAAAAATGGTGTGTATTCTTCTATGGGGGGGCCAATGGAAAATTGTGTGTATATTTTGTAGAGAATTCCCGTGGGGCCCCCTATTTGAATTTGTTCTTCTCTTTTTGTCAATTCTGTTATGGAAAAGGATGAGGAAAACGTGAGTGGGGTGAAGGGTTTGGGTGAGGGGTATGAGTTGGTTGAGATAAAGTTTGTTAGGATAAGGGAATCTTAGGGATTTAATTTGTTAGGGATTTATTAAAATTTTGTTATTTTTTTATATTTTTGTGAGGTATAATCACATAGGTGAGAGTGTATGATAACGTGAGGTAAAAAATGGATAAATTGGGCTTCGGAAGGGATAATTAGGTGTCTACAATAAGCCTCTTTTTGGGTGTAAACACAAAGTGTTTTCAGACAAAATATTAGACAACGAGACCAAATTTTGACCCAATCATTATTCAAGGAAAGAAACAGAAGGAAGAAGGACAACCGAGTTCACTTAGGACATCCTACCTATCCAAGTTACGAGGGAATCAAGTCACAGGTATCTCAAAGGGTCGGAAGGAGAGGGACTTTATCGAGTTGGAGAGTCGAGTGTGGTTCTGTCAAGGTTCCGATCCGCGGCTCTGTCACTATATCAAAATGAAAATTACAAGTTAAAAACATAAATAAAATTACAAAAGTCCTATCTATGCAGCTTCCTTTGGACTCTTTACTTGAGTTTCATTACCCTATTTTTCAGGCGGGCTCCTGTCTTACAATTTCTTTTAACTTGTTGCTTCGTTTTTAATTTTTTCATCCTGTTCTTCAGGCGGGTTCCTGACTTGCTATTTTTCAATCTTTTGACTTTCAATTTCTTCACCTCGTTGCTTGACTTTCAACTGCTTTACCTTGTTGCTTGACTTTCAACTTCTTCACTTTGTTGCTTGACTTTCAACTTCTTCACCTTGTCGCTTGACTTTTCATTTATTCGCCCTATTCTTCAAGTGGGATCCTGAAATCATATCAAAACTTGAAAGCAAATTATTCCAAACAAAAATTATTGTAAAGAAAACTTCCGTTTGCCAACAAAGTAAAGTTCCAAAATCAAAAATTAAATTTTTTGCCCCAATTTATCATCAGAAGACTTTTGGGAAAGTCACATCATACCTACTTGCATGTTGCAATGATAAATCAAGACTCTGACCAAGAAATGCATCTCTTGAGAATAAAATTGAATGAACAAGACTAGGAAGTGCGTCTCCTAAGAATTAAAGTGAGGAATTCTGACTAGAAAGTGAGTCTCTAGAGACACAAGTTTAAGTTAAAAAGTGTGCCACCTGACAAATGAAAACTAACAAGGAAGTGTGTCTCTTAAGGGTTAAGTGAAATGACTCTAAAAGAAAGTGAATTTTCTAGGAATCAAGGGGACTGACTCGACTAGGAGGTATATTTTCTAGGAATCAAGGGGGCTGACTCGACTAGAAAGTACATCTACTAGGAATCAAGGGGACTGACTCAACCAGAAAGTACATCTACTAGGAATCAAGGGGACTGACTCGACTAGGAAGTACATCTACTAGGAATCAAGGGCCTGACTCACCTAGGAAGCACATCTACTAGGAATCAAGGGGACTGACTCAACTAGGAAGCACATCTACTAGGAATCAAGGGGACTGACTCAACTATGAAGCACATCTACTAAGAATCAAAGGGACTGACTCAACTAGGAAGTACATCTACTAGGAATCAAGACTTAAGTTAGGAAGTGCATCACCTAAAAGACAAAATTTGAATTACCCAATCAATGAAGTACGTCTCCTTACCAATGTTGCTTGAATTAGCAAAATAAGAAAGTGCGTCTCCTTACCAATGCCGCTTGAATTATCAAAACAAGGAAGTGCGTATCCTTACAAATGCCACTTGAATTACCCAAACAAGGAAGTGTGTCTCTTTACAAATGCCGCTTGAATTACCAAACAAGGA
Source organism: Capsicum pubescens (assembly GCA_030864215.1). NCBI lineage: Eukaryota > Viridiplantae > Streptophyta > Magnoliopsida > Solanales > Solanaceae > Capsicum > Capsicum pubescens. The sequence goes on from CM061545.1 coordinate 20,910,892, forward strand.
AGTGCATCTCCTTACAAATGTTGCTTGAATTACTCAAACAAGTAAGTGCATCTCCTTACCAATGTTGCTTGAATTACCCAAACAAGGAAGTGCATCTCCTTACCAATATTGCTTGAATTCTACCAAATAAGGAAGTGCATCTCCTTACAAATGTTGCTTGAATTACCCAAACAAGAAAGTGCATCTCCTTACAAATGTCTCTTGAATTATCCAAATAAGGAAGTGTGTCTCCTAAGGGCCAAGTGGAATGACTCGACTAGAACATGCGACTTCTAAGAGTGAAGGTTCAATTTAGGAAGTGCATCACCTAATAAATAAAAGTTGGATTACTCAGATAAGAGGTGCATCTCCTACGGGTTAAGTGGAATGACTCAACTAGAAAGTGCGACTTCTAGGAGTGAAGGTTTAATTTAGGAAGTGCACCACCTAATAAATGAAACCTGGATTACTCAGATAAGGAGGTACATCTCCTAGGGGTTAAGTGGAAGGCTCAACTAAAAAGTGTGACTTCTAGGAGTGAAGGTTCAATTTAGGAAGTGCATTAACTAATAAATGGACCGCAATTATCCGAACAAGGAAGTGTGTCTCCTAGAGATATTGGATGATGAGTTTTTACCATGATTTTGATTACCAAACCCGTCCAGCAACATTGTCTTCTGCATTTGTGGAAGTGAGGCATTGCAGCCTTTGATGTTTAGGCTTTGAAATCCTTTATTTGAAGGTAACATGTGTTCCTGTTCCATACAAAGAAAACTTGTGAGTTTAAAACATGGTGGTTGGTTTGTGGCTTTAGCTTTCGCGGCAAATGCTCTTGCTGTCATCACATTTAACCTTGCTCCCAACCATTAGCATATATCATTGACTTACTACATCATTGACCCAAACTCGGATTATTAAGAGTGACTCTGAAATAAACACAGTATCTCTGTTTTGTCATGCTTTTCAGATAACCCCTCTGAACCTTGATATTTCCATGAGTTCCCAGACTTGTTTGTTGACAAAATTTTCTGCATGCATTATTTCGGGTCACAATCATGTCTCTCTCATGTGCTGGATTTTGTCTTGCTTTATGCAAATGGAGAAGCTAGTAGCCAGTTTTGAAATCTTTTCTCACTTATTTTGACATGGACTTGACTTAAAGACAAGAGAATAAATGACAATGATTTTTATTTAGATAACTGATTCAAGAAAAATAAAATAAAAGTAAAAAGAAGAAAGAAAAGACAATGAATGTCCCTATTTGAAACAAAAAAATGAAAAATTTATCTAAAAATGACAGTCAAATCTAATGATTATGCCATGCATTTTGAATTAAGCTATTTGGTCTTTTCATCCAAACTTTCTACCAATTTTTTTTGAGTTAATGTCCATTAAACTAAGTTGTTTCCTTAGGTCAATTGCATTTAAGACCTCATTCGGCTAGGGACACCTTGAAGGGCTTTCACCAACAAGCCTCTCTCATTTTTCTCTCGGCTCACCATCACCTTATGGTGTCCATGAGGGTTTTTCACCAATGAGACTCTCTTATTTTTATTTCTCTCTTGATTTCTTATGCTGAGGAAGACAAGTGGTTCCAAAATGCATCATAATATCCCTTGCATGATTAACCTTAACATCCGCAAAGATTGATCTGAAGGTCTTTCTTTGGTTGTAACTTGGATTTTGGATAGGGTTAGAAAAAAAGGATGGCATGAGGTCCAAACGACACTTGGAGTGGGGTAGGACTTACTACTTTTGGAATCGACTCAAACAATGAGGATTAACCCATGCCCCAATTTCTTTTGGCTGGGTGGCTCTAAATTGTTCATTTGGTTGGACCGAACCCAGAGTAGGGCAGCCTACATATCTCACCCTCGAAAGAGGAGAATCAGGTCACACGTAGTTCTGGCAGCTCGTTCTTTTGCTTGATTCTGATTTTTTCTTTTGTTGACACTTTTTCTCTTTGGGACTTTTTCTGACTCTGTATTTTTCTTAACACTCTTCTATTTTCTTTCTTTTTGGACACATTTTTCTCTTTTCTTTTTTTGAAACTTTTCTGACACTATTCTTTTGCTCGATACTTTTTTTTTAGCTTTGCTGACTTTATCCTGATTCTAAAAGAGGGGTATGAAAGAAAAAAACACTAATGCTCAAATGGGGTAAACAAACAATGACACGATGTTTGGATAGCAGAATGAAATGTCTTCGTCATATCAATCCTTGAGAATGAAAGTAACTATCATACAATATGAAAATGAAAGATGAAGATAATTTGTGACACTTTTTACAACACTAACTTTAACTGATCTTGTGCGACGCTGCTTGTTTAACAAACTCCACCTTTGTTGTACATTCCTCACATCGAATGACTCGTGCTTTCGTGGAGCTGATTTTCTTTTTGTTCCTTTTGATAGAGGGAATGTGTCCACTATTTGACCTAATTGAGCTATGATTTTCAATTGATGACCAAGTTATTCTTGTGATTCTCAAAATAATTGCCTTAATTTTGAAAGAAGGCTTCAATATGATCACCAAATGTGTCAACATTCTATCAATTTCTCGAATGCTTTTCCTCTAATTTTAGCCCTCTGATTCAAAGTTCATCCTCAAATTGGATTTTAAGATCTAGCTGAGAATTCCGCAAGCATGTCAATCACTAGAGACAACATAAAATGTACTATGTAAAGAAAATAAACAAATAACACATATTTAAAACACAAAGGGAAAAGGGACATTCTATTTAGTTGAAATTAAAAATAGAAGGGTTTGAACATAAACGACAAAGGGACAAAACAAGATAGATCTCGAACTACAACCCTGAAATAATTCGGATAACTGAAAAAAATAAAACAAACTACCAAACCTCTTCCTAGTAGGGAGATGTGTGACTTCTCAATTGCTCAGCCTAACTATTATCCACTGATTTGTATATCAGCATGACTAGAGGTTCTACCACTGTCAGACATCCCTTAAACAAATAAGTTCTGGATTCCCATGCTTAACTTACTGCCTCCCACATATTGTGCAGTACCATGTGTTGGTGAAGAACTCTGTGGGACGGTTGAGGGGCCAATGTTTTGCACCACAGTTAATTTTTCTTGAATCATCTTCTCTATTTTTCCTTTCAAAATACGACAATCTTTAATACTGTGACCTTGCATATTAGAATGATAAGCACATCTACATTAGAATCAAAACTTTTTGTGTGTGGATTAGGAGTATACCCAGGGATAGGAGTAATCATGCCCCATTGTCTCAATGTCTGGAACAAATTTGTATAGGACTCCCCAATTGGCGTGAAATTATCCTTTGTCTTTCTCCTTATTGCAAACTCTGGCCTCGGATAAAACTTGGATTTTGAGGTTCCTTGGTAAATTTGTGGAGGTCGAGGAAGACGTTGAGGGACCGGGGCACGCCATTGTGGATAAGAAGACGGATGAGCATACGACTGTGCATTGTTCAAAGGATATTGAGGAAGCGGAATGAGATTTCTTGGATTTTGGAGAAAGGAACCTTATTGCAAGTGGTTATGTGGATCTAATATGTAAGCTCGGGATTGAGGCTAACAGTATTGGTGGATTAGACCTCTCCAACTCTGCTCTGACCCTGGCATTACAATAGGTATATTTTCCATCGTTTTTCCTTCAGTTTTTCTTGATTGATTGCAATATCATCCCAAATGTTCCACAGAATCATTTTGTCCATCAGGATCCCCACATTTTGATGTCTCAAAGCTTAGAGGAAGGTTAACACTTGAAAACATGCCCCTATTTTTATATGAAACATCTTCATAGACCACAAGTCCCAAGAAACTTTTCATATCATTTTCTACACTCTTCACTTTCCCCACCATTTTCTCCGGCTTTTCTGGAATGCTAGGCTTCTTGATAAGAAATTTTGGCAATCCACTTAACTTAACTGTAGGATCAAGATTATAACAATGATCATCAAGCGTATTGAACGTGGATTCACTAGTGAATTGGGGAAGCACAATCATTGGATTGATTGTCAAAGTGGAAGCCTCAGTAGAAGGTTGAGCAACAAAAGCACAGACGGTATGTGGTGCTATGAATGTGGTAGCCTTATACTGAGGAGCTAAAGAATGAGTGGTGGAAGTATTGGGGTGCATTTGATGCAGAATGGATTCAGCGGCATGCTGTGGTGCATCAACAACAGTAAGAAACTGACTTTGCGATTTTGGTGGAAGACTCAAGGTATTTGCAGGGTCAATAGTAGGGAATAGAGGAGGAGGCAACCCACTGGACCAAGTTCGATACATTTCCAACATTTATTTTCTTAGACTCAAATTCTCTTTCTTTAAACTCTCAATTTTTTGACTCTTTGTTTGATCCATGAGGTCACTCTCTATATCCTTGATGAACACAGCTAACTTTTTATTGTATTTGGTGTGATGTGGAGGACCATCCAGAATGCCACAAACCAACTATCTTAAACTTACTGAACAAGATATAACCAATGTGTTAGAATTCAACAATTTTTCAAAACTTTTTTTTTTTTTGAAAAAGATCACTGAACCCAAGAAGAGCGCCTACTTATCTCACTCCCGAAAGAGGAGAATCAGATGTGAGTAGTTCATGAAGTTTGGCCACAAAAATACTCGATCAACTCTTTTTTCCTGTCTTTTTTTTTCTTGAAACTTTAAAAAGAAAAAGAATAACAAATTGTCAAAAAAATTGACGAAAATCTTTTTGCATTTTTCAGGTTTAAACTTCCTAATCAAAATGTAGCCTATGATTATTAAAGAAAAATCTTTTGGGTTTTCAATTTGAATTTCATACGAAAATGAAATTTGAAACTATTAAAGGAAAATCTTTTTGTTGTTTTCTTTTAAAGATGCATATGAAACACCTACTCTAAATGAAGTGTGAAGAAAATATTTTTTAAATTTTTTAAATAAGATCCCCGAACCAATAATAGGTTGCCTACGTATCTCACTCCCGAGAGAGGAGAATCAGGGGTGCGTAGTTCGTCTTGATTGGACAATTAAGGATTAAATAATAAACTACATCAAACTTGAGAGACACGACTAAAGACTAACGATGAAATATGTCACTAAAATCTTTTTTGGAGTTTTCAATTTGACACTTCACATAAAAATGACACCAAGAACTATGAAAGAAAAAAAATCTTTTGGGTATTTTCTCCATATGAAATGAACAAAACTTCTACCATCTTTTTGCATTTTCTTTTATAAAAACCTCCTATTGTAAGAAAAAATCTTTTGGGGGTTTTTGAATTGTGAATGCTTACTAAAGAAATAAAATAAAAATCTTTTTAATATTTTTTTTCCTAACAAATGAGTACAAAAGGTAAACAAAATCTTTTTGAATTTTTGTTAGTTTGAGAAAATAAATGCAAAAGATAAGAAAAAATCTTTTTAAAATTTTTGGGTTGTGAAGAACAAAAGCCATAAAGAACTCTAAACATAAACTACGAAACTCTTTTTTGATTCACCATATTTTTCCTCTTTTTTTTCGATTTTTCATTGCCTACACACTTTACTTCTAACACATATTTTTTCCCACATCAGTCCGTCAAATAACCACGTTACCCAAAGAGATGCAACATTTAGCACATAGGGAAGTTTTAGAGGTGAGTCTCCTACAAAGGATCAAGTGAGTCCCGCTTGGTCTTAATATGATGCACATAAGCATGACCTAAAGGCTGACCTACGTTGGGGTTCACTAACAAGGCAGTTCGGGGGAACATATGGTCGATAGTGGCTGCTTTGTTTTTCACCTACTCCATACAACCGACGGCTTCCCCTCCTAAAATAAGGGTGACTCAACTAGAGTTCGTGTACAACACGTGTACTATGGACTTGTTGCAGAAAGAATGACTCAGGTTATGCACATGATGCCAGATATAAAACGGTAACACATAAGATAAAAACTGTAAACACGTAGCACGTAGGCACTCAACAAAGATAACAATAATACAAACAATAACACAAACAAAATGTTTATACACTCATAACGTCAAACAAAGCCGATACAACTCCAAAATAAGCTCGAATTCTAAAAAAATTCCCCAGCAGAGTCGCCAGAGCTGTCACACCCCTTTTTCAACCAAAAAAAATTAATTTTAAAGTTTGAAAGGATTTTATTATTAAAGTGACATAATGAAGATTTGTTTCGAAAAGGACTTTTATATTCGAAATTTAGAGTCGTCACTTGACATAAATCGAGTGTGCCAAGTCACCTTTGAAAATCCATTTTCAAAACAGTTTTGAATCTAAAACTGATCCGCAAATAGAGATTCTGGCTAAGGAATTCTGTTGATCGAGGGGAGGGTGTTAGTACCCCTCCGATCCCATGGTTCGATCATGGTTGCTTGGTGGAGCATATCGACTAATTTGACATTACGAATGTATAAACCACACAAAATACATAAAACAATCAATCAAACACACAAAATAAAACAAATTCAAAACATAGTGTCCAGTCCAATTATACAGTCCAAAATAGAAAAATGCGAAAAATATAAACCTACGCTAACCTACACTAATCCTAAACTATGCTTCAATGCTTTACCCGATGCCTCAGGTCTTCACCACGGACGCCCTTCAAGTACAAAATACCTCGGGGCATTCCCCGGTGAATAAGTACACTTGAACTTTGGGGAAGTCCCCAGCTTAATGAATACATTTTTTTCAGTGCAAGAAAATCAAACCATTCAACAAACATTTCAAATCATCCAATAATTTGCAATTCCTAAATTTTCCTACCCCGCCTACCGTTTGCCTACCAATTTCAATCTATCATGATACTATTGCGTTTAACGACATCAATACTTATTCCGAATTAAAAAATCATCAATGAATCAAAATAATTAATATTCAATTTTGTCACTTTTCAATTCTGCCCCAACTTCATCCAAACAAGATATCATTTCATCACATAAACAATGGAACCAACAATGAATCGACACCAAATAATTATTCATCATCCACCAAGGATAAAAACACACACGATATTCAATCCAACAACATACGATATTCAATCCAACACACCAAATATAGTAAATAATGAAATAAAAAAGAGGGAAAGAGTAGAATTGGACCTCAATTTTTTATTTCAGATCATCAAATTATCTGACTGGAACGGCTGCGCCGCTTCACCCGAACCTGAAATCAAGAACCTCACAAACGAACAAACCTCGGCTTTAACCCACTCTCTTTTTCTATTTCTTCGCTAAACTGGACCAAAAATAACAAAGCGGTGACCAAATGGGAGACGAGTTTCATTTTTCGATGAGCTTACAACAGGTTTTGATCAGTCTTTGGTGGATTTTCGGCAGTGGGTGACATTTTTGGTGTCGGAACAGTTACCACGGGTTGGTTCTGGTGATGACTTCTCCGAAAAAGATGGACCAACACCCTTTTTCACTCCCTCCATTTTCTCATTTCTTCTCTCTCTTTTCGATGTTCTCTATCTCTCACATTATCTCTTATCTATCCATTTTTGTGTGTATCCCGGTGGAATTGAGAGTGTGTAGCGTATATGGGTGTGTGATGGTGAGGTCAGTGTAAGGGTGTATTCTGTGTATATGTGTAGTAGTATGTGAGTGTGTGGAGTATTTGTTGTGAGTGTGTTCTCTGTGAAGAAAAAAAGGAAAAAAATAGGGTGTGTGGGTTCTGTGTCTATCCCCTAGATATGTGATTCTCTATTGTATATAAAAATGATGTGTATTCTACTATGGGTCCCCCAATGGAAAATAATGTGTATATATTATAGAGAATTCCCGTGGGCCCCCTATTTGAATTTGTTCTTCTCTTTTTGTCAATTCTGTTATGGAAAAGGATGAGGAAAATGTGAGTGGGGTGAAGGGGTTGGGTGAGGGGTGTGAGTTGGATGAGATAAAGTTTGTTAGGATAAGGGAATCTTAGGGATTTAATTTGTTTGGGGTTTATTAAAATTTTATTTTATTTTTATATTTTTGTGGGGTATAATCATATGGGTGAGAGTGTTTGATATTGTGAGGTAAAAAATGGATAAATTGGGCTTCGGGAGAGCCAAAATTAGGTGTCTACAATCAATACAAGGTGAGATGAGTTTTGGGAAAGCTAAATGGGCTGATGAAGTTGAAGAAGAAATTGAAATGGGGGAAAAATCAGAAAACCTAAATTCGCAAGATAAAGCTAGTCCGTCATGGAGCAAAATTGTAGGCAAGCAAGAAATAACTGAGCTATTTGACTTTGTAGGTGATGGTAAGCACAAATCGACTGTGAAGATTACGAAGGAAGATGTATTTGAGGAGATACAATACTGGTCGACTGCAGTTATATGCTATGTTATGGGCTCAAATCCACCACAAACAGTCATGGAAAGATACTTTAATAGAATATGGAAAGATAAATGTATTGATAAAGTAGCACAAGTTTACGAGGGTATATTTCTGGTTCGATTTCGTCAGATGGAAGAAAGGGAGAAGGTTGTAGAGGAAGGGGTCCAAATTTTCGATAGAAAACCTATTGTGGTTAAATAATGGAAGTCTGATATTAATGTTACTATGGAGAATATGGAGAAAATCCCAATTTGGGTGAGGCTAGTCGGATTGGATGTTAAGTATTGTGGGCAGAATGCGTCAACAAAGATTGCAAGCTTAGTGGGTAACCCTTTAAAGGCGAATAAAGCTACCTCGAACAAAGAAAGATTGACATATGCAAGGATCCTAGTGGGATTATGTTTGAAAATAAATTAGGGGTGATTGTGGAACAACGAGTGGAGTATGAGTAGAAACTCGTATTGTGTCAACAATGCAAGAACTTTGGCCATGAGGTGGATGAGTGCCGAAAAAAACAACGAGTAGACGCGGGAATGCAGAAGCAGGGCAATACAGAGGAAAACCAGCAGACTACTAACACTGTGCAGACAAATGGGTGGATTGAAGCTAATAAAGGAAAATAGAGAGGCCCACACATGTATCGGAAAGGAAAAAATAATTGGGGAGGGGGGGACTATCTCAACCCATGAATCCGATGGCTCATAATACACAGGTGGTGACAAGTATTTCTTTTGATAAGCTACCAGATGAAAAGCTACATGAGGCTTCTACAAGTGGATCAAGTCTTAAGGAAAGGCAAGGTACAGGCCCTGGAAATGTAAAGGTTGGGGAAGCCCCCATTCCTAATGGATAAAATGGGGTTTTAGAACACTAGGGGTTAAATAGGTCTGACAAGTAAAGGGAAGTGACGCTTTTCCTGCTCAACTCCCAAGTCAGCCTATTCGGCCTTCTAGAGACAAAGATTAAGAGAGATAAAGTTCCTAGAGCAGCTCTTAATCTTTGTGAAGGGTGGTCTTTCACAACCAACTTGTCCATGCACCCTGGAGGAAGGATATGGGTAGTATGAAAGCCAATAGTTTTTTATGTAAATATTCGTACAGTAACAGAGCAGCTGGTTCACTGTGAAGTTCATCATAAAGGGACTATAAAAAAATGAATATTACGTTTGTGAATGGATTTAATGATCAAGGTTTGCGAAGATCCTTATGGGAGAGCATAGGTCGTATCCATAGCTTTGTGCAGGGGCCTTGGGCCATCATGGGCGATTAAAATTGTGTGTTGCATAAGGAGGTGAGGGTGGGGAGAATAGTCATAGTTACTGAGGTAAGGGAATTTAAAGTATGTGTTGCTACCTGTGGATTAAAGGAGCTAAAATCGTCAGGGGCCTACTATACCTGGATGAATAATTAACAAGGCGAGGCTAGAGTTCTTAGCCGAATTGACAGAGTGCTAGACAATTCTGAGTGGCAAGTTCAACTACCTATGTCTGAAGTGCATTTCTATAGTGAGGGGCTATATGACCACTGTCCTGTGATTCTTAAGTGGGAAGAGGACGCTCGACCTCCATACAAGCAATTTAAATACTTCAACATATGGAGCATGGCTGCAAATTTCAAGAAAAGAGTAGAAAGGAGGTGGAGACCAGAAATAATAGGTAGCATGTTATACCAGATTGTCGGGAAATTAAATCAACTGAAAGGTGTCCTGAGAAAGCTGAATAGTGAAAGCATTAGTGATGTTGAATTAAAAGATGAAAAGGCAAAGGAGAATCTGTGGAAGTGCCAAGAAAAATTACAGAAGGATCCAAAGAATGTGTTGTTCATAGCTGAAGAGAGTAAATTAGCCCAATAATTTGCAGAATTGAAGGGGGCTAGTGACAAATTCTTACAACAGAAATGCAAGATTCAGTGGTTGAGAGAAGGGAACACTAATACAAAGTTCTATTACAGCTACCTGAAAGTGAGGAGGAATAACAATAGAATTTTCTCAGTCATAGACAAGGATGGTAACAAGCAAAAGAGTATTGATGGCATTGCTCAAGCTTTTACTGATTTCTATGATGAGCTGCTAGGTGCAAAAATAGCGAGCAGAATTTATGTAAACAGTATAGTTATTCAGCAAGGAACACTAATGTCTGAGAATCATCGAACGATACTACAGCAGGAGTTCACAGCCAAAGAGATAAGAGAGGCTTTATGGACAATTGATGAGGACAAGGCTCCGGGGCCTGATGATTATGAGAGTCAATTTTTTAAAGATGTGTGGGATGTTGTGGGTCCCGATCTGACGAGAGTGCTGCTGGAATTTTTCAAGACCAATAGAATGTTAAAAAGTATAAATTGCACAGTGATTACTCTTATCCCCAAGAGCTTACACACAAATTTAGTTAGGGATTACACACCCATCTCCTGTTGCAATACAATCTACAAAGTGATCTCAAAGATGTTGTGTAATAGGCTAAAACTAGTGTTACCTGACATAATTTTAGAAAATTAGAGTTCTTTCATGAAGGGGCAAATAATTTTCCAAAACATTCTGATTTGCTAAGATTTAGTACGGCTATATAACCAAAAAAATACTACAAAAAGCTAATTGCTCAAAATTGACTTGAAAGAGGCCTATGACTCTATTGAGTGGGGTTTTATTAAGGAGTTGTTGTACAGTCTAAATTTTCCTAACAAATTTATAAAATGGACCATGGAATGTGTGTCAACCACTCAATTTTGTATTGCGCTGAATGGTGTGTGTATGGAAGTATTAAGGGTGTAAGAAGGTTGAGGCAAGGGGACCCAATTTCTCCGTTGCTATTCGTGATTTGTATGGAGTATTTTTCAAGGCTAATGCAGTGGGTAGCTAAGCAGCAAGGGTTTGGTTTTCATACAAGGTGCAAAAGTTTGCGGCTAAACCACTTATGCTTTGCTGATAATATGCTTATTTTTAGTAAAGGTGAGTTTAATTTTGTGATGCTTATGGTCCGAGCTCTTAAAACCTTCTTTCTGGCATCTCGACTGAGTGCTAATGCGAATAAGTCTAGCATCTATTCTGCAAATATGACTAAGGCGGACTTAGAGGATATATGAAAAGTAACAGGGTATGAAAGAGGGCAACTCCCATTCTGATATCTGGGAATTCCAATCTCTGCAAAGAAACTATCTACCATGGATTGTGAATTATTAGTTGACAAGATGACAAGTAGGGTAAAGACTTGGGGCTCAAAGAACCTTTCATATGTAGGAAGGGCTCAATTGTTGAATTCTGTTCTATTACACGTACACTCTTATTGGTCATTTATGATTATTTTACCAAAGAGTGTTATGAAGAAACTGACATCAATATGCCGAAATTTCCTATGGAATGGCAAAGTACAAACAACCAAAGCTTAATTGGTAGCTTGGGACATGGTTTGTAGACCAAAAATTGAAGGTGGTCTGGGCATAACCGAGGGTGTTACGTGGAATGAAGCGACAATGGCGAAGTATGTTTGGCATATAGCTAGCAAAGCAGATAATCTATGAGTGTGATGGGTCAATCATATGTACTTGAAGAATACAAGATGGTGGCAATATGTTGCACCTAAAGATTCGTGTTGGTACTGGAAGAAGATTTGTGATGTTAAGGCAATGTTTGCAGCAGGTTATGTGTCGAATGGTTGGCTGAAAATGAATGGGACATATACGATATAGAGTGGCTATGCGTGGAGAAGGGACCTGGAGTGACCTGGCCACATTAAAGGGGGGTATGGAATGCGGGCAGCATACCAAAACACCAATTTATTTGCTGGTTAATAATTCATCAAAGGCTGTTGACGAATAATAGACTGAAGAAGATGAAATTGATCACGGATGAGACCTATGCACTATGTGAAACGATGAATGAAGATATTGATCATCTATTTTTTCAATGCGGTTTCTCTCAAATGTGTCTGGAAAGGATTATGCAGTGGCTCCAAATAATAATTAGGAATCAAACGTTGCAAGGTTGGTGGACAAGAATCGCACGAAGGGCTAAAGGAAAGGTGAGCAGGACGTTTCTAGGGGCAATTAATGCTGCAACTATCAACTATCTACAAAATTACGAAGATATTAAATAGAAGGAAGATATGTCGAAACAAAAAATGGATAGAAGATATACTAATAAGAATTGTAAATGAGAGGGACGGGTAGGAAGATGCAACTGGGTGACAATGCTTGGATGCATTGATAACTCTGTTGTTCATATTTGTTGTGCTTATTTTGATTTGTTTTTTGACAGAACACTGGATGTAATAGTGTTGGGTATATGAATAAAGAAAATGTTGGTTTGCTTGACCAAGAATAAAAAAAAGACTGTTGAATCTCGTGGTCCTAAATTAAAGTTACGTCAAATGTATCAAAATGAATTTTAATCTTGTGATCTTGAATAGACGACGTGAAACTTTAACATTAAAATATTACCAAAAAAAAGAAAGAGATAATTCTTTTTGAAAATAAATTAAAAAAATATAGAACATTCTTTTTAAAACGAATTGAGTAATTTTTTTTTGTGTATGTTAAAGGTTTAATAAAATTCTACTTTCTTTTATTTGCTAATTCATTTCTTTTTTTTGGTTCTCATAGTTCCTACTATGTACCCAGCAAAGATACATTCATTGCTTTGCTTGGATGATACACTTCAAAGTATGGGTGTCAAGTGGGCCCGACCGACCTGGCCCGACCCGGCCCTCGTAACTAACCCGGTCCAATTTGACCCGGCCCGGTAAGCCCTAGGGCTTTAGGGTTCCGGGTCCCGGGCCGGTTATTTTTTTAAAATGGGCCCGGCTAATCCGGTCCGGACCAAGCCCGGTCCAAGCCCGCCGGTTAACCGGCCCGGTCGGGATACCTTTTTTTTTAAAAGAGAAAAAAATGAGATTTAGGGTCAAACTAGCCGTTGGCCCAACGGCTATATAGCCATTTTTGGGTCCAAACGGCTAGTTTGGGCCCATTCATTAAGAAAAAAAAATTAACTTTAAAAAATATTTTTTAATCCCAAAAAAAATTATATAAATACCCTACAACTTCAAATCATTTTTCACACAATTTTCACTCTCTCAAATCTCATTCTCTCTCAAATCTCAATTCTCAAATATTCAATATATTTAATTTCTTAAAGTGTTCACTTTAATTTTTTAATTTTTCGTTTACAAAGTACGAGCGAAAGTTTCTAAAGTCGCAATCTTCGGATACTTCCAAAATTTGGTATTGTCGTTCCATCTCTTACGTTTAATTTTTATTTATTGTATTAATTATTTAATATTAAATTTTATTATATTTGTGTATTTTGAATATTTTTAGTTTAATTTAATTTATATTATGGATAAATTAAGAAACCTCGCTACTAAAGGTGTTAAATTTTTTTGTCCCGGAAGCGGTAGTGGTAGTAAAAAGCGAATTACTAGCGGTAGAGGTAGTTCAAGTAGTAGATATACCCGTGTGCCTTCGCCTCCGGTACCGCTTGGTACACCTTTTGAGGAAGAAATAGGTGTAGGTGCTCACGATATGGATTATGTAGAAGCTCAGGAAAATTACGGTATAGAAGAAGAAAATGAAGTAGATGCGGTTAATTTAGACAAAGATAATGAAAATATTGCTGAGACACCCGCAGTAGGAGATGCTAACGTTAGATCTAAATCGGTTAATCTCCCTCCTCGTCCTCCCAGTGCCCCAAGACCTCGTAAAAGAACTAGTATTGCATGACAATTTTTTGAACATATATCAGATATTGAGGTGCAATGCAATATTTGTCAACAAATATATAACCATAGAAGTGGAGGCAAGCAAGGGGGTACGGGTACGTTAATGAGACATGTAGCTGAAGATCACAAAAGAGAGTTAAATATTGCACAAGGTGGTGGGGATGTTGGTGGGCCAACGCAAACTAGAATGGACCCAGCAACCGGTCACGTAGCGAAGAAGTATAATAAATTAAGGGACCGGGAAGAAATAGCTAAAATGGTAGCTGTGGGTTGTTTGCCTTTTAATTTTCCTTCTTCTGATGCCTTTATTCGTTATATACAAGGAATTTATAATCCTATGTTTAACGGTATTCCTAGAACTACTTGTCGGTCTGATATTTTTAGACTTCATTCACAATATTGTTTTTATTTATCGACATTGTTAAAAAATATTCAATGTAGATTGTCCCTAACTTCTGATCTTGGTCGTGCTATAAATAAAAATGATTATTTAACCGTTACTTTTCATTGGATGGATAGTAATTTCGTGATGCAAAAACATATTCTTGCTTTTTTATATGATGAAGATCGTAAACATACTGGATAATTTATTGCTAATTCGATTGTTAAAATTGCCGAATATTATAGTATCGAAAATAAAATTTTATGTATTGCTTTTGATAATGCTTCTAACAACAACACTGCTATAAAAAAATTAAAATCTACGCTATGTCCGCCCTTGCCTGAAATTTTTCATATTAAGTGTGCATGTCATATATATAATTTAATTGTAAAAGATGGTCTTGAGTTTTTTGAGTTTTATATTAAAAAAATTCGCCTTGCTGTTGGTTTTATTCAAGGAAATAATCGTAGATCGAGAATTAGAGAATTTAAAGTTAAATGTCAAGAAAATGGACTTACACCGATTTTGATGCCTGAGGAAATTGATACTAGATGGAATTCTACGTATGAATTTTTAAAAACTTGTTATAAATATAGAATTCCTATTACACTAGCTTTTAACCAACATTGCGGTTCATTTGTTGATTCTGCTGATTGCACGCTACATAATTCTGATTGGGTTGTAATAATGATCTTGTTAAGTTTTTAGAAAAAATTTATGTAGCTACGGTTGAATTTTTTGGTGCTTATTATCCTACTGTTTGTAATATTTTGGCATATATAGCCGATATTTCTGGTTTGCTCAAAGAATATAAAAATAAAGAAGGTTATAAAGAAGCTGTTGGTGTCATGTTTACGAAATTTTAAAAATATTTTTTCCCTATTCCCCCTATTTACTTGGTTGGTGTTATGCTAAATCCGTGCATGAAATATAATAATGTGTGTCACTTTAGTACTCTTATTTATACTAACTTAGAAATAAATACTAACCATGATTCTGAACAAGTACAACCTGATTTGTGGACGGCTACGGCTGATGCAAAGGATTACATAGAAAAATTATATAATCACTATGCTGATTTATTTGATTTAGCCGTACCTACAAATATCACTCCAACTGTCGCTCCTCATCCTCCCGAAGAGCCATCATCTTCTAAAAGGCCTGCACATAGTATTTTTTCTAATTCGTTTTATGATTTAAATTGTTGGAACAGTGTTGATGAGAGAACTTACACATCAACTTATCGGGAAGAGCTGAAATATTATCTTCGAACGGCACCAGAAGATCGCAGACGACGGATCAACACGCTGGATTGGTGGAGGATTAATGAAACACAATATCCTGTGCTTTCAAGATTAGCTAGAGATATCTTGAATGTTCCAATGTTAACCGTTGCATCAGCGAGCGCCTTTAGTCAGGGACGACAGCAGTTTGGAGACAACCGACACTCATTGGGAAGCAATGCAATGAATGTTCTAGTTTGCCTCAGAGATTGGATTAGAGCGGAAAGAAGAAACCAAGGAATGGAACCGGAGCCGAGCGACGAGCTGAAACTTGAAGAAATTATGACTTCACGGGAGAACTCAGCAGAATCAAGTCCAATGCATGGTTTTGCCCCCGTTGACTTCGACTATCCTATGCAAGTTCCATTAATATTAACATGAATGAGTTGGAAAAAATGATGCATAATTTATAGATTTTTCATTCATGTAAATTATAAATTTTGGATCATTTTACAATCAATAAAATTCCCTAAATTCATTCACTCCTTAGTCCTTGCTTTTTATATTTTTTCATTTAACGATTTAAAATTTTAAATTGAATTTCTAGTTTTCTACTTTAAATTAAAAACTTACTTCTAATATATTATTAATTTACTACCAAATATTATTAATTTATTATATTAAGTAGCATATGTTTTGTATATTTGTGCATATATCTTCTATAGAAGTGTATATTTAACGTATACATGTGTATATGTTTTATAAATTAGTATATAAGTATATCTATATATATTGTAATGTATATATAATGTGGTATATTTTATAAGTAGTAGTATATATACATTGAATGGTGCGTATACACGTGTATATATCTTCTATAGAAATGTATATTTAACGTATACATGTGTATATGTTTTATAAATTGGATATCTTCTATAGAAGTGTATACATGTGTATATATCTTCTATAGACGTATATATTTAACATATACAAGTGTATATGTTTTACAAATTAGTATATAACTATATATATATATACATATTGTAGTATATATATATATGTATATTGTAGTATATATTTTATTTAAAATAGTACATATATATTGAATGGTGTGTATATATGTGTATATATCTTCTACAAATGTATATATTTAATGTATACAAGTGTATATGTTTTACAAATTAGTATATAACTATATATATATACATATTGTAGTATATATATATGTATATTGTAGTATATATTTTATTTAAAGCAGTACATATATATTGAATGTTGTGTATATATGTGTATATATCTTCTCTAGACGTATATATTTAACGTATACAAGTGTATATGTTTTACAAATTAGTATATAACTATATATATATACATATTGTAGTATATATATATGTATATTGCAGTATATATTTTATTTGAAGTAGTACATATATTTTGAATGGTGTATATATATGTGTGTATATATCTTCTACAGATGTATATATTTAATGTATCCAAGTGTTTATATTTTACAAATTAGTATATAACTATATAAATATACATATTGTAGTATATATATATGTATATTGTTGTATATATTTTATTTAACGTATGACATATATATTGAATGGTGCGTATATATGTGTATATATCTTATATAGATGTATATATTTAATGTATACAAGTGTATATGTTTAATAAATTAGTATAATATAACTATCTATGTATTGTAATCCATGTATATTGTAGTATATATTTTATTTTAAGTAGTACATATACATTGATTGGTGCATATATATGTGTATATATCTTATATATATGTATATATTTAACGTATACAAGTGTATATGTTTTATAAATTAGTATAATATAACCATCTATACATTGCAATACATATATATGTATATTGTAGTATATATTTTATTTAATGTAGTACATACATATTGAATGGTGTGTATATGTGTATATATCTTCTATAGACGTATATATTTAACGTATACAAGTGTATATGTTTTATAAATTAGTATATAACTATATATATATATATATATATATATATATATATATATATATATATATATATACACATACATAGTATATATTTTATTTAAAGCAGTACCTATATATTGATTTAAAATGAATTTCTAGTTTAAATTAAAAACTTACTTTTAATATATTATTAATTAACTATCACACACACACACATATATATATATTGTTGTATATACTTTATTTAAAGTAGTACATATATATTGAATGGTGCGTATATATGTGTTTATATCTTTTATAGACTTATATCTTTAACGTATACAAGTGTATATGTTTTATAAATTAGTATATAAGTGTATATATATATATATATATATATATATATATATATTGTAGTATATACTTTATTTAAAGTAGTTCATATTATTGAATGGTGCGTATATATGTGTATATATCTTCTATAGAAGTATATCCTTAACATATACATGTGTATATGTTCTATAAATTAGTATGTAACTATATATATATATATATATATTGTTGTATATATATATATGTATATTGTAGTATATATTTTATTTAAAGCAGTACATATATATTGAATGGTGCGTATATGTGTGTATATATCTTCTAAAGTAGTATACATTTAACGTATACAAGTTTATATGTTTTAAAAATTAGTATGTAAGTATATATATATATATATATTGTAGTATATACTTTATTTAAAGTAGTACATATATATTGAATGGTGCGTATATATGTGTATATATCTTCTATAGACGTATATCTTTAACGTATACAAGTGTATATGTTTTATAAATTAGTATGTAACTATATATATATATACATATTGTTGTATATATATATATATATGTATATTGTAGTATATATTTTATTTAAAGTAGTACAAATATATTGAATGGTGCATATATATGTGTATATATCTTCTAAAGTAGTATATATTTAACGTATACATGTGTATATTCTTTATAAATTAGTATATATATATATATATATATATATATATATATATATATATATATTGTAGTGTATATATATTATTATACTATTATTGTATATGTTTTATTTAAAGTAGTACGTATAGTCATATATAATTATATATTGAATGGTACGTATATATGTGTAATTGTTTATATATTTTTTAAAAAATATATTGTATATTGGAGTGTATATAGTGTATATTGAATTATTTATTTATTTTTTAAACGGGTTTGACCGGGTTTGATCGGGTTTTGGTGGATTTGACCGGGTTGGGTTAAGTGGGCCGGGTTAGGGTGGATTTTAATTTATTTACTGTTTGGCCCGGCCCGGCCCAGCCCAACTAGCATCAAAACCAACCCTTAACCGGTCCTCAACCCGGTTAAAATGAAAGGGACGATTCCGGGTTGGCCCGATCCGGCCCGGCCCGTTTGACACCCATACTTCAAAGTCTTGGAATTCATCGGCATTTTAAAACAGAAATAAAGAAAGTTCTAGATGAAACATATAGGTAAATTAAATCTTATAACCAATTATAATTATATTTACAATAAATTTTGTTAAACCTATGGTAATAATAATTATTGATTGTGGCATATTTTATAGGCTTTGGCAACAAAAGAATGAAGATATTTTCTCAAACGTTGCCAATTGTGCCATGGCATTTCGACTTCTACGAATGAGCAACTATGATGTCTCCTCAGGTTTATTACTAAAAACTCGAATTGATTTTCATATCATCACTTAACTAATAGTTATTATTACGGGATAGGGTACATGTATGTATATATATATATATATAGATATATATATAGATATATTAGTTTAGTCGCATGTGCCTCGCACGTATAACTTTTGATTATTTAAATTTAAACAATTTTATCTATTACGAAGGTTTTTTATGAAGTGCAAAAAGTTCAAAACATATATTTTATTGTAAGCACGTATATATTTTACCACAAGAAATTTCAAATGGTTATTGAATTTAATATATTGTAGATGTATGTGTAGATTTATTGAATTTATTCTCAAAATCAAATTTAGTTGATTTAGAATTATTAAACTAATAAAAAGTATTAGTTGTCATTAATTCTGATGACTTCTAATAAGAAAAGATCTTATCATAAATATATTTAATTAATTTTCAACTCTTAAATATTAGGAAAATATAGTGAAAAGAC
The DNA here is from genome assembly GCA_030864215.1 of Capsicum pubescens. Classification (NCBI taxonomy): domain Eukaryota; kingdom Viridiplantae; phylum Streptophyta; class Magnoliopsida; order Solanales; family Solanaceae; genus Capsicum; species Capsicum pubescens. Next base: position 20,930,644 of record CM061545.1, read on the forward strand.
GCGTGTAATCTTTGATTATTTAAAATTAAAAGATTTTATTTATTATGAAGATTTTTAATATAGTGCAAAAAGTTCATGTCCCTTCTCAAAGATCTTTCATACTTTAATATAATAATAATGTAAACATAACATATATTTTATTGTAAGCACATATATATTTTACCAATAGAAGTTTCAAGTGATTAATGGATCGTCACTTTTCGTATGTCATGCATTACCTCTTTTTCTTGCTGCTAGACGCTAAGAGAGACGCATTGATTTGAACCATACTTATAGTATGATTAAATGTCTTTTAATTTTTTCTATATTTAATTTTTTTCTTAGTTTTAAAGTTAAATCTTTAGAAAAATCTTTAATTACTTACTTTAAACTTTTAAAAAATTGGTACTTCTTATATTTGTTTTCTTATTCTAATGTTTTCATATTTATTTCTAGATTTTTCAATTCTTCTTAAAATCAACTAATTTAGAATTCGTAAACTAATGAAACAGACATTAGTTGTCATTAATTCTAATAAGGAAAGGTTCTACTATAAATATTTAATTAATTTTCAACTTTTAAATATTAAAAAGAAAAATGAAAAGACGGTCTTGTCTAAAGTAGACTTTTAGTGAAAGACAAAAAATTCAAATTACATTTTTAAGGCCCTTAACATTTTTATTTACTATATTTCAAATTTTCAATATTATATTAAGTGTACATCATTCTAAATATTTTTCTTTTTTTATCTTTACCATGATATCTTTTAAAGATGAGGTGCAACATCAAATATTTATAACCCTCTTCATTGAGTTGACTGTGATATTATGATGTCTGTATGTCTTTACAAGATTATTTGGTACTTGAGCATTAATTACTCGTAAACAACTATTTTTTTTGTGGTAGATTTATCAATCATTCTGTATGTATACTATTTAGAATATCATCTTCTTCCTTCAATAGTGGTGTACCTTTTAGGAGATCTGATAATATATTTATATCACTTTTAGCCGTGTCTTGCATCAATGAATAAATTATTTACACAAGAAAAACTATATTATTAAAAAGTAACAGTTGACAGTTGACGTTAAAATAATTGCTATGTCTATTTTAAAGCAAGTACCTATTATACCTTTTTTCACAACCTAATTTCTCTAATGTATACTTTTCTCACAACCTCAATTGTCATATCGATGCCTATACACAATATTCCGTTGAAAATTTTACACCAAAACAAAATAATATCATCCCCGATGTCATGAGCAGGGTATGAATTAATGGTATATGGACAACTTAATTTGTTCTCCTAATATTAAAAATAGACATTTAATTTCTTTGTATATTTTTATTTTATCAGGGTTCTTCTCGTACAATATAATTATCTTATGAGGATTTTCACAAACCTATATTTCAAGAGTCTCCTCTAATTCTTGATCAGACTTCAAATTTAATTATTAGGCCTCAAATTAAAAAAAATCGACTATTGTAGACACCTAATTTTGTTCCTCCCAAGTTCAATTTTATTCATTGTTAGCTCTCCTAACCACACATCCTCATCCATATAATTATACCCCACAAAAATACAAAAAATAACAAATCTTATCTCAATCAACTCACTATCCTACCCCACCCATCCTATACCCCACCCCTACCCTTCACATTTAATTATCAGTAACAAAAAAAAAAAAAAGAACAAAAAGAAATACAACAAAAAAAGGAGGGCCCCATAGATGACATATACATTCACATTCTCAGGGAAGAAAAGGAGGGCCCCATAGAAGGGGACGCCATTTCTTCTCCCTTTTTGATTCTTATAGACAATCCCAACGGGTCCACAGGGAAGAAAAGGGCATCAACATACAAAGCAACAAAATAGGAGGTGGGACCCACTAGAAAGGGAGACAACTCATCCCTCAATACAATAATCTCACCTCACAGAATTGAAAAAGAACGGAGGGGGCCCCACGTAAGATTTCTTTTCCTTCCTTGAACTTTCTTTCCAAATGGATAAAGGGGGTCACGTTTTTCTTCAAAAAAAAAAAAAAAAAGGGACTATTCACCCTTTTTCTCCATCCATACACACAACCACACTCTCCATTTGTATTTTTCTTTCACTGACCCTCACGCACATCACATGCATACTCCATAGACACACACTACACATCAGTAAAGGAGAATGAGTTGAGGATCGGAAGGGAGATTGAGAGAAAAACAACGAGAGAGAGGTAGAAGCGGGTGAGAGAGATCGAGAGCACTGTTCCGGTGACCAGAGTGCAACGTAGGCGCGGGTTTCTCCTCTCTCGCGCAACTATCGATTGGTGTTGGCGAAAAACAGTGTTGGGACATACCAAGTTGGACTGATTTCGTAGTTGGGGTCTGTTCGAGGTTCAATTCGCGGATTCGGAATGCAAATTTCTTCGGTTCATTCAAATAATATTTGAATTCGAAAGCTTCATTTGAGGTCCGATTCTCCCCTCTCCCTCCCTTTATTTAATTTCGATGCGATTGTGGATGTGATTCGATCTCTTTGTCCTATTTGTTTGGATTGATTTTGGTGATGTTTGATGTTGTTCGATTTTGAATAATTGATCTCAATGACATAAATGTGATGATAATATGAATTTGGGTTTGTATCAAAAGATAATTTGGGGTGGGAATTGAAAGATTGGTAAAATGATTTTGGTTTAATTTTGATTTATTGATTATGTTAATTTCGTCGAACTTGATAGTATCATGTCTTAGGTTGGGCATCGATAGTCAAATTCTAAGTTTTGGGGTAGACAACTCATAGGAAGTAAATATTTGTGTTGAGTGATTTTCTTCATTTTTATCGCATTTCATTAAATGTTATGCCCGAAGCTTATTTGTATTTATTCACTGGGGAATGCCCCGACGTATTATGTTGGCGGAAGATGTTCGTGATGAAGGCCCGAGGCATCGGATGAGGCATTGGAACTTAATCTAGGATTAGTTTAGAATAGGATTTACATTTCCGTATTTTTCTATTTCGGGACTGTATAATTGAACTGGACACTATATCTTTGATTCGTTTTGTTTTGTTTGTTTGTCTGATTGTTTTTATGTTTTGCGTGGTTTGTACATTCGTAGTGTTAAATTAGCCGATACGCTTCATCAAGCGACCGTGATTGAACCACGGGATCGAGGGATGTCTAACACCTTCCTCTCGGTCAACAGAATTCCTTAACCGGAATCTCTGTTCGCGGATCAGTTTAAAAAGAGTCAAAAACAATTTTGATAAAGGATTCTCAAAGGTGACTTGGCACATCCAATTATGCCAAGTGACGACTCTAAGTTTAAAAGTAAATAATCTTTTTCGAAACAAATTCTCATCTTTTGTCACTTAATAATAAAACTCTTTCGAACTTAAAAATCTATCTTTTTTGGTTAAAAAAAGGGGTGTGACAACTATAACCCTATATAACTATAATACCAATAAATAATATTTTAATATAATCAAATAACATATATCAAAATAAAGTCACAATTAAATAAAGAAAGAGATAACCTTTGATTCTTTTGACCACTTAATTCGGCGGCAACATGCTTATTTGTTGCAATTTTCGATTAGAAATGTCCAATTGAAAAAGAAACACGAAAAATTATCAAAAGGCGAGAATTCATTGTTAAGAAATAAAATATGACAACAGTGAAAGAAAAAAAAAAGAAGTAAAAAGCAACTGAATCATTATGAAAATAAGAAGAAAAAATAAAGTAGAGGGTATGTCAGGTGCAAATTTTGATCCAAAGTATAACTTAAATAGAATAGAAGAATTTCTTTTATAAATAAGATAAAATTTTAATAAATTTAAAAGTGTTAAATATTTTGATTTCTTACCCAAATTAAATAGCTAAACCTAAAGATATTCTAACTAAGATTAACAGTGAACGAAACTTTAGCCAAATAATAATAATACGTACACAAGGAAAAAAATAACTATAAAACTTAGTAAGGGGAAAAGGAATGTTAAGGACTTAAGGTTATATATAAAAAAAAAATGTTCTTCAAAAAGTGCACAAGTTTTTAGTTGTTCATTACGATACAAATACTACTTCAAAAGAATGTATGTTGGTATGCTCAATTAATTGAATTAATTAAAGATTTAGAGCCCGTTTGGATAAGATTAAAAAAATTGGTTTTTAGCTTAAGTAATTAAAAGCTTAAAATAAATGCTTTTAAATTAAGCAGATAAATGTTTGGATAGAAGTGCTGAAATTGAAAAAAATCCGTTGATGTGTTTGGTAAACAAGTGTTGTCAATCACTTTTTCGTTGTCAAAATGACTTAAATATCCTTAGAATTGTTAACACATAATAACGTGAATTATTTATGATTTTTAATTCTAATACTTCAAAAATAATTTCTATTTAAATACACTTTCAACGTAAAGTGATTATGTCAGGTCAATTTATAAATATTACTTTTTTATTTTTAAATATTAAAAAATAAAAATTTTAAGATATTTTTCATATAAATATAGTATTATATTGTAATATTGCAAGCTTGTAAACAACATAAAATTTTTAGGAATGAAACAAACTATTAAAAAGAATCAATTTTTAAAATTTAAATAACATGCAGAGATTCTATATGAACGGATAGAGAAGAACTTAGCACAAGCTCGATTTGACGATAAAATTTTTGAGTGTTTTCTTATGTAATGATGGATTCTCTGAAAATAAAGGAGAAAGATGAAGAAAAAATCGGAGGGAAAAGATGAAAAAAAGCGACAGAAAGAAAAAGAAAGAAAAATCAATAAGGGCTACAAAGTTTAGGGTATTATTAGAATTAGAAGAAAATATAAGGTATAAAAAAATAAACGTTTTGATCAAACCTAAAATAAATTTAATCTAAAAAGTAAAAAGTTAAGGATATCCAGGTTCTCAATTTTTATTTTTTTTAATCCACTTTTAGCTTTTTTTAAGCTTTTTTTAATTTTACCAAACACCTAAAAAATCTAAAAAAGTGATTAAAATCTAATTTGACCAGATTTTAATCCTATCCAAACACCCTCTTAATAAGTAAAATTAAATTTTAGTTGAATTTTAATGTCTTATACCCCTTTTCCCCACATTTTTTTTTTGTAAGAAAAAGTGAACAAAACCTTTTTGATTTGCAAAAGGTTGTCTATTTTTGTTTTGATGTATTAAACACATAATTTTTTTTACCATAAACTTAGAAATTTAATCATAATAAGAAAACTTTCTCTATTTAATTTTTAATATATTTATTATAGTTAATATTTAATATCATAAAAATAATAGAAAAAAATATTAAAAGACGATTTTGTTAAAGCAAAGACTTTTAATGAAGGACAAAAAGTTTGATTCACTTTTCTAAGGGTCTTCACATTTTTAATATATTATATTTATATATATATATGAAATTTGAGTGGCACGCCTAAACTCTACGGGAATTCTATTACCCCCTAATAATTCATAAAATTCTATTTTGAAAATTATATAATCGATTTCTTCTAATAGTTCTTTCTTAATTAATTGTATAATAAATGAATTTAATCTTTATTACTCTATATATAGATATCAAACTTCTTCTAATAATTTTTTCCTTTTGTAAAATTTTTATTTTTTTCTACAAATTATGTTTAATATATTTCTAAAAAAAATTCATAATCTATTATCGCTACAAAAAAGTGAGGCCCTTAAATTTGAGAGCTTAAGGTGGTCGCTTTTTTTTTCTAAAAGAGTTAAGCCGCCCCTAATTTACGTATAAAGCTAAAAAAAATCTTTTGATCATTCTTAAACTTTACATCAAGTCAAACACGTTTACATATATGAATGTAGGTGGTATGAAGATTGCAGATTGGACCAATTGGGACTTGCAGAACAATACATATACACATGTTACTTAATTGGTGTTGCTGTAGCATCTGAACCTGAATTCTGTGATGCTCGTATCATGTATGCAAAGTATGTCATGCTCTTGACTGTGGTTGATGATCTTTTTGATGGTTTTGTTTCCAAACATGAATTGCTCAACATTATTGAGTTAGTACAAAGGTAGTACTTTTTTATTTCTTAGAATATTTGATGTGCATAGCTATAAGCTGCTTATAAATAAATATTTAATTTATTTGCGTATTCGATATATAAGCATCAAATTACTTATAAGTCAAGTGTTTATAAAATTAAATCAGTCAAAAGTTGGTCATTATTTTTAATTTATAAGCGTTTTTGATTTAATCAATTACCATTTTAAGATGAGTAAGGATAAAACAGTCTCACACCATTCTAAAAAAAGAATTGTTTATAAACATTTTTTAAGATACTTTAATCATTCTGAAAAAAGAACTGTTTATCAACATTTTTTAAATCAAACTCATCAATTATTTCTTAATAATGTCAGCATTTTTATCAAAACATGTAATTACTTATTTATAAAATTAATTTTTAATGCTTAAAATTTATTGGTCTTTTTACAGGTGGGATGAGTACGAAAGTGTAGGTTATAATACTGAGAGGGTTAAAGTTTTCTTTACAGCTTTTTACAAATCAATAGAGGAACTTGCTGCAATTGCTGAAATTAATTTGGTAGGACAATTATTCTCTAAATTCCCTTTTGGAAATTCCGTTATACTTTCTCCATTTTATTTTATTTTTGTTTTTTTTTAATCTTTCTTTAGCTAAAAAAATAAAATAAAATATTTCTACTTTGCATGATCCAATCATTGATCCCAAGAATTTCTACAATAAATTGAGTAGATCACTAGTATAGTTCTCTAACCACTACTTTGCTATTTGCTGGAACTATCAAGGATGAATCTCTCTGATGGTTAAAAGTAGAAAGTGTTTTAAAAAGAATGTTTTTTTTTTCTAATTTGGCAGCTCTTTAATTCCATCATTCCATATCACATATTTAAAATTACAAGACTTGACATTTTAGTACATTAAACTTATTTTTAATTTAAAACCACACGATTCAAATATCTTCTTTACTTTTCTTTTTAGTCCGTTTTAATAAGAATGTCTCTTTGACAACTTTGTAATTTTAACATTTCATGTGACATGTTTAAGACCATATATATGATTAAAGGATATTTTGGTAGAATAAACATATCCTTTTTTTTTTATATCACAATATTTAAAAATCTTTTTTACTTTTGGCTCCCAACCCTCTGAATATATATGATATGTAAAAAAATTAAAAAAATTATCACTTGAATATATATGGGGTGTGGTTGGTACCAAGGAAAATGTTATACATGAAAAAAAAAAAATATTATCCGAAAAATATTTGCATATAATTGAGACAAACACTATAGGAGATAAAGGGAGTCGGTGGGGGTGGAGATGGGTGTTAGGGGGTGGGGCGATGAAGATAAGGTGTGTTGAAGGATAGGAAAGAGACAATCAATGTGAAATGTCACTTGTGGAATAACTTATTTCTCTACTTTCACTTGAAAAATCATTTTTCTTTTTTAATCAATGGGAGAAAATTGAAAAACCCTTGCTCTCATTGTGATATTGGATAATCATCATCATATGATATGTAAAAAAAATTAAAAAATTATCACTTGAATATATATGGGGTGTGGTCGGTAGGAAGGAAAATGTTATACACGAAAAATATTTTTAAAAAATGTTTTTCGAAAAATTAAGTGAAACTTTTAATTATTTTCATGTGTTCAATCGTTATTTAAGCAAATAATATTGTCCTAAAAACATTTGCATATAATTGAGACAAATACTGTAGGAGGTAGGGGTTAGAGATTGCGGTGAAGATAAGGTGTGTTGAATGGTAGGAAAGAGACAATCAATGTAAAATGTCACGTGTGGAATAACTTATTTTTCTACTTTCACTTGAAAAGTTATTTTCCTTTTTTGATCAACCGGAGAAAATTGGAAAATATTTCTCTCTTATATTAAACACACCAACAATATATTCAGTGAAATTACACAAGTGAGATCTAGAGAGGATAAAATGTATGCAAATCTTACCACTACCTTGAAGAGGTAAAGAAGTTATTTCCGAAATATCAAATACACCCAAAATGTGAAATTATCTCTTCATGTCAAAAACAATCAACTACCTATACTAAAACTAAACAATTATAAATCATGACTACTCATGAGTTATATGAGACTGATCCAAAATTTTAAATTTATGAGTTTTGACTCTTTTTGTGATTCCACTTTGATGCATTTATTCAATTAACATATTGAAACATATTCTAATATTGGTCTCCCACATGTTTCCCTACAGAGAGAACAAAAGGAAGGAGAGCTCAATGAATTTAGTGACAATACTAATGACACAAAGTCATCCACCAGGAAGAACAAATATCTCTGAGGAAGAGGCTATAAGTCAAATAAAGGAAATCCTTGAAATTAATAGAAGAAAATTGTTGAATATGGTTTTAATTCAAAGAAAGGGAAGTCAATTGCCTCAATTATGCAAAGATATATTTTGGAGGACAAGCAAAATAGTTTATTTCACTTATGCAAATGGTGATGAATATCGTTTTCCAGAGGAAGTGAAGAATCACATTGATGAAGTCATTTACAAACCACTTAGCTATGTTGATTCATGAGCTTAATATATGTTTTTTTTTTCAAAGCATAATAATACTCTTTATATCGTTTTAATTTGTTTGTCTTGTTTTATTTTTTTGATTTATTTTTAAAAGAGTGTTTTTTTTTTCTCTTTAGTAACCTTTAATTCTAACTTTTCATATTACATATTTAAGACTCTTTTTTAATGCAGAAAAAAAGTATTGCTAATTCTATAGCACGTATTGTAAAGTTAATTATAGTAGGACACACAAAAAAGAAAAAGGGAACATGGAAAAAGTCCTAAATAGTAAGATTGATAAAAAAAAAATGAAATGAATTAAAGCTTTATTATAGTTACTTTAAAATATTTAGTCACGTCAATAGTTTAGTATTAAGTGTTTGATTTTATTTGAAACTAAAGCTATTTTAAGATGTTAAATAATTTATGAAAGAAAATGAAATTTTTCATAGTTGGATGACTTTCTTTGGAGGAAAATGTTTTGAATTAGGAATTTTAGGGGCGAGTGGTTGTTAGGGTTCGTAAGTAAGGCGTGTATCCAAGTTCGTTGAAAGCAGAACTTCATGTCTTACGCTTAGGAATCTTCCACCATTCACTTTGAATATTTTGCAGGTGACTGAAATGAAGCATTATCACGTCGGATAGTTAGGATATCGACTTCTACCCAGTTATTGTATATTACTATTGCTACTACTTATCAGACTGTAAATACTAGTTCTAGAGGGACTACTATTGTTATTGTCAGTGTTTGTACAGTGACACTGCAACAAGTTATATTCCTATAGACGTGATTTTGTTATAATACAAACGACATTTTTCATCAAAAAAAGGAATAAAATTAGAAAAGAATATATACTAAGTAAACTTGCGTTTTGACGCGGCATATCCAAGGAGAGGTGCCTTGGTATATGTTATATGCGGATGATGTTGTTCTGATTGATGAGACTCGAGAGGATATTGATGATAAGTTGGAGGTTTAGAGACCAACTCTGGAGTCTAAAGGGTTCAGATTGAGTAGGACCAAGACAGAATACTTAGAGTTCGTACAGAAATATAAAAAAATCTACTTATAAATATAATGTAATTTTTTATCGAAGAAATTCAAGTGAGCCCATGATATCACATAGGTCTGCCCCGGAAAGCCCATAATAACCATCACCGGTGTTTCAGATTTGGTGAAAGGACATGGGTTGACCTTTTAAAAAAAATGGCCACAATTTGAAAAGGTGGATAACTTTAGCCAGTCTGTTCTTTTAGCCATTTGCCCAGTCGGCCACATACAGTTTCTCTTCCCAGTTAATACATTTTTATATCATATTGATACACTTTTATACTACATTGATACACTTTTTAAAAAAGAAAGAGGAAATCCTATACCCAATTGATACTCTTTTATACCATATTGATACACTTTTATAATTAACAAGATAGAAGGAGAATCTATGCATATGCAGTGTCCATATATCCAATTGATACTCTTTTATAATATATTGATACACTTTATACCACGTTGATACACTTTTATATTACATTAATACACTTTTTTATTTTTAAAAAAGGATCATATATCCAATAGATACTCTTTATACCACATTAATATACTTCTATAACAAGATAAAATGATAATTTATGCATGCATATGCAGTGTTCATATATCCATACAGTCTTTGCAAGTATACCCAATCCCAACCAAAAGTAATCCCAACTGCAATTGACAGTGAAGTGGATAGGCAAACTACAATTTGGTCCACTCTACTTTCAATTGCCGAAACGGTTGTTCAAGGAACAAAAGATCACAAAATTTCTTCAAATATTTTAATCCCTACCTCGTAAAGTTTGTCTAATTTAGAAAAAAAACAAATGAGTAGAAATACCTTTAGCTGTAACGCAATTTCAACCTTGTCACCCCAAATAGAGAAAAGTCATCGAATTCAGGGTAAAAAGTATAGGAATAGTTTTCCATGTTTTAATTTTAGTAGCTTGAGTGTGTATTTTGTAGGTTATTCAATTTAAGAGAGTAAAGAAAATGAAGTGGGTTGAAGAAGAATGAAAATTTTATAAAGCGGTGATTATGAAAATGATACCGACTTCTACTAATAGTAGTGATTTTATGAATATTTAATTGTGAGTGTTATTTTTATAATATTATTTTAATTTTTCCTTTATATTTTTATGGAAGTACTAGTAATTTTACCAGAAAAATCATATGCTTGTGTCAGAGCTCTTATATATTATTATTAACTCAATTATTTTTCTAATATTCCACGCTCCACATAAGACGCATAGAAAAGACAACAGAGTTGTGATGACAAATCAATCCACTCAGAATTTTTATTTAGTTTATGAAAATTAAAATATACTATTCATTTTATTTAAAATTTTTAGACTTGAAATTAAAGTTCAAGTTATGTTTGATTATATTATTTTGAATTATTTTTAAAAAGAATAAAAATTGATTTGTTTTTATTTTTTTAAATATAATTTAAAATTGTATTTGAAACTTATATATTCAAATAATAAGTTTTGAATAGAGTGAAATAATTTTTTCAGAAAAAAAAATAAAAAAATTATGATCAAACGAAATCATATTTTAGAATGCCTAAAAATTCAGAAAATTCAAATCCTAACTTTCGCATGGATAAATTATCCCTATGCAAAGCGTAAAATTGTCAAATAAACATAAATATTTACGAATCAATTCCATCCGTTACATTTCAACCAATGGAATTGCTCCAATTATGTCAAATAACTAAAGTATACTCTATTTGATTTCAACTTAAAAAAAAATAAGAGGCGGAGCCACCCTAATAATAGAGGATTTGGACTTTTTTTGATACAAAATTATATTATTAATATATGGTTAAAATAATTTTTATGTATATATTATAGATATTGAATCCCCTTCAATGAGTTTGTCTTCAAATTTTAAATTCCCTCAATAGAAATTCTAACTTTACCTCTATACAGCAACCCTAAAAAGGAGGATCGTTACATAAGTTGTGGACATAAATTTGATTTATTTAATAAGACAGAAGTTTTAGCCTATAAGCAAAAGGTAGACCTATGTATGATGGAAAATCAGTTCAATTAATTACAAACACCCAAAAATCAAAACTTACAATTGATAGATAACAAAAATTCTTCTCAAAGTTGAGATCATTTTATAAAAAAAAATTGTTTCAGTTTCTTGGAGACTTGGACTACAGGTGACAAAAGAGTTTTAAAATGAGGTGTAGGTGACACAAGTCTTAATTATTAGTTAGATGTGACAATTACTCTATTATGGATTAAGAAAGTTGGGAAAGTTTAAAAATAACCCACAACTTTTTAGATTTATACTTTTATCCCAATGTATACCTAAAATAACGGGAAACAGAGGAAAAAAAGGTCTCTTTCTCTCTCTTCTCATCCATTGTTGTTTTCTCTCTCTTAATGATTTTTGTTGTTCATTGTTTTTGTTTCTGCTGCTTTATTCATCATCTTCTGCTTCATTATCATCTTCATCTTCTTCTTGTCGACCATTTGTTGTTGTTATTGTTGATACAACGCTACTGCTGCGATCTGACCAATTTCTTAGCTCAAATTTTGTTTACTACATCACTTTCCACTTTGGTATTACTTCATAGGTGACTTTGATAAGTAAAATTAACATTTTTATTCGTATTTGTCATCTGGGTACACTTCTGTTTTTTCAACAATGGATAGAACGCTGATCATGAATCCAGCATAAGTGCACACAATTTAAACAGATCAATTATCTGGTGCATCAGATGAGTAATATGTTGCATCAGAAGATTAATCTATTGCATCAGACTGTTTATCTGTTGCATCAGACGTATTATCTGTTGCATCAGACGTATTATCTATTGTATCAGGATGTTTATCTGTTGCACCAGACTAATTATCTATTGCATCAGAATGTTTATCTGTTGCACCAGACTAATTATCTGTTGCAACGAATAATTAATTTATTTGAAACAACACAAATCAACCCCTACCACAAACCCAACAGATAACCAATATGTTTTCAACTCTTGCTATTGCTACTGGATTCAAAATTATTCCTACGTCCAATTACCCGTCTCAAATTTCCTAATTTGATTTCTCATTTTACTTGTCTTTTTCATTAATCAAGAAAAGATTAAAAAAAAATCATGTTTTATCCTTTGCATTAATCATTTTTTCTTCAAATAAAATGGAAATATCATTTAATAGGGGACTATACGCCAACTGACGTTAAAAGTTTTCTTCTCTTATGAAATTTCGATTGAATAGCAAACAATGGTTATTTCAAACACGTCTACTGTCCCACCAACTGATCAGTGGGTTATGGTAAACTAGACATGTTATTAATTATTTTTCTTAATCAATGTGGCATCTCAATTTGGGATGGATAATTTGAGACGGAGGGAGTACGAATTAAAACATCAGAGCCAAGCAAAGCAATAAACTAGTCATCTGTTGAAACAAACTATTTATCTGTTGCATCAACTTCTTATCTGTTTCAACATGAGTAATCTGTTTTGATCAATACATCAACCTCTGCCACAAACCCAATAAATAAATCTTGCTATTGCTACTAGATTCTAAATTATTTCATTTTACGTCGAATTGTCGACATGTTTGTTGAGAAGATAATAGACAGAATGAAAATTAAATATAGATTAAAACGTCAAAGATCAAACATAATTTATTTATTAAACAAAAATAAATAAAAATACATATAATAGCCTAAAAGAAAAATAATAATCTAATTATTATTATTAATATTATTATTATTATCATCATCATCATTGTCAGCCGGCCAATCTTCAACCGAAAGTACCAAGACCCTCCTCAGCCTACGTATCTCGTGGAGCATTCTTGCTCTAACTCCTCCCAATTCCCATTGCAAGTCACGAACTTGATTTCGAAGTTCATTCATGGCGTCTTGCAAAAAAGCAACGTCCTACACTGGGTCATCCATAATCTTATCTTCTAGAGTGTAATATGAAAGATGAGATGCAGTAAATAAATAGAGTGTAGCTGAATGAACGATTGAGTAAGGAGGGACCTATTTATAGAGGATTGAATTTGAATAAGAGGCAAAAAAGCGCGACTATTCACCTCCATACATTAATTATATTTTTTATTAAATTAAGAAAATAAATATTGTGATATAAGTCATGACTTTTCTGATTATTATTATTAATTAGTTCTTTCGAAGAACCATTTTTATTGAGTTGTGGCAACAAATTCTATATCTGTTGCATCAGATAACACATTTGTGACAACAAATATATTATCTGTTGCAACAAATATAAAATATGTTGTATCAGATAACCTATCTGTTGCAACATATAATCTAACTGTTCACCTCCATTTATTAATTACATTTTTGATTAATGTGAAAAGTAATGACTTAATTAAATTAAGAAATATTGTGATAAGTCATGACTTTTCAGATTATTATTATTAATTAGTTCTTTCCAAGAAGCGCTTTTATTGAGTTGTCACAGATAAATCATCTGTGACAACAGATATATCATCTGCTGCAATAATAGTGAACTTGTTGCATCAGATAATTTATTTATTGCAACATATAATCTACTTTTTTTTAAAAAATAACTATCATCATATTATTAATCCAAATTTGCTTACTTTTTTATTTTATAAATAAAAAAAATACCTTTTCAAATTCCTTAATAAAATAATATCCATTTTATTATATAATAAATAATTTTTAAAAAAAAATCAAAAACAAAAATGGTGAAAAGTCACGATCAGTTATTAAAATTGTGGTTATAAATTGTGTTTATCATTTATTTTCTTATTATTTATTTACGAAATATTTTTCCTATTGAATAATCGAAAATTAATGTCTTTTTCTTTTCACCCTCTCAATAACAACAATAACCCTTTTTTATTAATAACCGCCAGGTGCAACATATGATCGATGTGTCGTAGCAGATTAACCTCTGTTGACACAAATTGCTGCTCAATCCCTACCACCAACCGTCGACATGTTGAGAACAAGGAATAAAAAGAATGATTATTATTAAATACTAAATAAGAATTAAAAATTCAAAGTCGACAACAAAATGAAATGAGTGTTTAAAGATTTTTGAATCCCCTTGGGTAGATCCGATATACAAAAGGAGGAAAATACATACATGCGCTAAAATAAAAAATATTACCTAATTATTATTACTATTATTATTATTATTGTCAATCAGACATTTTTCATCAGGCACCCATGCTCCGAAGTCAGCCAAATCTCTCTGGAGTTCATCAAACTGCCTTTGAAGTTCACGCAAGGACTCGATATGAATATTCTTGTACGAATCTGGATCATCCAAATTTGTAAGGAGGGACCTATTTATAAATTATTGTATCTCGAAAAGAAAAGAAAATTGCTTTAAAATAAATCTAACAGATGGGTAATCTGTTGCAAAATATATTCTTTCTGTTAGATAATTTACAATACAACATACTGGCAATCTTAACAACAGATGTATAGATCTATTTGATTTCTGCAACAGGTTGATCAACTGTCATAACAGATGTCTCCAATTGTTTGACAATATAAACAGTTGTGTCATCTGTTGCAACTAGCTAGTCATCTGTTTATTCAATTTAAGCCATAGATGGGCTAGGAAGAATAAGGTGCATGCAGATGGATCCATTATCATATGTGTGGGAGTTAAGTATGTATTATTGATAAGGTCAATGGGACAACACACACATAGTACAATATTTTTGTGAATTCAATTTTTAACCTATTAGGCATTGATCATTCAAACAAGATTCTACATTGTACCATTAAGTTTGATGGGTTTGAAATTGATAAGGCTGAGGACCTCATGAAGATGGTGCAAATACCCTGTTACGAATTACTGACGGTTGTTGCTCGTGTTTATGTGTGTCAAGTTTTGAGAAGGGATCAATATTTGTCATCACTGCAGAGAACCAATAGCAATTGGACTTAACTTTAAGTGTGCATTGGATCCTTAGAGGGCCCTCAAAGCCTCACACTGCATCAAATAAGAATGAAAAAATAATAGAAATTCCCCTGGCCAAAATTTATATGGTTGGGTTGCTCGCTCGGGGTGATAATTATATGACAGAAGGTGCGGTAGGAGAATGCTTTGGAGGGAAAATGGGGGGTTGATAGAAGACTATATCATCCGAGAGCTAATTAAAGAAGAGACATAGGGTAGAAAGTAACTTCTAACGAATCTGGCCGATGGAATTATCTTAACAGATGTGAAATCTGAATCAAGTGCAAATATGAAAGTGTATCCGGTAATGAAATTACATTTTCATATTTGCATTTGATTCAGATTTCGCATTTGTTAAGATAATTCCATCGGCCAGATTCGCTAGAAGTTACTTTCTACCCTATGTCTCTTCTTTAATTAGCTCTCAGATGATATAGTTTTCCATCAACCGCCCATTTTTCCTTGAAGGTATTCTCCTACCGCATCTTCTGGGATATAATCTTCACCCCAAGCGAGCAACCCAACCATATAAATTTTGGCTAGGGCAATAACTATATTGGTTTTTCGTTCTTGTTAGATGCAGTGCTAAGCTTCGAAGGCCCTCTACGGGTCCAATGCACCCTAAAAGTTAGTCCAATCGCTATTGAATCTCTTTATAATGACACCAAAACTAGATCCCTTCACAATACTTGACAAATAAACATGAGCAATAACCGATATTAAATCTTAACAGGGTATCAGAACCATATTTAAGGTCCCTAAGCCTTATTAGTTCGGAACTACCAAACTTAACTGTAAAATTGCAGACATCTTGTTTGAACGATCTATGACTAATCAGTAAAAATGGCATACAAAAAATCAGTGCACTCTATGTATGTTTCCACGATAACATTATCAGTAATACATACCTCCCACATATGAAGTGGTTCCATCTACAAGCAGTTTATTCCTCCGAACCCATCTTTTCTGCAGCCTCTTGCAATAGTCTGGCAAAAGTTGATCAACTGTCAGTTTCTTATATCTACAAAGAAGAGGAAAAAAATTAATGTCACAAAAAGAACATTATCCATCTGTTGCATCAGATGTGGAGACTGTTGCAACAGATGTGGAGTCTGTTGCAACAGATGTGGAGTCTGTTGCAACAGATGTGGAGTCTGTTGTAACAGATGTGGAGTCTGATGGAATACATCAAACCAGCCTTTTTGGTGGTTTGATTTGTTCCAACAGTTTCTCCATCTGTTGCAACATCAACAACAACATAAACATCAACAACAAAGAAACAACAATATTTGTTCCAACAATATCATCAACAACAAAGAAGCAACATTCTTTGTTCCAGAATCATCAACAACACCACACCACATGTTCCAACAATGCCAACCCCATAAACAACATCAATAACTGCATCAACAATAAAAAAAAACAAAATACATACAAAAAAAATGATACTGCCAACAAGGATTTTACACTTCTCTCAAAAGATGACTTTTTTCGCATATTGTAATAAAAATTCTCGGTTTGTTTATTCAACACTTAAAAGTTCCTTCAATTTTTTTTAATAAATATAATATGGGTAAATTGTAATTAAATAAAAAAATAAATGTAAATAACTTGCAAAGAAGAAGACGAGAATGAAAGAGCAATAATGAACCATACCTTCATATAAAAAAGGGGATCAAAACAGAAATTTCTGTCGAGGAAGGATATGGATCAATTTAGATCCGAAAATATCTTTATGAGAATAGAAGAGAAAAGAGCGAAAAAAGATTGTGACCCTAAAGAGGAGAGAAAGAAAAAGATGAGAGTTGAATAAAATAAACTGCACCTGAAGGAAGAGATGAGATAATTTCTATAGATGTATTGTGTACGTAGACGTTGTGGTTTTCAATATTCATTAATTAATATTCATTAATTACCTTAATAATTTGAGGGGCACGAGGAAGACTAAAACTAGTGACATTAAAAAGACAAGACAAGACTGCTCAATGAACTCAGTTTTGAGATATCCAAGAAATATTTTTTACCGCCTTTAGTAGTAAGTACTACTAGTTGATATTATCTACTCGGATCAGAAGCTTGCTATAAATTAAAAGAGAAAAAAAGATTTTCAAACAGATATGTCATCTGTTGCAACATATATAAATATCTGTTTAGAAATTCGAACAACTCAGTTATCTATTACAACAAATATTAATATCTGTTTAAAAATCTCAACAGACCAGTCATCTGTGACAACAGATAAAAATATTCATTTGATAATTAATTAAATCAGATATGTCATCTGTTATAATAGATATAAATATCTGTTTGAAAATTTCCAACAGCTCAGTCATCTGTCACAACAGATGCAAATTTCTATTTGATAATTAAATCAGATATGTCATCTGTTGCAACAGACATGAATACTTATTTGAAAATTTTCAACAGCTCAGTCGTTTGTTGCAACATATTTTATTGCAATTGATTTAGGTGGAACTAGGGATGAATGAATAAGCTCGCAGGGTCAACTACAAATTCAATCGAGTCTTTGTAATTGTATGGAGTTGGTATTGCGTTCATCTCGACCCGAGTCGTCGATCGATCACTCTGAGTTGAAATGAGTTCTCATCAACTCAATGTTAGGATAGTGATAGTACCTAAGTTGATTTAGGTAGAACTAAGGATAAATGAATGAGCTCGCAGGGTCAACTACGAATTCAATCGAGTCTTTGCAATTGCATGACATTGGTATTGCGTTCATCCCGACCCGAGTCGTCGATCGATAATTCTGAGTTGAAATTAGTTCTCATCAACTCAATGTTAGGACAATGATAGTACCTAAGTTGATTTAGGTGGAACTAGGGATGAATAAATGAGCTCGCAGGGTCAACTACAAATCTAATCGAGTCTTTGTAATTGCATGGCGTTAGTATTGCGTTCATCCCGACCTGAGTCGTCGATCGATCACTCTGAGTTGAAATGAGTTCTCATCAACTCAATGTTTTAAAAACTATATCTTTTAAATTTTTTAAAATTAATTAAGATCAATTCAGACCAAATTCGCAATTTCAAAACTTGTCATTCTTTTCTAAAATTACAAATCAACCCATACAAATCTTCCATTTGCGCGAAAAACTTTTCATTTCAAATCTTAAGTTCTCGCTCTTCTCTCTCTCTCTCTGATCAACTTTTGATCACCAAACCAAAAAGGCCAGAGTACAGATAGATTCGGAGGAACTTCCAGAACAATCTCAGTCAGGGCAAAATGAAACCGAGGAAAGTGATAACTCCTCCTCACCAATGGGGTGTGACATAATATCAAATTCCAGCATGATTCTGTCAAAACCATTAGTATTGATAAGTTTCGAGTTGCGATGCCGATGAATAGCCCTAAAGCAGTATTTGGTGATTTTGTACTTAACTGTCAGTTGGGGAAACCTTTGACGAACTTAGGAGTATTATGAAGAAGGAAAACATAGATGGACTTTTTAAGAAGAGCTGCTTTGCACACTTTCTTGAGCTGTTTGGGCCCCGCCCTCTCCGTTTTCCAATGATCATGGTATATGGCCTTCTCAAGTGCAGGATCAAGTATGCGGGGAATGATGAAGGTCTGAAGGAGGGTGGAAAAAAATGGATGAAGTCTGGATCAACTACTGTGGCATGCCGATTTGTTTTGGATTGAAAGAGTTTGCTATTGTGACGGGCTTGAGATGCGATCGTCCAGAAGAACCTCCCATCAAGAAAACACTCCACAAAGGGTCCAACAAACGCAAGGTAAAAAAAGATGGGTTGTTGGGCATTGTTGGACCTTGCTACAAAGTGGAAGATTTGATGGCGGATTTCAAGAATAAAGACATACCAAAGCACTACAGGGAGAAATTGTACTTAGTTTGGTTTGTCTATTCCATTTTATTGGCAAGAGATGTCATGAAAGTCATAGAACATGATTTGTTGGCGCTTGCTGATGATTTTGGGAAATTCAACGATTATCCCTGGGGATACAACAGCTACTACTGGACTGTCAAATATTTACTGAAAGAGATAAAGCCAAAGACGACCACATTATACGACTTTCCTTGGGCTTTCATGGTAAAATTGATCACTATTTTTACTCATTCATTAATTTATATTGAATATACTTGTGACTTTTTTTTTCTTGCTTCCTGTTTACAATTTTTAGGCTTGGGCATGTGAAGCCATTCCTCCCCTTCGAAAGCATTTCAAGGATTACTCGGATAAGGTTTCTCATCGAAGGATCCTTAGGTGGTTGGCTGCAGTTGAGAGCAGCAAAAAAAATATTAACAAGGCTGATCTCTTTAATCCTCCGGATGATGCAGTACGTCTTCTTTCAACTAAAATAATTTGCCTCAAAGAAAGATATTGAAACAGATGTTCCATATGTTGCAACAGATTACCCATCAACTGCAGCTAGTGTAAAAGATGGGTAATCTGTTGCGAAAAACGATCCATATTTTGTAACAGATTAACCATATATTGCTCTGATCTGTGAACCCTACTCAACAGATTATCTATCTACTGCAAATTATGCAACAGATGGGTAATCTGATGTAATATATTATCAATCTGTTTCAACATACAGATCAGTTGTTGCGGTAGCTAAATCGTCTGTTGCATAAGTTGGTTGTGTTAACATAACCCGAGCCCCATGTAACCCAACTGACTGCAAATTATTATTAGATAATTTAAATTTCTCCGATCTTTTTTTATAGGTTGTGCATCCTTGGATTGTACCTGCCATTGATGAGCTGGGGATGACTTATTTTCTTACTTTGGGTCTTTCTGATACAAAAGAAGGCCCAACAGTGGAGTTAATAAAGAAGAAATTGGATGGAGCAACATCCATAAGAAGAGCAGTTAGGCAAGGTCAGCCTAATGTTGAAGCTCTTCACGAATAACCTCAAACTACAACAGATCCGGGTGATTCTTCTGGGGGTGTTGCTGGTGGAGTTATTTGTGATGGTGGCAGCCATCCTGCTGCTGCTTCTGCTGCCAGTCGTGATTATGAGCATGTTGGTGCTCAGCAAAAAATAAATATGTTTGAAAATACCCTTTGCACAGGTCCTCCCTCTCACCCCTACACCGGTCCCTTCCACCCTTATTGTGGTCCCTCTCACCCCTTCCCACCCTCATGTTCTCATTGTAAATACAAAGTATGCAAGGACAGAGAGGATAAACTCCTAAAAAGCTAGAGGCTATTGCTGAAGCTGTCAAAGAGTTGAAATCCAGAAGGGGTGTCATACCATCCAACGAGGTGAGGGAGCCATGCACTCCTACAATGGAGGTTAGGAGGAAGAGAAGAAAAATTAGTCAAATTCTCTCCGATCTGAAATCAGCAAAAATTGCAACTCTTCCCACTCCAGTAGTTGTTGAAGTTCAGGAGCCGCCGAAGAAGGTGGACATATTTTTCTGGAAGAATTCATAAAGATGAAGGTTAAAAAAGAATACACCGTAGACACATGATTTTTTATCCTCCCTAAATTTTAACTTATTTATTGATATTAAATATTTATATTTATATTTAATCATATATTATTTTGATTATTATTTTTATTTTTAATAAAATTTTAGTTAAAAAATAAATAATTAAATAAAGTTAACTTTAAGATATTTTATTTTATTTTATTTTATTTTATTTTATTTTTATTCTTCTTCTAATTTTAAAAATAATACAAAAAAAATTTAAATTTTTTTTTATAAATTTTTAATAAAGGAATTAGTAGTTTTAATATTATTTTATTATATTTATATTTTGGCTATTTATAAATTTCTATCATGTTTTGTTAAATATAAAAATTAATTAATTATTATTATATTTATATTTATATTTATTATTTTTTTTATTTTTATTATTATTTATTAGTATTATCTACAAAAAAATTTTATTAATTTAAATCTTTAAATCTTCTTTCCTTATCCAGAATAACCGTCCCCCCCGCCCCCCCCCCCCCCCCCGTCCCCCAAAGTCCTGTACTTAAAGGACTCCCAAACCCAGAATACGTACACACAGACACTATTCTACACCTACACTATATTAAAAATATCAGATAATGCAGACAGAAAACAAAGGGAGAAAAACGAAAATAAAAGTCAGAGAGAAAAACAACAAGGAAAACAAAGGGAGAAAAACGAAAATAAAAGTCAGAGAGAAAAACAACAAGAAAAACATCAGTTAGAAGGAAGAAAAGAAGAAAGTTTGAAGTTGAAGTTCCGTTTGAGTTTCCGGTGATAATATCTTGCTCCTGTATTCAATTAAAATCGACATACAGGTTCTTATTTAATCCTGTATAATTTACATTATAAGTTTATTCATGAAAAATATGAATGAAATGTTCAAGATGTTCTTGGTGTATGAATATATATAATGATATTGTTATACATGATATTTCGTTACAAAATACATATGTGAGTAATGAATATAAGTCCAAAAACTACAGTAAATAAGAATATGTTTTTTTTTATACACGGAGCACATACTCAAAATATAGTCGACAGTAAAAAAAAATATAGAGCGGTAACTGAACGGATTAAATAACAAGGAGAGAAAATCAGTGATTAAACAGTAAAAAAAAATTGGTGTTTGATTTAACAAAATAGAGAAAATTTGGATCGAGGGAGAAACATATTCGCCGGATCTCCAACCCCAAATTCGGCCAAATTTCGCCGGCGAATTACATCCAAAATCGAGCAACCCCAAGCCATTACCATCCCACTGAAGCAGATGTCCCCATCCCAGATCTCCCTTAGTTGCAGTGATTATTTATAATTTTTGTGATATTTTTTTTACTTTGATTTACTAATAAAGTTGAAAAGAATTTACTACTGTACTATTTGGGATTGAAATTAGCTTATAGGATAAAGTTGAATATTTATACACGTTTATTAAAAAAGGTGGGATCTTTAACTTATTTGTTAATAAGTTATAATAATATTTATGCTATATGAGTACTTTGTTTGCCAATAAGTTGGAATTTTGATTAGTATTTAGGAATTTAAAAATATCTTAATTTTTGATTTAGTTATTTTGTTGGTTCTGAAATTTCTTGTTTAATACATTTCGGTTCGTCTTCGATTTTAATTGTTAAATGAATTTTTAATTGATTTTAATTAATTTTTACTATTATTTAAAATAAAATTTGGGGATTAAGATTAGTATAATATGGATAGTTTTGAGTATATTTTTATTTTATTATTATTATTATTATTAATAAAACTTAATAATTATACATTGATTTAATTAATTGTGTTAAATGAGTTTTGCATTAATTTATTACTAAGAACTTAGGCAAATTATAGTCAAGTTTTAAAATGTTCGTCTTAATTAAGAATGCGGCGTACGCATCTTTCTGAGACATTTGAAATTTAATAATACAATAATGCACTTTGGCGAATATTTTTTCAAAATTAATTTTCATACGATTTATTTAATATAAGATAATAGATAAATTTTCGGTATAATAAAAATGAACGATTTTAGGCCTTAACACAATTTATTCAAAACATTTTAAGTAAAGATAAGTCAATAAAAGTGACCGTGCACGGGACTCGAGAAGTGCCTCATACCTTCTCCTCGATCAACAGAATTCTTACCCGGTCTTCTGTTTTCACAGACCAACAAAGAGTCATTTCCTTTTGATTAGGGATACAATAAGGTGACTTGGAACATAATAACTCAATTCCAAGTGGCGACTCTGTAAATAAATTAATGCCTATTCAAAACCGTCACTTTAATTGAAAAAATCCTTCGACTCGGCCTTCGATCAAAAAAGGGGTGTGACATCTCTGGCAACTCTGCTGGGGATAATAAGAATTCGAGCTTTTTATATTTACTTATACTTGCTTTAATTATTGTTGATATTGTGTTTGTTGGACTTACGTGCTACTTTTTGCATATTTACTGCTTTGATATTGATTGAACTATATTATATATTGTCTTCTCTTGCGCCCTCCCTCTGAGTCTCTGAAATAGGATAGAAGGAATGCAACGTATGCATCCTACTTTTTTTTTTAGATAGTCGGAGTGTCAAGGCACCTGGTGAAGGATTATAGTCACACATTTTAGGCGGGGTTCGGATCGGCAATGAAGGCGGTGTTGCCTTGCTACCGACCAAGTTGTCCCTCCTCGGCTCGAGTGTCCGCTCGGGTAAGCCAGTCTAGACACCTATCCCTATTAGGCTTAAACTTAGAAGAACTGAAAACTCAGAATCTGGTTATCCCTATTAGGTACCAGTTTATTTGCATAATATGCATTTGACTTAGCGGGACTCGGCACAGGGGCCGGGTCTGTCTAGGATAGGTAACCTACTTTATAAAGACCAACATGTGCATCTTACGTGCTCTTTGACATTTGTTTGGAAGGTTGTTTGTTTGTTAACCGACTTTAGGCAACTTTAAAATGCAAGGGGTTAAATTATCCTCACATTTAGTGAATAATTTTTTTTTTTAAAAGAAAAATTTTATTTTTAAAAGAAAGAAAATTTTTTAGTAACATAGTTTTACGATCTTCATTAAACTACGAGGGTCTGATTCTCATCTTAGTGAGACACATAGGTAGTCCTTCCGGGATACGACCCTGTCTTTTAAAAAATTATTCGTAGATTTATTGGAGAATATTTTGAAAATATGATTACCTTCATAATTATTTTTCTAATTCTCAAGTTCAATTTTTATGTATATCTTAATAGCCCTGAATATTTAGGGATCATGAGGCTAAGTTTTTACAAAATAAATAATATATATAAATCTTAATAGCCCTGAACCTTTAGGGGTCTTGAGGTTGAATTTTGTACGACCTATATTTCAAAAACTACGTACACCTGAATCTCATCTTAATGAGATACGTAGGTAGTCCTTCATGGATTCGGTGGTCTTAAAAAGAAAAATTTTGAACTCTGACACATTAGTTTTTCTCCAAAATCAAAATAGTGTCAAGGTGGTTGGTTTGTGGCTAAGTTGGCTTCTCATCCATACAACACCAAGTCCAAAGAACAGGCAAGATGACCCGCAGAAAATGATAATGTCTAAGATGAGGTGGTGTAGACTGTTAGAAATGAGGAATAAGAAGAAATGGCTAGGAAGGTGAAAATTTGATGCAAAATATGAGAAACATACAAGTACTTGGAGAGAAAAAGAGAGTTTTTTTTACGATAATTGGTACATGTTTCATGATGTTCACTTGCCTCTAGAGTCAAAAATGCAAAAGTTAGACATGTAAGAGGGTCATGGTGATCCTTTGAATCATATGAATTTTTTTTGTAATAAATGAAGAGGAGTAGGGAAAAAGAAAAATTGTTGATGGCTTACATTGAAGAGAGTTTGAGGTGATAAATTCAAAATGATCGAGTTCAAAAAGGAAAAAAAAAATGATGAAGCAATGATTGTGGAGACTCCATTAAGGCCGATATGCAATTCAATGGATAAAATATTAAGTTCGGCAATTTAGAAGCCAATCTGCTTCCCACGAGGAACGATTTTTAGTAGTCCTTTTTTATTTTCTTTCTACTACCCAAATTATTTTAGGTTGAAATTTGAGATATATCTTATCTTATTTTATTATAATTTCCATTCAAACCCTTCTATCTTTTTGTTAACAAAATGTGTCCCTTTTATTTTTATTTCTCAATATATATTGTCTTTTTTTTTCTTCAAGATCTATTTCTATGGTGATTCTGGTAATATGATAAGCATGTTGAATTTTCAGTCAGATCTTAAAACCCAATCTAATGCTGAAACATTCGATCAAGAACCTAGAGTTGAAAAAAATGTAAGAAAAATAAGTAAAATGTGGAGATGTTTTGGGGACCTAGTTACATCATCACTTGAATGTTTTGAGGCAATCACTTTGCGAATAAAAAATGACTTGATCTTCAATGAGAAGGTTCAACTCAAGCATCTTTGAATGAGATCAACCAGAGTATATATAGTTTCTATTGTCAAAAGAAGCAAAAGGAAGTTAGCTTAAAAAAAAAGTCATATGTTGTGAGGAAAGTACAATATAAGTGGACCTGCATGTTTCACAAGCTTAAAAGAAGTGACGCATGTGCACGAGCTTAGTCAAGATCAATGTTGAAAAAGATGCATATGATCTTCATGTTCTACTCCTAGATTGCATGTTATGTACTTATGTTTTTAAGGATTAATATGACGAAGGCATTTCATTCTGCTACCTAAATATTGTGTCATCCTTTATTACCCCTTTTGAGCTCTAGTGTTATTTTCTTTCGCACCCTCTCTTTTGGAATCAAGATAGAGTCAGCAAAGCTTGAAAGAAAAGTGTCGAGCAAAAGACTAGAATTAGAAAAATTTCATAAAAAAAGTGAAAACAAAGAGTCCAACGAAAATTAAAAAAAAATCAAGCAAAAGAACAAGATGCATGAACTACGTTTGACATGATTCTTGCTATGTCAAGATACGTAGGCAGCCCTATTCTGGAATCCGGTCCCACCAAATAAAAAATTTAATTTACCCAGTATGAAATAAAACTGGGGCAAAAATTTATTTTCTTAAGAGTCGATTTCAAAAGTTGTATGCTTCACCTAATGTCATGTATATTTTTGAGCCTCATACCGTCCTTTCTTTCTTACCCTATCCAAAAGCTAAGTTACAACCAAAGAAAGACCTTCAGATCAATCTTTCAGAATGTCAAGGCTAAACATGTATGGGTATATGAGGTTTCATATTGTGGACACCATAAGGCGACAGTGAGTTATGAGAACAATAAAAAATGAGAGAGTCTTATTGGTGAAAATTCTCACGGACACCATAAGACGACGGTGAGTTAAGACATAAATGAAAATGAGATCGGCTAATTGGCAAAAATCCATCGAGGTGTCACTAGTCGAAAGAGGATTGTAATCTAGAGGGAGCATGTTCAAGAATGGCTCCATTTCAAATTCAAAGAATGGAAAAAAGTTGATAGTGATTAGTTTGGGTAGATTAGGTTATGTAATTCAAATTTCATGTCATGATCACTAGAATCACCTGCCACACCCAGATAAGTTTTTATTTTTGTTGTTTCTGAAAAGAGATGTCTATTGTCTTTTCTTTTCTTTGTATTATTATTTTTCTTTTTGATTTTGTGTCTTTGTCATCAAATGAAAAATCAATATCGTCATCTTTCATGTATTTTAAGTCAAATTTATGTCAAGACAGGGTAGAAAGAAATTCAAAACTTGCTACCAACTCCCTCAATTACACAAAGCAAGACAAAGGGCTGCTGCACCAAGTTAACATGCTTAAAAAAAAGTAAGATATTCAAGAATGCTTATCACCCAATAATTTTTGGACTCACAAAAGTATAAGAGGTGTATTTGAAGTTGAACCTAGAGGCATCATGCAAAAGAAATATGATTTGACTCAAAAAGTTTTAGTAGTCAGAATTTGGGGTCAATACTACAACAAGTAAACAATACCTATCAATGATTTGCAATGGAGCTGAGTATGACAAGTGCAAGAGATTGCCTTAATGGCCAAATGCCACAAATCAACCATCATGTTTTTAAATTAAAAAGTTTTCTTATTTGAAACAAAAACATGTTACCTTCAAATCAAGGGCTTCAAAGCCTAAATATCAAAAGATGCAATTTTTCATTTTGCAAATGCAAAAGACAATATTGCTACACATGTTTAGTAATCACAATCGTGGTGAAAACTCATCATCATTTACCCCTAGGAGACGCCCTTCCTTGTCTGGGTATTTTAATTTTTATTTGTTAGGTGAGCACTTCCTAACTTGAATCATTATTCCTAGAGGACACACTTTCTAGTCGAGTCATTCCATTTACCCATAGGAGACACACTTCCTAGTCAGAGTATGCCAGTTTTATTTGTTAGGTAACACACTTCCTAACTTGAATCATTCACTCCTAGAAGACACACTTTCTAGTCGAGTCATCTCATTTAACCCCTAGGAGATGCACTTCCTAGTTAGGGTATGCCAGTTTTCATTTGTTAGGTGATGCACTTCCTAACTTGAACTATCACTCCTAGAAGACGCACTTTCTAGTTGAGTTATTTCATTCAACCCCTAGGAGACACACTTCCTAGTCTGAATAAGTCAGTTTTTATTTGTTAGGAGAAACACTTCCTAACTTGAACCATTACTCCTAGAAGACGCACTTTCTAGTCGAGTCATTTCATTTAACCCCTAGGAGACGCACTTCCTAATCTAAATAAGTCATGTTTTCATTTGTTAGGTGAAACACTTCCTAACTTGAACATTTATGCCTAGAAGACGCACTTTCTAGTCGAGTCCTTCAATTTAACTCTTAGGAGACACACTTCTTAATTTTGGTCATCAGTTTTACTCTGAAGAGACGCATTTCTTTAGCAAGGCTTTGATTCACACTCTTTCTGCACTTCTCAAAAACTGTAATCTGATGATGCTCATAAAATTTTCTCGTACAAACTGGGAAAAAAAATTTGTTCATGTTTATCGAATTTTACTTTATGCTCAGGACCTTCCTGAAGAATGGGAATTTATTTTTACGATCAAGACCCTCCTGAAGAATGGGAATTTATTTTTTATGATCAGGACCCTCCTGAAGAATACAAATTTATATTATGTCCAGGACCCTCCTGAAGAATGGGATGTTATTTTTCTGTTTCACCTTTTATTTTGAGTTCAGGAACATATTTTGAAAAATCAGAAAAGGAAATCCAGGAGCTCGCCTGAAGAGCAAGTTAAATAAAAGAAAGAGTTGTAAATCGAGTGTTGAAGTAAATTTCTGTTTGAGTTTTCGGTGACGTCGATCATGCTTCTTTTAGTTAGTTCATTATGTAGGAACACATGTTACCTTCAAATCAATGATTTCAAAGCCTAAACATCAAAGGCCGTAATTTCTCAAAGCGGAATTGGTAAAGAGATGCACTTCCTCATTTGGGTAATTAAAGAGACATTCGTTAGGAGACACATTTCTTTATTTGGTAATTCAAGCGACATTTGTAAGGAGACGCACTTCCTTGTTTAGACAATTCAAGCAATATTTGTAAGGAGACGCACTTCCTTGTTTGGACAATTCAAGCGACATTTTTAAGGAGACGCACTTCCTTGTTTGGTAATTCAATCAACATTTGTAAGGAGACGCACTTCCTTGTTTGGACAATTCAAGCAACATTTGTAAGGAGACGCACTTCCTGATTTGGGTAATTCAAGCGGCATTGGTAAGGAGACGCACTTCCTGATTTGGGTAATTCAAGCAACATTTGTAAGGAGACGCACTTCCTTGTTTGGACAATTCAAGCAACATTTGTAAAGAGATGCACTTCCCGATTTGGGTAATTCAATTGGCATTGTAAGGAGACGCACTTCCTTGTTTGGACAATTCAAGCAACATTTGTAAGGAGACACATTTCCTGATTTGGGTAATTCAAGCAGCATTGGTAAGGAGATACACTTCCTTGTTTGGGTAATTAAACAGACATTTGTTAGGAGGCGCACTTCCTTGTTTGGGTAATTCAAGCGACACTTGTAAGGAGACGCATTTCCTTGTTTGGACAATTCAAGCAACATTTGTAAGGAGAAGCATTTCCTTGATTGGTAATTCAAGCAACATTTGTGGGGAGACGTATTTCCTTATTTTGGTAATTCAAGCGACATTGGTAAAGAGACACACTTCTTTGGTTTGGTAATTCAAGTGGCATTGAGACGTACTTCCTTGTTTTGGTAATTCAAGAGGCATTGGAGCTCGCCTGAAGAACAGGGTGAAGAAATAACAAGTCAGGAGTCCGCCTGAAGAATAGGATGAATTTTCAAAATCAAGTCGCGAAGAGTAGAATCAAGATTCTAGAGATTACAATTTTCATTTCATTTTTTTATTTTTGTTAGTCATTTGAAGGTAAAAGATAGAAGTCATTAACCGGAAACTCGACTGAATCTCATTCAACTTTTAACTCTTTCTCTCTCCATATCACTTTGAACTACTCGTGATCTGATCCCTTTATAACCCGGGATAGGTAGGAAGTCCAAAACAGGACTCGGTCATATTTTTTATTTTTATTTTATTTTATCCTTACCTTTCAAATAATTGGAAGGTCAAAAATCATATCTTGTCTACTTCTTTGTATGAAAACTCTTCGAGATTCCATACAAAGAGGGGCAAAAATGTAGACACATGATTTTTGATCCTCCCTAAATTTTAACTTATTTATTGATATTAAATATTTATATTTATATTTAATCATATATTATTTTGATTATTATTTTAATTTTTAATAAAATTTTAGTTAAAAAATAAATAATTAAATAAAGTTAACTTTAAGATATTTTATTTTATTTTTATTTTTCTTCTTATTTTAAAAATAATACAAAAAAATTAAAAAATATATTTTTTTTTTATAAATTTTTAATAAATGAATTAGTAGTTTTAAGATTATTTTATTATATTTATATTTTGACTATTTATGAATTTCTATC
Source organism: Capsicum pubescens (assembly GCA_030864215.1). Taxonomy (NCBI): domain Eukaryota; kingdom Viridiplantae; phylum Streptophyta; class Magnoliopsida; order Solanales; family Solanaceae; genus Capsicum; species Capsicum pubescens. The sequence goes on from CM061545.1 coordinate 20,960,563, forward strand.
ATGTTTTGTTAAATATAAAAATTAATTAATTATTATTATATTTATATTTATTATTTTTTTTATTTTTATTATTATTTATTAGTATTATCTACAAAAAAATTTTATTAATTTAAATCTTTAAATCTTCTTTCCTTATCCAGAATAACCGTCCCCCCCCCCCCCCCGTCCCCCAAAGTCCTGTACTTAAAGGACTCCCAAACCCAGAATACGTACACACAGACACTATTCTACACCTACACTATATTAAAAATATCAGATAATGCAGACAGAAAACAAAGGGAGAAAAACGAAAATAAAAGTCAGAGAGAAAAACAACAAGGAAAACAAAGGGAGAAAAACGAAAATAAAAGTCAGAGAGAAAAACAACAAGAAAAACATCAGTTAGAAGGAAGAAAAGAAGAAAGTTTGAAGTTGAAGTTCCGTTTGAGTTTCCGGTGATAATATCTTGCTCCTGTATTCAATTAAAATCGACATACAGGTTCTTATTTAATCTTGTATAATTTACATTATAAGTTTATTCATGAAAAATATGAATGAAATGTTCAAGATGTTCTTGGTGTATGAATATATATAATGATATTGTTATACATGATATTTCGTTACAAAATACATATGTGAGTAATGAATATAAGTCCAAAAACTACAGTAAATAAGAATATGTTTTTTTTTATACACTGAGCACATGCTCAAAATATAGTCGACAGTAAAAAAAAAAATATAGAGCGGTAACTGAACGGATTAAATAACAAGGAGAGAAAATCAGTGATTAAACAGTAAAAAAAAATTGGTGTTTGATTTAACAAAATAGAGAAAATTTGGATCGAGGGAGAAACATATTCGCCGGATCTCCAACCCCAAATTCGGCCAAATTTCGCCGGCGAATTACATCCAAAATCGAGCAACCCCAAGCCATTACCATCCCACTGAAGCAGATGTCCCCATCCCAGATCTCCCTTAGTTGCAGTGATTATTTATAATTTTTGTGATATTTTTTTTACTTTGATTTACTAATAAAGTTGAAAAGAATTTACTACTGTACTATTTGGGATTGAAATTAGCTTATAGGATAAAGTTGAATATTTATACACGTTTATTAAAAAAGGTGGGATCTTTAACTTATTTGTTAATAAGTTATAATAATATTTATGCTATATGAGTACTTTGTTTGCCAATAAGTTGGAATTTTGATTAGTATTTAGGAATTTAAAAATATCTTAATTTTTGATTTAGTTATTTTGTTGGTTCTGAAATTTCTTGTTTAATACATTTCGGTTCGTCTTCGATTTTAATTGTTAAATGAATTTTTAATTGATTTTAATTAATTAATTAATATTTTTTTACTATTATTTAAAATAAAATTTGGGGATTAAGATTAGTATAATATGGATAGTTTTGTGTATATTTTTATTTTATTATTATTATTATTAATAAAACTTAATAATTATACATTGATTTACTTAATTGTGTTAAATGAGTTTTGCATTAATTTATTACTAAGAACTTAGGCAAATTATAGTCAAGTTTTAAAATGTTCGTCTTAATTAAGAATGTGGCGTACGCATCTTTCTGAGACATTTGAAATTTAATAATACAATAATGCACTTTGGCGAATATTTTTTCAAAATTAATTTTCATACGATTTATTTAATATAAGATAATAGATAAATTTTCGGTATAATAAAAATGAACGATTTTAGGCCTTAACACAATATATTCAAAACATTTTAAGTAAAGATAAGTCAATAAAAGTGACCGTGCACGGGACTCGAGGGGTGCCTCATACCTTCTCCTCGATCAACAGAATTCTTTACCTGGTCTTCTGTTTTTGCAGACCAACAAAGAGTCATTTTCTTTTGATTAGGGATACAATAAGGTAACTTGGAACACCATAACTCAACTTCAAGTGGCGACTCTGTAAATAAATTAATCCCTATTCAAAACCGTCACTTTAATTGGAAAAACCCTTCGACTCAGCCTTCGAGCGAAAAAGGGGTGTGACATACACCATGCATTCATTTGCCGCCAAAGACTTCTCGAATATGACAAATATGCGTGTGTGGTACGAGGACAAGGTAAGTTTACTTTTGCTAACCTACCCTTCCAATCTACTCCATGAAAAAGAATCTACGCAACAAATGTGTAATCTGTTGCAAAAACTTGGTATTCTGTTGCGACATAATACACTTCTGTTTCATAAGTTGTGTTGGCTGGGTAATCTGTGAACTGATTCAGAGAACCCTCTGCATCGGATTCTTTCGACTGTGTTTTTATTCTTTACAATTACTAACATATTTAAAAATTGTCTTCTTATACCACAATATGTTGAAAAAATTCTCTGCCTCATAAGGGGCAGGTAATTAGCATACCCGGATGCTTGTAATCTATCGCTCAAATACTCGGCATAGGCGGCTACAAAAGGACCGCAATTCTTGCGTTATAAAAAAATAGATAATCTATATCTTGCAGTTCATTCAAGCGTTGTAAAATTTCTGAAATGAAACTAAATCCTGACACTTAAACTTACAGGCTACCAATGGTTTGTTGAGCAATTCCGTCAACGTATTGTACATCAAATGAATTAGCCATTTATCCCGGTATGCTTCAATTGTCGACCAATCAGTACGAACCTTTTGGTCCAAAAAGCCACTCATATCAAGGTAAGTAGATAATATTTTGGCCAGCTTTTGTATCTCAGACGATGACCCGGAACGTCTCCTTCACGACATCGAGTCATAAACTCGGATGCACCTCTCTTTTAGAACGGCAACAGCCAACACTCAATTGAATTCATCACCACAATTGATTGGGATGTACACTTCGTCGATCAAATGCCAAGGTAAGCCAGCCGGAATGCTAAAACCTTTAATGATGTTGATTAAGCATTCCTCAGTTTGAAAAATTTCCGGTTGTTGTTGACAATACCTATCGTAGGCATTATTGATGTAAATTTTGTACAAATAATTGCCTGTTGTGTATCTATATTGTTCTTGTATTTGCAACTTGGCCTTCTTTCGGAGGTAGTAAAAAATGACATTGATGTGATGCACATATTATCAAATATTTCGAATTATGTGATAAAAAAATCAATACGCAAATGCAATTAAATAAAGTATTAATTAATAGTAATATGTATGGCATTTAAACCTCATCATTTCAGCAAGTTTGGGGCTGTGACATCAAATTGAACAAATTCTTCATTTGGGATGTGCAACAACAAAGTCGAACATATCAAAACCCAGACTCGATTCGTTCACTTTGTAGCGCTCGTCATTTTATGTTCTACATGATGATTTATATGTGTTAATGTCAGGTTCTTACAACAAGAATTGTATAAACCAATATCTATAAAATTGATTTATGTACCTGCTGGCATGATGCTTTAATAACCCATCGGCAATCCATTTTGAATAGTCGTTGATCAACTGTGTTAGTTTTTTTAGAGCCTCGTCCGAGATATTGAACCTTTCAAACGAGTAATTCTTCCGTTCTTCCAAACTGAAAGGCTCCATTTTTTCATATTTGGAAACAGTTGATGGATTATCAACTGTGATATTATGCTCTTTGGCAGTAGCTGTGACATTTCCTGGAAAGCCAGAATTGTCAATGCTAAGTAGAGATATACAACAAATTTTCCATCTGTTGCAACAGATGAGTCTTATGTTGCATCAGATGGATTATCTGTTGGGACAAATTCGAACAGGTAAATCAGAGCAGTACGATAATTTCGAACAGTTGACCCATCTGTTGCAACATAAGACTCATCCATTGAAACAAATAACGAATCTGATGCAATAGGTTAGACAACAGTTGCAACAGATGTATATATCTATTTGATAATTTTTAGCAGATGTATCATCTGTTGAAACATATATGTGCCTGTTTGTTTTAAGGAACGGATGATGTACATTCACCTTCTTCAGCTCATGCTGCTCTTCTGTGGCCCTTTCATACTGAACAACGGTGCAAGACTAAGACAGAGGCGTTGCAATTTTACTTTTTTTTATGATTGATGATGCTTTGAAATTGTCTTTCCTTCCCCTCTTAGCTGCCTTGATCTCTAGTGGAGTGTCTGGATATGAAATCCTCTTTGATGGAATGACACCTCTCTTAGATGTCATTTTTTTACAGAAGTAGTTAATGCATTAATAGCATTAATCACTCCATTGTGTTTCGCCTTGCAATCTTGACATTTGCATAAAGAAAATTCCCTAGATGCGACAAAATCTGGAGAAAAATCTGTACAACCATTATGATCATAATCATAATGGCTTGTTGTTTCAAAAACTGTAAGATGAGCATCATTAGCCCCACCCTTCAAAATTATTTTTCTTGTGATGGTTGTTGCTCCAAACAATTCCATTTTTATTCCATCAACGACCTTAGGGTCCGATAAAGTTTGTACAGACCGTAAAGTAAAAAAAATGACATCTTCAACTCTCGATTGGTCGGAACAAGCCACGGATGGACAATCTAAAATAAATCGGTACATCTATTAAGAATGATGATGAAATCATTTAATCATTAATTAAAAAAAACTTGATTAGAATTGAACTTACTGCTTTCTTTGGGGGATTGAAAAGATCAAGAAAGTTTGCATTTTTATCGGTTTTGGCCGACAACCATCTCAGAATTCTTGGACAGAAAACTTCTTCCTGGTAGTTCACTTGTTGACTCAAATAAGAAATGGCTTCAAATACCCATGCCTATAACATAACGCCAATAAATCAAAAGCATTATTGAATAAAAAAATGATAAATCATATCATGATAAAAGAAATATTTACCATGAAGGCTCATGAAAAGTCATATAAGTTGACTGTTTTTGGCATTAATGGAGTCAACAAATATTCGACAGTCATTTTGAAAATTTCATAACCCCAAGGATTACTGTTTAATGCCTCAAGATCCTCGGAGAAATTTATTAAATCAAGGCTTATGTTGTTGTTAACGTCTCTCGCCCAAAGAACATTATGTACAAACCAAACCAAGCACAATGATTGTTTGTGCTTCCTTGAAAGTCCTTTACCTTTCAACGCTTCTATCAAATTTTTGTTTTTGAAGCTTGGACCAACAATGGACACCAGGTCATCACGATTACTCGACTTGCCTTTTTCTTTTTTGGGTGTGCGGGGTACTTTTTCTGGGTCAGAGTAGGTATAACTTGAGAAGGAGAAGGAGGATAACATTTTAGTCCAGTAACTATGACAAACTCCTTCCAACCAAAATAAACAGGCATGCCACAGTAATTTATCCACACCTCATCTATTTTATCTTTGTTTTCATACATAAACCTGTACTTGAGAAGATCATATACCATTTTCATCTGGAAACGAGCATTGTTGTCCTCCGGTAAATCAAGATATTGTCCAAAGCAGCTTTCCCTGAAATAAAAATCCAATTTTTGTTCTCAAAGTATTTTTCTGAAGGCGTCGAAAGATTTTTCCATGACTGAATTAACCACGAGATCACCCGTTAAATTTGTGGCACCAGCGCACTGCATTCTCACAGGATAACGATCAATGCTGAAGGTTTTGACCAACTCTTCGGCGGAAGGGCTATTAGCATTTGGATCATCTCTTTTGAAAGATTCCTCCTCCCCATGTTCATTATCTTCTGCTCCTGAATAAGATAATGCTTGTAAAGCAAGCTCATAAAGTGGTGGATGTAGCTGAGTTGTTGCACTTGTTCCTTTACTTGGACTTGATTCGGTTTCTTTTCTTTTGGGAGCCATGTTATCTTAAAGTAACAGGAACATAACATAGATTATAATTGATTAATGCATAACAGTAATATAACAGTTCCAACAGACAACTAATCTGTTGCAACATATAACCGACCTGTTGCAACAGATGAGTAATCCTTGGGAACTATAAAAACAGATCACTAATCTGTTGTACCAGGTATTTTATCTGTTGCAACTTATAACTGACCTGTTGCAACAGATGAGTAAATCGTTGGAAAGAATAAAAATGGATCACTAATTTGTTGCACCAGGTATGTTATCTGTTGCAACATATAACCGACTTGTTACAACAGATGAGTAAACAGTTGGAAAGAATAAAAACAGTCCTAATCTGTTGCAAAATAAAAAGTAAACTGTTGGAAAGAATAAAAACAGATCACTAATCAGTTATCTGTTGGATCAATATTGTTTAGATTTCTTCCAAACAGAAGAGTTGCATGTCGCAACAGATGAATGATCTGTTAGATTGCTCACCTGTTGCATCAGATTTTCATAGTTGCATCAGATTTTTATCTGTTACATCAGATGTTTCATCTGTTGCACTACCATTTTTACCAAGACAAACAACAAATCAACCCAGCAATACCAACACATAACACACACACACACACTAAGAACATCAACTATGACCGAAAATCACCAACAAATTTGAATCAACAGTACGACAACAACAAGAAGAAATGCCAGAAATTAGAGTTTTATTCAGTCGACATTTCAATACTAGAAGATTAGTTGGCTCAAGTTCCTCTGTTTCTTCATAATTTTTTTACTTGTGAAAAAAGAAATGGGACGATGAAGAACTCGAAGTTGTTATCGCCGGAGAAGTCTTCACGTCGATTGACGGTTGAAAGTTGAAAAGGAACTCGCCAGACTATTTGTTGTCGGAGGTTGAAGGGAGAAATTTTGCAGAACTGTTGATTGGGAGAGAGTTGAGAGAAGCTGGAGAGAGAGTGTGGTTGATTTGGATTGAAGAGGGGTGTGGGTTGGGTTGATTTGTATTTTTGAAAAGATTAGAAAGTTTTGAAAATATTAATCAAGTCCACAATTAACTTAATCAAGTTTTCTAATGATGTTTGACCCTTTAAATTGGTCAATGTCACCAATCCTTCATTCAAGACTTAAAAGACACCTGTCCTTCAATTTTCTCCAGTTTCTTGCTCTATCATTTTATTCTATCACTCTTAATTAATTATTGTAGGTTATTTATATATTAAAAAATTAATAATATTTAATTAAAAAAATAAAATAGACATTTATGACATATCTTCTTCAACTACTTCAATTGTAATTTTACTAAATATCACCCATAATTAATTATTACAAGTCATCTAAGTATTAAAAAAATTAATAATATTTAACAAAAAAGGTAAAATGGATATAAAATGCTAAATTAACTCTTAATGTTTTGAATTAATTTGACGTCTTATATGAAACTCACTTAAATTTTTTTCACAAATATTTTTTTATAGTAATTTTGCGATATCACCCCTAATTAACTATTATGGTTATTTAAGCATTACACTACTTAAATTGAAAATAGAAGGAAAAGTATTATAAATCACAATAATTTAAAACTTAAATTATTTTTAAAATGTAATTCACTATCAGTGCCACAAAAATTTGTAGAAGGAGAGTAACATATACTATTTGAAAATTATAAATAAATTATTATAAATTTCATATTGTAATTCTCAAACATTTCATATGATTTACTTAAAATCATAAAATTCAAATAAAATGTTGGGACATTACACTTATCGTTATTTTAGGACAATAAATTTTCTTAGAAAAGGTTAATTAATTTTAAAAACTCACCTATTGTTCTTCCGTGCCAGAACTTAAAAAGAGCATGTATAACATGCTACATAGCACCATAAGGGTTGTGGTGCAGTGGTGGGACTGCTCCACCCTTAACCAAAAGTCTCGAGTTTGAGCTCTGAGTATGAAGAAAATTCAGTTGAGAGTGCTACCCTTTTAATGGGCCCTACAACGCGCGATCTGAATTAGTCGGGACTCCAATATGAATACCGAACATCAGGTGGAAACCAAAAAAAAAAACATGCTACATAGCGTTCATCTCACCAACGTTAGGTTTTGGTGAACAACAATTAAAATGAGAATATTTTTACATACTTTGTTGACGGCAGAGGCATATTCAATCCAATAATATATATATATATATATAACTAGAGATAAACATAAACTTAGTTAATAAACAATCATAGCCCTATTTTTTACTCTTTCTCCCAAATTTTAGTTAAACTTAAAAATTAGTCTAATATTGCATTGTAGTATATAAATAAACTCATTTCCTAACAACAACAAACCCCCCAACCCCACCCCCAGCCCAAAAGAAGCTCTATATATAAATTAGAATGGATGTTGGCAAACTAAAGTAACCTATCTGTTTAGTCAATTACACAATGGAAGCCTCCTTCTTCATAGTCACCATCTTTCTCATTTTCCTACCTCTACTTCTTTCTTTCATTAAAAACCACAAAAGAGTGAAAAAATTGCCTCCGGGTCCTCGTAAACTCCCAATCATCGGAAACTTACATCAGCTCAAAATCTATCGTCCTCATGCCGCACTCAAGGAATTATCCGATATATATGGACCGTTGATGCACCTTAAACTCGGTGAACGTTCAACTGTTGTCATATCCTCATATAAAATACTAAAAGAGTTGATGAAAACAGGTGACACTGTGTTGTCACATAGGCCGGAGCTCCTTGTCGCGAAGACCATAGCGTACAACGGTAAAGACATTGCTTTTGCTCCCTATGGCGATTACTGGAGACAGATGCGCAAAATTTGCACGTTAGAAATCCTTAGCACCAAAAGAGTTCACTCGAATTATCCTCTTATGGAGGACGAAATTTCACACTTAGTGAAAACTATTAAGGAGTCATCAGCTAAAGGTGCCCCAATAGATGTGTACGAGTGTTTTAACTCGATCACCTGCGCTATTATTTGTAGGACTTCGATTGGAAAGGCATGTAAAGATCAAGATTCACTGATAGACACGATAAACAAAATAACACCTCTCGTGGGACTTTTTAATATCTCGGATTTATTTCCTTCCCTCAGGTTTCTCGATCGATTCATTATAGGATCTAATCAAAAGCTACTGAAAATGAATCACGAATTATTTGATCGCCTTCTAGAAGAAATTGTCACGGAACACGAAGAAAGCATAAGAAAAAATAATGTTGATGAGGAAGATCTTTTGCACCTTCTTCTCAAGCTTAGACTGAATGAGAGCCACAATTTTCATATCCCTATTACAAGAGATAACATCAAAGCTACCATCTTGGTAAGTGCATAATATTACATTTTTTTCTATTTCCTTCTACATATCCTTTTTTTTAACAATCAATTTTCATATTTAGGACTCCCTTCGTCTCAAACTAGGGGGCACTTTTCGTTCTCCAAAAATCAGTTTGATTAGTCTTTAAAGATAAATATCATTTTAATATTTTAAAATTAATTTTTTTATACTCAAAAACTAGATCAAAAAGTACAATAAGTTGTAAAAATTTTAATGTCAATACAATGAAAAATATTTTAAAAAGTATTCACCAAAATTACATAATTTAAATTGCAAAATAAAAAAATGTCATATAAATAAGGACAAAAATCTAGTAAATAATATTCATTTACCAAACTCCCTCCGCCCACTGAAAAATAAAATAAAAGTAAAAACGAAATAGTACTGATAGAGCCTAGAGGGGGATGAATTTAGTGCTACAATTTTTTTGCATTAAATTATTAATCTTACAAAAGGATAAATGAAGTACATTGGATATTTTATCCTTTAATAAAAGCTAGTATCCGTACAAAAAAAATTAAGGACAGGTAAGTATTACTGTACAGACAAACATGGAGGGATTGCAAAAACTTTACAGTATTATATTTGTACCTTTTTCGAAATATAAGAAAAAAAATATATATATTTTTGGTTCCAAAATATGAGCCCTAAACCTAATAAGAAATTATCACTCATCAAAATGTTATCAGTGCATCGAAAATAATAATCTTGTGATACTTTATTTCTAATATATTGACCTTTTTAGTTGTTTGATTGATTAGATTTATTTCCGTGGAATATTTTGCATGATATTTTGAGAAAAACACAAGAAAAAAAAATATGAATAAGCAGATAAATACTTGAAATCAGAGAGCTGTCGAGACAATAATCAATTTTAATTTGAAATAAAAATCTTGAAAATAAGGATGTAAAATTAAATCTTGGTTTTCACTTGAAAGGTTAAAAATTGGGTTGAGTGTAGTCCATCCTCTTTTAAATGAATAAGTAAATATTTATTAAATTAAAATTAAATAAGGGTTAAGATGTGATGTAGAATAAAACAATTATTAACACATCTTAAAGCTAGTTTCTCGGCAATTGTGATATCTGTGTTTGATTATTTTGATTAAAAATATCATAAATTAATAGTTATGTGACAGTTTATGAAACTAACCACAATATAGGATATGTTCGTGGGAGGAACTGACACCTCAGCAATTTTAATGGTATGGACCATGTCTGAACTAATGAAGAATCCAACAGTGATGAAGAAAGTCCAATTCGAAGTCAGAGAAACTTTAAAAGAAAAAAAAAAAATTGAACATAGTGATGTGCAGAGAATGAAGTATTTGAAGTTGGTTGTTAAAGAAACTCTAAGGCTTCATCCTCCTGGTCCTTTGGCCTTACCAAGAGAATCAACAGAGCAAATCGCGATTAATGGGTACATTATACCTAATAAAACAATAGTCTTACCGAATTTATATGCAATGTCAAGGGACCCTGAATATTGGGATGATCCAGAAAAATTCATGCCTGATAGGTTCAACAATTATGTCCATGACAATGATGTGAAAATCAAAGGATCATCAAATGTTCCTATGGAATTTTTGGCATTTGGATTTGGGAAAAGAAGTTGTCCAGGAATGTTACTTGCTACAACAAGTAGTGAGCTTATACTGGCTAAATTACTCTATCACTTTGATTGGAAACTTCCTAATGATATGAATCCAGAAGATTTAGATATGACTGAAAGTTTTGGTGCTGCTGCTACAAGGAAAAACAAGTTGTACTTGATTGCTTCCCCATATGACTAACTAATAATCTTGGGTCTACTCGGAATTATTCCTTCCGTTTCAATTTATGTAACATTTTCTATATTTTGAAAATTAAATAAGATTTTTTTTACGTGACAAAAAAGTTTGATTTTCAAAATATGAATGGTGTCATAAAAATTGAGATAGGGGGAGTAATTAAGTTGCCTACCAAGATAAAGATATGTCACTATTTTTCTATTTCCTCTTTTTTTTCCTCCCTTGTTCCTTTCTTGTATTCCTCATGTACTGTTTTAATTGATAGTGTGTAATAAGAAGTAGGGTCTTGCAATGCATACATCATCTTTGTTTTATGGAACTTATGTTTGTTGACCTCAATTATTAGTGTGGGGTCAGTAATTAAGTAGTATGTAAAAATAAATTAAAAAAACAAAAGAAAGAAAAAAAAAGATGATTGGTTGAAGGAAAAGACATTGTAGGCTGCAAGTTGATGTGGTAACATAGTTTTGCAAATTCGTGTTGCAACATGTAATCTGGTTGGTTCAAAATTTGATAAGTTTATTCACAAAAATAGATGACTTTCATTTCAGTTCAAAATTTGATAAGTTTATTCACAACTGAGAGCAGAGAGAGTAGTTCACAAATTATTTTTAATTTATGAGAAAATAATGTAGAAGTAAGATTTTAGTGAGTTATGTAAAATATAAGAATATTTTTTTCTTTAAAAAAGAGTAATAATTTTTTGACACTCTCAAGTTATAATCAGTTTTATAATATTGTATTACTTCGTTTGAGATTAAATTTAACCCGTTATGATATTTCATGCACTTGTTATGCTGCTGTTGTTACTGTTATTTAACATGAATATTATTTCTTAGTGAGATTATTATTTTCCCAACAACTATTCCTTCTTCAAAAAGGATCATATTAGTCCTTGTACTTTCAAAAAAATATGATATTTAACTCCCGTTATAATTTTTTGAACACATATTTATCCATGAACTATTAAATCCCATACTTCTCTGTTATTATCCTAAGTGATGCCTACGTGAATATATTAGGCACTAGTGTGCAATAAGACTTAAGTAGAAAATCTCCTTGACAAAGTTGTAAGGCATTAATATGTATATAGAAAATAAAAAGAGAGACACTAAGAATTTCTTAAGAAAAGGTGGAAGAGGATAATAAATCCATGAAGTTAACTACCAAAGGATGTGGTGCAGTGGATGGAGATGCTCCTCCCTTAACCAAAGGTCTCGGGTTCGAGCCCTGGGCGTTATGGAAAAATCCTTAGTAGGGAGCGCTACCCCCCGAATGGGGTCCTATCCGGTGCGAATTCAGATTAGTCGAGCTCCAGTGCGGGTACCGGACACCGGATGAAAAATCAAACCAAAATAAAATAAAATCCATGAAGTTAGTTTGTTGCTGGAAAGAAAATGTTAAGATGAGGATGAGGATGAATTCAACTTCAAATCATTTCTCACACAATTTTTCACTCTCTCAAATCTCATTCTCTCTCAAATCTCAATTCTCAATTCTCAAATATTCAATATATTTAATTTCTTAAAGTGTTCAATTTAAATTTTTAATTTTTCGTTTACAAAGTACGAGCGGAAGTTTCTAAAGTCGCAATCTTCGGATACTTCCAAAATTTGGTATTGTCGTTCCATCTCTTACGTTTAATTTTTATTTATTGTATTAATTGTTTAATATTTAATTTTATTATATTTGTGTATTTTGAATATTTTTAGTTTAATTTAATTTATATTATGGATAAATTAAAAAACCTCGCTGCTAAAGGTGTTAGAAATTTTTGTCCCGGAAGCGGTAGTGGTAGTAAAAAGCGAATTACTAGCGGTAGAGGTAGTTCAAGTAATAGATATACCCGTGTGACTTCGCCTCCGGTACCGCTTGGTACACCTTTTGAGGAAGAAATAGGTGTAGGTGCTCACGATATGGATTATGTAGAATTTCAGGAAAATTACGGTATAGAAGAAGAAAATGAAGTAGATGCAGTTAATGTAGACGAAGATGATGAAAATATTGCTGAAACACCCGCAGTAGGACATGCTAACGTTAGATCTGAATCAGTTAATCTCCCTTCCCGTCCTCCCAGTGCCCCAAAACCCCGTAAAAGAACTAGTATTGCATGGCAATTTTTTGAACGTATATCAGATATTGAGGTGCAGTGCAATATTTGTCAACAAAAATATAAGCATAGAAGTGGCGGTAAGCAAGGGGGTACGGGTACGTTAATGAGACATATAGCTAAAGATCACACTAGAGAGTTGAATATTGCAAAAGGTGGTGGGGATGTTGGTGGGTCAACGCAAACTAGAATGGACCCAACAACCGGTCAAGTAGCGAAAAAGTATAATAAATTGAGGGACAGAGAAGAAATAGCTAAAATGGTAGCTGTGGGTTGTTTGCCTTTTAGTTTTCCTTCTTCTGATGCCTTTATTCGTTATATACAAGCAATTTATAATCCTATGTTTAATGGTATTCCTAGAACTACTTGTCGGTCTGATATTTTTAGACTCTATTCACAATATTGTTTTTATTTATCAACATTCTTAAAAAATATTCAATGTAGATTGTCCCTAACTTCCGATCTTGGTCGTGCTGTAAATAAAAATGATTATTTAACCGTTACTTGTCATTGGATGGATAGTAATTTCATAATGCAAAAACGTATTCTTGCTTTTTTATATGATGAAAATCGGAAACATACTGGACAATTTATTGCTGATTCTATTATTAAAATTGCCGGATATTATGGTATAGAAAATAAAATTTTATGTATTGCTTTTGATAATGCTTCTAACAACAAGACTGCTATAACAAAAATAAAATCTACGCTATCTCCGCCCTTTCCTGAAATTTTTCATGTTAAGTGTGCATGTCATATATATAATTTAATTGTAAAAGATGGTCTTGACTTTTTTGAGGTTTATATTGAAAAAATTCGTCTTGCTGTTGGTTTTATTCAAGGAAATAATCGTAGATCTAGAATTAAAGAATTTAAAGTTAAATGTCAAGAAAATGGACTTGCACCGATTTTGATGCCTGAGGAAATTGATATTAGATGGAATTCTACGTATGAATTTTTAAAAACTTGTTATAAATATAGAATTCCTATTACACTAGCTTTTAACCAACATTGTGGTTCATTTGCTGATTCTGCTGATTGCATGCTACATAATTCTGATTGAGTTATAATTAATGATCTTGTTAAGTTCTTAGAAAAATTTTATGTAGCTACGGTTGAATTTTCCGGTGCATACTATCCTACTGTTTGTAATATTTTGCCATATATAGCCGATATTTCTGGTTTGCTCCGACAATATGAAGATAAAGAAGGTTATAAAGAAGCTGTTGGCGCTATGTTTACGAAATTTAAAAAATATTTCTTCCCGATTCCCCCTATTTACTTGGTTGCTGCTATGTTAAATCCGTGCATGAAATATAATCATATGTGTCACTTTAGTACTCTTATTTATACTAACTTAGAAATAAATACTAACCATGATTCTGAACAAGTACAACCTGATTTGTGGACGGCTACGGCTGATGCAAAAGATTATATAGAAAAATTATATAATCACTATGCTGATTTATTTGATTCAGCCGTACCTACAAATATCACTCCAACTGTCGCTCCTCATCCTCCCGAGGAGCCATCAGCTTCTAAAAGGCCGGCACATAGTGGTTTTCCTGATTCGTTTTATGATTTAACTTGTTGGAACAGTGTGGATGAGAGAGCTTACACATCAACTTATCGGGAAGAGCTGAAATATTATCTGCGGACGCCACCAGAGGATCGCAGACGACGGATCAACACGCTGGATTGGTGGAGGAATAATGAATCACAATATCCTGTACTTTCAAGATTAGCCAGAGATATCTTGAATGTTCCTATGTCAACCGTTGCATCAGAGAGCGCCTTCAGTCAGGGACGACAACAGCTTGGAGACAACCGACACTCATTGGGAAGCAACGCAATGAATGTTTTAGTTTGTCTCAGAGATTGGATTAGAGCAGAAAGAAGAAACCAAGGAATGGAACCAGAGCCCAACGACGACCTCAAACTTGAAGAAATTATGACTTCACGGGAGAACTCAGCATAATCAAGTCCAATGCATGGTTTTTCCCCCGTTGACTTCGACTACCCTATGCAAGTTCCAATTAATATTAACATGAATGAGTTGGAAAAAATGATGCATAATTTATAGATTTTTCATTCATGTAAATTATAAATTTTGGATCATTTTGCAATCAATAAAATTCCACAAATTCATTCACTCCTTAGTCGTTGTTTTTTATTTTTTTTTATTTAACGATTTATAATTTTAATATCTTCTATACAAGTGTATATTTAATGTATACATGTGTATATGTTTATATATCTTATATAGAAGTGTATATTTAATGTATACATGTGTATATATCTTCTATAGAAGTGTATATTTAATGTATACATTGTGTATATAGCGTATATAGTGTATATTTGACCGGTTTTTAACCGGGTTTGACCGGGTTTGACCGGGTTTGACCGGGTTTTAGTGGATTTAAAGTATTACATATACATAGAATAGAGTGTATATATGTGAATAGATCTTCTAAAGATGTGTATATTTAACGTATACATGTGTATATGTTTTATAAATTAGTATATAACTATACAAATATATATTGTAATGTATATATATTGTAGTATATCTCATTTAAAGTATTACATATACATAGAATAGAGTGTATGAATGTTAATAGATCTTCTATAGACATGTATATTTAACGTATATATGTGTATATATTTTATAAATTAGAATATAACTATACAAATATATATTGTAATGTATATATATTGTAGTATATCTCATTTAAAGTATTACCTATACATAGAATAGAGTGTATATATGTGAATAGATCTTCTATAGACGTGTATATTTAACGTATACATGTGTATATGTTTTATAAATTAGTATATAACTATACAAATATATATTGTAATGTATATATATTGTAGTATATCTCATTTAAAGTATTACATATACATAGAATAGAGTGTATGAATGTTAATAGATCTTCTATAGACGTGTATATTTAACGTATATATGTGTATATATTTTATAAATTAGAATATAACTATACAAATATATATTGTAATGTATATATATTGTACTATATCTCATTTAAAGTATTACCTATACATAGAATAGAGTGTATATATGTGAATAGATCTTCTATAGACGTGTATATTTAACGTATACATGTGTATATGTTTTATAAATTAGTATATAACTATACAAATATATATTGTAATGTATATATATTGTAGTATATCTCATTTAAAGTATTACATATACATAGAATAGAGTGTATGAATGTTAATAGATCTTCTATAGACGTGTATATTTAACGTATATATGTGTATATATTTTATAAATTAGAATATAACTATACAAATATATATTGTAATGTATATATATTGTAGTATATCTCATTTAAAGTATTACCTATACATAGAATAGAGTGTATATATGTGAATAGATCTTCTATAGACGTGTATATTTAACGTATACATGTGTATATGTTTTATAAATTAGTATATAACTATACAAATATATATTGTAATGTATATATATTGTAGTATATCTCATTTAAAGTATTACATATACATAGAATAGAGTGTATGAATGTTAATAGATCTTCTATAGACGTGTATATTTAACGTATAGTCGTTGTTTTTTATTTTTTTTTATTTAACGATTTATAATTTTAATATCTTCTATACAAGTGTATATTTAATGTATACACGTGTATATATCTTCTATAAAAGTGTATATTTAATGTATATATTATGTATATAGCGTATATAGTGTATATTTGACCGGTTTTTAACCGGGTTTGACCGGGTTTTAGTGGGTTTGACCGGATTGGGTTAAGTTGGCCGGTTCCGGGTGGGTTTTAATATTTTTACTGTGCAGCCCGGCCCGGCCCGGACCGGTTAAGGCCAAACCCGGCCCGTAACCGGCCCGGAACCCGGTAAGAATGAGAGGGCCGGTTCCGGGTTGAACCGGCCCGGCCCGTTAGACAGTCTTAATTCAAGTGAATATTTATAATTAGGATAAAAATATAGTCATGTAGGCATCACTTAGGATAATTAGAGTGGAGACATGAAATTCAACCGTACAAGCAAAAATATGTGTACAAAGTTAGATGACAAAAAGAAATATATAAAAAGGTAAGGTGAGGGATAAATATAATCTTTTACTTAGAGTATAAGGTATGATTCTTTTCCACTTTGAGAGCAAGTTTTAATTAAAGTTCTTTATTTTATTTTTAATTTTTTGAGAGGCTAAAGCGTGGTCGTTTGTCCCACTCAGGTTAGGTTATTAGGGACCATGAAACAAACTGATTTCCAACACACAAACATTGATGCATATTATAATAGCTGAATGAAATTATACTGAAATACAAATACTAAATCAACCATTAACAGAAAACTAGAGGAACATAAGAAGGATAACTAAAAAGAGAGATGAGAAAGCAAGGATATAGTACATACACAATAAGTCTAAACCGTTTTGTCTAATTTCAAGTCGTATTTAACTAATTGATAATTGGGCTTGGATCTCAAATCTTTTGCTAACCCTTAATTTTTGATTTTTTTAAGTCTTTTTTCTTGTAGTGGTATAACTCTATCGAATGTCAATTTAATTTGAAGAAGGGACGCTGATAGCAATAAAATTTACAACAGTTCATAATATGGGTTTTGCAGTGTAATGAAGTGATTTGTGAAATTTTACCTATTATGTGATTTGACCATTTTGTCTTCTCCATGGTTGGTGCATGTTTGCGTTGGGGTGTGGGGATGGTTGATACGGTTCTCAGGCTCCATTTTTTTTTTTTAAGATTCAGACGTCTGAATCTGATTGCACATCTGAATGATTAAGATATTGTCTCTAGATTTGAAAACTAATGATTAAGACTGTTTGTTTTTCAACATTTGAATGTGTTATTTTTTTTTTTTTGTATACATAATAGAACAAAAAATACAATTCAAATAAAAAATTAACTATATATTAAAAAAGTATGTAATTTAATACAACAAAATTATTAGTATTTGATTGAGAAAAAATATTTATGTTTGTTAGTGATAGTGGAGATGGCTTATAATGGTGGTTGCGGTGACAATGATTAATGTCAGTGATTAATAATGTTGGTGGTGATAATTGTGATGGTTGGTATTGTAGTGACTACTATGATGGTGACGATTGATGGTGGTGGTGGTTGTTGTGATGTGACGTTGCTTGATGTTAGTAGTTTAAGGTGTTGATTGTGTTGGTTGAAACATGAATGCATGATGATTGACGTTGTGGTGGTGGTAGTTGGAGATGTTATTTGTTGTGATGGTGGAGATGGTTGTTAGTAGAGATAAATTATAGTGATAATACTGGTTGAAGTGGTGGTAGAGGTGGCGTTACAAGTGACAATAGTGGTGGCGGCCAAAGAATGTGTAGAGGTTGTGATGTATTAGTGGTAGTTAGCGGTGGTGCTAGTTGTGATAGATGGGTTGGTTGATAGTAGGGATTGGCCGGAAGTGGTTGCTGATTGTGGTGCTGTTAACGGCAGTGATGGCGGTGAATATAATTAGAATAAAAGAGATAATACGTGTGGTAGCGGTTGACAATTGTGGTTGATAGCAGAATTTTTGGTCGATGGTGGTTGTGATGGTGGAGATGGTTGGTGGTGGTTGACAATGGTGACGGTGGAAGAGGTGGTTAGTGGTAGTGACTGCTGATTATGAATAGAGTGATGAATATTATCTAACACCAGAATAATCCTTCAGACCTATTAAGACTTGGTTCTAGATCTGAATGATTAAGACCTATTCAGACCTATTAAGAGTTAAAACCTTAATAAAAAACAAATGCACTTAATGGTTTGAAGTCTGAACCATTTAGATTCAGACCTCCATTAAGTGCAAACAAATGAGGCCTCAATGTCTTCGGAAGTATTTTGGGAGAATTTGAGATTTTCAGAGGCTTTGAAATTTTTATAATTGACTTCGCAATATTTGATGTTCCGAGTATTGAATGACAATTTGGACAGTTTCATTAGATCTAGAATGTCGAATTTGGATTAGTAACGGGATTGCTTTGAGTTCGGAACCTTTAATTAGCATTTCAACCCTCCATTTGAAAAGTAGTGAAATTTACCTTAAAAGATTCTCGTAGGTTAATTTATTGAAGACGATCTTTTTTTGAAAATTCAATGTTGTTGTCACACCCTTTTTTTTCGTACTCTAAAAGAATTGATTTTAAGAATTTGAAAGGATTTTTATTATTAAAGTGACAAAGATGAAAATTTATTTCGAAAAAGGACTATTTACATTTTTTTTATTCAGAGTCGTCACTTGGCATAATCCGGTGTGCCAAGTCACCATTGGAAAATCCTTTTCAAAACCATTTGACTCTTTAAACTGGTTTACGAACAGAGATTCTGGCTAAGGAATTCTGTTGACCGAGGGGAAGGTGTTAGGCACCCTCGATCCCGTGGTTCGACCACGGTCGCTTGGTGGAGCGTATCGGCTAATTTTGACACTACGAATGTACAAACCTCACAGAGCACGCAAAAACAATCACTCAAGCAAACAAAACAAAAATAATCCAAAATATAATGTCCAGTCCAATTATACAATCCCAAAAAATAAAAATACGAAAACGTAAGTCTACTCAAACCTATACTAATCCTAACTACGCTCCTATGCTACCCGACGCCTCGGGCCTTCATCACGGACGTCCTCCGAGTACAAAATACCTCGGGGCATTCCCCGAATAAAAATAATACAAGTACTTCGGGGCATTCCCCGGCCAAATGATACAAGTGATCCCAAAGCACATATAGCCAAAAAACATTCAATCACACAAATCAAATATTTCAATAATCCATAATCCCTAAATTCGCCTACCCGACCTATGTTGCCTATCAAGCTTTTGATTTAAAATGATTCTATCAAATTCATGCTTAATCCGAATTAAATAAAATGACAATAGTCCAAAATTTAACTACATTCAACTTTTAACAACTTCTAATTCCCACCCCAAAATCCTTTTTCAACCACATGACTAAACCAATTCGATCATCAAATCCCTTTTCAACATTCGAAATCAACATCAACCAACACACAACAAATATTCAAACATGTCAAACAACAAATCATTCACGTAAAAATTAAAGGGGAAGAAGATAGAATTGGACCTCAATGTCGATTTTTTGATGAATATTATTCCACGAAATAAAGAAAACCCGCCTCCGATAACTTCGACTTATGCCTCAACGATGAATCTATCCAACTTGGTATCGATGAACAAACAATCCAAAACTGACCACAACCAAAACAGAAATCACCACCCAAATGTCGAAACAAGGAGCTGCGGATATCTAGAACCAGATTTCAAATAAAAAAAATAGCAGATAATCGACGAGGCTGGAGCTCCGGTGAGCTGCCAGCGGCCAAGAATCGATAGATAAAAGGTCGAATTTCGGCGAAATACTTTCTCTTCGGCCGGCTTCGTCTATAACCCTGTAGAAATAAAGAGATTTTTGGGATATTCTTGAAACGGGGTCTGTCGACTTGATGTGTGGAAATTGATTTCGGCGAGATGTTTATCGGAAAAGCTTGACAGCGACCGGATTTAGAGCATCAATGCGTGCATCAACTTCGTGAAGAAGAAAGGCAAAGCTGAGACCCCCAACAAACTACCAGGAACCCAAAATCCAACGCAGATCGAGCTTTGGTGACAGCCAAAACAGTGATTCAAGACGGACGCTGGCGCGTTTCGAATGTTTTCAGGCCAGATTCAACTAAAAAACCAATGGAAAACGAAGGAGATTTTGAGGAATTTCAATACTTCGGTGGATTTTTGAATCTGTAATACCTGGAATCGACTAAAACAAGCAGTTCCGGCAACGGGTTCGCTGGAAAAGCTTGAACCGTCCGTTCTCCCTCTCTATCTCCCTCTCGATCTTCTCCCTCTCTCTCTCTTCGTCGCTATTTCTCCCTCTATTCTATGTTTGTGCGAGTGAAATAAAAAAAGATCAAGATAGATAATGGGTGGCCCTGTGTATTTTCATGATATCAATGAAGAAGACCCATTTTTGAATTTTTCTCCAAAAAAAAAATGGAAGAGTACTCTGTTTTTTGTATGTGTATCGTGTGTATGTATATATTGATGATGATGAAAAATGGAAAACCAATCAAGAGGGTCCCACTTGGTTATTGTTGTTGTTTCTTGGAAGTTTCCTCCATGTATATTTCTTTGTGGACAAGAAAAAGAGAGGGTGAGGTGTTGTTTTTTAATTGGAGGGGTAAGGGTTAGGTGTGTTATTTTAATTGAAAGGGTTGTTAGGATGTTAAAAGAATAAAAGTTTGTTAGGGAAACTGACTTGTTATTTCATCACCCTGTTCTTCAGGCGGGCTCCTGAAACCCAAAATTAAAGCTAAAACGAAAAATATCCCAAACAAAAATTATAGTAAAGTAGTATTTCATTTTTGAAAGTGTTGTCTCATTTTTCAGGAGGGTCTTGAACAGAAAGTAAAGTCCCATTTTTCAGGAGGGTCCTGAACAGAAAATAAATTCCCATTTTCAGGAGGGTCCTGAACAGAAAGTAAAATCCTATTTTTCAGGAGGGTCCTGAACAGAAAGTAAAATCCCATTTTTCAGGAGGGTCCTGAACCGAAAGTAGAATCCTATTTTTTAGGAAGGTCCTGAGCAGAAAATAAAATCCCATTTTTCAGGAGGGTCCTGAACAGAAAGTATAATCCCATTTTTCAGGAGTGTCTTGAGCAGAAAATAAAATCCCATTTTTTCAGGACTTTTGAAATCCTTTCTCGCTTGTTTTGACACAGACTTGACTTAAAATGTAAAGAAATGATGGTGACTTTTATTTTGATAAATGACATAAAAAAAACAAAAAGCACGAATATGTAAATGAAAGAAAAGGGCAATGCCCCATATTCAAAAATAAAACTTATCTGAATACGACAAACAAACCCAATGAGTATGACATGCATTTTGGATTAAGCTGGCTGATCTTTCTATCCAAACTCCCCATTTGTTGTTGAGTTCGTACCTTTGCCGCTGTGCCGCTTCTTCAAATCTATTGGACTCATACATCACATTCAATTGACGACATCTTAAAAGACTTTCGCCAACAAATCTCTTTCTTTTCACTTTTCTTTTGAACTCGCCATCGCCTTACGGTGCCCGCGAGGGTTTTCATCAATAAGACTCTCTCATTTTCATTTCGCTCAACTCACCATCGCCTTATGATGCCCACGGGGGTTTTCACCAATAAGACTCTCTCATTTTTGTATTTCTTTCCTGATTTCTTATGTTGAGGGAGACAAGTGGTACCTCACAATGTATCATCATATCCATTGCATGCTTAACCTTAACATTATCAAAAATTGATCTGAAGGAATTTCTTTGGTTGTAACTTGGCTTTCGGATAAGGTTAGAAAAAGATGGCAAGAGGTTCAAACGACGCTTGAAGTGGGGGTGGGACTTATAACTTTTGGAATCGACTCAAACAACACATTAACTCATGCCCCGGTTTTTATTGACTGGGTGACTCTAAAATCTTTATTTGGTTGGACCAAGCCCGAAATAGGGCAGCCTACGTATCTCACTCCTGAGAAAGGAGAATCAGGTCGCACGTAGTTCCATCAGCTTGTTCTTTATTTTGACTTGATTTTTTTTCTTTTATTTTCGAACTCTTTCTTTTATTCTTATTTTCTTGACATTTATCTTTGACTCTATTTTGATTCCAAAAGAGGGATATGAAAGAAAAATAAAATGAAGCTCAAACGGGTAAACAAAGGTTGACACAATGTTTGGATAGAAGAATAAAATGTCTTCATCATATCAATCTTAAAAAATGCAAGTACTAAACATGTAATAAAATCAATAAAGTATCAAATATCATACATAATATCTTTTGACCGCATAAGCATTGATAGCCATTTCTGCCATTTTGCCTTCAATATCTGTCAAATATAAGGCTCCATTGGTCAACACTTTCTTCACAACGAAGGGACCTTGCCAGTTGGGGAGAACTTGCCTTTCGCTTCAACCTGGTGAGAAAGGATACGTCTCAATACCAACTGACCAACTTCAAAATTCTTGAGATGGACCTTTTTCTTATACGCTCGAGCCATCCTCCTCTGATACAACTGACCATGACATACAGACATTAGCCTTTTTTCCTCAATCAAACTCAAATGTTTCAGTCGGGTTTTGACCCATTCGTCATCATCAATTTCTGCTTCTACAATGACTCGAAGAGAGGGAATTTCAACTTCTGCAGGGATGACTGTTTTTGTCCCATACACCAATAAATATGGAGTTGCCCCTATTGAAGTGCGAACAGTGGTGCGATAACCTAGCAATGCAAACGACAACTTTTCATGCCACTGTCTAGACCCTTGTACCATTTTTTGCAGTATCTTTTTTATATTCTTATTGGCGGCTTCTACAGCACCATTGGCCTTTGGGCGATATAGAGTAGAATTTCGATGTGCGTTCTTAAACTGTTGACACACTTCTTGCATCAAATGACTATTGAGATTGGCAGCATTGTCTGTAATGATCATCTTAGGAATTCCAAACCTACAAATGATGTTGGCATGAACAAAATCTACCATAGCCTTCTTTGTCACTGACTTGAAAGTTACTGCTTCTACCCACTTTGTGAAGTAGTCAATGGCTACCAAAATGAATCTTTGTCCATTTGATGCCTTCGGCTCAATCGGTCCAATCACATCCATTCCCCAAGCCACGAACGGCCATGGAGCAGCCATTGCATGCAACTCAACAGCAGGAGAACGTATCAGATCACCGTGTACCTGACATTGATGACACTTTCAAACAAATTGAATAGAATCCCTCTCCATAGTAAGCTAGTAATAACCTGCTCGAAGAATCTTCTTTGACAAGACATAACCGTTCATATGCGATCCGCATACTCCAGAGTGTATTTCAACCATGATTGCTGAGGCTTCTCTTGCATCTACACACCTCAAAAGTCCCAGATCTGGGGTCCTCTTATATAAGATTCCCCCTCTTAAGAAAAATCCACTAGCTAAACGCCTAATAGTCCTCTTTTGATCGTTGGTGGCATATACTGGGTATTCTCCTGACTGAATGTATCGCTTGATATCCAAGAACCAGGGTTCTCCATCGAGCTCTTCTTCAACCACATTACAGTAAGCATGCTGATCACGACTCTGTATATGCACTGGGTCGATGTAGGCTTTATCAGGATGTTGGAGCATTGAAGATAAAGTGGCTAAAACATCAGCAATTTCATTATGAATCCTTGGAATATGCCAAAATTTTACTAACACAAACCGTTGACATAGCTCCTGCAAGCATTGTCGATACGGGATGAGCTTCAAATCTCGTGTCTCCCAATTGCCTTGAATTTGATGGACGAGAAAATCCGAATCCCCCAACACCAATAATTCCTGGACTCCCATATCAACAGCTAACCTCAAACCAAGAATGCAAGCTTCATACTCTGCCATATTATTAGTACAGTATAATCGAAGTTGTGCTGTTACCGGGAAATGTTGTCCCGATTCAGAGATAAGAATCACACCTATTCCGACTCCTTTCATATTGACAGCTCCATCGAAGAACAACTTCCAACCTGGATCAACATCTATAATGACTTCATCGACACACGACACTTCTTCGTCAGGAAAATATGTCTTTAATGGCTCGTACTCTTCATGGATGGGATTCTCAGCAAGATGATCTGCCAAGGCTTGGGCTTTCATGGCGGTTCGAGTCACATATACATTGTCGAACTCGGTAAGCAATATTTGCCACTTTGCCAATTGACCTGTCGGCATAGGCTTCTGAAAGATATACTTTAAAGGATCCATGCGGGAGATGAAATAAGTAGTATAGGATGAGAGATAATGCTTCAAATTCTGTGCTACCCAAGTTAGGGCACAACACGTCCTTTCAAGAAGAGTATACCTGGCCTCATATGTGGTGAACTTCTTGCTAAGATAATAAATAGTCTGCTCCTTTTTGTCTGTGACATCATGTTGACCCAGGACACAACCGAAAGAATTGTCCATGACTGAAAAATATAATATCAAAGGCCTACCAGGCTCCGTGGGCACCAGCACGGGCGGATTTGACAAATATCTTTTGATTCGATCGAATGCTTCCTGATATTCTTCAGTCTATTTTACTGCAACACTCTTTTTCAGCAACTTGAATATGGGCTCACAAGTGGTTGCGAGTTGAGCAATAAACCTGCTATTGTAGTTTAGTCTACCAATCAAACTCATTACCTCCGTCCTATTCTTGGGCGGGGGCAAATCCTGAATGGCTTTGATTTTCGAGGGATCCAATTCAATCCCCCAACGGCTGACCACAAACCCCAACAGCTTTCCAGACGGAACTTCAAATACATATTTTATCGGGTTGAGTTTGAGATTATACCTGCGAAGCCTTTCAAAGAACTTTCTTAAATCTTTAACATGGTCGGCCCGACTTTTTGACTTAATAATCACATCACGTATACCTCAATCTCCTTATGCATCATATCATGAAACATAGTGGTCATGGCTCTCATGTATGTTGCTCTAGCATTCTTCAAACCGAACGGCATCACTCGATAACAATAGGTCCCCTTATGGTGTGATAAAAGACGTCTTCTCCGCGTCTTCATCATCCATAATGATCTGGTGATATCCGGCATAGCAATCCACAAAAGAGGCAATCTCGTGTTTAGCACAGTTGTCTAACAAAATATGGATGTTGGGCAGTGAAAAATCATCTTTCGAACTTGCTCTGTTGAAATCACGGTAATCAACACACACTCGAATTTTGCCATCTTTCTTTGATACGGAAACAACATAGGATAACCACATGGGATAACGATCCACTCAAATTACTTTGGTTTCAAGTTGTTTCATGATTTCCTCTTTGATTTTAATACTTACATCAGTTTTAAACTTCCTCAAGTTCAGTTTGATAGGAGGGAACGCGTGATCAGTTGGCACTTTGTGAACCACTAATTTAATGCTTAAACCAGGCATATCATCATAAGACCAAGCAAAAACATTCTTATAATCAATTAATGCTTGAATCATTCCATCTTTTAGCTGTGGAAAAGATGTACACTGATTTTAGTTTCCCTAACATCTTCTTGATCCCCTAGATTTATTGGCTCAGTCTCATTCAAATTAGGATTCGATTTGTCTTCAAATTGTTCCAACTCTTTGCTTATTTCTTCTAGTGCTTCTTTTTCATCATATTCCCCATCCTGCTTCATTACATCTTGATTAGTTTGAATTTTAAGATCAGGCTGAAAATTTCGCATGGATGTCATGACATTAGAATCAGCATAAAGAGAACTGTATATAAAAAAAGAAAAATAAAATATATTAGAGACGAATCAAAAGGGACATTAAATTTCATTAAATAAAAAGTTAGAAGGGTTTAAACATAGATGCCAACATAACATAAGCAAACTAAAATCCGAATTACAACCCTGAAATAACTCGGATAAACAGAAAGAAAAAAAATAAACTACCAAAACTCCCTCCTGACGGGGAGAGGAGTGACTTCCCAATTATTGAGCCGAACAGCTGGACCTATGAATTGCACGTCAGCCATACTGGTACCTTCTCCTGCTTCGACCATATCAACTTCAATAAAAAGGTTCTGGCAGTCATCAACCAATTTAACTTCAAATTTCACATGCTTCGTGACACCGCTCTTAACAAATGATTCACTGAGTAGTGGCATTGGGCGAGGGAGTGACCATGTTTTCTTTTTCCTTCCCTTGGCTTTCTTCAGATCTTCAGTCGTAGGCTCAAATTCTAGATCAAACGTGCCCACGCTCTCACTCGGACATATGGGACGAACTATACCTTGCAGAGACGCTCCCAAACTCTTTCCTGGCTCAAATCCGTATTTCCAAATTTCACTCACCATCATGATAGAAGGGGAAGACAATTGCGGTCCCGGTATAACCTGCCATTCAAGGATACGATTCACTAGCACTGTATCAAAAATTTGATAGACGAATGTCTCCTCTACGTTATTTGCTTCAATAAGAGACAAGGGAGAATCTTCGCTGGCGGAAAAATCTCCTTCACCGTGAATAACCACTTCTTGCCTGTCATGCTCAAACTTAATCATTTGGTGCAGTGTAGATGCAACCGCCTTGGCCTTGTGGATCCACGGCCTTCTCAACAATAGATTGTAAGAGGAGTCTATATTCAATACTTGAAACTCTATGGCGAACTCAACAGGACCTATGGTCAACATTAGTTCTATTTCGCCAATGGAGTTTGATTTTGCACCATCGAAAGCCTTGACACATACATTGTTGGGCCTGATCCTCTCAGCACCAATATTCAATTTGTGCAAAGTAAAAATGGGGCAGATATATGCACCTGAACCTCCGTCAATCATGACATGAGTGACATAGAACTCTTCACACTTCACTGTAATGTAAAGGCCCCGGTTATGACCTGTACCTTCAACAGGCAATTCATCGTCAGAAAAGTTGATCCGATTCACCTCAAAGATTTTTCCAACCATTTTCTCAAGCTGATTTACTATAATCTCCCTAGGAACATATGCTTCATTTAATACCTTCAGTAAAATATCACGATGCTCCTTGGAGTTCAACAACAAAGATAAGAGGGAAATTTGAGCAAGGTTTTCTTTAACTGGTCTATTATTGAATACTCTGGCAATTTCATCTTTTTAAAAAATTCTTTGGCTTCTTCTTCGGTGATAGGCTTTTTGATAGATGACGGTCCACTCACCATTGTCTTGGACTTTCCTAAGCTTTCAGGCACGAAGCATCTACCTGACCGAGTCACACCCCTTACCTCATCTACATCTCCCACTACTTCCTTCCCGTGATAGGTAATCACAGTCCGCCCATAATTCCAGGTAACCCTTTTTAGTATCAACTATCGAAGGTTGGGTCATCGGTTTGAGGACAATAGGCGCTTCCAGTGCTCCTTTCACCGTCAAGATGGGTTGACTCAAAGCTCCTACCACTGTCAACTTAGGTTTATCCTGATTTAAATCAACATACCTTCTGGCACCTTGTACTTTGATCAGGGGTTTCTTTGTGCTTTCTTGGGCTTTATCTTCTCTCATTCCTTCCTGGCTCAATGATATTGCTTTCAAAGACTCTGCTACATTCACCGATTTCTCCCCAATGATCTGTATCTTGACAATAGGCTTATAACACCTTGAAGACTCTTTCCCATCATATATCAATTCTAACATATTGGTTTCAGCATGGGTTGGCAACGGATCCTGGTTAATGTTTGGACCCTCCGGGGCCTGGTCCATCATTTGATTTGTGTCAATTAAAACTTTGACAGCTCTCTTTAAATGCCAGGATTTCTCGATATCATGGCCTGGCATGTCAGAACAGTACGCACACCTTAAAGAATAATCAAGATTCCTTGGCGGTGGATTTGAAAGCCTTCCTTGAATTGGGCTTAAGACCTTCAACTTTCTCAACCTATCAAACAATCTAGCATATGACTCCCCAAGAGGTGTGAATTGATTTTTGACCGCCTTCTCTTTCTTATACTCGGGCCTAGGTTAAAAACCGGGTCTGGAGAGGTTTTGCAATTCGGTGGAGCGGATGGGAAATTTTGTGGAGTTTGCACGCGTTATTGCGGGTAAGAAAGGGTTTGGGCATATGGTTGCACGCTATATACTGGGTACGGGGGTGGTGGAATGAAATATAAAGGATTTTGTGGAGGGTAGTAATGGTGGGGAGGAATATATGGAGCTTGGGCATAGACTTGGGCTTGGGATTGGGGATAGGAGCGAGGTGGTCTTTTGGGATAGGAATGGGTTCCAGCTACGACAGTCGCCACGTCCTCTTTCTTCTTTTTACCTCCGAATGCGCCAGATCCACCTTGAATCGCTTGTGTGGTGGCTTTTAATGCAGCAAAACTCACTATTCGGCCGGTCTTGATTTTGTCCTCTATCATCTCCCCCATTTTGAGGACTTCAATAAAAGACTTTCCTATTGCCGGAAGTAAATGTTGAAAATAGGTCTCATCCTGTGCTTGAATGAAAACCTCTACCAACTTACTTTCTTTCATTGGAGACTTTACCCTAGCGGCCTGTTCACGCCACCTTATCGCGTATTCCCTAAAACCTTCAGTGTTTTTCTTCTTCATGTTGACCAAGGATTTTTCATCCAGAATTAGGTTGATGTTATACTGAAAATGTTGCATGAACTCAGAAGCTAAGTCATCCTATCTATTCCACTTGTCGATAAACTATTCTGAAGCCAGATCAGAAAGACTCTCGCCAAAGAAAGCCATGAGCAGCTCTTCCCTTCCTCCTGCCACCCTCAATTGGTTGCAATAACGTCTCAAATGTGCGACGGTATCACCGTTCCTTGCATAATTCTCGAACTTGGGCATTTTAAAACTGAGGGGAAGGTTGATGTCTGGGAATATGCAAAGATCTTTATAGGAAACACTCTTATAACCTCCGATTCCCTGCAAATTCCTCATGGTCTGTTCTAAACTTTACAACTTCCGTGCTATGACATCCTGTTCCTCTGTTGCGACAGGTTTCTCCATATCAAATGGAAATGCAGGTAGCTGAGTGTACCCATACGGTTCATTCATTCTCAAAGTAGGCTCTGGGGCATAATACTGACTATCTGGAACCTTCAATACCGGCTCACTGGCAAACCGAGAAAGCCCCATTATAGGACGCACAACATATGTGGGAGCTTCAGGTGTTGGCGGAGCCACGAATACCGGTGTGATCGGTGGCGCCGGCTGAGCAGCGGGTCTTGATTGGGGAGCTGCCAAGGGCACACCTGAACTGCCAGGATAATAATGTCGCGGAGTGAATCCTGGTGTTTGCTCAGATGACTCAGTAGAAGCAGAGAATTGCGCCTGAGAGAGCGGTGGACAATTAGAGATATTCCCAAGACCTTTAGGGAGCGGAGGAGGAGGCATTCCGCTGGCCCATGCCCGGTGCAAATCTACCAATTGTTGCCTGAGCCTTACTACCTCATCATTGTGTTCTGAACTTTCTTCCCTGTGATCCTGATCCGGGTCAATGAGCAAATTTTCAATCTCCCTGCTAGCCATGGCGAGCTTTGCTTTTGATCTAGTAAAGTATGGGTGACTAGCCAGAGTGCTGCGAACCTACCACTGTTATTTGAAAGAACATGCTCATCAAAGACGACATCCGTTAGGATTAGGGCACACAACAAGCATGGGAATCACATTGGTAAAATTGTCCTAAATTCATGTTTATTTCTACCAACTTTTGAGGATAGCGAGGTCATTTTAACATCATCCCGATTTTTATCTACACTTATTTGCTTCTTTCCTCCAAACACACCTCTTTTCTTTCGTCCTCATTTCCCTTTTTTTTCAGTCTCTGTTCTTTCCCTTTCTCACCTTATTATTTTTTTTATTTTTTTTATTTTTTTTATGGACCGAACCCTTAGTAGGGCAGCCTACGTATCTCACCCCTGAGAGATGAGAATCAGGTCACACGTAGTTCTGGCAGCTTGTTTTTTTTCTTTGATCTGATTTTTCTTCTTTTTTTTCTTTTATTTGCTCTTTTCACTTTGCGATTCTTTTTTCTAACTCTATTTTTCTTGACACTCTTTTTTTTTTTGGAAACATTTTTGTCTCCTTTTGTAACTTTTGACTTTACGTTTTTACTCGACACTATTCTTTGAACTTTGTTTACTCTATCTTGATTCCAAAAGAAAGGTATGAAAGAAAATAACACTAAGGCTCAAATGGGGTAAACAAAGGATGACACAATGTTTGGATAGCAGAATGAAATGCCTTCATCATATCAATCCTTGAGAATGCAAGTACATAATATGCAATTGGAAGTGAGAGATGAAGATCATTTGCGACATCTTTTAAGCATATTGAGTCTGTGTGTCACTACTTCTTCTGCAAACTCCACCTTTGTTGTACATTCCTCACATTAAATGACTCATGCTTTCGTGGAGCTGCTAATCTTCTTGTTTCTCTTGATATAGGGATCACACGTCCACTATTTGACCCAATTGGGACTTGCCTTTCGATCGATGACCAAGTTATTCTTGTGATTCTCAAACTAATTGCCTTAACTTGTCACCAAATATCTTAACACTCTATCTATTTTCTCATATGCTCTCCTTTTCTAACTTTAACCCTCTGATTCAAAGTTCATGCTTAAACTGGATTTTAAGATCTGGCTAAAAATTCCGCAAGCATGTCATATCACTAGAGTCAACATAAAATATACTATGTAAAATAACAAACAAACAACACAAATTTAAAACATAAATGAAAAGGGGGCACTCCATTTAATAAAAATGAAAGATAGAAGGGTTTGAACATAAACGACAAAGGGACAAAACAAGATAGATCCCGAAATACAACGCTGAAATAATTCAGAAAACAGCAAAGAAGACAAAACAAACTACCAAACCTCTTCCTAGTAGGGAGAGGGGTGAATTCTCAATTGCTCATCTTGACATCTTAGCCACTGGTTTGCATATCAACATGACTAGAGCTTTCCTCACTGTCAATGTTCTGTACCATGATTGATTTATCTTGAATCATCTTTTCAATTTCTCTTTTCAAAGCTCTACAATCTTCAATACTATGACCCTGAGCCTCAGAATGATACTCACATCGTACGTTAGGATCAAAATTTCTTGAACGCCGATTAAGGGTGTGCCCAAGGAGAGGAGTGATCATTCCTTCCTGTATCAATCTCTGAAATAAACTGGCATATGACTCTCCAATTGGTGTGAAACTATATCTCGACTTCTGCCTCATTTCATCGTTTGGCTTGAATCGAAAATCAGGCTTAGAAGGGTTTTGGTATGTTTGTGGAGTTAGAGGACGGCTCTGAGGAGTTGGTGTGTTCCACTGTGGGTAATATGGGGGTTGAACATATGGTTGTGCACAATATACTAGATATGGAGGTGGGGAAAAAGAGTATAATGGATTTTGGGAGTGATTATGTGGAGCTTGGGTATAAACTTGAGCTTGCAACTGAGACCGACGACGACATGGTCTTCTTGACCTTTCCTGCTGTCCAACTACAATAGCAAATGCATCTTTCTCATTCTTCTTCCCTCTAGGTTCCCTTAATTGATTGCAATATTGTCCCAAAGGTTTCACGGATTCCTCATGCCCATCTTGCTCCTCAAATTTCGACATCACAAAGATTGGAGAAAGATTTGCATTTGAAGGCATGCCACAGTCTTTGTATGAAACCTTTTCTTTACCTGCAGGTCCTAGAAAATGTTTCATAGCATTTTCCAACTATTTTCTTCGACTCTTCTGGCACACTGGACTTCTTGTTCAGAAACTTTGGTGTTCCAGTTAACTTAAAAGCAGGCTCAAGAGTATAACAATGATCACCAAGAGTATTGAATATAGGCTCACTAGAAGCATGAGGACGCACAACCATTGGACGAGCCGGTGTGGAAGTCCCAGTAAAGGATTGAGCAACAAGATCACAAACAACATGTGGTGTTGTGAATGTAGCAGGCTTATGCTGAGGAACTAGAGGCAAAGTGGTGGAAGTATTGAGATGCTTTTGGCTTAGAATGAATTCTGAGTCATGTTGCGGTGAATCAACAACAGTAGAAAACTGACTTTAAGATTTTGGTGGAAAACACGAGGTATTTGTAGGATCCATAAAGGGAAATGGAGGAGGAGGCAACCCACTGGACCAAGCTCGATGCATTTCTGTCATTTTTGTCTTAGCCTCCTGACCTCTTGCTTTAAACTCTCATTTTCTTGATTCTTTGTTTGATCCATGATGTCACTCTCTATATCTTTGTTGAACACAACTAACCCTTTGGATTTGGTGTGATGTGAAGGACCAGCCAGAATGCCACAAACCAACCACCTTAAACTGACTCAACATAAAACAACAAATGTGTTAGAGTTCAACACTTTTTCAAAACCTCTTTTTTTTTTTTGAAAAGATCACCGAACCCAAGAAGGGCGCCTACGTATCTCACTCCCGAGAGAGGAGAATCAGGTGTGCGTAGTTCGTGAAGTTTTGCCAAAATGGCCAATTAAACTCTTTTTTCTTTCTTGAAACAAAGTGTCAAAAGAATTGACGAAAATCTTTTTTTATTTTTTTTTATTTTTTTTTAGGTTTAAATCTCTTTACAAAATGAAACCTGTGATTACCAAAGAAAAAATCTTTTTGGGTTTTCGATTTTTGAATTTCATGTGAAAATGAAACTTGAACCTATTAAAGGAAAATCTTTTTGTAGTTTTCTTTTAAAGACGTATATGAAACGCCTACTCTAAATGGAGAGTGAAAAATATTTTTGGATTTTTCAAATAAGATCCCCGAACCCACAATAGGTTGCCTATGTATCTCACTCCCGAAAGAGGAGAATCAGGGGTGCGTAGTTCGTCCAGATTGGACAATTATCGATTAAATAACAGGCTAGACCCTGACTTAAGAGATACGACCAAAGACAGACGATGAACCATGTTAATAAAATCTTTTGAGTTTTAATTTTGATACTTCACAGAAAAATGACATTAACAACTATGAAAGAAAAATCTTTTTGGTATTTTCGTTATACGAAATGTAAAAAATTTCTAACACCTCTTTTTTTGCATTTTCTTTTATAAACACATCCTATGAATGAAAAAAAAAATCATTTTTGAAGTTTTCGAATTGTGAATGCATGCTAAACGAGACAAAGGAAAATCTTTTTAATGTTTTTGAGAAAATGAGTGCGAAAGGTAAAAAAAAGTCCTTTTGAATTTTGGAATTGTGAAAAATAAAAGCCATAAAAAACTCTAAAACTACGAAACTCTTTTTTTTGTTCTTGCTTTGTTTTTTTCTCTCTCTATTTTTTCATTACCCACACACCTTACTTCTAACATATGTTTTTCCAAATCAGTTCGTCAAATGATCACGTTATCCTCAAACATGCAACATTTAGCACGTAGGGATGCTTTAGAGGTGAGTCTCCTACAAAGGACCAAGTGAGCCCCACTAGGTCTCAATATGATGACATAAGCATGACCTAAAGGCTGACCTACATTGGGATTCACTAACAAGGCTGTTCGGGGGAGCGTATGGTCGATAGTGGCTGCGACAGCTTTCCACCTACTCCATAACACCGACAGCTCCCCCCTAAAATAAGGGTGACTCAACTAGAGGTCGTGTACAACACGTATACTATGGACTTGTTGCAGTAAGAAGGCCGGGGGATAGCCACACATGATGCCAGATATAAAAACGGTAACACATAGGATAAATACTATACACAAAGAGCACGAAAACATTCCATAATGATAAAACAATAACACAAAATAATACAAAAAAAATATTTATACACCTATAGTGCCAAACATAGCCGATGCGACTCCAAAATACGCTTGAATTCTGAACAGTTGTCCCCAGCAGAGTCGTCAGAGCTGTCACACTCCTTTTTTTTCGTACTCTAAAAGAATTGATTTTAAGAATTTGAAAGGGTTTTTATTATTAAAGTGACAAAGATTAAAATTTGTTTCGAATAAGGACTATTTACATTTTTTTTATTCAGAGTCGCCACTTGGCATAATCCGGTGTGCCAAGTCACCATTGAAAAATCTTTTTCAAAACCATTTGACTCTTTAAACTGGTTTACGAATAGAGATTTCGGCTAAGGAATTCTGTTGACCGAGGGGAAGGTGTTAGGCACCCCTCGATCCCGTGGTTCGACCACGGTCGCTTGGTGGAGCGTATCGGCTAATTTTGACACTACGAATGTACAAACCACACAGAGCACGCAAAAACAATCACTCAAGCAAACAAAACAAAAATAATCCAAAATATAATGTCCAGTCCAATTATACAATCCCAAAAAATGAAAATACGAAAACGTAAGTCTACTCAAACCTATACTAATCCTAACTACGCTTCTATGCTACCTGATGCCTCGGGCCTTCATCACGGACGTCCTCCGAGTATAAAATATCTCGGGGCATACCCCGGATAAAAATAATACAAGTACTTCGGGGTATTCCCCGACCAAATGATACAAGTGATCCCAAAGCGCATATAGCCAAAAATCATTCAATCACACAAATCAAATATTCCATCAATCCACAATCCCTAAATTCGCTTACCCGACCTATGTTGTCTATCAAGCTTTTGATTTAAAATGATTCTATCAAATTCATGCTTAATCCGAATTAAATAAAATGACAATAGTCCAAAATTTAACTACATTCAACTTTTAACAACTTCTCATTCCCACCCCAAAATTCTTTTTCAACCACATGACTAAACCAATTCGATCATCAAATCCCTTTTCAACATTCGAAATCAACATCAACCAACACACAACAAAGATTCAAACATGTCAAACAACAAATCATTCACGTAAAAATTAAAGGGGAAGAAGATAGAATTTGACCTCAATGTCGATTTTTTGATGAATATTATTCCATGAAATAAAGAAAACCTGCCTCCGATAACTTCGACTTATGACTCAACGACGAATCTATCCAACTTGGTATCGATGAACAAACAATCCGAAACTGACCACAACCAAAACAGAAATCACCACCCAAACACCGAAACAAGGAGCTGCGGATATCCAGAACCAGATTTCAAATAAAAAAAAATAGCAGAAAATCGACGAGGCCGGAGCTCCGGTGAGCTGCTAGCGGCCAAGAATCGATAGAAAAAAGGTCGGATTTCGGCGAAATACTTTCTCTTCGGCCAGCTTCGTCTATAATCTCGTAGAAATAAAGAGATTTTTGGGATATTCTTGAAACGGGGTTTGTCGACTTGATGTGTGGAAATTGATTCCGGCGAGATCTTCGCCGGAAAAGCTTGATAGCGACCGGATTTAGAGCATCAATGTGTGCATCAATTTCGTGAAGAAGAAAGGCAAAACTGAGACCCCCAACAAACCACCAGGAATCCAAAACCCAACGCAGATCGAGCTCCGGTGACGGCCAAAACAGTGATTCAAGACGGACGCTGGCGCGTTTCGAATGTTTTCAAGCCAGATTCAACTAAAAACCAATGGAAAACGAAGAAGATTTTGAGGAATTTCAACACTTCGGTGGATTTTTGAATCTATAATACCTGGAATCGACTAAAACAAGCAGTTCCGGCAATGGGTTCGCCGGAAAAGCTTGAACCGTCCGTGCTCCCTCTCGATCTTCTCCCTCTCTCTCTCTTCGTCGCTCTTTCTCCCTCTATTCTATGTGTGTACGAGTGAAATAAAAAAAAAGATCAAGATGGATAATGGGTGGCCCTATGTATTTTCGTGATATCAATGAAGAAGACCCATTTTTGAATTTTTCTCCAAAAAAGAAAATGGAAGAGTACTTTGTTTTTTTGTATGTGTATCGTGTGTATGTATATATTGATGATGATGAAAAATGGAAAACCAATCAAGAGGGTCCCACTTGGTTATTGTTGTTGTTTCTTGGAAGTTTCCTCTATGTATATTTCTTTGTGGACAAGAAAAAGAGAGGGTGATGTGTTGTTTTTTAATTGAAGGGGTAAGGGCTAGGTGTCTTATTTTAATTGAAAGGGTTGTTGGGATGTTAAAAGAATAAAAGTTTGTTAGGGATTTTGTTGAGATGTAATTACATGGGTGAAGGTATACGGTAGGATAAGGTAAAAATGGATAAAAAGTGCTATCGGAAAAGGATAAAATTACGTGTCTACAGTTGTCATTGAGTATAAAATATTGAATTTACTCTAATAATATAGTTTGGTTATGTTCACGAAATTCAGAATAAATCTCGAGAGATCGATCGATAACTTTGCAAAATAGCAAGATTGTTACTTAGCGTGTGAGTTAGGGGTGTGCATGGGTCGGTTCGGTTCGGTTTTACATGTTATTGGTTCGGTTTATCGGTTTTCGTTTTTTAAATATGTAAAACCAATAACCAACCAATAAGATATTTTCTTATCGGTTTCGGTTTTTGGTCCTTAATGGTTCGGTTTTCGGGTTAACCAATAAGAAAATACTTATAAAATAGAAATAGTAACAACTAACATAAAAAAATAAAATCTTAATTATCGCCAAAACCTACGCAATGCATTTTAGTTTACAAGAATCTTCAAACTTGAACTGAATGTTAGTTTGGAAAAAAATTGAATCCTAATTGTTGGAAGCTATAAATGCTTCAAGCTTTTTATTACGATAATAGCCGGACTTTATATTGTGTCTTTGTTGGCCTGAATAGGTTAATACTTTGTGAATTACTGAATTATGAATTAGTAGTGCATATAATCTCTATACATACACATCTCTCTCTATATATATAGATAGATAGAGAGATTTAAATATATAACATAAATAAGGATAAAATACTAACTTAGTGTATCCTACCGATAACCCAATAAGCAAAAACCGATACCGAACCGTTTACCCAATAAATTTTTTTATAAAACCAATAAAAAATTGTTAACCCAATAACATTTTTATCGATTCGGTTTATCGGTCGGTTTGGTTTTTTTGCACAGCCCTAGTGTGAGTTGGGAGTTGTTACTTATGTTCATTTAGTTAGTGTTAGCGGACAGAAATAAACAACATTGTCTAATTTAATAGTGTTTAATAAATGACCATGAGAATCTTATAATGTACTTAATTACACATGATTAGATACTTGTAGGAGATTTAGAGTTATGACATGATATTATTTAGATGTTTACTACGCTTTAATTTTCGAAAATGTTTGGCTCCATTACTGGAAGGTTGAATAAACCTTCTCTCTTTTTTTTTTTATTTTTTTATTTGCATTATTGTAAGGGGAAATGACATAAATAGCACTTTGGATGAAATTATTAATACGAAATTGATCACTAAATTTTAATTTCATTTTCTAGTCATCTGTTGAC
This sequence comes from Capsicum pubescens, assembly GCA_030864215.1. Taxonomy (NCBI): domain Eukaryota; kingdom Viridiplantae; phylum Streptophyta; class Magnoliopsida; order Solanales; family Solanaceae; genus Capsicum; species Capsicum pubescens. Next base: position 20,998,339 of record CM061545.1, read on the forward strand.
AGCTTTATACAATATTGATACAAATTTTGTTACATATCTTATATAGTTATGTATTTTATACAACAAAGATACAATATATATATATATATATATATATATATATATATATATATATATATATATACTATTTTTATCTTAATTTATGTGACGCAAATATAATTTAGATAATCAATCATTAAAATGATTTAAATTTTTAATTATTGTGATTCAAAATATATTTTCTTTTATTCCAATTTAAGTGACACTGATATAAGTTCGAGAGTCAATCGAATTTTTTATATATTTTATATTTTTAAGTTGTTAAATATGTGATTTATAATGCTTTTAGCATAATTTTCCAATAAGTCTTGTCTTCCTCTGTCCCATCGTAATTTCTGTAGCACTAATATAATTTCGATAGTTAAACAAATATTTTATGTTGACATATCATTTTCTGTGTATTTTATCCTTTTTATGAAATATTATTAATTTGTAATACTGATATGACCATAAAAATTAATTAGGGTGATATAATAAAATCACGATTGAAACAATGAAGCAGACATGTCTTAAATAACTTATAACATCTAATTAGAAGTGATAAAATAAAATTATTATAAAAAATACATATGAATTTTTTTTTAATGTTCTCATATAAGACATCTAATTAATTTAAAACATCGAAAGTTAATTTATCATTTTGTGTTTATTTTATTTTTTGATTAAATATTATTAATTTATTAATATTTAAATGACTTAGAATAATTAATTAGAGGTGATATAGTAAAATTACGATTAAAGCAGCTGGAGAGGTAGTACAAAACATCAAGAGTTAATTTATTATTTTATTTCTATTTTTTTTTTCAAAATTAATTACGGGTGATATGATAAATCATGATTGAAACAACGAGACAGACATATCTTAAATGACTTATAACAGTGATATAATGAAATGACTATAAAAATAGTTGTGAAAAAAATTAAATAGGTCTCATATAAGACATCAAGTAGAAATAAAATGTCAACAATTAATTTATCATTTATATTCAATTTATCATTTTTATTAAATATTATTAATTATTTTATACTTAGATGACTTATAATGATTAATTAGGGGTGATATAATAAAACTACGATTGAAGTAGCTGAAGCAGGCAACACAAATATATATATATATATATATATAAAGGGCAATAATTTGTATAATAATAATACAAATTCTATGCACAAAATATTAAAAATACATATTCTATACAATAATGATATGATTTTTATCCATAAATTCACTGCTCTATTATTATTTTTTTACGAAACGTATCAGGATGATATATGGATTGTATCAATATAGTATATGAACTATATCTGAACTAAACTAACTCAAATTATGAATTGACCATAATATGAAATTTGTTTGAGCCGACTGACTACGAAAGTCCAATGGCCCAATTGTTTTGAAAAAGATTAAACCATGTCCTTTTCCCTATTCTTATACATTTAGAGGCCCAAACTCTTTAACCTATTTGTAGATGTTTGGCCCAATAATGGTCTATTTCAAAAAGGGAAAATTTCATAAATAACTATAGAGCCTTAATTGTAAGTTTTATAGGAACCCTTTCAAAATTATAAAAAATAGCAATATGTATTTTGTATTTGATTAAACTGTTGCTAGTTAAATACATATACAATTAAAGATTTTGTTCCTAATTTAACTCCAATCTGTTTCAATTTAATACGGGAAAAACGGTTTCTTAATTTAAGGAACATTTAATTTGACAGATTTCTTAACCTTTTACAGATGTCTTTTTCTTTAATGACTCTATTCTAACCACAACCATTATTTTACAGCAACATAATTCAAAATTCAAAAACGTTTTTCATAATCTGCAACTCATATCATTTTTTTTAAAAAAAAACTGCTTCCAAAATTTATGTGCATCGTCTAATGTTTTGAGAAGAGTTTGATAAGACAACGCTGCAAACACAGGTATCAATAAACAAATATGATTTTGTTTGTGAATTTTTTAACTATATTTGTGAAAATCGCTGGAAAAATCGTAACAACAATGGTTTGATCAGTTCTCGAACAAAGTGGTTTGATCGATAATTTCTTTTTACAAATTAGAGTTTTCCATCACGTTATGTAGGTTAAATATTGATATACAATTGTTACAGTTTATTTTGTATTTTTTCCCGTTTCAATTAAACAATTTGTTCTTGTTGGATTTCGTTTCGAAGTTTTGTATATACTAATAAGTTATTGTGTCAAAGGGTTCGAACATTGTAGACCTATAATAATCGTTGATACAAGTCATCTTAGAAAACTGTATACTGGTACTTTTGTAACTACTTATACCATGGATGGAACCGTAAGTCCTTCTTATATATGCATTTAACATTACATATACTGCCAGCTATATGTATTTGTAAAATACATATGCAGTCTGTTTATGTGATCACAGGTAGTTACCTTTATATATTTCTATTTACATATGTTGCCAGCTATATGTATTTAAAAAATACATATGCACTTTGTTTTAAGTGTATGACTGCATTTGTTTTGTTTTGTTTTTTTTAAATATGAAGGCCATATATTTCTAAAAATACATATTGAGACATGCAATATACATATGCAGATTTGGTAAAATACAATTGCTAAACTGGAACAATTACAAATGTCAAATGAATAATTGTTGTTATAATTTAAATTTTATTTTAATAATTTCAGATTATACCAGCCTTAGAGTATGTCTATACAGTACACGACAAGGATAAACATTTTATTGTTTGCCTTAAGAAAAAAAATTCTTGCCATCCATTTCAATAGGACGAGATACCGTGTGTGCATGTTTATGAAGTACTTGATAGCAAGAATTTTCAAAAGGGGTCATATTACTCTGACCTATACAAATCAAAAACTATGTCAAAAACGTATGATCTTCCCATTTATCCTATACCACACAAAAATGATTGAGTGATTCCACAGGTGATATTGGAGGAGATAGTTTTGCCCCCAAAATACAAGCGACCCCCTGGAAGACCTGCAAAGAAGTATTGTGGAAAGTCGGAAAGAGATATGTTCAAGAAGAAAAACAAAAATTATTGTAGTTCATGTGGATTTAAAGGTCACAATTGGCGTTCATGTAGGAAATATACTAAATGATAAGTTTACAGATGTATTCAGTTCAAAAGCAATTATTTTTTTTCATTGATTATTTTATGATTCTAAATTTTGATACAAACTTTTGATGATGTTGACTTTTTTGTAGTTAAATTGTTGCAAATGTTATCATCATGAATATATTTTATAAGACATATACCATTATTTATTTATACGTAAAAGAGTGTACACCACACAAGTTAATTTTTTGGTATGAAAAATACATATAAGATTCTAATAAAAATGTATACCGATCTATAAAAACTTAAAATAAGTGAACATATATTTATGTAATAAATAAAAATAATTAAAAATACATTTAATGACTTATCAATTACTTAATCAGAACTTGAAATCCATTTATTTTTTTTAAAGAATACATATGCAATAATCATAAATAAATATGCATTATTCATAGATATATACGAATAACTATGTATGTATAAATCATAAATACATATGCTTCATAAAAATACATAGACTTATGCAAAACAATACAATAACTTTGTATTATTCGAAAGTATATGTGCATAACTGGAAAAAAAAATATATGCATTACTCAAAATACATATGCATTACAAAAAAATACATATTCATACAATGAAAAATATTATATGCAACCTCAACTTACCTTATACGTATTACAAAAAAATACATATGCATACAATGAAAAATATAAATACACCATTGAAAAATACATATGATGACTGAAACATATATATTCATTACTGAAAATTATACTCAAAACTGAAAATCACATATTCACACCAAAATATGCGTAACAATAACATAAAGTAAGATCAAATAATTCTATTTTAGAAGCATAACGATAAAAAATCTAACAATCACATAAAAAAATATTAAGATATCATCTTTCAACTATATCTTAGTCCTTCCAAAGTTTAATGTTGCCAAATACAACAAATACAAATAAACTTCAAATATCATCCACTTCAGTATCTTCTGTTAGCACAATATCCCTAGGAGGCCTCATTGGTGTTTCATCATCACTTTCAGCCTTCTCATCTTCTTTCCTCGAAGCATAATTTCACAACATTAAAATATATCTCGTGCGAAGAAGATCTGGATCAAAGTCAATATTTGAAACACAGTCACCAAAAGTAAGACACTCAGCATATGTCACCATATATAAAAACTTAAAACAAACAAATACAAAATACATATCTAACCCGTAGCAAATGCATTACATATAATTACAACATACAAAATACATATCTTAAAAATAACAAATACATATCTCCACACTACAATTTCATGTCTTAACAATAACTCTCACATAAGCAGATAATTTATCAAATGTATATATAAAATACATATATGACCATACAGTCCAAAAAAATTAAAATACAAATGCATAAAATTTTATGAATACATGAATGGTCCAAAATTTAAGTTACCAAGAAAAGAATACAACTGAACATCAAATACAAATCTTCTCAGTAACTAATACAAATATCCTACACATATCTTAAATACAAAATACATATATTAAATATGTTATACATAACAAATACAAATCTTATCAGTAACAAACCTAAATACAAAATACATATCTTAAATATATAACAGATACATATCATCCCATTAGCAACTGCAATTTCATATCTTAACAAAACTCAAAACTACATACACACCTTATAAATTATATATATAAAATACATATATGAACATGTTGTCCAGAAATTATAAAATTTTACAAATAGAAAAATACCGCTTCCACTTTCTCTTCTTCAGATTCATAATCAGATAAAAAACAGGACTTGAAATTTTACTAGATTCTTCTTTTTCATCCGACTTTCTTTTTTCACCGATTTTTAAATTTTTGTGGGTTTTGGGGATGAAGATTTTCTCAATGCTTTCCGTTTCATGATTTTCACAATTTTTTTCGGATCGTTAAGCTGATTCGATCTCACCTCTACTTTGCTAACACCTCCCTTAGACTGAAAATTAGTAGAAATCAAGTTAATTTCTTCATCTTGTGTTAAACCAAGACTAAATGATGGTAGTTCATCGGACCTAAAATTCATCGGTGGAATCCCACTAACTGAATTACTACGATTTGTATGTACTGGCATTATCGCGTAACTCCAAAAATTTCAAACCGCAAAAAAAAAAATCGCAGAAGAAGGTTGAAAAATGCCGAAATTTTTTTACAAAAAAAAAAGTTATATGAAAAAAAATAACATGCATTAACTGTAAAATCATCTTCCCTTAATTATTGGGGAACAAGTTTATCCAAAATTAGAGAGCAAATAGTGATTTTTTAAAAAAAAAAACGTTAGAATGGAGGAAACTGAAATAGGTAAATTGCTTGAAAATAGGATAAATTGCTTGAAAATATGTAAAGGAAAAGTAATTGGTGGAATTCAGAAATAGGTAAATTGCTTGAAAATAGGGTAAATTGCTTGAAAATAGGTAAAGGAAAAACAATTGGTGGAATTCAAGTGCTTAACTCTAGAAAAGTCAAAATATTGCTAGTTTTGACATAAGTTGTAATTTTAAGAAAGTGTTGTTATTAATTGTAATTAAGATCATAAGGTTGCTAGTTTCTGTAATTTTTACATAAAAATATGCTAGTTATATATAATATGTACATTAATGGATAAAAGAATATATAGATTTGTTTATTGATTATTGTTTTGATGAGCCATGATATAATATAAAAATCTTTTTCATTAATAGCCTCAACTATAGAATTATATGTCTCGACTACACTGCATGCACATTGAGAACCTAAATACACTATAAGCACAGGCAATTTTAAGATTTATGGTATGAATTCGGTAGAATTAGTAGCTTCGATTAAATCTTATATTTGTATTTTAAAATTCACTAAATGTATTCATATAATAAACTTTGCACCCCACTTTTTAGAACTGGGAAGTGCCAAAGAAGGAGAGAGCATCATTGTTCTTTCATCGATGGGGTTTTAAAACAACATGAAAAATCGAAAAAAAGCTTCATTCCACTTTTTTCTATTATATAGAACAGGTGGTTTCGACCACCTCTTATCCAATTACCAAAATATTCCTTTACTCCCACTTAATTACATACCATATCCCAATATATAATAATTTTATTGTATCATCATAATGGTTTAAATATTTAATATATTCTATTAATTTATATATTAATTAATTATAACTACATATTGAAAGTAATTTTATTTTTATTTAATTGGCTATCATGTTCAAAACTAATTTGTTACCACAAATCACAATAATTAATAACTTAAAATATTTAAAAGATATATAGAAATTTTATTGATTCTCATTATTTTAGCAATGCCACATAAATTGAGATAAAAGAAAAAGTAATGCAAATCATAATAATTAACAACTTAAAATATTTAAAAGATATATAAAATTTTAGTTGACTCTCAAAATTGTATTGAAGCCACATAAATTGGGACACAAGGAGTAAATATATTATTTGATAATTACGTAAAAATTATTATAAATCACAATAATTAACAAGTTAAAATACTTTTTTAAAAATAAATAAAAGTTTTATTCAACTCTCAAAATTTTATCGGTGCAGCATAAATCATGACAAAATAAAAAATTATTTTCGACCACCTCTTATGAAATTACCAAAAAAAAACCTCTACTTCCACTTAATTACATACCATACCCCAATATATAATAATTTCATTGTTTCATCATAATGGTTTAAATATTTAATATATTCAATTAATTTATATTAATTAACTATAACTACATATTGAAAGTAATTTTTTTTTATTTATTTAATTGGCTATCATGTTCAAAACTAATTTGTTACCACAAATCACAATAACTAATAACTTAAAATATTTAAAAGACATATAAAAATTTTATTGACTCTCATTATTTTAGCAATGCCACATAAATTGAGATAAAAGAAAAAGTACTGCAAATCATAATAATTAACAACTTAAAATATTTAAAAGTTATATAAAATTTTAGTTGACTCTCAAAATTGTATCGAAGCCACATAAATTGGGACACAAGGAGTAAATATATTATTTGATAATTACGTAAAAATTATTATAAATCACAATAATTAATAATTTAAAATACTTTTTTAAAAATAGATAAAAGTTCTATTCAACTCTCAAAATTTTATCGATGCAGCATAAATCATGATAAAATAAAAATTATCTTAATTAATTGCAACTAAATATTTAAAGTAAATCAATTTTATTATTTTAATTGACTTTTATATAGACAATTAATCTTTTTATTTATTTATTTATTTAATTAAATTTAAATTTTAAAATTATTTTTTCTTATATAGAAATACTAATATTTAAACTTAACTTAAAATTTTTAAAGTACAAAATTAATAAATTTAATTTAATAAAATAAATTTCTAATGAATATTTTCTTAGAATTTGTGTTGGGTCAATATGTATCAAGTTAAAAAGAAATAAAGAAAAATATATATTAAAATTTTATTATTGTGAAAGATAAATATAATGCACTATCCAATAATATTTAATAATATTATATTTTGCATATGCAAATATAACATCCCGTATTTAATTAATATACTATTCCAGTGAATTATCGATGATTACTATTGGATATGATAAAATTATATTAATGTTTATAGTAATAACATAATCAATCGCTCTTAATTAATTATTATGTGTCATCTAAGTATTAAGAAAATAAATAATATTTAATGAAAAATAAAATAGACTTAAAATGTGAAATTAACTTTGAATGTTTTAAATTAAATTTTCGTCTTTCGAATGATGATTTTACTATATCACTCCTTATTATAAGTCATTTATGTATTAGAAAAATAAGAATAACAAAATGATATGTCAACATAAAAAATTTGATTAACTATCAAAATTATATTAGTGCCACATAAATTGGGACGAGACAAAAGAAGATATAAAGCAACATATATTATATGAAAATGAAATAAAAAGTACTGTAAATAACAATAATTAACAATTTTTTTTTAAAAAAATTGACTGATTTCTGCTTCAGCTGCTTCAATCGTGATTTCAATGTACAGTGATGTTTAAAGAAGGTAAAATGGCATAATGAGATTTAAAGAGGATAAAATGTACGTAGTAAAGTGTGAGAAGAATAAAGCATAAGTAAATTTTATTACTATATTTTAAAGAAATTAAAGAAAAGAAGTATAAAGATTATTTGCAAAAGATTTTTACAAACTAATTTAAATATAAATAAAGTAAATTTAAGTACAAAAAATGCGTATCTATCACAAATTTGCTACCAAACACTTCGCACTTTCTTAACATTAGCAAATTTTCTATCAAATATGCGTAGCCATCTTTCTCAACTTTTTACAGCTCCTCAATATTAATTAACATTTCTCTGTTTTAAAAATAAAATAAAGAAAAGAAAATCTCAACTCTTCCTTCTCTATTAAAAAACAACACTCTTTTCCCGTGTTAAAATTATTAATTAAACAAAATAATAGCGAATCTAATGTGTGTATTCTCTTTATCGAGCAAGTTTACATGATTCTTAATCTTTGCGATATTGAAAATCAATAATCTGCTGAATATTTGATTTAAGCTATTTCATCAGATTTACGCCTCTTTTTTCTTTATATTTCTGATTGCAAAATTCAACAAGAAGGTTAAAAAAAGGTTTTCAATTGTGATCCCCTCAGCTCAATCATACTAATGAAAATATTTTGCTACTCAAACTTTCTACTCCAAGATAAATCCTAAAATTTAAAACTTGCAATCCACATGTTCTACTGTTGGTCCCGTGCTGACACGGGCCTTGCACTTCTAGTTATAATAGAAGTAGGATCTTTGGTGTGGTGAAACAGAGTGCTCAAAATCATTTTAAATATGGTAAGATGCATTAGGAGAAATAAAGTCCTCGTAACCTAGGAGGATTCATAGTAAGCCAAAAAAGATGTGTGTAAGCCTTTTTATCAGTAGCATAAATAAGTGTGTATTCGATCGCAAACAAGAAAATATTAGAATCCTTAAACTTCAAATTTTGAATCTATGATCTAACGAAACTACTCGATAACTTGAGATAATGTCTAGTCTAGTGACTTGGTCAAGAAATTAGCATCATGATATATCATGATATATTCTCATTGAATTCCAAATAGAATTTGGAATTGACCAAAATCCATTTGCATAACAAAGTATTTACTTCGTTCATCTTTATTTGTTCATTATTGACTTGGTACGTCTTTTAAAAAACAATAAATAATAGGGGATGAGTTTACTATTTCACTCCTTGAATATAATAAATTTAATACTTTGAAAAATATATAGGGGGATGGATGACTATAGTTAATAACTAAAGGTAACATGGACACAAATAAATAAATTATTCATTGAATTTTCAAAAAGAAAAATATTATAGATCATAGAAATAGTAAAGACGAATGGAGAAAATATTGTGACCTAATTAGTCAAATACTTTTACCCACATTCAGACTTTAAACCAAATCTTATAAGATGTGAAAATAGGTCTTGTAATTAGGAGTGTTTATGATTCGATTTGAGTTGATTTCCCATAGAAAAATCAAACTTGTAATTTGATTTTTCCAATTTTGAAATCAAATCAAATCAATTAAGATTTTTAGAATGACATTATATATCATATAAAACAAAAATGGAAATCATCAACTTTTTTATGGATCAATTTGGAATATTATATTTCAGTCCAACTTTTAAATGAGCTAAATTAGACATATTAAACCAACCTAAATAAATAAATGAGCGGTCACTATTTAATCGAGTTAAATAATTATATTTTTATGAACTAATTTAGTGTCTTATGTTCATCGTCAATTGAGTTGAATTATATAAATTCACCACCAACAAGAGAGTAGGTCTTTAGTGAATTTTATGACTACGGAAATAAACAAAGTAAACAGAAATTTGCAAAATGAAACAACGCATGAGATTTTACGTGAAAACCTCCTTACTCAAGGGAGGAAAAATCACGAGATGTCCTCACATGATTTCACCAAACTCTACTAGAATCAAGCCACCAAAGCGATTACAGACTCAAGCAAACTCAAAGGATTTAACTCTAAATACTATCTCTTGTAATACCTCTATTACAATCAAGTATGACAACTCTGCCACATCACTATCAACCAACTAACTCTAGTTGATTGCATGTTAGGAAACTGAAGTTTTGATGATGGACATATGAATGAAACATGTTGTGCAAGCTAGTCCACACAAGTGTAAAAAGAATAGTCACGGACAAGGCTACTATTTTGCGGAGAAATTTTGACTTTTGAAAGAGAGTCGCCACTTAATTTTGAAAAGGAATTAAGAAACCTTTATAAAACACTTTAAACGATCTAAAATAGAAAAATCATTTAAGTTAAGAGATTCTAGATAAGAGGTTCCTATTAACGTTTTAGGAAGGTGTTAGGCACCTAAAACGTCCGCTCACTTGCGGTTATCCGGACTGTTTGAAAATCGTCTTTGATTAACTTTGAAAAAAGTTTATTTTTTGAAAAGAAAGTAATTTTAGAAATATTTTGACGTTTATGCAAAACTAATTTTTAACAACTTGATTAGGGGACTAACTAGGTTCGCAAGAAACATGTAAACAAGTAAGCAAAAAGAAAAGAGAAAAGGGGAGAGGGGATTCAAGCCATTGGGCCCAAATCGATGAGACCTGTCCTAGTCTAATAGGGCCTTTGACCCATTTCACCTGTCCTCATCTAGATCTCGAGCCTTTAGTTCGAATCTTGCTCCACCTGTATTAGATACAAATTTGGCTTCGAGGCCCAAATGAATATTTAAATGAAATGAATAAAATGAATGACGACAAATAAAGTAATAAAAGTGAGATTTTCTCGAATCTCCTAGCTACAACAATAATAGATATCAGCTTCCTTCCTTCCATCGGCAACTTCTTTCTCCAAAATCAATCTCACTGGAAGGACTCGAGGGGGTGACTCGAATGTGAAGTGAACCATGACAAACCATCATTGAAATGCACATGGGAAGAGTCCCTTTTGGGACTCAGCATTTTTGCATGTCAACATAAGAAGGAAAAGGAGAAAGATTAGAATCAGCTCAAATGGACGATAATTATTTAATAGTCAAGCTTATGCACCCAGTTATCAAAACAGAACATACTAAAGGTCAGCGATAATCCGGAAAAATACAATCCCTATTCACCACAAAGAAACCATAAGACTATAATTGCTAAAAATAGAGATGCGGTTGTTTCAAACTCTTTTAACATATTAATGCGATCAAAGCTACAAAAGAACTCATAGATGACACTCGAAGTGCAACAAGATGTAATTATTTTTTACAAAGAGAATATGTATGCAATTTGAGAAGATAAAAAAGATTCTCTTAACTAAGAGACAAATGATGTCTTCGAGAATAAAGGCAGATTCAGAGTAAAGATGAAGAAAATTACATATTTCTAACCATCCTGAGACAAATGCTAATACATACAGGTATGGGAGAAAAGAGAAATCATGATCGATTGGTACGGGATCAAAGACAAATACACAGGAAGGCAAAATTATGAACTTGCATAAATTTTGGATAAGTTTCCAGCTACTTGTTTCCGAGATAGTGGCATCCATTAATATATGTAAAAGCTAAGTCCAATACTTTTATTCAAAAGAAATTGAACCAAACAAAACTAATGCACCTTTGACAGAGATTGACTGCAGTACCATGAGAAAAATCAATTTGAATAATCTGGTTCGAATATTGAGGTTCATGACAAGGGTGATAAAGCTCCTAATCCATTTATTGAGACACTAATAAAGTGATCAAGAACTTTTTGCAATTAGCAGGTATACTAAGCAAATAACATGGACTCTTAGGACTTAGCAGGTATGAATTGCGTGAACAACTTTCCTATCAAAGCATCACTGAAGTGTTGACTAATTATGAATTTAGTTAAGACACGACAAAATATAATAACCTTTTTTACATAAATTCTTACCAGGAGAAGATTAATATAAAGGAGAAAAATAATTTTTCAAAAGGGAAATGGATTGAAATTCATCTTTACAGATTTATACTTCAAAGCAAAACATGATTCTAGGGACGGAGGTTGATGAACTAGAAATACCCATTCTCTATTTGACCAATGAGAATGCTAATTCTCTTATGGGGAAAATTTGAACCACATTTAAAAGTAATCACCGAACTTCTATTTACCAAACTCAAGAAAACTCATGGAACATGTATGAACCTAATCCAAGCATGAACACCCGTCCCCTATTTACAAGTTGAAATTTAACCAAACAATCAGTATTATAATGCATTACTATGAATAGTGAGATCACAGATGAACAAAATGGGTTAAATCAATGACTACAGAGACTAAACAGTAATCCGGACAACTATACAAGGGTATTATCTCTGCTAAAGTAATATAACGATTACATAATTCTATAACCTCCGAAGCTCTCTACAGCAAAACAACCCAAGAAACATTATTTCTAAAATATTATTAAAGCTAGAAACAATTAGTATGAAGGGCAAGACGAATGAGAAAATGATAGATAAAATTAAAAGGGCAAAATATGTTTACCTTTTTCTTAGAAGAAATTTCCTCTCAAATTTTTGAACCTAGAAACTTTCGGACCCCCTGTTTCGATGCAGCAAATGGGACTCGAGGTATCAGCAAAATTTCACCACTGGGAGCGGGTGTTGTCGACTCGGGAACTTCCAGTTGATCGACTAGCTTCCCAGAAAGAATAGATGAGAATTTTTTTGCAAAATACACTATTTGATTTTGGAGTTCCCAACCCAACTTTTAAAAAAAAACTCGTCTGTTACGACTCCTATCTTCTACCTCAAAGCTTTGACCCCTTCCCCCCCTCAAAAGAGAAGAGAGCAACAGAAAAAGAGAATACAAATTCCCCAAAATTTCTCTAAAAGAAATCTAACCCTCCAATCTCCAATCCCTTTCTCGGCTCTCTGTGAGCTCTTTTATAGAAGGGATTGAGGGCATTCTAGGGATTTCCGAAAATTACCCATTTGAATTTCGAATTCCCTTCCTCCAGCTCCGTTTTTGTCCTCAATCCATCTAAAATTGGGTTTGATGGACCAATAGAAATGGGAGAAATGAATTCTTTCCCAGACCCAATGAAAAATTGCCAAATATGTACCTAATCCGTACCATTATCCCAAAATATGCAGAATATAGACGTTAGATGAACCAACTTACGCTTTTCTAGAAGCTTCTCGGATCGTCCATGGTACAACATCGTGTAGGACGCGCGAAGAGGATAAAGGTGAGCTAGTTGCGGGTCGACTCGGGGCTGGTCGAGAAGGATTTAGATTTTGGATTGAATGGTTGTTATTGTTGATGTTGAATATCGGGTGTTTTTGTGAAGAAGGGGGGATAAAGGGGATTATTAATGTGGGCCGGGTTAGGGGTTTTGGTTGGGTTGATATTGGATTGGTTTTGGGCTGATGCTTTTTAAAATAAGAAATGGGTTGCTAGGCATCTAGCTGTTGGGCCGAAATTGATATGTTGTTGGGTTATAGTGGGTAGATTAGGGATTTGGTCATATAGGGATTTAGGCTATTTATCAAATAGCCAACGAATGAAGAGTTTAGACAATCATATTTAAATCTTAGCCTGATTCAAATTAAATTGACCAATTATATTACAATTATGGTCAAATTAATTTCAATAAAGGTCTAATTTAATAAATTGACTAAATCAAAACGTCATTTGAAATGAATTAACAACCAATTCAATTCTGAAGTTTCTTGATCCAATAAAATCGAACTCCTGTTCATCCAAATAAATTATTTTTGCGAATAAATTATAATTAAATTAAGATTTTAATCATTATAAGCTTACTTCAACATAAGCTTTGATCATAATCCTCTATATGTAAAACCAATATTCAAGCCTCAAAATTGTATAATTTCATATAATTCAATACGACAATATACAATCGCTACTTAAAAATGACAAAATTACGTCCAGGAAATGTTTTGAAAATCCTTTATTTCGGATAAGATAAACGTTGTAATTTTATTTGAGAATCGAAGAAACTCCAAATTAAACTGAGTTATGGAGGGAAAAAATTAGATGTCAACAACTGCCCCCTCCCTTTGGGTAGGGTGGATGCAAGTAACCCTGGGCAAAGGGAGGTTGACGCTCTTAATTTTTGTCCGACCACAAATTCATATCTGAAAAGGGGTTGGATTTTGCATGAGTTTATGGAGTTATGGTCGGACCTCGGTATCAGGCTTCCTACATATCTCAGGTTACATGATAATTCAGGCCACTTGTAGTTCATGAAGCTTGATTTTAAGCACGATTTTTAAGAAAATTCACCAACTATCATGGTTTTAGAGTTTTTGGTTAAACCGAGAAGCTGGGGAATAAAGGGATTTGAGGGAGGTTGGAATGCAGTCGAGTTTTCTACATAGAGCCCAACCTACATATCCCCAGGACTCATGGAATCAGACTGCTTGTAGTTCGACTCAATCGGTAGAAAAGATAGTCTTTTATTTCAGACGATCTTTGGCTCAAGATGAGTGATAAGTTGATTGAGTTGCGGGAAAGAGGCTTGTAACCTCTTAACCATGAATGTGTAGATCTTCACATCCATAGGTAAGAATTTACCTGGGCATAATTTCCAAAACTCTAGGAGTCTTATCACTCAAATTTGAAAGAAAGAGAAGGTTACTCTCGGCATGAGTTTAGAAATATCCCGAAGGTGAAGCTGAGACCAGAATATCCAAAAATACCCACATGCCTTCTAATAGAGGCGTGGTTAGATAGTGGTGGTGATCATAATTTAGCTCGCATCTAGAGAGTTTGATATCCCTCTCCAGCCTATGTCCCGTTTTGATGCTAAGAAAGAGTTCCACGCTGTGATGCGCCCTATTTGAAGTTGTCAGCACCTGTGGTTTTGATTTGAGATTTTCATCCTCTTGGATTCTCTCGACAATGCTTCAAACAAAAAGAGTTAGTGCTAAACATAATTCACGAAAGAGGTATATAGTCTTTTACCATATCTCCACATGAGTTGTGGCTTGAAAAACAGAGTCATCTCTTTCTGTACCTATTTGGAATGAAATAACCGGCGATAACAAACAAAACAACCCTCTTGGTTGTTGTATAATTATGACATTTGTTGGTTGAATATGTCTTCAAAGTGGGGTGGCCCTTTTGGACACCGGTGATACTTTATGCAGAACGGTCCCTACAAATGTGTAATCTTATGCTTGTGTGGCAACCCTTTTGGTTACCTATATCACTTGTTGTATATGGAATTATAACCTCTGCGGTTATAGCCGATGATCGATTTATAAATTTTCCTTAAATTGTCAATGTTTGGATAATCTTGCGCACTATTTGACGTTGGATACGAGGCGACTTATAGATATCCTTTGAATTGTTAGCTTTTAGGTAATCCTGCATATTATCCAACTTTAGATAAGAGATGGCTTACAGATATCCCTCCAATATGACTTATAGATAGTCTCTCAGATTGTTAGTCTTTGGGTAATCCTGCACATAATCGATCTTGGATATGACGCGACTTATAGAGAACCCTTGGACGTATCAATTTGATAATCTTGAATATTCTCCGGTAAGGATTTAGTTGCGACTTACGGATAACCTTTGAACTATTGATTTTTGGGCGATCTTGCACACTATCCGGTTTGGATGTTGTTGTGGCTTACGGATGACCTACAAGCTATCAACTCATACGTGATCTTGCACACTATCTTATTTCAAATAATATGACTTATAGATGACCCTCAAATTGTTAATTTCTAGGAAATCTTATATATCATTCTTCCTTAGATAGCGACTTAAAGGCGTCCCTTCAAATCGTGTGCTCCTGATGTATTTAGATGCTAATTCATAAAATGATGAGATATCCTCGACACCAGCGTTTATATCTTGCGTGTCAAAAGATATAAAATGATGATGATATCCTCGACGCCAGTGTTGTGTCTTGTGTGTCAACAGATATATTGAATGTTGATGATATCCTCGACGCCAGCATTGTGTCTAGCGCATCAACAGATATTGAATGATGATGATATCCTCGATGCCAGCGTTGTGTCTTGCGTACCAATAGATATATTGCTGATGATATCCTTGGCGCCAGCGTTGTGTCTCACGTGTCAACAGATATATGAATGCTGATGATATCCTTAACGCCAGCATTGTGTCTCACGTGTAACCAAATATATATGAATGTTGATGATATCCTCGACACCAGCATTGTGTCTCACGTGTTAACAAATATATGAATAGCCTTCTTGGGCGAGGGTATGAGATGACCCTCTGGGAAATGATATGAAATGGACCTTGCGGAAATGATATGTGATTGCCCTTGCGGCAATGATGTGCAATGGGCCTTGCGGCAATGATATGTAATGGACCTTGCGGCAATGATATGCAATGGCCCTTGCGACAATGATATGCTTAGGCCCTCTTGGCAAATTTTAAAGTAATTTTACTTGACTTCATTTGTCAGCGCCTTGCTTTTTACATGTACCTGTACTCAAGGTAGACGATTAGTAGACACAAAGTCGCTTTTACTAGAGACTATTTTTAGGAAATTTCTAAATACAATGTTTGTGAAGAAGACAAGGCGCTATTGTTTGTCGCCCATGATCTCAAGAAATGAGATGGACAAATCAGAAGGTCCTCAATAAATGGGTATTAAACCTATTTTTCGGGCTACCCTAAAATGCCATTCTTGGGCATTAATGCTCTGTTGTGGCTCCCAATTTGCTCGGAGATTTTTGAAAGAGACCCTCACTTTCGTGTATTGATCCCTGCATCCACATAAAGATGATTAGTTTGAATGAAATTACTCCGTGTTGACCTTCTTCGATGCTTGATTTGCTGCTTTCCATCTCTTAGGCATTCCGTCATGTCGGGACTTCCATTTTGACACTCCATCCCAAGTGATGTTTAGGCAAGTACTAAATAAGTGAGTTGTAACATTTTTTTTGAAAATAGTCTTAATTTTTAGAAAATAATTTTGAAAGCTTCTGTAAAACTTTAGAAAAATCTCTGCTAGTCATGTCATGTACTAGCTCAACGAACGTCTTCCTTGTGGTTTTGACTATATCCGACAGATGGTTTCCAAAGCTCATGATCATTGCTGGAGGTTTTCTTCAAGTAGTTTTATCATAGCAAGAAATTGAGCTTGCCTAGACTATGTCGCAGCTGACTACTTTAAAAGCTTGGCCTTAATCTATGGTGCTGGGGGAATTTGAAATATGTTCCAACATCTGGTGGAAATTTTGAGGTCTTCCCTTAAAATTTCTGCCCCAGTTTAGAGTTGTTTGAGATGATACCAACTCAAGTGGATATGAAGCCTTTGCTGATCTTCATTCTCTTTGTTAGACGTTGATCTTCTCTTGTGAATTTTTGAGATTTCTTCTAAAAAATTCTTCCCCATTTTCTATTTTCTGGGGTTATATGACCGAGCCGTTGGGGCACCTACGTATCCCGTTGAAGCAGGAATCAGGTCAAACGTAGTTCAGAACTACGCTAGGCATATACAAAAGAAATTAATGGGTTGACCGAAGCCGACATGGGCCGCTTACGTATCCCTTTTATTGGGAATTTAGGTCATCACGTAGTTCATACATAAAGGGAAAGGATAGATTATCCTAAGGGGTTAACGGAAGCCGACATAGGCTGCCTACGTATCCCTTTCTTGGGAATTCAGGTCAAACGTAGTTCGTACATAAAGGGAAGGAATATATTTTCCTAAGGGGTTGACCGAAGCCGACATAGGCCGCCTACATATCCCGTTCTTGGGAATTCAGGTCAAACGTATATCGTACATAAAGAAAAGGAGTAGATTTTCCTAAGGGGTTGATCGAAGCCGACATAAGCCGCCTACGTATCTCGTTCTTGGGAATTCAGGTCAAACATAGTTCGTACATAAAGGGAAGGAATAGATTTTCCTAAGGGGTTGACCGAAGCCGACATAGGCCGCCTACGTATCCCGTGCTTGGGAATTCAGGTCAAAACTAGTTCGTACTTAAAAAAGAATTTTCAGGGTTAAATGGCCTTGAATACTATTATCCGTCTTACTAGGATATAAATAAGTACCTCTATGGATGACATGACGTTTGCATTACGTTTGTCTTGATAGATAAAAGGATCAAATGTCCAATGGAGTCATCTCCTTCCTAGTTAACCACCTCGGTTTCCTCTAGATTAGGCTTCATTGATTCTCGAACTCTTTGACTCTTCTGTTGACGCTTCTAGGGCTACCATTATTTTGCTTCTTGATATGACATGACAATGACAGGTTTTTAAGCTACTGTTATATGACGGACGATGAGTCATGAGTGTAATGGAGGTTCAATTCAATAATGTTTCCTCTAATTAATCTTCCATGATCCCGATTGTCTTGGAAAATTCTTCCCTCACATTTTCCCTTATTCCATCCTCGATACTATTGCTTATAGGCTTGAAAAATGATTGGTAGAGTCTAGTTTTACTACTAGTCATTTTTCTTTTCTTGTATCAAAACTATAGTCAAGAAGGGGATCTCTTATTCATTTTGATCTGGTGAAGTAGGGTCATTTTGTGCCAACACAGAGTAGTTTGTATTACCTGCAAAGTAAAAACAACTCAAACGCTGATGTGTTAGATTTCGTTAGTAATAAGTAAAGCAAGATGATAAGGTAGAAAGTAAACACATAGAGTTGTTTCTCATCTCATGCAAATTGATCCATGATGTAATAATGACACGAGGATTTCAATGAACAAGATTTTGCTCAATGATATGGATAAGTGAAATTTGTCGGGAAGTTTCAACTCTTCTTCTTAGGACAACAGAGCTTTTGGAGATATGGTCCGGGACAAAAGGCTGCCTACGTATCTCACGAAGAAGAAATCAAGCCCTACGTAGTTCTAAACTATAATGGCATTTTCTGATTCTAAAGTCAACTTTCCTAAAATGGTAGCGATCATTTTTTGGAAGTTGTAAGAATGACTACAGACTTTTCTAAGAAACTTGAGAGACTTGGTGTACTTTTGGTCGGATTTTTGTATAGTGGGGTATATTTATGCCTAGAAATGTTCTATGGAAAATGGGATTGGATCAGTTCGCCTTTGATTTGAATCAGCATAACACGTATAAGCACATAAACAGTTATATTATACAAGTATATTGTAATAAATGTGCATCCTAATTAGGTGACCCGTTTGAGCCAAGGGTTTAGGGTTAACGAATTTTAAAGAAAATATACGCCTTTTTAAAGCCAATCCATTATCCCCCAACTTTAAAGACACTAAAAGGGCATAAAGGCCACAAAAATATAAAAAAAGAGGAATACAATCTTTAGGGAAAGGGAAATAACATGAAAGAAGACACGTTCCCACACAGGGGATAAAAAATACTAATTCCTGAGTGCTTCTTCTATCAACCTTCGTCTTCTTAGATTCGTCTATTTCTTATATTGGTGACATCCGTTGACGTTCAAACTGTACCTTAGATGACATGCAACTAACCAAATCGATCAATTTCTTGTTGACTTGTTTCAATTCTTTCGTCAATCGGTGATTGAGGTATCCTTATACAAAAGTGAGTAAAGCAAGTCTTCTCCTGACCCCCAAAGAATAATGAATTGAATTAGGCAGGCATATATTTTTTTCAACACATAAATATGATTCATCTGTAATTAACTCGGGGTCAATAAATGCAGGACAGGTTTTCTAATGGGCCCAATACCCCGCTCGGGTATTGGGTCATCCTAGGCTCATGCCTAAAATAGGGTTTTGGTTTCGTTCTATCCACGGTGTCTAGAGTGGGTTTGAACACTGGTTCTCAAAAGGACAACTTGAGTTTGAAAATCTGAACAGCATCAGACGACTCACGTGTTAATAAACCGTTCGTATTTCCAACACATTGTTGGAATTGAACAATATGTGCCGGGACATCCACGAAACCCCAAAACAGTTTAAATAATGCAGAAATATGCCATGAGATGCGATAGTTAAACTTTATAGAATCGAAACATATAAACACATAAAAAGTTAATTAAAAGACGAAATCAAACATTTGGTTAGAACCTATTTAAAATTCCCCAGCGGAATCGCCATTTCTGTTTTGCGGAGAAATTTTGACTTTTGAAAGAGAGTCGCCACTTAATTTTGAAAAGGAATTAAGAAACCTTTATAAAACACTTTAAACGATCTAAAATAGAAAAATCGTTTAAGTTAAGAGATTCTAGATAAGAGGCTCTTATTAACGTTTTAGGAAGGTGTTAGGCACCTAAAACGTCCGCTAACTTGCGGTCATCCGGACTGTTTGAAAATTGTCTTTGATTAACTTTGAAAAAAGTTTATTTTTTTAAAAGAAAGCAATTTTAGAAATATTTTGAAGTTTATGAAAAACTAGTTTTTAACGACTTGACTAGGGGATTAACTAGGTTCGTAATAAACATATAAACAAGTAAGCAAAAAGAAAAGAGGAAAGGGGAGAAGGGATTCAGGCCATTGGGCCCAAATCGATGAGACCTGTCCTAGTCTAATAGGGCCTTTGACCCATTTCACCTGTCCTAATCTAGCTCTCGAACCTTTAGCTCTAATCTTACTCCACCGGTATTAGATACAAATTTGGCTTCGAGGCCCAAATGAATATTTAAAAGAAATGAATAAAATGAATGACGACAAATAAAGCAATAAAAGTGAGATTTTCTCGAATCTCCTAGCTACAACAATAATGGATATCAGCTTCCTTCCTTCCATCGGCAACTTCTTTCTCCAAAATCAATCTCACTGGAAGGACTCGAGGGGGTGACTCGAATGCGAAGTAAACCATGACAAACCATCATTGAAATACACATGGGAAGAGTCCCTTTCTTGACTCGACGTTTTTGCATGTCAACATAAGAAAGAAAAGGAGAAAGATTAGAATCTGTTCAAATGGACGATAATTATTTAACAGTCAAGCTTATGCACCCAGTTATCAAAACAGAACATACTAAAGGTCAGCAATAATCAGAAAAAATACAATCCCTATTCATCACAAAGAAACCATAAGACTATAATTGCTAAAAATCGAGATATGGTTGTTTCAAGATCTTTTAACATATTAATGCGATCGAAGCTACAGAAGAACTCATAGATGACACTCGGAGTGCAACAAGATGTAATTATTTTTTACAAAGAGAATATGTATGAAATTTGAGAAGCTAAAAAAAATTCTCTTAACTAAGAGACAAATGATGTCTTCGAGAATAAAGGCAGATTCAGAGTAAAGATGAAGAAAATTACATATTTCTAACCATCCTGAGACAAATGCTAATACATACAGGTATGGGAGCAAAGAGAAATCATGATCGATTGGTACGGGATCAAAGACAAATACACCGGAAGGCAAAATTATGAACTTGCATAAATTTTGGATAAGCTTCCAGCTACTAGTTTCTGAGATAGTGGCATCCATTAATATATGTAAAAGCTAAGTCCAATACTTTTATTCAAAAGAAATTGAACCAAACAAAACTAATGCACCTTTGATAGAGATTGACTGCACTACCTAGAGAAAAATCAATTCGAATAATCTGGTTCGAATATTGAGGTTCATGACAAGGGTGATAAATCTCCTAATACATGTATTGAGACACTAATAAAGTGATCAAGAACTTTTTGCAATTATCAGGTATACTAAGTAAATAACATGAACTCTTAAGACTTAGCAGGTATGAATTGCGTGAACAACTTTCCTATCAAAGCATCACTGAAGTGTTGACTAATTATGAATTTAGTTAAGACACGACAAAATATAATAACCTTTTTTACTTAAATTCTTACCAGGAGAAGCTTAATATAAAGGAGAAAAATATATTTTCAAAATGGAAATGGATTGAAATTCATCTTTACAGATTTACACTTCAAAGCAAAACATGATTCTAGGGACGGAGGTTGATGAACTAGAAATACCCATTCTCTATTTGACCAATTGAGAATGCTAATTCTCTTATGGGGGAAATTTGAACCCCATTTAAACGTAATCACGGAACTTCTATTTACCAAACTCAAGAAAACTCATGGAACATGTATGAACCTAATCCAAGCATGAACACCCGTCCCCTATTTACAAGTTGAAATTTAACCAAACAATCATGAGTATAATGCGTTACCATGAATAATGAGATCACAGATGAAAAAAAGGGTTAAATCAATGACTACAGAGACTAAACAGTAATCTGGACAACTATGCAAGGGTACTATCTCAGCGAAAGTAATATAACGATTACATAATCCTGTAACCTCCGAAGCTCTCTACAGCAAAACAACCCAAGCAACATTATTGCTAAAATATTATTAAAGCAAGAAATGATTAATATGCAGGGCAAGACGAACAAGAAAACGATAGATAAAATTAAAAGGGCAAAATATGTTTACCTCTTTCTTAGAAGAAATTTCCTCTCAAATTTTCGAACCTAGGAACTTTCGGACCCCCTATTTCGATGAAGCAAACGGGACTCGAGCTATTAGCAAAATTTCACCACTGGGAGCGGATGTTATCGACTCGAGAACTTCCAGTTGATCGACTAGCTTCCCAGAAAGAATAGACGAGAAAATTTTCGCAAAATACAATCTTTGATTTCGGAGTTCCCAACCCAACTTTCGAAAAAAAAAACTCATCTCTTAAGACTCCTGTCTTCCACCTCAAAGCTTCGACCCCTTCCCCCCTCAAAAGAGAAGAGAGACCCAGAAAGAAAGAAGACAAATTCCCCAAAATTTCTTCGAAAGTAACCTAACCCTCTAATCTTCAATCCCTTTCTCGGCTCTCTGTGAGCTCTTTTATAGAAGGGATTGAGGGCATTCCAGGGATTTCCAAAAATAGCCCATTTCAATTTCGAATTCTCCTCCTCCAGCTCTATTTTTTTCCTCAATCCGCCCAAAATTGGGTTTGGTGGACCAATAGAAATGGGAGAAATGAATTTTTTCTCAGACCCAATGAAAAATCGCCAAATATATACCTAATCCGTACCATTATCCCAAAATATTTGTTCATCTTTAGTTCGATATAAGAGGAAATCAGCATCAACTCAAAATACTACGCTCTAAGATCATCCTACTAATCCCACTCTCTATATGGGACCCTAGCATTTAAATAAGGTGGGCAAAACATAAGAGACAACAATTTAATACCGCACACAGAAGAACCTATGTATGTATCTTCTACTGTAGGTATTTCTTTACTAGTAGATTATGTGTATTGATGTAGTGGACAAAATATATTATGGTGTGATAGTTAGTGATATTTTGGGCTTTCATTTACGAATTTCTTCTTTATGAAATCTTATAGGTGATATTTTTCATATTTATTAAATTATTCAATGGATAAATCTTGAATTAGAATGCCAAGAAATGCACCAGAGTATTTGCTTGGTTTGAATCAGGTTCTAGATTTTGCATTTACCAATGGAGCTATAGGAGATAAAATAAAACGCCCATGTCTTGTATGTGGTTTTACAAAGTAAAAAACAAAAAATGTGGTGTTTCACCATTTGTTGGACAAGGATTTCCCTCAACATTACGTCACTTGGGTTATGCATAGGGAAATGAATGTTTTGCCTAATTCCAAAAAACTAGAGGTCGCTCAAGATGCACCACCTTTTGAAAATCCTATTGAATTATTGATTAATGAAGTATTCGGGGGTTTAAGGCATGAGAATGTTAATGCAGGCCCGTCACAAGTAGCGGGGGAAGAAGAAACTTTACATTATTTGTCTTGTTCAAATAACAAAGATTATTTTGAATTGCTTAAAGATAGAAGTGAAGATTTTTATGAAGGATCCAAGTACTCAAAGTTGGATTTTTTGTTAAAGCTTTATCACATAAAGTGTTTGTCTGGGTTAAGTGATAAGGGAATGACTATGCTGCTAGATCTACTTAGGGATGCATTTAAATTTGCAAAGATCCTTATATCTTTTTATGAGGCTAAGAAAACCATCAACAAATTGTGTCTGGATTATATCAAGAGATGCTTGCCCAAATAATTGTATGTTGTACTGGGAAGATGATATTAATGAAGAATCATGCAAATATTGTCACACTCTAGATGGAAGCCCGATAAGGATATCAATCTTGATCATGCTCCTAGTACAAGTAAGAAACAAAAGAAGAAGCAAAAGAAGAAGTAAAAAAACCTGCAAAAGTTCTGTGATACTTTCCATTAAAACCAAGATTACAAAGATTGTTTATGTGCTCTAAAGTTGCAGAGCATATGAGATGGCATGCAGAGGATGATAAAAAAGATAGAATCTTAAGGCACCCTCGAGATGGTGAAGCATGGAAAAGGCTTGATACAAATTATCATAAATTTGCTTCTGATCCTCGAAATGTTTGATTAGGACTAGCTAGTGATGGTTTCAATCCTATTGGATCGATGAGTACTAACTACAGCATTTGGCCAGTGGTTTTGTTTCCATACAATCTTACTCCTTGGTTATGTATGAAGCAGTCAAATTTTATCCTCTCAATGATCATTCCAGGTCCACGTACAGTAGGGAATAACATAAATGTATATTTACAACCACTTATTAAGGAGTTGAATGAGTTGTGGAGTGATGGTGTGGATACTTTTGATTCATCAAAGAATGAAATATTCAAGATGCGTGCAACACTTATGTGGACAGTTAGCGATTTTCCTGGACTTTATATCTTATCTGGTTGGAACACGCATACTGGTCTTGCATGTCCTTCTTGTAATTTTGATGCAGAGCCTTGTCGACTTCCTCATAGTAGAAAGTGGTGTTTTATTGGCCACCGTTGATTCTTGGCAAGAAATCATAAATTTCGACTGATGAGACATTATTTTAATGGAAATATGAAAGAGAGGGCCCCTCCAAAGAAGTTATCTGGGTCAGAAATTTTACAGCAGGTGAAAAATATCAATGTCACATTTGGAATACAATCAGAGTGACTGAAAAGAAAAAAGAAAAAGAATGTTGGGGAAGATACAACTCAACAATGGAAAAAGAAAAGCATATTCTTTGATCTTCCATATTGGGAGTTTGATCTGTTGCCCCATAATTTAGATTCGAAGCATATTGAAAAGAATGTGTTTGACAATGTTACATACATTTTGTTAAATGATAAAGAAAAGTCAAATGATCATGCTAAGGCTCAAAGCGATCTACAAGATATGGGTATAAGGCATGATCTTTGGGTCGGCGAGAATGATTAGTGTAAACTTGCTACATTTGCTATTCCAAAGAACAAGAAAGTGGACTTCCTCAAGACTTAAAAGAATATCTCAGTGTTGGGTGGTTATTCAAGTAATATATCTCGTCGTATTGATTTGCATCAAAAGAAATTTTTTGGATTAAAAAGTCATGATTGTCATATTCTTATGCAACAGTTTTTACCCGTATAAATTCGCAACGTGCTTCCAAGATAGGTTGTTGCAACTTTGGTTGAGTTTTCTTCCTTTTTCAGGCAGCTTTGTTTAAAAAGTTTAAGTCTTGTAGATTTAAACAAGCTATAAAATCGAATTGTGGAAACTCTTTGCCATTTAAAGATTTTGTTTCCTCCATTATTTTTTACTGTAATGATTCATCAAACTGTTCATCTAGTTGATGAGGTAAAAAAAGATGGCCCGGTACATTATCGCTGGATGTATTCTGTTGAAAGGTAAGATATTCGTTATTCAAAATCATTTTAGTTGATTTTTCAGTAGTATTTCAACGTAAATGTTTCATCTTACATATTAATAATTTTTGGGCATCGATTTTTAGGACATTTTAAGTCCCTTATAGGGAACAAATCACAAGTAGAAGGTTCCATAGCTGAAGGTTACATAGTGGAAAAAGCTCTTACTTTTTATTCTCGTTATTTTGAGGAAATTGAGTTAAGGTTAAATCGACCTAAACGTGTAAATAATGAACCAAGCCAAAATGAGGCTTCTGAAAAGTGAAGTATGTTTCCTTAACAAGGTAAGCATGTTGGAGGCTTCATAACAAAATCACTGACTCATTTGGAGAAAACACAAGTTCATCGATATGTGTTACTTAATTGTGCGGTCGTGAAGCCAATTATTGAGTAAGAAATCTACATTGATTTGATTTGTAAGATATGTTTTGAGCAGTTCGATTAAAATTGCTAATTATACTGCCTTTATAGTGAATTTAGAGATTACCTCAAAAGAAGTACAAGAGGCCGAAGAGTTTCAGCAATAGAGGTAGAGAGAAGAGTTAGTAAAGAGTTCCCTGATTGGTTTTCTAAGCGAGGAGTGAATGATATTATAATTTTTTTGATATAACTCTTTATATCAATTTATAATTTCTGATATAAGTGTTTTATATATTTAGATTATGAATCCGGATATAGCAGATACTATCTCTGATGAGATGAAGTTCTTAGCACAAGGTCCAGCCCGAGATACAAGAAGATTCAGCATTTATAACACTAATGGATTCAAATTCTGAACTTTGTCTAGAGAACATGGATTAAAAACTCAAAATAGTGGAGTTTTTCTTGTCTCTAACACTTCTTGTGTCGTATCTAGTGCTGATAGACATGCAACACAAACAGACCTACCATATTATGGGAAGTTGGAAGATATTATTGAGCTTAATTATTATGGTCAATTTTGGGTTGTTCTTTTTAAATGCCAGTGGGCTGACACTACTCGGAACAGAGGGTTCAAAATAGATGCTTGGAAGTTTAATTGTTTCAACTTTTTAAAAGTGATTCATACTGGTGATCGTGTGGATGATGACCCATATATTAAAGCATCACAAGAAAATATGGTCTACTATATTGATGATGAAAATGATAAAGAATGGAGTGTGGCTGTACATCTAAAACCAAGAGATTTGTTTGACATGGGAGAGGTTGATGAAAAGGAAATATCTGAGAATGAGCCATACCAACAGCAAGAATTTGAACAATTTTTTGATGTTGATTATGAGAATGTCCAAATTCCAATAAAGGAGCATATGACTGAATAGATATATCTTTATTTTTTAGTTTCATTTGGCACTTTGTTTGACTCACTTGATTAGTGATTTTTTTTAAGACTCATACATTTATAGTCGAATATCATGAATTCTAAATGCAGTTGGTTAATGGAGTCTTGAGTTCAACTCCTTAATGCTTTGAATGTTATACTAGCTATGATCATCCAATCAGGTGTTCTTTTCATGTTCTTATGCCCTTATGTAGTTTGTTGGTGTTAGGTATTAGGTTCTATAGCTTTTTTGTGGGAACAATTGAAACTTTATACTTGTTAAGCTGGGTTTTGCTACTGATACATTTATAGTTAAATGTCCTGAATTCTAAATGCAGTTGGTTTTTGTCTAAGATGATGCCTTTTTTGAACCTCATTGATAATGTTCATTTGATGATTTTTGTAATGCTAACTACTCCATTATGGTTTACATTTGAGCGGTGAAAGAGTTGTCAACCACTGAAGTTATCAAGTTTGTTTGGCTTCCCCAATTCCTTTTTTTCTTTTAGAACATAGACGTGTGCTTGCCATGGTTTAAGGTACTTGCGTCCAGGTTGCGCCTGAGATGTGCCTGATCTGTGCACGCAGGTCCTTGGCAGCTGAAATCAGTGGCTACTGCGTCCTAAGTGCGCTGGACCTGCGCCAGGACAGGTTGAGCGGTTCCAACGCAGGTTGGGACAGAATATACTAGCGTATTTGCATTTAACTTCAGGCCACTTGCGTCCATGGTGCGACTGACCTGCGTCTGGACTACTGCAGAAGTTCCAGCGCAGGTTGAGATAGATTGCGGCACCAAAAACTAGCTTACCCTGCGTTCTATCTGTGCTTGATATGCGACTGGACTGCTGCAGCAAATCCAGCACAGAATCAAGCAGTGTAGCTACTGCGAATTCATTCCAAAAGAAGGCTATCTGTGTCCCAAATGCTTAGCACCTGTGGTTGGACTGCTCAAGCAGGTACAGTGCAGGTCGCTACAGCTTAGTGCCCGAATTTTGTGTGTTAAATTCTTGGCCTGCGTCTATGCTAACTATTATTATCTTGAACTTAATGATATATTTATTCTAAGCCGCAATCTCATCCCTAAAAGGTACATACAATAAGGCTACCAAGTGTTGATTTTATCACATGGCACATGGTTTCCTTACCTCTATTAAATTTGAGATTTTATGATCCCTTTCTCATTGAGTCAAATGTATTGTTATCTTTTTTAATACATTACTGTGAAGTATAATATTTCTACTTTATTGTTTTTATTGCTTTGTCTTATCAATGGTTGTGAAAAAAAAGAAAAAAGGTTCTCCATTATGGTGGTTTATTTCTCCAGGGAATGAAGACAGTTGACTTAAGAGTAATTGCTACCACATCGAATGTACTTAGTGAAAGAGTATCTGAAACTGAGAAGATACAGTAAAATAGTTGAGTCAGGTTGATCATAGATGGTTATATTTGCACTTTGAACTCCACTGTTGCTTATAATTATTTGATTAATATGTTTTAGTGAAGTCTACTGTAGTTGTGTTGTACTGTTACAACTGTGAGGTGTAACTTCCTAGATGTCATCTTACTAAGCACTATATTGTTTACTGCAGATATTCCAAAGTTCAAGCGAATGCCGAAAAAACAAAAACTAGGTCTGTCGGTATCTACATCACAAGGTACTGAATCATCACCTTCTTTTCTGGACAAAAAAAATCTGTCTCCGCTAATTCATCATGCACCATAACCATCTCGACCAGTTTATTCAGCATCCCATCCAGCTCCTATATATCAGGACACTCTGCATCCGGGTCGGATAGTTTTCCCTAAATCACAACCATCTCCAACAGATCACTTGACTTCATATCCATCTTTGGTTGGTCGGAACTTATCACAGCCATCTCATGTTGGTCGGGACTCATCAACTCCATGTCCTGTTGGTCGGGACTCATCACAGCCATATCCAGTTGGTCCGGACTCATCACAACCATCTCGATCAGTTCACTCTACATCATATCTGGGTCTGACAAATCAGGACTCATCACAGTCATCTCGATCAGTTCAATCTACATCACATTCGACTCCAACAAATTAGGACTCATCACAGCCAGCTCCAACAGATGAGGTTGCACCCCAAAAACGTTCTGGACGTGAATCGAATACACATTGGTTCGTAGACGCAATAGGTATATACTTCAGATTATCAATACATATTCAATAGATCTTTCTAAGCCAATGTAATGTCTCTCATAGCTTCACCAAATCTCTTTTCTTATAACAGATTCAAGAAATAATGTCAAGAAAATCAAAGTGAAAGCTAAGGAAGTACTGAATTTAACAGGTGAAAAACGTATCGTGGTTAAGTTTGATGTTTATGAAGAACCATTTGGGGAAGCAAGTAGCCTACTTTAGCGCTTTTGTGGAATATTAGCGTGTGATTGCTCTTTATTTCCAATCAACTTTGAGAAATGGTCGAGTTTACCTAGGACATACTTCAACCGCGTCTTCGAACATATAATAAAGGTATACGCTCTAAATTCTGATGAATATACCACTAATTAATTTTGTCTTTGAATTTTATATTTACATGTAGTGGAAAAGCTAACCAATATTTTCATTTTGAAGCCCAAATTCTTCTTTGACACAGCCGAATCAATTGCTCGACTCATGTTTCTTTATCTATTGGAAAAAAATGGGCTACAAATAAGATTAACATATGGAATGAAGTTGATGATCCACTTAAAAGTAAAGCTCAGATTTTGGATAAGGTGCCAGATGGGATCCCACCGGATCAATGAATTTCTTTTATTGAATACAATTTTAAAGAATCAACAAAGGTATTTATATATATGAATTTCTTTATAGTTGTATAATTATTTTTTTCTAATTGAGGTATAAATATATTTTTGTAAGAAAACAAAGTAACCGTAAAAATCGAAAGAAACAGACAATTCCACACACCGGTGGCTCCAAAGCCAATGCTACAAGAAAGGGTTAAATGGTGAGTGAATTAACCTCGAATGTAATTATTCCTAACTAGTAAATTATTTTGATTATGTTTTTTAATTTATAGATGGCCGAGATTGGACAATGTCCTGGCCGAGAAAAAATGAACCTTGCTACTCATAAGAATCAAGATGGAGTATATGTTAATGAAGCGTCAAAAAAAAATATGAGAGTTATACTTATGTGCCATAGACTCTTGTCGAGTAATCAACTGCGGTACATTTCTATTTTTAATTTATTTTGAAAATAAATTTTCTATATGTAGGAAAAAATTAAGTTAGCTTTGAGCCAAAGCGCAACAGATGAGTCTCAAATTTCGCCAAATAATGCCGTTGGTAAGGTTCTAGGGCCAAAGCACTCTGGAAGGGTGAGATTCTTGGGATTAGGAGTCATTCCTAGTAGAGTTTTCATACAAGATAGACCTCATTTTGGTGCTACAAGTGCTTCAAGTAGTGGAGGTTCTTGTTCGTTTCAATGTCGAGATAACTTTGCTTAAATGATGAATTCTCACAATCAGATAATGAGTGATTTGAAGGCATATATGATAATGAAAGAAGGAACGATACCAGAACAATTTGTGGGGCTCTTTGATTCTCCTTCAATGGTTTCTCCCACAACGGTAAGTAAAGTTCTCTTTACTTTTTTTTCAATTGAATCGGTTGAACTTGGCATGCAAGTTAGTTCTCTGCATTAACAATTTTTAGAGGGTTCTATTACCAAGATGTAAAGGTGTTATTTAAGTATATTCATGCACCAGAAATTTGATAATTCTAGTGAAAAACTATATCAACCATTCAGATTCAGGTGCATATTCTGCTAAGGTTACACTCTGTCATTATTGTTTAATTAGAGATTGTTGAGTGTGTACAAGTTTAAAATGTATGATAGAAATATTTGGAAATTGTAAATATGTTACAAGTTTCTTCTTATGTGCTTCTTCATATTAATTTTTTCATTTGATTAGACAGATTTCAAGCAAAAGAGCCATCGTGAGCACTCTCCTCCCAGAACCAGGAGGACCCTTGAATAAGATATGTGGAAGGATTTCATTTGAAGAAACCTATAACAACAAAACTTAGTTTATGATCTAAGCAGAAAAATGTGAAAGCAAAGTGTCCTAGTGAGTGTATGAACTGGAGTGGCGGTGGCATTTTCAAAAATGAACTGGGGAAACTATAGTCTTCATCCTAAAATCCACTAAATGGTTTTCTTACTTTAATCAAGAGAATAAAGCATAGACTAACCTGTTCGATGTAGTGGATGAGGCTTTCGTCAGTGATTTTGTTTCCAAGATGGTCAGTCACGTGGAAAACTGGTAAAGATATAACCAAAAAAGATTAATAATCATATAGTTATGAATGACTCAGATATAGATCAGAAAGTTGTTACTTGCATTTTAAAATTGGATTATAATATTCAGACCAGCTGTACGTTTTCTTGATTTATTTTGGGAAAAAAGTTAAAGTGATTGGTGAGATGAGAAAAGGTATAGAGGAAAAGGACAAGTTCTGGAGAGTCTTCTCTTGAGGAACTGCAAGTTCCCTTCTTGATACAAGAAAACTCTGCTTCTGGTTGCTTCTTTTTTCTATTTTCAATGAAATTTCTCATACTTTTGGTTGTCCTTCCACTAGCATCACTCATATTACTGCTTTGCCTACTTGTGAAAGTACACGTGCTTTTAGTTGTTTGAGTCATAGTATTACTAGATAAATTTCTTCTTCCACTCTGATTGAAAGTAATAGGTGTTTTTAAAGATTCAACATTTATATTAGTCAGTACCTGAGGCTTTTTATCAAATTTACTTTCTGTAATCTTCTGCATGTTCAACGATCCATAGTCCCGAGAAAAGAAAATGTCACCAGGTGAAATGGTTTCTGTGCTTTCAAACATAGGATTAGCACCAGTAGTGCTTCCAGAAATCTTTGTGTTGGCGATCATTTCATTAAGTTCACCTCCTGTAGGTCCATGTTTATTAGGAATTTCCCTTTCTTTCCGCGACAAGCTCCTAACTGGCAATTGGGATTGTTTATAAATACACATATTTTTCATAATTAGCAAGTGCTGACATATGACATATTTAGCATAACAAAACATGTTGTCTATTCTTAGCCAATGATTATAACTTAATTATAATCATATAGAATTTCAAATCAAGGCTGCATATACTGCATAGTTAACTTGTACTGAAACTTTTTAGTTGGGGATTCAAAAAAATTATCTGTAAGACACTTAAAAAAGCAAGAATATATTATCCAACTAATTGAATTCTGTCCAAGCTCTTTGTTCTTGTTCATTTGATTTCATCTGATTTTCAAATCAAGGCTGCAAATCAATATTATGCTGACTGATTTTCATAAGCTAGAGCTAAAGGATGGCGGGTGAAGTAGGTTGATAGCCGGCGTAAAAATAATTAAATTATGATGAATCCTCTAAACATATACAGAGGATTTAATATAATGAACTTCAACTAGTTTTGGATAGAGATGTATGTTTATTGAACTTTTTTGTACTTGAGTTATAAGGACTGAAAGTTTATCGATTGATTCTTATACTTTGCATTTTTATGTAGCCAAGTGATGCGGCTAGTGGACCCATTTCACCTATGGATGCAAGGAGATCATGCGATGATAATGATCGTAATGACATTCTTAGATTTCATTGGATTTGTCTTGGATATTCAATTATGATGATGTAATTGTGTTGTTGGACTGAATCTTAGAAATATTGAAGGTTTTGTGTTTAAATTTGATTTTGTACTTCAAAGATACTACTTAATGTTGAAAATTTGACGTTTGAAGCTATTAATGTTGAAAATTTAATTTTGAAGTTTAATGTTCAATGTATTTTTGATATGCTTGTCAATTACAATGTTTAGTTACTTTTTTGTATTAATAATATATGAATTGAACAAATAATGAATTGTTGGTTATTGAAATTTGAGCTAAAATTAGAATCTATAATTAGTTATTGAAAAATGATGGGTCCTACTAATTTTTTTTTTTAAAAAAACAATTGCGGAGGTTTTAACCCCCACAATTTTTAAATAAAAAATTATTATAAAAAAAAAAATTAGAATAACGGGGGTCAGTAACCGCCGTAAAATAATTACGGGGATCACAACCACCGCAAAATAACCGCCGCAAGTTAATTATGGAGGGCGAAAAAAAATCGCCGCAATTCGTTTGTGACGGCTCGAATTGTGGGGGTTTTGGGAACCCCCGCAATTACATTTTGCGGGGGTTTTAAACCCCCGCAAACTGCAAAATTAACCCCCGCAATTTGACCCCTTTTTTGTAGTGACTTTAACGGATAAAATAAATATTATTAGATAGTATTTATTTTTGATACAACGAGCAAATAAAAATAAATGAGAAAGTATATGGCAGAGTGTCATGGACTAGTAGTAATGTACAAGTTAACGAGAATTTTATTTATCACTTTGCATGATTTACCCTCTTACTACGACACCTTTTACATGATTTTTTATTCAGAAATTTCTTTCATTTAGATTATAACTAGTGTACGTGTTCGCACGATACGCGGATAATATTAATTTTTTTAAAATCATTTCATATTAAATGTCTTGTTTAAATTATGTAGAGTAAAATATTTGAGTTGGGTCGGGTTAGAATTGGGTTAAATTAGTTGGATCGGATTAGGTTTATTTAAGGGGTCATTAATTAAATAGAAAAATTAAATTAAACATATGGCATCACCACAGGACGAGTGAAGTACACTCCACTCATTAAACTTGGGCATGAATGTTGCGGGGAGGTAATAGTTTCACTTTTATATAATATAGGTGTGTAATTGGTCAGGGGCAGAGCCAGTGTGCTTGATGGGGGTTCGGCTGAAACCCCTACCTTTTGCGTAGACCCTATATTTGTAATTAAAAATTTCAAAAAATATGTATAATTATATATGTCCGAATCCCCATACAAACATGGTTGGTAGTCCAATGGTAGGCGCGTCACCTCCGCATTCCTGAGATGGAGGTTCGAACCCCCAAACTTTAAATCCTGGCTCCGTCTCTGTAATATGAAGTGAAAATCATGACTTTTCCCATCAATCATATGATATACACGATTACATACAAATTATTTAAAAATAAAATAAAATCAAAAGGGACTCCAAAAAGAATCAATATCTTTTCTAGTAAAAAATTAAATATTGACCAATCAATATTAGAAGCTGAGAGAATAAACTATTAAAATCTCCATGTCTATATGTGTGCGCGGAAAGAGAGTGAGATTATTATAAAGTATTTATTAAAACCGAAATAAAAAAATTTAAAATAATATATTTTAAACATTTTTTTATAACATACTAAAAAATGTTAGTATGGTGTACGTAGCACACCAATCGAAATCATTTCCTATTAAATTATTTATTTGATAGGAAATCATTCCCAGAGAAATTAT
Source organism: Capsicum pubescens (assembly GCA_030864215.1). Taxonomy (NCBI): domain Eukaryota; kingdom Viridiplantae; phylum Streptophyta; class Magnoliopsida; order Solanales; family Solanaceae; genus Capsicum; species Capsicum pubescens. Next base: position 21,032,827 of record CM061545.1, read on the forward strand.
TTTTTTATTATTTAAAAAGTTAATCATATATGTTACTTCCTCCGTTTCGAAATAAGTGAATTATTGGAGTATTTATTGCTGTTTCAAAATAAGTGAATCATTGAATTTTTTTTCAAATTTGCTCTTATGATTTGACAACTAATTAACTTTTAAAAAAGTATTACAAGATCATCTTTTTCTTTTTTTTTGATTAAAATAGAAAGCTGTGTTAAATTTATGTCTTTAATGTTTTTTCTTAATATGTGTGTCAAAATTTAACAATTCATTTATTATGAAACGGAAGGATTATAAAATAATAAGATAGACATAAAGTTATTGTTTATAATAATACAACTTATGGAATATTATCATTACAAAAAAATTATTCAGTGGCCAACAGTTAACTAAAGCTGCAGCTATCACGAGATTTTATTTGATACAATATGCATGTTGGATATGTAAATGTAATTAAATTTATCTTAAAATAAAAAAGTGTACACCACACAGGAATGTCTGCCACATGAAATACATCATGGAGATTTTTTATTTTTTTTTGGTAGGGAATCATTAGCACATCGATCCATTATTAATTTCTTGGGTCGGGGTATATTGGGAAAACAATTTTTTTATTTCGCTTCTCAATCTATTCCATCCGTTTCGTATTAGTTATTTCCTATGAACTTGATATATAACTTACATAAATTTTTAAATCTTTAAATGATATTATATAAAATCTCGACTATTTTATTAATTATATTTTATCTCGATTTTTTGAAATGATGATACATATAAAAAAGTGATACATTAGAAACTAACAAGATATTTATTTAAGGAAGTAATAGATTCTCTTTTATTCATTGTATTCTTTTATTTAAGGAAAGATATCTAATTTTTCTCTTTTTTTAGATTTAATTTAGGTGTTTTAATCATGTTTCTCTTTTTCGTCTTTAATTATGAAATATATGTTTTTTTGATCTTTTTTCGTCTTTAATTTTAGTCTGTCTTTTTTAGATTTAATTTTAATTATGTTTCAATTTTACTTTTAATCTTTTTTAAAAAAATATTATTACTTTTGTTTCCTATACTGACTATACCATTACCTTTCATTAATAACATATGAATCACCCAATAATTGAAATAAATAATTGTATCTACCATATGAATCACCATAATACCATATATATCATCCATTAATATCATATGAATCACCCAATAATTGAAATAAATAATTGTATCTACCATATGAATCACCATAATACCATATGTATGAATCACCCAATAATTGAAATAAATAATTGTATCTACCATATGAATCACCATAATACCATATATATCACTCATTAATATCATATGAATCACCCAATAATTGTATCTACCATATGAATCACCATAATATAATATGTATATCACCCATTAATATCATATGTATCACCCGTTAAAATCATATAAAATGTATTTATCGTATAAATCACCATAACACCCTTATAATGATATCATATTTATCATTCATATGAATCACCAATAAAAAAAATAAACGTGTATGAATAACTAAATAAATTTATATATGTATGAATAGATTTTTTTAAATAAAATGGGAGAGATTTTAGAACAGGAAAAAAAAATTGCCTGCATTAATGGAGGAGAAAAATCAGGATAAAAGATGATTTAAGTATTAAAAAATGACCTAAATTTGGCCACAATTGTGAAAAGACTGCAATGACCTTTTTCTTTCAAAATTCTTTTTTTTAATCAAAGAAAATTAAATTCTTTGTTATTCCGTAAACTTAAAAGTCAATTCTCACATTGAAAACTATTCTTTTACTACTATTTCCTAGACCTCAAATCAAAATTTTATGTTATTAATTATGTGAGTGAGCCATGACTTTAAATATGGGACACATTCACCTTTTTCTCTTTCTCTCCACTATTTTTTTTTTTTCGTTTTCTCCCCTTTAATCTTCTATCTTGACTTTTTATTTTTTAAATAATTAAATTTTAAAATTAATTTCATTATATACAAATCATAGTTTATTAAAATAATTTTTTTTAAAAAGTCATCATTGGTCATTTAATTTTAAATCTATTACATAAAAATTACCTTTTATTATATAAAAGTCATTTAACTCCTAAAAGTCATTTAATTTTAAAATTTATCACATAAATTCATCATCTAATTTTTTTTGTCATTTAGCAATCATTCAACTTTAAACAAGTTAATTAAAAAGTAAATGTTGCATGAATTTAATATTTTATATCAAAAATATGTTGTCACTTCAAAATAAATTACATCTACGATAATATTCAAAACATCCATTAGTGGTTTGCTGTTTAGGGCAACGCACGACTTTTAAAAATATACGCTGTCACATTTATATTTCTAATTTTGACATAATATCAATAATATTTAAAAAAAATATAATTTAACTATTTTTCTATCCTGATAAACTCATTTTTTTTGTAAATTTTGCAAAAAATAAATAAATAAATTGTGTGTGATAAATTTTAAAGATGAAATACTTTTATGTGATAAAATAGCAATTTTTTTTTATAATTATTAAAATTATGTTCAAACTTAAAAAATGTGAATTAAAGTACTAGTTGTTTTTTACTGTCACAAATAAAATTCTTACTATGAAAGAATAAACATTGACTAAGATTACACTAAAATATTGAGATCTCTACCTAATTATTTTTTTCTTAACTTGAAAAAGTATAAAATTATACTAATTAAAATTAGAGATTTCTAGCTAATGTATTTTTCAAAAATACTCATTAAATATGAATAATACTTAAGCAAATATATTTACCTAAGACAAAAGATTATTGAAAAGGTATTTGCCCAATTGACAATGAATATAAATCATGAAATTAAACAAACACTTTTTCATATTTGAATTGACCATAATTAAGCTCATTAACATAATCAATGTATTGGAAATAGGATAAAAGAATATATTCAACTTTTAAGATAAAAGGATAAAAATGTCGAAAATGAAACTAGTTTATAATGTGAACACGTATATTTTCTATTGTGGCCAAATTTGGGCCAAAATTTTGTGGCCAAAAAGTTTTTTTTTTTTTAAGGATAAATTACACAAATCTCATGACTATATTACCTAATATCCCTTACTTTTTAAAAATTTACATAAAATCTCATTTTTCAATTTTACTCTTGATACATATCAAGAAAACTCTAAATTCTATTTTACTCCACCATTAACTCATTCAAGATTTTCTTCCCTAAAATATCTCCCTAATTATCAACAATTAAATCATCTTCCTTCCTGATTTTTTCTCCCTAATTATATAAATTTTAAAAAAGTAAGGGATATTAGGTACTATAGTCTCTTAAGTATGGGATTTGTATAATTTATCCTTAAGAAAAAAGAAAAATCTTTCTAGCCACAAAATTTTGGCCCAAATTTGGCCACAATAGAAAATATACACGTTCACATTATAAACTAGTTTCATTTTCGACATTTTTATCCTTTTATCTTAAAAGTCGAATATATTCTTTTATCCTATTTTCAATACATTGATTATGCTAATGAGCTTAATTATGGTTAATTCAAATATGGAAAGTGTTTGTTTCATGATTTATATTTGTCAATTGGGCAAATACGTTTTCAATAATCTTTTATCTTAGGAAAATATATCTGTTTATGTATTATTCATATTTAATGTGTATTTTTGAAAAATATATTATCTAGAAATCTCTAATTTTAATTAGTATAATTTTATACTTTTTCAAGTTAAGAAAAAAATAATTAGGTAGAGATCTCAATATTTCAGAGTAATCTTAGTCAATATTTATTCTTTCATAGTAAGAATTTTATTTGTGACAGTAAAAAACAACTAGTATTTTAATTCGCATTTTTTTAAGTTTGAACATAATTTTAATAATTATACAAAAATACTTTGCTATTTTATCACATAAAAGTATTTCATCTTTAAAATTTATCAAACACAATTTATTTTATTTATTTTTGCAAAATTTACAACAAAATGAGTATATCAGGATAGAAAAATAGTTAAATTATATTTTTTTAAATATTATTGATAGTATGTCAAAAATAGAAAAATAAATGTGACAACGTGTATTTCTAAAAGTCGTGTGTTGCCCTAAACAGCAAACCACTAATGGATGTTATGAATATTATCGTAGATGTAATTTATTTTGAAGGGACAACATATTTTTGATATAAAATATTAAATTCACGCAACATTTACTTTTTAATTAACTTGTTTAAAGTTGAATGATTGCTAAGTGACAAAAAAAATCAAATGATGAATTTATGTGATAAATTTTAAAATTAAATGACTTTTATGTAAACAAAAAATTAAAATTATATGACATTTTAGATTTAAATGACTTTTATTTAATAAAAGGTAATTTTTATGTAATAAATTTAAAATTAAATGACCAATGATGACTTTTAAAAAAAAATTATTTTAATAAACTATGATTTGTATATAATGAAATTAATTTTAAAATTTAATTATTTAAAAAATAAAAAGACAAGATAGAAGATATCTCCTACAAAGGACCATGTGGGTCCCGCTATGTCTCAGTATGATGCACATAAGCATGACCTAAAAGCTGACCTACATTGTGGTTCACTAACAAGGCTGTTCGGGGGAGCGTATGGTCGATAGTGGCTGCTTTGCTTTCCACCTACTCCATAACACCGACGGCTCCCCCCCTAAAATAAGGGTGACTCAACTAGAGGTCGTGTACAACACGTGTACTACGGACTTGTTGCAGAAAGAAGGCCTGCGGGTGGACACATGATGCCAGAAATAAAAGCGGTAACACATAGGATAAATACTGTACACAAAGAGCACGAAAACAATCCATAATGATAAGAAAATAACACAAAACAACACAAACAAAATGTTTATACACCCATAGTGTCAAACAAAGCCGATACGACTCCAAAATAAGCTCGAATTCTGAACAAATCCCCAGCAGAGTCGCCAGAGCTGTCACACCCTTTTTTTTCGTACTCCCAAAAGATTATTCGATTTTAAGTTTCGAAAGGGCTTTTATTAAAGTGAAAAAATAAATATTTTATTTCTAAAAGGATTATTTATATTTAAACTCAGAGTCGCCACTTGGCGTAATCTGGTGTGCTAAGTCACCGTTGAAAATCCTTTTTCGAAAATAATTTTGACTCTTTTAAACTGATCTGCGAACAGAGATTCCGACTAAGGAATTCTGTTGATCGAGGGGAAGGTGTTAGGCACCCCTCGGTCCCGTGGTTAGACCACGGTCGCTTGGTGGAACATATCGACTAATTTGATACTACGAATATATAAACCACATAAGACACGTAAAATAATCAAACAACAAACAAAACAAAACGAATAAAAATATAATGTCCAGTCTGAGTTATACAGTCAAAAAAATAAAAAAAATGCGAGAATAAAACCCTATCTAAACTACACTAATCCTAACTACGCTCCCGTGCTTTACCCGATGCCTCGGGCCTTCGCCACGAAACTCCTTTGCGTACATGATACGTCGAGGCATACCCCGGTGATTAGATACAAGTACCTCGGGGCATTCCCCGGCCAAATGAGTATAATTGAATTAAATGTGATAAAACAAAACCATTCCAACACATATTTCAAACATTCCAACAATCCACCAATTCTAAATTTTTGCCTACCCGAGCCTACCTTTTGCCTATCCAACTCGACCTATCATGGCATTATCCCGATCGATGGCGTCAATGAATCAAAACAACAATAAATCAAAAATTAATCCTAATCCATTTTAGCAATTTTTCAATTCGCGCCCCAAATTCTTTCCTATTAATAGCACAATTAAAACTAACAAATTTGTTCCTCATACCCTCGAAATCATATCACCAAGCACACGATCATAACATCAACAACATCAGCAAACATCAAACAATCAGAATAGACAAACACATAGTCATAGTCAATTGAAACAAGCAAAGTACAAAAAAAAAAAGAGCAGGTTAAAGGAGTGGACCTTAATGGAACTCGTTTTTGTTGATAATAGAAAATCCGAAACCGAAAACCTCGAACAAGGAACCTCAATCCGATCAAGAATCCAACTCAGTATGATAAATTCAAACGGGACAGATTTAAAACAGGAACGAAAACCTTGAAAATGAACCCCAACGCTCGGATTTCGAACTAACCGTAACCGATCCCATCGCAATCATAACTGGGTTGCCGTTTGCAACTCACCGGAGCTCCGATGAACGGACAACGACAAAGACGACCAAAACAGTGGACGCCGACCAGATTTCGTCCAAATATCAAAGGAAAATAAGAAGTTTTTTTGGCGATTTTGAGATGGTATCGATCAAACAACGAGAAGGAAAACCAATCGGCGAGCTTGAGGCCGATTCCGGCGAGCTTGATACCGATTCCGGTGAAAGTTTCGCCGGAAAAAGCTCGATAAGATCGAACTTCTCCCGGTTTCACTGTTTCTGGCCAAAAATCTCAAGCTCCTTCCATTTTTCTCGACCCCTTCCTCTCTGATATCCGTGTGTGCGTGTTTCCCGGTGGGAGAGAGTGTTTTTCGGTGACGTGTAAGGAAAGGGGGTGGCTGGCGATGCTTTTTCTGGTGACGATTCCGGTGAGGTTTTCATCGGAATAACCTCACTCTCGCCGTACCTCTCTCTCGATCTGTCTCACTCTCTCTATTTTTTTTGTTTCTCGAATCTCTCTCTCTCGTAGATTTCTCTCCCTCACAATTTTCTCTATGTGTGTGCTAGAGAGTGTTGATGATTTTTGTGAGGTACAGAAGATCCATTTTTTTTGTGAGTGTTCTATGGAGGAAAAAAATGAATGAAAAGCTCAAGAATGGAAAAAATCCCCCAAAATCGTGTATTCATCAGAATGGCCCAATCTGTGGGCCCTTTTTATTTGTGTATATGTATTATCCTTTTTTTTTTTGCCTTTGTGGACAAGAAATAGAGGGGTAGTGAGGTATTATTTTTTAATTGGAGGGATAAGGGTTAGGTGTCTATTTTTGTTTGGGTAGGTTGTTAGGATGAGATGTAAAAGGGTTAGGATAGGATTGAATTTGTTAGGGAGTTTGTTATTTTTTTGTATTTTGTGAGGGTATAATAACATGGATGAGGGTACATAGTAGGATAAGGTAAAATTGGGTAAATTAATCTTTCGGAGGGACAAAATTACGTGTGTACATCAAGAGATGTCACACCCTTTTTTTTCGTACTCCCAAAAGATTATTCGGTTTTAAGTTTTGAAAGGGCTTTTATTAAAGTGACAAAAATAAAAAATTTGTTTCGAAAAGGATTATTTATATTTAAACTAAGAGTCGCCACTTGGCATAATCTGGTGTGCCAAGTCATCGTTGAAAATTCTTTTTCGAAAATAATTTTGATCCTTTTAAACTGATCTGCGAACAGAGATTCCGACTAAGGAATTCTGTTGACCGATGGGAAGGTGTTAGGCACCCCTTGGTACCGTGGTTTGACCACAGTCGCTTGGTTGAACATATCTACTAATTTGATACTACAAATGTATAAACCAGATAAAACACGCAAAACAATCAAACAACAAACAAAATAAAACGAATAAAAAATATAATGTCCAGTCCGAGTTATACAGTCAAAAATAAAAAAATAATGCGAGAATAAACCCCATCTAAACTACACTAATCCTAACTACGCTCCCGTGCTTTACCCGATGCCTCGGGCCTTCGTCACGAAACTCCTTTGCGTACATGATACGTCGAGGCATTCCCCGGTGATTAGATACAAGTACCTCGGGGCATTCCCCGGCCAAATGAGTATAATTGAATTAAATGCGATAAAACAAAACCATTCCAATACATATTTCAAACATTCCAACAATCCACCAATTCTAAATTTTTGCCTACCCGAGCCTACCTTTTGTCTATCCAACTCGACCTATCATGGCATTATCCCGATCGATGGCGTCAATGAATCAAAACAACAATAAATCAAAAATTAATCCTAATCCATTTTAGCAATTTTTCAATTCGCGCCCCAAATTCTTTCCTATTAATAGCACAATTAAAACTAACAAATTTGTTCCTCATACCCTCGAAATCATATCACCAAGCACACGATCATAACATCAACAACATCAGCAAACATCAAACAATCAGAATAGACAAACACATAGTCATAGTCAATTGAAACAAGCAAAATACAGAAAAAAAAGAGCAGGTTAAAGGAGTGGACCTTAATGGAACTCGTTTTTGTTGATAATAGAAAATCCGAAACCGAAAACCTCGAACAAGGAACCTCAATCCGATCAAGAATCCAACTCAGTATGATAAATTCAAACGGGACAGATTTAAAACAGGAACGAAAACCTTGAAAATGAACCCCAACGCTCGGATTTCAAACTCACCATAACCGATCCCATCGGAATCGTAACTGGGTTGCCGTTTGCAACTCACCGGAGCTTCGATGAACGGACAACGACAAAGACGACCAAAACAGTGGATGCCGACCAGATTTCGTCCAAATATCAAATGAAAATAAGAAGGTTTTTTGGCGATTTTGAGATGGTATCGATCAAACAACGAGAAGGAAAATCAATCGGCGAGCTTGAGGCCGATTTCGGCGAGCTTGATACCGATTCCGGTGAAAGTTTCGTCGGAAAAAGCTCGATAAGATCAAACTTCTCCCGGTTTCACTGTTTCTGGCCAAAAATCTCAAGCTCTTTCCATTTTTCTCGACCCCTTCCTCACTGATATCCGTGTGTGCGTGTTTCTCGGTGGGAGAGAGTACTTTCCGGTGACGTGTAAGGAAAGGGGGTGGCTGGCGATGCTTTTTCTGGTGACAATTCTGGTGAGGTTTTCACCGGAATAACCTCACTCTCGCCGTACCTCTCTCTCGATTTGTCTCACTCTCTCTATTTTTTTTGTTTCTCGAATCTCTCTCTCTCGTAGATTTCTCTCCCTTACAATTTTCTCTATGTGTGTGCTAGAGAGTGTTGATGATTTTTGTGAGGTCCAGAAGATCCATTTTTTTGTGAGTGTAGCTCAAGAATGGAAAAAATCCCCCAAAATCGTGTATTCATCAGAATGGCCCAATCTGTGGGCCCTTTTTATTTGTGTATATGTATTATCCTTTTTTTTTGGCCTTTGTGGACAAGAAATGGAGGGGTGGTGAGGTGTTGTTTTTTAATTGGAGGGATAAGGGTTAGGTGTCTATTTTTGTTTGGGTAGGTTGTTAGGATGAGATGTAAAAGGGTTAGGATAGGATAGAATTTGTTAGGGAGTTTGTTATTTTTTTGTATTTTGTGAGGGTATAATAACATGGATGAGGGTACATGGTAGGATAAGGTAAAATTGGGTAAATTAATCTTTCGAAGGGACAAAATTACGTGTCTACAAGGGGAAGTAACAAATTTTTTTCTTTCTTTAAAAGAAGATTAAAGGGAAGAAAACGAAGAAAAAAAAAAAGCAGTGGAGAGAAAGAGAAAAAGGTAAATGTGTCCCATATTTAAAGTCATGGCTCACTCACATAATTAATAACATAAAATTTTAATTTGAGGTCTAGGAAATAGTAGTAAAAAAATAGTTTTCAATGTGAGAATTGATTTTTAAGTTTAGGGAATAACAAAGAATTTAATTTTCTTTAATTAAAAAAAAAGAATTTTGAAAGAAAAAGGTCATTGCAGTCTTTACATAATTGTGGCCAAATTTGGGCCATATTTTTGTGGCCATTTAGCACTTTCCTAAGAAAAATATTAAGGAAAAATTATAAAAGTAGCATACTTAAAACTGTAATTACAATAAATAACAATACTTTTGTAAAATTACAGTTTATAGCAAGAGTGACATTATTTTATTCATTAACTAGGCAAGTGCATGTTTTACTCTCACTACTTTATATTTTTCTATTTTCACTCCACTATTTCATCTCCCCCAAATATAGCTATTTCTTTTACCTCTTTTTTTTCATCTTATTTTTTTTAACGTTTTATTTAATTTTTTAATTTTATTTTATTTTCATTTTTTGTTTTCCACTTTATTTTTCTCTCTTCTATTTCTTTTTTTTTTCTTTTTTCATATTTGAAGATAATTATCTCTTTGATCTTCAAGATTTCAAAATAAAACATCATTACTATTTTTCACTCTCTTATATCTCTGCCTTTTTACTCTTTTTAGTTTTTTTTTCATCTTATTCTTTTATCATTTTATTTTTTAATTTTTATTTTTTTTTTTTTCTTTTTTTTCTTTCCACTTTATTTTCTCTCTTCTATTTCTCTCTTTTTTTTTTCCCTTTCTCATATCTTTTTTTTTCTTTTTCTATTTTCGTTTTCTTCTTCTTTTTTCTACTTTATTTTTTTCCTTTTTTATTTTATTTTTACACTTTCATTTCTCTTTCTTCCTTTTTTTTTTTTTTTCTTTTTTCACTTTTTTTTTTTTATATATATATTTTTTTTTCTTTTTTTACTCTTTTATCTCTAACTTTTATTTTGAAAAGAAAAATATGTATATCACATATACATATTCAAAAAACATACAAAATACATAGCCATACAGATCTGGATATGTATTTACGGTACAAAACATACATATGTATTTACAAAATACATATCATAGTCATATTAAACAGTAACAAACATAACTATACTACATATCTTCATATGTATTTGCGAAATACAAAGGTGACTTATATAAAATAAGAATATACATATGGATCAGGTATGTATTCTGTAAATATATATGCATTGCTATATGTATTTTATACGGTGTTGAATTTGTCTTTGTATTGTACATACTATGTCATTTTAGAGGGTAGCATATGTACTTATTTGTTATTTTTTACTTTTTAAGATATGTATCATGTATTTTTTTTATTACCTATATGTATATGTATATAATTGTTATTTTTGTTATAGAGATTTTGTGTCCTATATGTTTATATATACATGTGAGTCAGATATATTTTTTTATAAATACATATGCAGGTATATATATATATATATATATGTATGTATGTGTTTTACCGTAAATACATATGCAGATCTATATGTCTATTTATTTTGTATATTTTTTGAATATGTATATATGATATAGATATTTGTCTTTTAAAAATAAAAGATAGAGATAGAAGAGTAAAAAAAAGAAAAAAGAAAAAAGAAAAAAATAGAAAAAAAACAATAACAAAAAATAAAATTCAACAAACAAGAAGTGAAAAAGGAAAAAAAGAAAAGAAAGAGAAATAGAAGTGTAAAAACAAAAGCGAAAAAAAAAAAGAAGAAGAAGAAAACGAAACAAAATATGAGAAAAAAAAAAAGAGAAGTAGAAGAGAGAAAAATAAAGTGGAAAGAAAAAAAATGAAAAAAAAAGAAATTAAAATAAAATAAAAGATAAAAAAAATGAAAAAAACTAACAAGAAAAAATAGTTAGAGATATAAGAGAATGATATTTTGAAATTTTGAAGATCATGGAAATAATAATCTTCATATTTAAGTTTGATTTTGAAAATAATAATCTTCATATTTTAGTTTGATTTAGAAAAGGAATCTACTAATATAAATAAGAGTAATTTATGAAAATTTAATTAGATGAGATAATTATTCCCTATTTAACTCAACTAATCTAAGTAAAACAGGGACAGTAAATCTTGTTGTATATGTATTTGTATAGCAACAGTTTACTTAAATACAAAATACAATTTGCTATTTTTATGAAACTGTTGCTATAAAAGTTGCAATTAAGACTCTATAATTGCTATACAATTATTAATTAGGTGCTTATTTTACCAAACCAGCTTTATTAATTATGATTTGAAAGTATAAATGTGAATTATATATTTTATGTAGTTATTTATTAATATAGGGGTAATCTTGAAAAAACATAATAAAATTCTCTTGATTTTATAAATGGGACAACTAAATTGAAACAAATATTTTTAGCAAGAAGACCAACAAATACAAAATGGAGATAGTATATTTTATTTTAAAAAAAAATCTCATTATGTGGAACTACATGAGATATTTCGTCATCGTTATATTTTGACAAGAGAATAAGAAAAATATAACGATATTATTTATAATGTATAGCTAATTGCGGAACATTATCATTATTAAAAATTATTCAGTGGCCAAAATAGCTAAAGCTGCAAGCTATCACGAGATTTTATTTTATATTATGCATGGATTTTTAAATGTTAATCTTAACAAAAAAAATATATATGTATACACCTCACAGGAATGTTTTATTATGCAGAAGGAGATAAATACGAAAATAAAAAATATTAAATATAACATGAAAAAATTCTTCAAATCGAAGGTAACAATCACGGGATCACAGAAATCCAAATAGCTTCACTATTAATAAGAGAGTTACAAATATTATCTCAAACAGTTATACAACAAGTGTCAAATACGGAGAAATCAATAAATAAATCAAGAGAAATCACCCAAAATACAACTGTTGTTCGGGACTTGAAATCGAATGTTGCGGATCACCAAATCTAATTTCCACCGTCCAAATCAAACACCAAGATGTTAGGAACATCCATTCAAAATTCATCCCGGCCCTACAATGAACAAGCTGACAAATGCAATTTGAAGGTGATTGGTCGGAGAGCAAAAAATACAGTAAAAAGGACTCTATTTTTTTCTTCTCTCTTAGGTGAACGCTCTCTAACTTTATTTTTTTATGTGCTGATACCTCTCAAAGACAAATATCAACAAGTATGAATAATTTTTTCTCAAATAGTCCAAATAGATGATAGGCGTTTTTTTTTTTATAAAGCCAAACCAACTCCAAATAGAAAAAAATAATTTAAATCCTTTTCCAAATAAGATTGGAAATCAAAAGAAAATAGGATTAGGTCATGTGCCTTTCGGCTAGAACAAATAGGATTATGTGCTGATATCTCTCAAAGCCCAACGTGTTTGCCGCACGAAACAAAGAAAATTTTCTTTTTAGGGGATGGTTTTTTTTTCCAGGGAGACGCGGGAGGGGGAGGGGTGGTGGAGGGGAGGCGTTGGACTTGTCTCTGGCCCATCCAGTCATTTTACTTTGTATTATTTGAAATTAAGATTGCAAATTTTAGAAAAAAATTAACTATTTGAGTACTTTTTATAATTTTTTTTTTTTTATAACTAGTCGACTTGTATTAATCACCAAAATTTTAGTACAAAATCATAGCATGCTAACACAACAGTGCTATCTAACTAAAATCACTCAACAGAGGACTCAATACTTCAGCATGTTAGGACTGTCACACCCCTTTTTTTCAACGCGTACTCCAAAACATTGGAATACATTTTTAAAGTTCGAAAGGGTTTTATTATTTAAGTGACGAGAAATGAAAATTTGTTTCGGAAAAAGGATTATTTGCATTTTTTATTCAGAGTCGTCACTTGGCATAATCCGGTGTGCCAAGTCACCTTTAGAAAATCCTTTTCGAAACCGTTTGACTCTTAAACTGGTTTTGCGAACAAAGATTCCGGTTAAGGAATTTTGTTGACCAAGGGGAAGGTGTTAGGCACCCCTCGATCCCGTGGTTTGACCACATTCGCCTGGTGGAGGGATCGACTAATTTGGCATTACAAATGTATAAACCACACAAAAACACATAAAACAATCCATCCAAACACATGAAACAAAACAAATCCAAAATTAGTGTCCAGTCCCATTATACAATCCCGAAATAGAAAAATGCAAAAATATAAACCTACACTAACCTATATTAATCCTAAACTATGCTCCAAAGCTTTACCCGATGCCTCGGGCCTTGATAACGAGCGTCCTCCGAGTACAAGATACCTCGGGGCATTCCCCGGATAAAATAATACAAGTGCTTCGGGGCATTCCCCGGTCAAATGAATACATTTCTTAGTGCGGAAAAAATAAAACTATTCAACAAAATTTCAAACACTCCACAGAATTTCCAACATTCAACCGAAGCCACGAATCCTAAATTTTGCCTACCCAAACTACGTTTGCCTAAACCAATCGGCGCATCATGATACTACCCAATCAAACACTCGTATTTGCTTCAAAATAACCAACGACAATAAATCAAAACAATATTCATTATTTATCAATTCCTACCATCCAACCCCACATTCCATTTTTTATACCAAATTCCAACGATTCAAGACAGTCATCTCAACAATCCACAATCATCTATTCAATGAAATCGAACACCGAATTAATGTCACCAAAATTCAACCACACATCAGGCAAATCAAACACGTATAGTAAAGTAAAATTAGAAGAGATAGAGTTGGACCTTAAATTTGAAGCTTTCAAACTCAATGTTATTCGAATAAAGAGAGTCCGCACCCGGAAACCTCGAGCCGAACCTTAACACCAACAATCCAACTCGACAAATAAAGATCCGTTCACCGTCACTTTTCACGCCGGGTACTGTTCACCGGTTACTGTTCACCGGTTACTGTTCACCGGTTACTGTTCACCGGTTACTATTCACCGATTACTGTTCACGGTTACTGTTCACAGTTACTGTTCACCGGTGTTTTTTTTTTTGTTTGTTTTTTTTTGTTTTTGTGAGAAAGATTATTTTGTCATTGTTGTTATTGTGGAGAAGATGATGATCAAAGTCCTTTTTTCCTTTTCCTCTTAGAATTTTTCTTTTATAATGGGCATGGATTTGTTATGATGTGAGAATTTTGGTGGGTCCCCCATATATTCTTTCTTTGTGGACAAGAAAAAGGAGGGGGGGATCATATGGGTAGTTAGGGTAGGTGGAAGCTTTTGATTGGGTAGGTTGTTAGGATAAGATAAATTAGTTAGAGGTATTTTTTTTTTTTTGTTTATTTTTGTATTTTTGTATTTTATGGAGGGATAATTACATGATTGAGGGTACACGGTAGGATAAGGTAAAAAATGGATAAAAATGATATTGCGGAGGGACGAAATTAGGTGTCTACATCATGCCCCCTTTGAATGTAAACACGAAGTGTTTTCAGACAAAGAAGTAGACAACAAGACTGAATTTTGTCCCGACCATTATTCAAAGAAAGAAATAGGAGAACGATGGACTACCGGGTCTTGAATTAGGAAAGCCTACCCACCCAAGTTATGAAGGGATCAAGTGATAAGTATCTCCAAGGATTGGACGGAGATGGACTATACCGAGTTGGAGAGTCGAGTGAGGTTCCGTCGAGGTTCCGGTCCGCGGCTCTGTTATTACATCAAAATGAAAATTACAAGTAAAAACATAAGTGAAATTACAAAAATCCTATCTATACAGCTTCTGTTGGTTCTTGACTCGACATTCATCACCCTGTTCTCCAGGCGGGCTCCTGACTTGCAATTTCATTCCCTTTGTTGCTTGGCTTTCAATTGCTTCACTTTGTTGCTTGACTCTTTTGTTTCTTCACCCTATTCTCCAGGCGGGCTCCTGACTTGCTATTTCATCACTTTGTTGCTTGACTTTTCATTTTCTTCACTCTGTTCTCCCGGTGGGCTTCGAACTTGCTATTTCATCACCCTGTTCTTCAGGCGGGCTCCTGCCTTGCTATTTCATCACCCTGTTCTTCAGGCGGGCTCCTGAAACTCAAAATTAAAACTAGAAAGAAAATTATCCCAAACAAGAATTATAAATAATTAGTATTTCATTTTTTGAAAGCATTGTCCCATTTTCCAGGAGGGTCCTGAGCAGAAAGTAAAAATATCTAAACAGAAACTAAAGTCCCATTTTTCAGGAGGGTCCTGAACTGAAAGTAAAATCCCATTCTTCAGGAGGGTCCTGAACAGAAAGTAAATTCCCATTTTTCAGGAGGGTCCTGAATTGAAAGTAAATTCCCATTTTTCAGGAGGGTCCTGAACTGAAAGTAAAATCCCATTTTTCAGGAGGGTCCTGAACTGAAAGTAAATTCCCATTTTTCAGGAGGGTCCTGGACATAAAGTAAAATCCCATTTTTCAGGAGGGTCCTGAACAAAAGTAAAATCCCATTTTTCGGGAGGGTCCTGAACAGAAAGTAAAGTCCCATTTTTCAGGAGGGTCCTGAACAGAAAGTAAAGTCCCATTTTTCAGGAGGGTCCTGAACAGAAAGTAAAATCCCATTTTTCAGGAGGGTCCTGAACAAAAAGTAAAGTCCCATTTTTCAGGAGGGTCCTGAACAGAAAGTAAAGTCCCATTTTTCAGGAGGGTCCTGAACAGAAAGTAAAATCCCATTTTTCAGGAGGGTCTTGAACAGAAAGTAAAATCCCATTTTTCAGGAGGGTCCTGAACAGAAAGTAAAGTCCCATTTTTCAGGAGGGACCTGAACATAAAGTAAAGTCCCATTTTTCAGGAGGGTCCTGAACATAAAGTAAAATCCCATTTTTCAGGAGGGTCCTGAACAAAAAGTAAAAATCCCATTTTTCAGGAGGGTCCTGAACAGAAGTAAAATCCCATTTTTCAGGAGGGTCCTGAACTGAAAGTAAATTCCCATTTTTCAGGAGGGTCCTGGACATAAAGTAAAATCCCATTTTTCAGGAGGGTCCTGAACAGAAGTAAAATCCCATTTTTCAGGAGGGTCCTGAACTGAAAGTAAATTCTCATTTTTCAGGAGGGTCCTGGACATAAAGTAAAATCCCATTTTTCAGGAGGGTCCTGAACAGAAGTAAAATCCCATTTTTCAGGAGGGTCCTGAACATAAAGTAAAATCCCATTTTTCAGAAGGGTCCTGAACAGAAAGTAAAATCCCATTTTTCAGGAGGGTCCTGAACAGAAAGTAAAATCCCATTTTTCAGGAGGGTCCTGAAAAGAAAGTAAAATCCCATTTTTCAGGAGGGTCCTGAACAGAAAGTAAAGTCCCATTTTTCAGGAGGGTCCTGAACATAAAGTAAAATCCCATTTTTCAGGAGGGTCCTGAACAGAAAGTAAAATCCCATTTTTCAGGAGGGTCTTGAGCAGAAAGTAAAATCCCATTTTTCAGGAGGGTCCTGAACAGAAAGTAAAATCCCATTTTTCAGGAGGGTCCTGAACAGAAAGTAAAGTCTCATTTTTCAGGAGGGTCCTGAACAGAAAGTAAAGTCCAATTTTTCAGGATGGTCCTGAACATAAAGTAAAGTCCCATTTTTCAGGAGGGTCCTGAACAGAAAGTAAAGTCCCATTTTTCAGGAGGGTCCTGAACAGAAAGTAAAATCCCTGGATATGCATTTCCAATGGTAACTGAATCAAGTGAAACAAATTTGCCCCTGTTTCAATCAAAGAAAAATTTGTCTGTTAAAAACTTTGTGGTGGCTTGCAGATCTTGGCTTTTCAGGTATCTGCCCAACACTCGTTCCTTTCATCTTTGTTCCAAATTGCTAACACTCGTCGTGTCTTGCCGCATCATTGACCTGGATCCAGATTGAGGGAAATGAGTTCTGACTCAAACAATGGGTTTCCATTTTTACCATGCCCCTGAGGTGCACTCTTTTCCCAAATCTGAAATGCTTCTACGAATCCAATAGCCTGTCGGTTGATAGACTTCCTTTGCTTCGTGTTGAATTACGATCATATTTCTTTTCTGTGTTGTTCCTTGGCTTTTCCTCATATAATTGGAAAGACTGGTAGTAAATTTTGAAATCCTTTCTTGCTTGTTTTGACACAGACTTGACTTAAAATGTAAAGAAATGATGGTGACTTTTAGTTTGATAAATGACATAAAAAAAACAAAAAGCATGAATATGTAAATGAAAGAAAGAGGTAAATGTCCCATATTCAAAAAGAAAACTTATCTGAATACGACAACCAACTCCAATGAGTATGACATGCATTTAGGATTGAGCTGCCTGATCTTCCTATCCAAAACTCCCCATTTGTTGTCGAGTTTGTGCCTTTGCCGTTGAGACGCTTCTTCAAATCTATTGGACTCATACATCACATTCGACTGACGATATCTAAAAAGACATTCGCCAACAAATCTCTTTCTTTTCACTTTTCTCTTGAACTCTCCCTCGCCTTACGGTGCCCGTGAGGGTTTTCACCAATAAGACTCTCTCATTTTTGCATTTCTCTCAACTCACCATCGCCTTATGGTGCCTGCAAAGGTTTTCACCAATAAGACTCTCTCATTTTCATTTTCTCACAACTCACCATCGCCTTATGGTGCCTGCAAAGGTTTTCACCAATAAGACTCTCTCATTTTTGTTTTTCTTTCTCTGATTTCTTACCCATTCGTCGTCATCGATCTCTGCTTCTACAATGACCCGAAGAGAAGGAATTTCAACTTCTGCAGGGATGACTGTTTCTGTCCCATACACTAATAAATATGGAGTTGCCCCTGTTGAAGTGCGAACAGTGGTGCGATAACCTAGCAATGAAAACGGCAACTTTTCATGCCACTGTCTAGAACCTTGTACCATTTTTCGCAGTATCTTTTTTATATTTTTATTGGTGGCTTCTACAGCACCATTGGCCTTTGGGCGATATGGAGTAGAATTTCGATGTGCGATCTTAAACTGTTGACACACTTCTTGCATCAAATGACTATTGAGATTGGCAGCATTGTCTGTAATAATCATCTTAGGAATTCCAAACCTACAAATGATATTGGCATGAACAAAATCTACCACAACCTTCTTTGTCACCGACTTGAAAGTTACTGCTTCCACCCACTTTATGAAGTAGTCAATGGCTACCAAAATGAATCTATGTCCATTTGATGCCTTCGGCTCAATCGGTCCAATCACATCCATTCCCCAAGCTACGAACGGCCATGGAGCGGCCATTGCATGCAGCTCAACAGGAGGAGAACGTATCAGATCACCGGGCACCTGACATTGATGACACTTTCGAACAAACTGAATAAAATCCCTCTCCATAGTAAGCCAATAATAACCTGCTCGAAAAATCTTCTTTGACAAGACGTGACCGTTCATATGCGACCCGCATACTCCAGAGTGTATTTCAACCATGATTGCCGAGGCTTCTTTTGCATCTACACACCTTAGAAGTCCCAGATCTGGGGTCCTCTTATACAAGATTCCCCCGCTCGAGAAAAATCCACTAGCCAAACGCCTAGGAGTCCTCTTTTGATCGTTGGTGGCATATGTTGGGTATTCTCCTGATTGAATGTACCGCTTGATATCCAAGAACCAAGGTTCTCCATCGAGCTCTTCTTCAACCACATTGCAGTAAGCATGCTGATCACGACTCTGTACATGCACTGGATCGATGTAGGCTTTGTCAGGATGTTGGAGCATTGAAGACAAAGTGGCCAAAGCATCAGCAATTTCATTACGAATCCTTGGAATGTGCCTAAATTTTACTAACACAAATCGTCGGCATAGCTCCTGCAAGCATTGTCGATACGGGATGAGCTTCAAATCTCGCGTCTCCCAATCGCCTTGAATTTGATGGACGAGTAAATCCGAATCTCCCAACACCAATAATTCTTGGACTCCTATATCAACAGCTAACCTCAAACCAAGGATGCAGGCTTCATACTCTGCCATATTGTTAGTACAGTAGAATCGAAGTTGTGCTGTTACCGGGAAATATTGTCCCGATTCAGAGACAAGAACCGCACCTATTCTGACTCCTTTCATATTGACAGCTCCATCGAAGAATAACCTCCAACCTGGATCAACATCTATAACGACTTCATCGACACACGACACTTCTTCGTCAGGAAAATATGTCTTTAATGGCTCGTACTCTTCATCGATGGGATTCTCAGCAAGATGATCTGCCAAGGCTTGGGCTTTCATGGCGGTTCGAGTCACATATACGATGTCGAACTCGGTAAGCAAAATTTGCCACTTTGCCAATCGACCTGTCGGCATAGGCTTCTGAAAGATATACTTCAAAGGATCCAAGCGGGAGATGAGATAAGTAGTATAGGATGAGAGATAGTGCTTCAACTTCTGTGCTATCCAAGTTAGGGCACAACACGTCCTTTCAAGAAGAGTATACCTGGCCTCATAAGTGGTGAACTTCTTGCTAAGATAGTAAATAGCCTGCTCTTTTTTGCCTGTGACATCATGTTGCCCCAGGACACACCCGAAAGAATTGTCCATGACTGACAAGTATAAGATCAAAGGCCTACCAGGCTCCGGGGGTACCAACACGGGCAGATTTGACAAATATCTTTTGATTCGATCGAACGCTTCCTGACATTCTTCAGTCCATTTTACCACAGCACTCTTTTTCAGCAACTTGAATATGGGCTCACAAGTGGTTGTGAGTTGAGCAATAAACCTGCTAATGTAGTTCAGTCTACCAAGCAAACTCATTACCTCCGTTTTATTCTTGGGCGGGGGCAAATCCTGAATGGCTTTGATTTTCGAGGGATCTAATTCAATTCCCCGACGGCTGACTACAAACCCCAACAGCTTTCCAGATGGAACTCCAAATACACATTTTGCCGGGTTGAGTTTGAGGTTATACCTGCGAAGTCTTTCAAAGAACTTTCTCAAGTCTTTTACATGGTCGGCCTGACTTTTTGACTTAATAATCACATCATCCACGTAAACCTCAATCTCCTTATGCATCATGTCATGAAACATAGTGGTCATGGCTCTCATGTATGTTGCTCCAGAATTCTCCAAACCGAACGGCATCACCCGATAACAATAAGTTCCCCATGGTGTGATAAAAGATGTCTTCTCCGCGTCTTCATCATCCATAATGATCTGGTGATATCCGGCATAGCAATCCACAAAAGAGGCAACCTCGTGTTTAGCACAGTTGTCTAGCAAAATATGGATGTTGGGCAGTGGAAAATCATCTTTTGGACTTGCCCTGTTCAAATCACGGTAATCAACACAAACTCGAATTTTGCCATCTTTCTTTGGTACGGGAACAACATTGGATAACCACATGGGATAACGAGCCACTCGAATTACTTTGGCTTCAAGTTGTTTCATGATTTCCTCTTTGATTTTAATACTTACATTTGTTTTAAACTTCCTCAACTTCTATTTGATAGGAGGGAATGCGGGATCCGTTGGCAATTTGTGAGACACTAACTCAGTGCTTAAACCAGGCATATCATCATAAGACCATGCAAAAACATCCTTATAATCCATTAACGTTTGAATCATTTCATCCTTTAGCTGGGGCAAAACATGTACACTGATTTTAGTTTTCCTAACATCTTCTTGATCCCCTAGATTTATTGGCTTAGTCTCATTCAAATTAGGATTCGGTTTGTCTTCAAATTGTTCCAACCCTTTGCTTATTTCTTCTAATGCTTCTTTTTCATCATATTCCTCATCCTGCTCCATTACATCTGGATTATTTTGGATTTTAAGACCAGGCTGAAAATTCCGCATGCATGTCATGACATTAGAATCAGCATAAAGAGAACTGTGTAAAAAGAAAAACAAACTATATTAGACACAAAACAAAAGGGACATTGCATTTCATTAAATAAAAGATAGAAGGGTTTAAACACAGACACCAATATAACATAAACAAACTAAAATCCAAATTACAACCCTGAAATAACTCGGATAAACAGAAAGGAAAACAAAATAACTCACTGAATTGCACATCTGCCATACTGGTACCTTCTCCTGCTTCAACCATATCAACTTCAATAAAAAAGTTCTGGAGGTCACCTACCAATTCAACTTCAGATTCTACATGCTTCGCGACATCGCTCTTAACGAATGACTCACTGAGTAGTGGCATTGGGCGAGGGAGTGACCATATTTCCTTCTTCCTTCCCCGGATTTTCTTCAGATCTTCAGCTGTAGGCTCAAATTCCAGACCAAATGTGCCCACATTCTCACTCGGACATATGGGATGAACTATACCATGCAGAGATGCTCCCAAACCTTTTCCTGGTTCAAATCCGTATTTCCAAAGTTCACTCACCATCATGATAGAAGCAGAAGACAATTGCGGTCCCGGTATAACTTGCCACTCAGGGATACGACTCACTGGCACTGTATCAAAAATTTGATAGACGAATGTCTCCTCTACGTTATTTGCTTCAATAAAATACAAGGGAGAATCTTCGTAGGCTGATAAATCTCCTTCACCATGAATAACTACTTCTTGCCTGTCATGCTTAAACTTAATCATTTGGTGCAGCGTGGATGCAACCGCCTTGGCCTTGTGGATCCAGGGCCTTCCCAACAACAGATTGTAAGAGGATTCTACGTTCAATACCTGAAACTCTATGGCAAACTCAACAGGCCCTATGGTCAACATTAGTTCTATTTCGCCAATGGAATTTGACTTTGCACCATCGAAAGCCCTAACACATACATTGTTGGGCTTGATCCTATCAGCACCAACATTCAGCTTTTGCAAAGTAGAAATAGGGCAAATATTTGCACCTGAACCTCCATCAATCATAACATGAGTGACGTAGAAATACTCAAACTTCACTGTAATGTAAAGACCCCGATTATGCCCTGTACCTTCAACAGACAATTCATCATCAGAAAAGCTGATCCGATTGACCTCAAAGATTTTTCCCACCATTTTCTCAACCTGGTTGATTGTAATCTCCCTTGGAACATATGCTTCATTCAATACCTTCAGCAAAACATCACGATGCTCCTCGGAGTGCAACAACAAAGATAAAAGGGAAATTTGAGCAGGGGTTTTCTTCAGCTGGTCTAATACTGAATACTCTGGCAATTTCATCTTTTTCAAAAAATCTTCGGCTTCCTCCTCAGTGATAGGCTTTTTGATAGACGACGGTTCACTCACTGTTGGCTTAGACTTTCTTAAGCTTTCAGGCACGAAGCATCTTCCTGACCTGGTCAAACCTCCTACCTCATCTACATCTTCCACAACTTCTTTCCCGTGATAGGTCATCACAGTCCGTCCATAATTCCAGGGAATCCTTTTCATATCAACTATCGGAGGTTGGGTCACCGGTTTGAGGACAATAGGCGCTGCCAATGCTCCTTTCACCGTCAAGATAGGCTGACTCAAAGCTCCCACCACTGTCAACTTAGGTTTATCCTGACTCGAATCACCATACCTTCTGGCGCCTTGTACTGTGATCAGGGGCTTCTTTGTGCTTTCTCGGGATTTATCCTCCCTTATTCCTTCCTGGCTCAATGACATTGCTTTCAAAGACTCCGCTACATTCACCGATTTCTCCTCAGTGGTGTGTATCTTGACAATAGGCTTATAACCCCTCGAAGACTCTTTCCCATCATATATCAATTCTAACATATTGGCTTCAGCATGGGTTGGCAACGGATTCTGGTTAATGTTTGGACCCTCCGGGGCTTGGACCAACATCTGATTTGTGTCAATCAAGTCTTGGACAGCTCTCTTTAAATGCCAGCATTTCTCAATATCATGGCCTGGCATATCAGAACAGTACGCACACCTTAAAGAATAATCGAGATTCCTTGGTGGTGGATTTGAAAGCCTTCCTTGAATTGGGCTTAAAACCTTCAACTTCCTCAACCTATCAAACAAGCTAGCATATGACTCCCCAAGAGGTGTGAATTGATTTTTGACCGTTTTCTCCTGCTTATACTCGGGCCTAGGCTGAAAACTGGGTCTGGGGGGTTTTGGTAATTTGGTGGAGCGAATGGGCGATTTTGTGAAGTTTGCGCACGCCACTGCGGGTAAGAAGGGGTTTGGGCATATGGTTGCGCACTATATACTGGGTAAGAGGGTGGTGGAATGGAATATAAAGGATTTTGTGGAGGGTAGTAATGGTGGGGAGGAATATATGGAGCTTGGGCGTAGACTTGGGCTTGGGATTGGGGATAGGGGCGAGGTGGCCTTTTAGGATAAGTACGGGTTCCGGCTACGACAGTCGCAACATCCTCTTTCTTCTTTTTTCCTCCAAATGTGCCAGATCCACCTTGAATCGCTTGTGTGGTAGATTTTAATGCAGCAAAACTCACTATTCGATCGGTCTTAATCCCGTTCTCTATCATCTCCCCCATTTTGAGGACTTCCATAAAAGACTTTCCCATTGCCGGAAGTAAATGTTGAAAATAGGTCTCATCCTGCGCCTGAATGAAAACTTCTACCAACTTACTTTCCTTCATTGGAGGCTTTACCCTAGCGGCCTGTTCACGCCACCTTATAGCGTATTCCCTAAAACCTTCAGTGCTCTTTTTCTTCATGTTGACCAAAGATTTTTCGTCCGGAATCAAATCGATGTTGTACTGAAAATCTTGAACAAATTCAAAAGCCAAATCATCCCAACTGTTCCATTTATCGATATCCCAGTCGATGAACCATTCTGAAGCCAGATCTGAAAGACTCTCGCCAAAGAAGGCCATAAGTAGTTCTTCCTTTCCTCCTGCAGCCCTCAACTGGTTGCAATAACGTCTCAAGTGTGCAACAGGATCACCGTGCCCTGCGTACTTCTCGAACTTAGGCATCTTAAAACCGGGAGGCAGGTTGATTTCAGGGAACATGCACAGGTCTTTATAGGAAACACTTCTATAATCTCCGATTCCTTGCAAATTCCTCATAGCTTGTTCCAAACTTTTCAACTTCCGCGCTATGACTTCCTGTTCCTCTGTTGCGACAGGTTTCTCCGTATCAAATGGAAATGCAGGCGGCTGAGTGTACCCATACGGTTCATTCAATTGCAAAGTAGGCTCCGTAGCATAATACTGACTATCTAAAACCTTCAGTACTGGTTCACTGGAAGACCGAGGAAGCCTCATTGTGGGACGCACAACATATATGGGAGTTTCATGTGGTGGCGGGGCCACGAATACCGGTGTGATCGGTGGCGCTGGCTGAGCAGCAGGTCTTGATTGGGGAGCTGCCAAGGGCACACCAGAATTGCCCGGATAATAATGTCGCGGAGTGAATCCTGGCGCGTGCTCAGGTGATTCAGTAGGAGCAGAGAATTGTGCTTGAGAGAGCGGTGGGCAATTAGAGATATTCCCAAGACCTTCAGGGAGCGGAGGAGGAGGCATTCCGCTGGCCCATGCCCGGTGCAAATCTATCAATTGTTGCCTGAGCCTTACTACCTCATCATTGTGTTCTGAACTTTCTTCCCTGTGATCCTGATCCGGGTCAATGAGCGAATTTTCAATCTCCCTGCTAGCCATTGCGAGCTTTGCTTTGGATCTAGTGAAGTATGGGTGACTAGCCAGAGTGCTGCAAACCTACCACTTTTATCTAAAAGAACATGCTCATCAAAGACGACATCCGTTAGGATTAGGGTATACCAAAAGCATGGGAATCACATTGGTAAAATTGCCCTAAATTCATGTTCATTTCTACCAGCTTTTGAGGGTAGCGAGGTCATTTCAACATCATCCCGATTTTTATTTACACACTTTTTTTTTTTTATCTACACCTATTACTATTTTTTATCAATATCCGCTCTTTTCCTCACGTTATATACCTTTATTTTATCATTCTTTATGGCTTTTGTTTTCCTTAAAAGAGGAAAAATAATGAAAAACAACGAAACAAAATGATTAGCTCGAACCCAAAAGTAGGCTGCCTACGTATCATGTTGTACATGAATCAGATCTTGCGTAGTTCGGGAAGTTTTGCCAAAATGACCAATTAAAATCTTTTTTTTTTCTTTTTCTTGAAACTTTAAAAAGAAAAGAAAATAACAAATTATCAAAAGAATTGACGAAAATCTTTTTGCATTTTTTTTTATGTTTAAACTCCCTATACAAAAATGGAATCTATGATTACCAAAGAAGAAACTTTTTGAATTTTCAATTTAGGATTTCATAGGAAAATGAAACTTGATACTATTAAAGAAAAATCTTTTTGTAGTTTTCTTTTAGAGATGTATATGAAACACCTACTCTAAATG
Source organism: Capsicum pubescens (assembly GCA_030864215.1). NCBI lineage: Eukaryota > Viridiplantae > Streptophyta > Magnoliopsida > Solanales > Solanaceae > Capsicum > Capsicum pubescens. Next base: position 21,058,489 of record CM061545.1, read on the forward strand.
AAGAGTGAAATTTTTTTATTTTTTGAATTTTTGAAATAAGATCCCCGAACCTAAAATAGGTTGCCTACGTATCTATCTCACTCCCGAGAGAGGAGAATCATGGGTGCGTAGTTCGTCCAGATTGGACATTTAACGATTAACTAATAAATTGACCCTAACTTAAGAGACAACCAAAAACAAACGAGTGAAAACATTTTGGATTTTCAACTAAGACTGACACCACCAATTATAAAAAAAATCTTTTTGGTATTTTGTTTTTGACAGATAAGTAGACAAAGCAAATAAAACCCTCTTTTTTTTTCTTTTTTTTTTCATTCAATTTTTTTTTGAACTTACGGTACTTTGAGAAGATAAATGCAAAAACGTAAAAAAAATCTTTTTGAGTTTTGGGATCGTGAAGAACAAAAGCCATAAAGAACTCTAAAATAAACTTCGACACTCCTTTTGATTCAATCTTTTCGACTCACTTTTTTTCCTTTTTTTTTCTTTTTCTTTTTTTTTTCACACTTTACTTCTAACACATGTTTTCCCCAAATCGGTCCGTCAAATGACCACGTTACCCTCAAATATGCAACAGTTAGCACGTAGGGATGCTTTAAAGGCGAGTCTCCTACAAAGGACCGTGTAGGCCCCGCTAGGTCTCAATAAGATGCACATAAGAATGACCTAAAGGCTGACCTACGTTGTGGTTTACTAACAAGGCCGTTCGGGGGAGCATATGGTCGATAGTGACTGCTTTGCTTTCCACCTACTCCATACATCCAACGGCTCCCCCCCTAAAATAAAGGTGACTCAACTAGATTTTCGTGCGCACGACGTGCGCTCCGAGACTTGTTGCAGAAAGAAGGTCGGGGGGATGGACTCATGATGACAGATATAAAGCGGTAACACATAGGATAAATACTATAAACAAAGAGCACGAAAACGCACAAAAGTGAAAACAATAACAAAACAATAATCACAAACAATGCTTATACACTCGTAATGCCAAACAAAGCCGATACGACTCAAAAAATAAGCTCGAATTCTGAAATGTCCCCAGCAGAGTCGCCAGAGCTGTCACACCCCTTTTTTTCAACGCGTACTCCAAAACATTGGAATACATTTTTAAAGTTCGAAAGGGTTTTATTATTTAAGTGACGAGAAATGAAAATTTGTTTCGGAAAAAGGATTATTTGCATTTTTTATTCAGAGTCGCCACTTGGCATAATCCGGTGTGCCAAGTCACCTTTAGAAAATCCTTTTCGAAACCGTTTGACTCTTAAACTGGTTTTGCGAACAAAGATTCCGGTTAAGGAATTCTGTTGACCAAGGGGAAGGTGTTAGGCACCCCTCGATCCCGTGGTTTGACCACAGTCGCCTGGTGGAGGGATCGACTAATTTGGCATTACAAATGTATAAACCACACAAAAACACATAAAACAATCCATCCAAACACATGAAACAAAACAAATCCAAAATTAGTGTCCAGTCCCATTATACAATCCCGAAATAGAAAAATGCAAAAATATAAACCTACACTAACCTATATTAATCCTAAACTATGCTCCAAAGCTTTACCCGATGCCTCGGGCCTTGATAACGAGCGTCCTCCGAGTACAAGATACCTCGGGGCATTCCCCGGATAAAATAATACAAGTGCTTCGGGGCATTCCCCGGTCAAATGAATACATTTCTTAGTGCGGAAAAAATAAAACTATTCAACAAAATTTCAAACACTCCACAGAATTTCCAACATTCAACCGAAGCCACGAATCCTAAATTTTGCCTACCCAAACTACGTTTGCCTAAACCAATCGGCGCATCATGATACTACCCAATCAAACACTCGTATTTGCTTCAAAATAACCAACGACAATAAATCAAAACAATATTCATTATTTATCAATTCCTACCATCCAACCCCACATTCCATTTTTTATACCAAATTCCAACGATTCAAGACAGTCATCTCAACAATCCACAACCATCTATTCAATGAAATCGAACACCGAATTAATGTCACCAAAATTCAACCACACATCAGGCAAATCAAACACGTATAGTAAAGTAAAATTAGAAGAGATAGAGTTGGACCTTAAATTTGAAGCTTTCAAACTCAATGTTATTCGAATAAAGAGAGTCCGCACCCGGAAACCTCGAGCCGAACCTTAACACCAACAATCCAACTCGACAAATAAAGATCCGTTCACCGTCACTTTTCACGCCGGGTACTGTTCACCGGTTACTGTTCACCGGTACTGTTCACCGGTTACTATTCACCGATTACTGTTCACGGTTACTGTTCACGGTTACTGTTCACCGGTGTTTTTTTTTTTTTTGTTTTTTTTTGTTTTTGTGAGAAAGATTATTTTGTCATTGTTGTTATTGTGGAGAAGATGATGATCAAAGTCCTTTTTTCCTTTTCCTCTTAGAATTTTTCTTTTATAATGGGCATGGATTTGTTATGATGTGGGAATTTTGGTGGGTCCCCCATATATTCTTTCTTTGTGGACAAGAAAAAGGAGGGGGGGATCATATGGGTAGTTAGGGTAGGTGGAAGCTTTTGATTGGGTAGGTTGTTAGGATAAGATAAATTAGTTAGAGGTATTTTTTTTTTTTGTTTATTTTTGTATTTTTGTATTTTATGGAGGGATAATTACATGATTGAGGGTACACGGTAGGATAAGGTAAAAAATGGATAAAAATGATATTGCGGAGGGACGAAATTAGGTGTCTACAAGGACCTAAGACAAATATTGTTGAAGCTTACTTCTTAGACCTAAGGTGGCTCTCACATTACATAGAATAAGCAATCTCCTTGTCAATCACATCCCAATGCCTGTATGTGTTTTCGAAGGTCCTTTGGTTCCTCTCCATTCAGACAGTATGCACATATTCTGTATTGATCATTCTCAAAATTCTTTTCCCACAAATGAAATCTCAGATGTTGTCTCTATATCTATATTGATAGCCTAGTCCACAGTCCTGTTGTATATTCACTAAGAAGAAATACATGACCCCTTGACTCCAATTGCCACTAGAATAGCTTACACATCACATCAACATCCATAGCCCATTTAATTAATTAGCATATCAATTGTAAGCATCTCACTTTGCAGCTGGCGGAGTGATAGAGTGAACTTTGCATTGGATCGTGCTGCACTAGTCAACATTAGACTGTTGGGTTCAATTGGTGTGAATGGAAAAATGGAGGGACACAACCCTTCGAGGAAAAGACACTGTTTCAGAAAAGGGGCGACTGTTCGGTCGGATGTGACTGTTCAGAAAAGACATGTTTTGAAATGGAAAGATATGACTGTTCCGAAGTGTTTTTGATATAATTTTGAACTTATGTTGAAGTAGATTTTGCAAACACGTAGATTGTGTACCAAAAACAAAATAGACTCGTCCAGACAGTTCTAGGTTGATTACCTAATAGTAATAAGTAGATGTTTCTGATGGAAGCTATCGAAATTGTTCCATTCCTCTGGACCTGCTCCAAAGTATCCCTTGTAGAGAGAATTTTTTTGATTATCCAGCATGTTAATTAAAGCAATGATCTATATATACTTTGTTGAATATGAAATCATGAATAGAAAACATGTTAATACTAAATCTAGAATCTAAACAAATTTCTCTCCAATCTCGTGAATTTAGCCCAAAATTCTAACAAAATCTTCAATTGATATCGGCACCAATCAGCTACATTTTGTAATATAAAATTATATTCAATAAATATTGAAAAGTATTTTTATGTATTATAATATAAGGTATGTGTAATTTTCTCTTGCCAAATCACACCAAGTGCTGCCTCTTTTCTTTTCGAGCGAAATTTTCATAAACGTGGATGGTTGCTAATTAATGCCTAATGGTATCACCCATATTATGAAGTTTTTTCATGTCTTGATTAACTTTAAAAATAATTTCACATTGTCCCTCTATATAGGAAAAAAGTCAAATTTACCTCTTTTACTTTAGAAAATTAATTAAATATACCTTTTATTATATTTTAGGGTTAATTTTATCTTTATTGTCATACTTTGAGATCAAATTTATCTCCTATGTTGAACTATTGGCTAAATATACCCCTCGTTATATTTTGAAATCAAATTTATCCTCGATGTCATACTTTGGGGTCAAATTTACACTCGTTGTTAATATACTTTTCACATATGCCCTTTCTTTAATAATAGAAAAATCCAAATCAACATTAAATATTTTATTTTTAAAAATAAATCACACCCTGGTCTAACCTGCCCGATCCGACTAGAGCAACAAACAAGACACAAATAAATATACTCTCCTCAGTTCTGTTGGTCAAATTTTCTGACGAAATTAAGCTACTAGATAACTATTAATGCATATCTCATAAAAAATGAATATGCATCAGTGCAAACACAAACAAATATACTCCTTCCTCAATTCATGGATCTGCATCAGTGTAGAGTTCATGAAAAATGACACTTAATGGTCAAATTCAACAAATTAGGTCCACTGAATATTTCTCGGGATGATTGAGTTAAGAGACCTTCTTATGCCAACCGTGACATCTTTCTTTCTTAGCTTATGTCTTTACATACAATCTGAATCTACGTAAATTTTTATCATGTCATTTGCTCAAAAAACTTATTCACCAATTCTAGAATCTAGATGCATATAGAATTGCATACTAAATTTTAAAATTTGAATAAAATTGGAACATGAGCAGAGACATTTTCTCAAGTTTCATGTTTTTGCGTTATCACATTCCATTTTACTTTTTATTCATTTATAACAACCTACTAGCACTGCATGTCGAAAGAGAAGTATATTTGTACGTTGAAAAAATTAGACCAACAGAACTAAGATAGCCGTATATTTGTTTGTGTATTTTCTGTGGGACGGATCGAATGGATTATATTAGGGTGTATTTTATTTTAAAAAAATGGATCATTTAGTGTTGATTTGAGTTTTTTATTAAAGAAAGTGTACATATGAAAAGTTTTTAAAAGCGAGGGTAAATTTGGTCCAAAAGTATGACATCAATGGTAAATTTGCCCCAAAGTATGACGAAGGGTATATTTAGCCAATTTTTCAAAGAGAGAGATAAACTTGGCCCCTAAAGTATAACAACGAAGTTAAATTTAATCCCAAAGTATGACAAAAAATATATTTAGCCAATTTTTTTAAATAAAGAGAATAATTTGATCTTTTTCCCTCTATATATATCTATAGTTCTCTTTCCCTTTCTCCCCAACCCCTTACAATGATAATTGGCTACACAAGCAAATTCACACCACTTTCTAATGATAAACTTAGAAATGCCAGAATTGGTTCATCCAATAAGACACATTTTGCAACAACTATCTTCCATAGACCATGTAGAGTTAGATGCAGCCATAGTACTGCTTCATCAATGGTAAGATAAGCCCCTATCTACACCTTTTTTCATTCTTATTAATTTTAATTAAAAGAGTTTAAATTTTATACCAAAAAATTTATAAAGTTTGTATAAAATTTAAACTTTTCTGTACACTTGACTTTCGCACAGCGGGAGATTTCGTTCACCGAGTTATTCTTTTTTTGTTTAAATCTTATACCATTGAATCATTTTTACATGTTATAATAGGTTATATATATATATATATATATATATATATATATATATATATATATATTATTTTGAAGATTTCAAATCTCATACTTTAAGAAGGCTTATAACCGAATGGTATAAAAAAATTTATTCCCACTGATAGTGACTTAAACTAGATAAGTCATAGATAGATCTCTCTTTTAAATAATTAATTACTTGGTAACCATATAAAAATAGTAGTTCTTTATTTTGATTTATTTGTCTGTTTTAACTTGACACGAAATTTTAAAAAAATTAAATTTTAAGATATTTAATAAAAGGTATGTCAAACGTATCAAACTGCTCTTTATTCTTGTCGTTCTAAACATATAATGTAAAAAATTAGAATCAAAGAGTTGCTAAAAAAAAATGTCATTCTTTTTTAAATAGACTAAAAAGGAAGCAAAGGTTAACATTCACCTATTGTGTACAAGAAGCATAGTAATCGATGAAATACTTCGGATGTTGAAATCAGCATAGATTTAAAAATTTCCAAAAGAGGAACTTTCTGACGGTTGATGAATTCATGGACAGGCAAGAGAGAACAAGACGAACTATGTCTCGCAAGATTTGCATGATGGTTTTGAAGAAGCAAAGGAGAAAATAAGGCACACATTTAGGAAAGTAGAGTTATGTCCTTCTTGTTATGACACAGCATGGGTTGCTATGGTCCCTTCAAGACATTCAATAAAACAACCATATTTTCCACAATGTTTGGATTGGATTATTGAAAATCAAAGAGAAGATGGATCTTGGGGATTAAATCCTAGCCATCCATTGCTTGTTAAGGACTCACTTTCTTCTACTTTAGCATGTTTGATTGCTCTAAGCAAATGGAGAGTTGGAGATAAGCACGTTCAAAGAGGTAAATTACACAATTCTTGCATATAAGGTGGTTTAACAAGAAGATATATGTAATTATAAATCTGTCTAGTATCTCCTGGATTATGATCAAATTTGCGAATCTTATTACCTTCCTCACCTATATTTTAACGTATTTTTGTCATTTTTCCTTCTAGTAGCTTTTCTCGCCGGCAAGTACGTCGTGCTTAGTCTCTTGCCACTTGGATGGACGATTATCATGTCAATGATGGCTTCGTCCTTGTCATATATATGGCCATAAGAGCGAGAGAAAATATAAATAAAAAAATAAACAAAAACAACATAAGATTTAATGCTTGAATTGCCATAATTTTTTTAAAAATAAATTATTGATTCTACTTACCTTTATCTCTAGCAATATGGCTGCAAAATAAAGTAAACTTGATTCAAAAATAAAAATATCTTAATTTATTTACAAAATAAATATCAAGAAGAATTAATAATATTCTAAGAAAGAATGTTTAAGGTTAACTGAGAGCTAATAGAAAGAAAGAAGAACCGTAAACATTCTTTTTTCTTTTTTTTTGCACAAAAAATTTCTTCTTTTGAGTCTTTTTCTCCGGCGGGATATATATATATATATATATATATATATATATATATATATATGCATTTTTTATATAAATTTTGGTTCTTATTTTTTTTTTCTTTCCATAAATAGGGTTTCCCTAAAAAGTTGCTGATTTCTAAAAGTTTTTCCTTAAAAGCCTATCATACGGTTTTTTTTTAATATATAAATTTTGATTATAATTTTTTTCTTTTTCATAAATAGGGTTTTCCCTAAAAAGTTGCTAATAAAAAATTTTACACATTGCATTTATTTCTTTTTGGTATGAGATTCTTCCTTAATTTTTTTTTCTTCTATATTCTAAATATTTGAATAATAATTTAATGATATATTTTTTTTTTAAATAGTGAAAAGACGATTTTGTCTATTGAGGAGTATTTTAATGAAAGACAAAAAGTTCAAATCACTTTTCTAAGGAGTTTCACACTTTTAATATATTATATAAATATAGATTATAGATAAGTTTTTCAGCATAGTAATGTCTATTTTAATTTCCTAATTTTATACAAATTGTAGTTTAAAATTATTAATTGTCTTAGCCTAGTTTAGCTCCAACAGATTAGGCTGATTTGAACTAAGTATGCAACTCAAGTTGACACATGAAAAATATATCTTGTTAAAATACTTAAATATTTTTTTGTGTAATATATTATATATAACTACAACAAAGAGGAATTCTTTAAATGAAGCTTGTTGCCGTTGGTAATTACAAAGTTTAAGAAAAAAAAAAGAAATTGAAATTTGATAAAAGATTGACCACGTTGAATAATAACTCATTGTTTAGCTTATTTCACGTAATTTATTTTTGTAAAGAAAATATTTTTAATCTATTCTTAAAAAATTCCTTAATATTTTTTCAGGTCTTGGCTTTATTGAAACACATGGTTGGGCAATTGATAACAAGGTTCAAGTTTCATCCGTAGGATTTGAAACTATATTTCCAAGTATGATCAAGCATGCACAAAAATTAAACTTAAATTTGTTTTTGGATATTGACCTTGTAAATTTGTTGAATCGCGAACGGGATTCGACAATTAAAAGGTATGCTTCGTCATAAAATCATTAATTTATAATTTGTTTTATAATCATGATATTTGAGTCTATTTACTATATCTCAACTAGTTTTATAATATGTCTGTCATCTTTCACCTGCAATAAATTTCAGGCAATTATATTTATCAATTGCTATTTGCTACTATTACTCTGTGTATGTGCGAATGAACAATTATAATTTTAAAATGAATATCTATATAATTGATTTTGATCAAATTTAATAATTATTTTTGGCTTAAAAACCAAAACCAAAACCAATTTTTGTTTGTTTCTTAACTTAAAGCCCAAACCCAAAAAGTTTTAAGTTTTTGGAAAAATTGAGTAGCACCACAATTTTATATTTACTAAGCTACATAAATTTTTTTACCCTTTTTATTAATTATCTATTTAAAAAAAATAAATAGTTGGACACATTTATAAATTCATAAATTTTCAGATACACAATTTTAATTACTTATCTCCCTTTGGTCTAGTTAATGTATTATGTATCTCAACCAAATAGTTTCAAAAATAGATGTACTTCAGTAATTAAAATTATGTATCTCAACTTCAAAATTATGTAACTAGATGTTAATTATGTATCCGAGCAAAAATAGAGTAATTAATTTTTACATTCTTAAGTTCAAAATTATGTATCTCAACTTTAAAATTACGGATCCGGATGCTAATTAGGTATCTGAAAATTGCAAAATAAGATATTATTTGTAATTTAGTAAAAGAGTAAATATATGGAGTAATTAGGGTAAATGTATTGGAATTTATGTAAGTTTTACTAATTTTCTTTCTTTAGTTTGATTTTAGATTTATAATTTAGTTCTTTTTATTTTTTCGTGCATACCCCTATATAATTTTCTAAACTATTCTCACTAATTCTGAACAATATTAAAGTGTTACAAAATTATGATTTCAGGGGGGATATTGAATATATTGCTGAAGGATTTGGTGAATTATGTAATTGGAAGGAAATAATAATGTTACATCAAAGACAAAATGGATCATTATTTAATTCACCAGCCACTACTGCTGCTGCTTTGATTTACCATCAATATGATGAAAAATGCTTTGGATATTTGAATTCAATCTTGAAAATACACAAAAATTGGGGTATGTATATCATGACCATATATTAAATTCCACTACTAGAATAATACTAATTTATAACGAAACATTTTTATATCAAAAATACATAGTACAAATTTGTAAGGGTTCTATGACAAAATTGATCAATAAAAAAGAAAATTTACAATTTTGTAATGGAATGTCCGTCACAAATCACAATTTACAAATAAGGATTTGTAACAACTTTTTTAACAAGGTAAAATAACAATTACCAAATTTAATTTTGTGGCAAAATTATTGTGACAAATTTTTCCATTTATTTTATTCTTTTAGTAGTATAGCAAAATATTTTTGCAATTATGAGTCTTAGAATTACTCTCTTCTTCTAATATTCTTTTTGGACTCAAGATAACATTAGTTTAAATTCTAAAAATAAGTTATAAAATTCTAGTCAATACTATACTATATATAATACTCCCATTAATTGTTTGCTTAGCTGATATGTTTTTTTTTTTTTTTTCTCTCATGATTTTCTTATAGTTCCCACTATTTTCCCAACAAAGATACATTCACTTCTTTGCTTGGTTGATACACTTCAAAGTCTTGGAGTACATCAGTATTTCAAATCAGAAATAAAAGAAGTTTTGGATGAAACATACAGGTACATATATATATCTAAATATTTATTATAATTAAATTAAGGTATAAATAAATTTAAGACTATATTATATATAATAATACCGACTATTTATAGGCTTTGGCAACTAAAGGATGAAGATATTTTCTTAAATATTGCTCATTGTGCCATGGTATTTCGACTTTTACGTATGAGCAATTATGAAGTCTCCTCAGGTTTGTTATTAAAAACTAGAGTTAATTTCTCGAATGGCCATTGAAATTACACGTATTTTTTTTTATAAAAGTTACTGAACTATTTTTTGTCGATATAAAATCACTTAGCTTATAGATAACCTCTTAGGAAAATAATTATAGCCGTAAAATCAATTAAATTTAACTACATATATTTTTTGGCTATAGTTATTTTCTGAGAAACTAGTTATAAATTGAGTGAGTCCTTTATATTGATTAAGAATAGTTTAATGAATTTTGTAGGAAAAACGTATAAGTTTGATGACCATTTGAGGAATTAAAGCTCCCCAATTTAATTAGTAAATTTGCCTAATGAATCAATTAAGAATTTAAGTTTTGTGCATTGATAATATATTTTACACTATCAGTCAAATTTGACCTGCTATTGCAGATTATTCAATTTTTATGTAAAAAATTAGGTAACCTGCAATAACATATCATATTTACCTGATCGTGTAGAGTATTTTATACACTGACTGTGCACAAAACTTAAGCTCATCAATTAATTGTATACTCTTTTGCAGAAGAACTAGGAGAATTTGTGGATGAAGAATATTTCTTTGCAACAAGTAGAAAATTTACAAGTCATTTTGCACTTGCTGAGCTACACAAAGCTTCACAAATGGCTATTCATGATGAGAAAGATTATATTTTGGATAGAATTAATAATTGGACAAGAACTTTTATGGAGCAAAAACTTTTAAACAATGACTTCCTTGATAGGATGTCAAAGAAAGAGGTATTACATATTATTTCTTTGCTTTCTTGTTTGACTGGGTACATCCTTTAAGAAACAATAAATAGAAGGGTAATTTTTACTTAGTAAATTTTAGAAAATAAATAGTATTTAATAGTAAGGATAAAATGAATTGGACATAATGTGGTACAATAGCTCGTGGTATTCCAAACTGAACAAGTAAAGCCAAAGATGAACGAAACAAGTACTTATAAAAGACCAATCAATTAATAAATATCTAACTAATGATTCAAAATATATTTAACAAAAGTTTGAAAAAATTATAATCAAATAAGAAATTGTTGGACTTCCACCACAAAAACTGGAACCATTATATTATTATGCTTCTTTATTTTTTTTGGTTGTTGTTTTTGTCCCTATAAATTTCAATTCTTACAATATTGAATCACTAATTTAATAATCATTAGGTGGAACTTGCTTTGAGGAAGTTTTATCTTACGTATGATCGTGCGGAAAATAGAAGATATATTGAGTCTTATGAAGAAAACAATTTCAAAATGTTAAAAGCAGCATATAGGTAATGTTATTCTATTACTCCCTCTATTTCAGTTTATTTGACTTATTTTAATTTGATATAAAGTTTAAAAAACAAATTAAGAAGATTTTAGAATCTTATAGTGTTAAACTAAAGATATGTCAGATGTACTAAAAAGAAAGGGGTCATTCTTTTTTAAACGAACTAATAAGGAAAGTCCACCAAACAAATTGGAATGAAGAAAATACTTGTCAAGACACTTTTAATTGTTATATTTTTATTTTACTTATTTATTTATTTTGCATTAAGAAAAAATTATATGTATGAATATTCTAATTATAATCTTTCATTTAGGTGTCCCAACACTAATAATATAGATTTACTAGAATTCTCAAGGTATGACTTTAACTTGTGTCAAGCCCAACACCAAGAAGAACTTCAACAGCTCAAGAGGTATATTTTTTCCTCTCTTAATTTATGTGATGTTTTTTCCCCCCATTTTAGTTCTATTAAAATAAATATATATCTTTTTTATATTTAGTACTCTCATTGCTTCAGTTTATACAAATGTGATTTATTGGCTACGAAATTTAAGAATAAAATCTTTTGAAACTTTAAATCTAAAACAAGTCATATATATTTATGTGGTCATAAATCATTTTATTAAGAATAAGAGATGTAATTCTTTTTGACTCCGACTAAACGAGTGTTTAGAAACTAGAACAAAGTGAGTAATAATTTAATTGTAAACTTCTCATTTGATTTTTGGTCGATATTATAATAAATAATATAGTCACATGAATTTCTATGATACTTTTAAATTAAAGTTTCAAAAGACGTTTTTAATTCTTAAACTTGACGCTCAATCAAATATTATTCACATAAACTGAGACAAAAATAGTAATTAGACTTTGTCATTCTTTCACATAAACTGAGACGAAAAGAGTCATTAGACTTTGTCATTCACTGACACAAACAATCTAACATTTGCCTACATATGATATGTGTATGTACTTCGCACTCAATCAAATACTATTCACATAAATTGAGACGAAAAGAGTCGTCATTAGACTTTGTCATTCTTTGACACTAATAATCTTACATTTGCCTACATATGATATGTGCATGTACGTCGCCCAAGTTTGTAACGCCCTGATTTTCTGAACTGAAACGCTACACGGTGCTCATGACCCCGAAGGACCACAAGCTAACCCATGACTGATATCGATACCTGTAACTGCATAATTTACATATAAAATGCGGAAACATGAACAAAGAGGGCGTAAGGTTCAATCTTGAATAATAAAATATCTGAAATAAGGTGGTATCACAGTACCAAAACAAAACTGAAAATACTAAAGTCTAAATCTGAAAACTCTATAATCGTCTGAAAGCTTCTAAACTGTCTGAATAAGGAGTTGAAGGAACATGTCTCCAACTAACTCTCTAAACTGAAAATAAACTGAAATACTGGAATAATAAATGTAACGATCATGTCCTCAAAAGATGAGGACTCACTGCTTACTGAACTGCTACTGCTGATCTGGAATCTAAACCTCAGAACCTATGGTTTAACATAAAAAGAAAGCACCATAGCGCAAATGCGTCAGTACAACTAAAGTACTGAGTATACGTGGGGGTAGGCTAAATGCATGGGGTTTATATGCATGAACATGCTGACTAATATGAACGTGAGAATACATACATACGTAACTGCTATTGAACTTTGTAGACACCTAATTTTGTCCCTCCCGAAGACCCAAGTTACACATTTTTATCCCCGTTTTACCACGTGCCCTACCTCGTGTAGTTATCCCTCCACAAAATACAAAAAAATAACAAAACTCCCTAACAAACTAACAACCCTTACCCTAACAAACTTTATCTTAACCTACCTCACCACCCCATACCCCTACCCCTACCCCACATGACCCTCCCCTCACGTTTTTTTTCACCTTCTGATAATATCTACATACAAAGATAAGGAATAAAAAAAAGGGAGGATACCAGCACACATATATACAATAGGGGTCTTCTTTCATTTGGACCCTGAAGAACATCATACACAACTTCCATGGAACATAGAACGCACACACTCACCTCGCCATAGTCCTGACAGATTCCACACAACACGGACCTCACGCGATACTCCATTTTTCTTTCTTCTCTTATCTTCTAGACAGAAAAATGCACCAATACACGCACAACTAACGATAGAGATCGAGAGAGTGAGAGATCGAGAGAGAGATATAGAAATAGTAAGAAGAAGAGAGTTGATCGGGGAAAGAGAGAAGCGAATTGCAGAGAAGGGAATTGGGGAAAAAAGGGGAAATCCACCGGAGATTGATCGAAAATCCACTGTCACTGTGAATCCAATTTGAATTATCCGAGATTTGGGACTTCCGAGCTCGCCGGAGCTCCGGTGAAACCAAAAACGTGATTCCCGTTCAAGACCCGACCCTCGTTCTGTTTCTTCGGCAAGTCCCGTCGGAAAACGATGCAAAAAATAGGTACGAGCTTTCTCGGTCGTGATTCTGGTACTAGTTTGGCAAAACCAGTGAAATATCGAGGCTGGGTTGACTCGGATTGAGGTTGGTCGAGGCTCATTGGTTCGTGAGCTCCGATCCATTGTTCGGAATAAATCAATTATCGAGAGGTCCAATTCTATTTTTTTTTCTTTAATTTTTACGTAATCGTGAATGATTTATGTGTTTGGTATGTTTGAATCTTGATTGTGTATTGGTTGATGTTGGATTTGAATGTGAAAAACTTGAATTGATAGTCGAAAAATTGATTAATTATTTTGTGAATGAATGAGAGAAGGGATCGGTCTCGATAAAAGTAAATTTGAATAAATTTTAATTCATTGATGATGTTTGAATGTGATAGAATCATGATAGGTCGAGCTGGATAGGCAATATAGGTTCGGGTTGGCAAATTTTAGAACTTGTTGTTTTGGTTGAATGTTGGAATGTGCGTGTGAATTTTTCTTTCTAGTTTATCGTATTTAATTCAAATGTATTCATTTAGCCGGGGAATGCCCCGAGACACATTGTATTTATTCACCGGGGAATGCCTCGACGTACTATGTTGGAGGAAGTTGTGATGAAGGCCCGAGGCATCGGGTAAAGCATGGGAGCGTAGTTAGGATTAGTGTTGCTTAGATAGGATTTATTTTCGCATTTTTATTTATTTATTTTGGACTGTATAATTGGACTGAACACTATAATTTTGGATTTGTTTGATTGTTTGATTGATTGGTTTGTATGTTTTTGTGTGGTTTATACACTCTTAGTGTCAAATTAGTCGATATGCTCCACCAAGCGACCGTGATCGAACCACGGGATCGAGGGGTGCCTAACACCTTCCCCTCGGTCAACAGAATTCCTTAGCCTGAATCTCTGTTCGCGGATCAGTTTTAAAAAGTCAAATTATTTCGAAAAGGATCTCCCAAAGGTGACTTGGCACACCCGATTTATGCCAAGTGGCGACTCTGAGTAAAAAATGTAAATAATCTTTTTTCGAAACAAATTTTCATTTTTGTCACTTAAATAATAAAAACCCTTTCGAAGCCATAAAATCTAATCTTTTGGAGTACGAAGAAAAAAAGGGGTGTGACAGCTCTGGCGACTCTGCTGGGGAATTTTCAGAATTCGAGCTTATTTTTGAGTCGTATCGGCTTTGTTTGGCATTACGAGTGTATAAGCATTGTTTGTCATTATTGTTTTGTTATTGTTTTCACTTTTGTGCGTTTTCGTGCTCTTTGTTTATAGTATTTATCCTATGTGTTACCGCTTTATATCTGTCATCATGAGTCCATCCCCCCGGCCTTCTTTCTGCAACAAGTCTCGGAGCGCACGTCGTGCGCACGAAATCTAGTTGAGTCACCTTAATTTTAGGGGGGGAGCCGTTGGATGTATGGAGTAGGTGGAAAGCAAAGCAACCACTATCGACCATATGCTCCCCCGAATGGCCTTGTTAGTAAACCACAACGTAGGTCGGCCTTTAGGTCATTCTTATGTGCATCATATTGAGACCTAGCGAGGCCTACACGGTCCTTTGTAGGAGACTCACCTTTAAAGCATCCCTACGTGCTAATTGTTGCATATTTGAGGGTAACGTGGTCATTTGACGGACGAATTTTTTATAAAAATAAAACAAATAAATAAATAAATAAATATAGAAAGCGAGTCGAAAAGAAGGAATCAAAAGGAATGTCGTAGTTTATTTTAGAATTCTTTATGGCTTTTGTTATTCACGATCCAAAACTTAAATAGATTTTTTTTTACATTTTTGCAAAGTACCGTAAAAGAAAAAAAGAAGAAGGTTTTTTCTACGTATTTGTCAAAAGCAAAAATACCAAAAAGATTTTTTTTCATAATGGATGGTGTCAGTCTTAGTTAAAGTGTCTAATTGAAAAATCCAAAAAGTTTTTATAAGTTTGTATTTGGTTTTGTCTCTTAAGTTAGGGTCAATTTATTAGTTAATCGTTAGTTGTCCAAACTGGACGAACTACGCATACCTAATTTTCGTCCCTCGGGGCGGGATACGTAGGCAACCCTCGGTGGGTCCGGTAACCTTTATTTTGGTCTTCGTCTTAGTCTTAGGCTAGGTCTTTTACTCCGTAACCTAGAGTTGTTAGCCAAGTAGGCTGATTTTATTCAACGTTACTGTTCGGCGATTTGGAGTCATAAAGCGGTCTGTCTCATTGACGTATGTCCGCATCAAATTCTCATTGGTTGGGAACCTTTTGCTCTTATCAAATTTTGAGACAATTTCTTATCTGCTACTACAGGATGGATCTGTCCACAAAGTCTAGAGTCCTTATGGTTGTCAAGTTACCCAAAAAGTTGATCAAGTGGTGGGGCACATTCAATTACTCCAAAAAACACGAAGTCAGGAAAGTGTTAGGCAATCTTGTAACACTCATGGATCTCATGCCTCGTCCGGATTTAATAAAAGTTGTGTTGACTTTTTGGGATCCAAATAATTTGGTGTTTAGGTTCGAAAGTTGTGAATTGACTCCTACCCTGGCAGAAATATCTTGTTTGTTTCGGTTGACTTACATGGGCCAGCAGATGATTTTAGCCCGCAATCATACTCGTAAGAAATTCCTTCGACTCTATGGATTAAAAGATATCAAACATCTGGGATGTCTCAAACAATCTTGGATTTCCTTGGACTATTTGTTTGCTAGATTTGGGTCTTTAGAGGGTTTCGACTGCTTTTGGGATGAATTTTGTACTACCAAAAAAATCTGGGAACAACATCGTCTTGAGGTTTTCTGTCTGGCTTTGTTGGGTATCTTAGTATTCCCGTTAGATGAGAGATGTATCAATACTCGTCTGCAATCAGTGGTGATAGCTTTATTCAAGAAAAAAGATGAGGTCACCATTGTACCAATGATCTTAACAGAAATATATAAGGCTTTAACTGAAGTAAAAGGAGGGGTACGAATTTTTTAGGGGAGTAATCTGATATTGCAGCTGTGGATGATGGAGCACTTGCATACGCCTTCTTTGATTAGAGCAGATGTGATCGACCGTTGTCTGAATGATCGAGTGCAAGCCATGCAAGAAAGAATGCATTTTGACAAATTTTCTTTTCCTATTGGAGTCAATTCTTGGATTGAATTTCTCGAATCAAGAACTCCGAACAACATTCTTTGGTGCTATATGTGGTTTCGTCCTAAGAAAATCTTGATTGGATCACAAATGCAACTCTTTCTAGTTTTGATAGGACTTAACTGCACTAGGCCTTACAGTCCAAGAAGGGTGATGCGTCAGTTGGGTAGGATGCAAGACGTCCCCCCAATAATGGACCTTCTAAAGGATGTAGAGTACTTTAAAGACCAAGCCGTGGGGGAAAGCAAATATGAGCAATTCTGGAATAACGCGATAAAGTTAGGTGTCGATACTTTCGAGGAAAATCCAGGATGCACTCAAAACTATGAAATCTGGCTACAATCTCTGCCCCGTGGCATTAGTAGACCCTTACCAGCCCAACTTAGAGGGCGAATACGGGAAGCAATCATGGTAGAAGATGATGAGCAGGAAGATCTGGGTGCCAAGGTGGAGTTTTTGAGAGTTCAGTTGTCGCGTTTGATCACAACTGTGGATGGGTGTCAGAGAAACCTTTGTGGGTGTACTCTCCAAGAAGCGGGGATACAGGCAAGAAATTTGTTTCCGGGTATCAAAACGTCGTTGCAGGACATGTTGCAAAGTCTGAGTGGAAAAGTGGGGACTTCACAGATGGGTTCATCTCAGCCGGGGACATCACACAGAGCACCAGTTTGAAAGAGCATGTCTTATCTTTATGTAGTTTTGAGTCTTTTATGTTTCTGTCATTGTAGGTTGGGGTCTGTGTTAAGTCGGAGTCAAGTTGTTTTTGATATTCGGGTCTTTATTGCACGCATATCGTTAGGGGTTTAAAGTGTTGTTTTGTATTTGTTGTTTAGTTTTAAAGTAGTCCTAAATTCGTTGTATGTTTTGCTGTCTTTCATCGAAATGTTAGGATGTTACGTCTTTCTTTTGTTTACTTATTTTCGTGTTTCGTGAAAAGAAAAAACCTTCAATTGTGTAATGTTTACGCATAAGCTGCCCGAACTACGCAAGATCTGATTCATGTACAACATGATACGTAGGCAACCTACTTTTGGGTTCGATCTAATCATTTTGTTTCATTGTTTTTCATTATTTTTTCCTCTTTTAAAGAAAAAACAAAAGCCATAAAGAATGATAAAATAAAGGTAGATAACGTGAGGAAAAGAGCAGATATTGATACGAAAAAAAAAGGAGAAGAAAAAAAAATAATAGGTGTAGATAAAAATAAGTGTAGATAAAATCGGAATGATGTTAAAATGACTTCTCTACCCTTGAAAGCTGGTAGAAATGAACATGAACTTAGGGCAATTTTACCAATGTGATTCCCATGCTTTTGGTATACCCTAATCCTAACGGATGTCGTCTTTGATGAGCATGTTCTTTCAGATAACAGTGGTAGGTTTGCAGCACTCTGGCTAGTCACCCATACTTCACTAGATCCAAAGCAAAGCTCGCCATGGCTAGCAGGGAGATTGAAAATTTGCTCATTGACCCGGATCAGGATAATAGGGAAGAAAGTTCAGAACACAATGATGAGGTAGTAAGGCTCAGGCAACAATTGATAGATTTGCATTGGGTATGGGCCAGCGGAATGCCTCCTCCTCCGCTCCCTGAAGGTCTCGGGAATATCTCTAATTGCCCACCGCTCTCTCAGGCACAATTCTCTGCTCCTACTGAGTCACCTGAGCACGCGCCAGGATTCACTCCGCGACATTATTATCCTGGCAATTCTGGTGTGCCCTTGGCAGCTCCCCAATCAAGACCAGTTGCTCAGCCAGCGCCACCGATCACACCGGTATTCGTGGCCCCACCACTACATGAAACTCCCATATATGCTGTGCGTCCCATAATGAGGCTTCCTCGGTCTTCCAGTGAGCCAGTACTGAAGGTTTCAGATGGTCAGTATTATGCTACGGAGCCTACTCTGCAATTGAATGAACCGTATGGGTACACTCAGCCGCCTGCATTTCTATTTGATACAGAGAAACCTGTCGCAACGGAGGAACATGATGTCATAGCCCGGAAACTTAAGAGTTTAGAGCAAGCTATGAGGAATTTGCAAGGAATCGGAGATTATAGAAGTGTTTCCTATAAAGACCTGTGCATGTTCCCAGACATCAACCTGCCCCCCGGTTTTAAGATGCCTAAGTTCGAGAAGTACGCATGGCATGGCGATCCTATTGCACACTTGAGACGTTATTGCAACCAGTTGAGGGCTGCAGGAGGAAAGGAAGAACTACTCATGGCCTTTTTTGGCGAGAGTCTTTCAGATCTGGCTTCAGAATGGTTCATCGATCGGGATATCAATAAATAGAATAGTTGGGATGATTTGGCTTCTGAATTTGTTCAACATTTTCAATACAACATCGACTTGATTCCGGACGAAAAATCTTTGGTCAACATGAAGAAAAAGAGCACTGAAGGTTTTAGGGAATACGCGATAAGGTGGCGTGAACAGGCCGCTAGGGTAAAGCCTCCAATGAAAGAAAGTAAGTTGGTAGAAGTTTTCATTCAGGCACAGGATGAGACCTATTTTCAACATTTACTTTCGTCCATGGGAAAGTCTTTTATGGAAGTCCTCAAAATGGGGGAGATGATAGAGGACGGGATTAAGACCGGTCGAATAGTGAGTTTTGCTGCATTAAAAGCTACCGCACAAGCGATTCAAGGTGGATCTGGCGCATTTGGAGGTAAAAAGAAGAAAGTGGATGTTGCGACTGTCGTAGCCGGAACCCATTCCTATCCTAAAAGACCACCTCGCCCCTATCCCCAATCCCAAGCCCAAGTCTACGCCTAATCTCCATATATTCCTCCCCACCATTACTACCCTCCACAAAACCCTTTATATTCCATTTCACCACCCCCTTACCCAGTATATAGCGCGCAGCCATATGCCCAAACCCCTTCTTACCCACAGTGGCGCACGCAAACTCCACAAAATCGCCCATTCGCTCCACCAAATTACCAAAACCCTTCCAGACCCAGTTTTCAACCTAGGCCCGAGTATAAGAAGGACAAGGCGGTCAAAAATCAATTCACACCACTTGGGGAGTCATATGCTAGCTTGTTTGATAGGTTGAGAAAGTTGAAGGTTTTAAGCCCAATTCAAGGAAGGCTTTCAAATCCACCGCCGAGGAATCTCGATTATTCTTTAAGGTGTGCGTACTGTTCTGATATGCCCGGCCATGATATCGAGAAATGCTGGCATTTAAAGAGAGCTGTCTAAGATTTAATTGACACAAATCAGATGCTGGTCCAGGCCCCAGAGGGTCCAAACATTAACCAGAATCTTCTGCCAACCCATGCTGAAGCCAATATGTTAGAATTGATATATGATGGGAAAGAGTCTTCGAGGGGTTATAAGCCTATTGTCAAGATACAAACCATTGAGAAGAAATCGGTGAATGTAGCGGAGTCTTTGAAAGCAATGTCATTGAGCCAGGAAGGAATGAGAGAAGATAAAGCTCAAGGAAGCACAAAGAAGCCCCCGATCACAGTACAAGGCGCCAGAAGGTATGGTGATTCGAGTCAGGATAAACCTAAGTTGACAGTGGTGGGAGATCTGAGTCAGCCTATCTTGACAGTGAAAGGAGCACTAACAACGCCTATTGTCCTTAAACCGGTGACCCAACCTTCGATAGTTGATACGAAAAGGATTCCCTGGAATTATGGACGGACCGTGATGACCTATCATTGGAAAGAAGTAGTGGAAGATGTAGACGAGGTAGGGGGTTTGACTAGGTCAGGAAGATTTTCGTGCCTGAAAGCTTAAGAAAGTCCAAGCCAACGGTGAGTGGACCGTCATCTATCAAAAATCCTATCACCGAAGAAGAAGCCGAAGAATTTTTGAAAAAGATGAAATTGCCAGAGTATTTAATATTAGACCAGCTGAAGAAAACCCCTGCTCAAATTTCCCTTTTATCTTTCTTGTTGCACTCCAAGGAGCATCATGATGTTTTACTGAAGGTATTAAATGAAACATATGTTCCAAGGGAGATTACAATCAACCAACTTAAGAAAATGGTTGGAAAAATCTTTGAGGTCAATCGGATCAGCTTTTCTGATGATGAATTTCCTGTTGAAGGTACAGGGCATAATCGGGGCCTTTACATTACAGTGAAGTGTGAAGATTTCTATGTCACTCATGTTATGATTGATGGAGGTTCAGGAGCAAATATTTGCCCTATTTCTACTTTGCAAAAGCTGAATATTGGTGCGGAGAGGATCAGGCCCAACAATATATGTGTCAGGGATTTCGATGGTGCAAAATCAAATTCCATTGGCGAAATAGAACTAATGTTGAGCATAGGGCCTGTTGAGTTCGCCATAGAGTTTCAAGTATTGAATGTAGAATCTTCTTATAATCTGTTGTTGGGAAGGCCGTGGATCCACAAGGCCAAGGCGGTTGCATCTACGCTGCACCAGATGATTAAGTTTGAGCACGACAGGCAAGAAGTAGTTATTCATGGTGAAGGAGATTTGTCAGCCTACGAAGATTCTCCCTTGTCTCTTATTGAAGCAAATAACGTAGAGGAGACATTCGTCTATCAAATTTTTGATACAGTGCCAGTGAATCATATCTTTGAATGACAGGCTATACCGGGACCACAATTGTCTTCTTCTTCTATCATGATGGTGAGTGAACTTTGGAAATACGGATTTGAGCCAGGAAAGGGTTTGGGAGCGTCTCTGCACGGTATAGTTCATCCCATATGTCCGAGTGAGAACGTGGGCACGTTTGGTCTGGGATTTGAGCCTACAGCTGAAGATCTAAAAAAAGCCAAGGGAAGGAAAAAGGAAATATGGTCACTCCCTCGCCCAATGCCATTACTCAGTGAATCGTTTGTTAAGAGCGGTGTCACGAAGCATGTAGAATTTGAGTTTGAATTGGTTGATGACTTCCGGAACCTTTGTATCGAAGTTGATATGGTCGAAGCAGGAGAAGGTACCGGTATGGAAGACGTGCAATTCATAGGTCCATCTGTCCAGCTCAATAATTGGGAAGTTACTCCTCTCCCCGTCAGGAGGGAGTTTTGGTAGTCTATTTTTTTTTTCTTTCTATTTATCCGAGTTATTTCAGGGTTGTAATTCGGACTTTAGTTTATTTATGTTATGTTGGCGTCTGTGTTTAAACCCTTCTATCTTTTATTTAATGAAATGCAATATCCCTTTTGTTTTGTGTCTAATATATTTTGTTTTTCTTTTCTTACACAGTTCTCTTTATGCTGATTCTAATGACATGACATGCATGCGGAATTTTCAGCCTAATTTTAAAATCCAAATTAATCAAGATGTAATGAAGCAGGATGGGGAATATGATGAAGAACAAGCACTAGAAGAAATAAGCAAAGAGTTGGAACAGTTTGAAGACAAACCAAATCCTAATTTGAATGAAACTGAGCCAATAAATCTAGGGGATCAAGAAGATGTTAGGGAAACTAAAATCAGTGTACATGCTTTGCCACAGCTAAAAGAGGGAATGATTCAAGTATTAATTGATTATAAGGATGTTTTTGCATGGTGTTATGATGATATGCCCGGTTTAAGCACAAAATTAGTGGCTCACAAGTTGCCAACTGATCCCGCGTTCCCCCCTGTCAAACAGAAGTTGAGGAATTTTAAAATCGATGTGAGTATTAAAATCAAAGAGGAAATCATGAAACAACTTGAAGCCAAAGTAATTCGAGTGTCTCGTTATCCTATGTGGTTATCCAATGTTGTTCCCGTACCAAAGAAAGATGGCAAAATTCGAGTGTGTGTTGATTATCGTGATTTGAATAAAGCAAGTCCGAAAGATGATTTTCCACTGCCCAATATTCTCATTTTGTTAGACAACTGTGCTAAACACGAGGTTGCCTCTTTTGTGGATTGCTATGCCGGATATCACCAGATCATTATGGATGATGAAGACGCGGAGAAGACATCTTTTATCACACCATGAGGAACTTATTGTTATCGAGTGATGCCGTTCTGTTTGAAGAATGCTGGAGCAGCATATATGAGAGCCATGACCACTATGTTTCATGACATGATTCATAAGGAGATTGAGGTCTACGTGGATGATGTGATTATTAAGTCAAAAAGACAGGCCGACCATGTTAAAGATTTAAGAAAGTTCTTTGAGAGGCTTCGCAGGTATAATCTCAAACTTAACCCGGCCAAATGTGTATTTGGAGTTCCATCTAGAAAGTTGTTGGGGTTTGTAGTCAGTCGTTGGGGAATTGAATTGGATCCCTAAAAAATCAAAGCCATTCAGGATTTGTCCCCGCCCAAGAATAGAACGGAGGTGATGAGTTTGCTTGGAAGACTGAACTACATTAGCAGGTTTATTGCTCAACTCACAACCACTTGTGAGCCCATATTCAAGTTGTTGAAAAAGAGTGCTGCGGTAAAATGGACTGAAGAATGTCAAGAAGCGTTTGATCGAATCAAAAGATATTTGTCAAATCCGCCAGTGCTGGTACCCCCGGAGCCTGGTAGGCCTTTGATCTTATATTTATCAGTCATGGACAATTCTTTTGGTTGTGTCCTAGGTCAACATGATGTCACAGGCAAAAAGTAGCAGGCTATTTATTATCTTAGCAAGAAGTTCACCGCATATGAGTCCAGGTATACTTTTCTTGAAAGGACGTGTTGTGCCCTAACTTGGATAGCACAGAAGTTGAAGCACTATCTCTCATCCTATACTACTTATCTCATCTCCCGCATGGATCCTTTGAAGTATATCTTTCAGAAGCCTATGCCGACGGGTCGATTGGCAAAATGGCAAATATTGCTTACCGAGTTCGACATCGTATATGTGACTCGAACCGCCAAGAAAGCCCACGCCTTGGCAGATCATCTTGCTGAGAATCCCATCGATGAAGAGTACGAGCCATTAAAGACATATTTTCCTGACGAAAAAGTGTCGTGTGTCGATGAAGTCGTTATAGATGCTGATCCAGGTTGGAGGTTATTCTTCGATGGAGCTGTCAATATGAAAGGAGTCGGAATAGGTGCGGTTCTTATCTCTGAATCGGGACAACATTTCCCGGTAACAACACAACTTCGATTCTACTGTACTAACAATTTGGCAGAGTATGAAGCCTGTATCCTTGATTTGAGGTTAGCTATTGATATGGGAGTCCAAGAATTATTGGTGTTGGGAGATTCAAATTTGCTCGTCCATCAAATTCAAAGTGATTGAGTGACGCGAGATTTGTAACTCATCCCGTATCGACAATGCTTGCAGGAGCTATGTCGACGATTTGTGTTATTAAATTTTAGGCATATTCCAAGGATTCATAATAAAATTGCTGATGCTTTAGCCACTCTGTCTTCAATGCTCTAACATCCTGACAAAGCCTATATCGATCCAGTGCATATACAGAGTCATGATCAACATGCTTACTGTAATGCGGTTGAAGAAGAGCTCGATGGAGAACCTTGGTTTTTGGATATCAAGCGGTACATTCAGTCAGGAGAATACCCATCATATGCCACCAATGATAAAAAAAAGGACTATTAGGCGTTTGGCTAGTGGATTTTTCTTAAGTGGGGGAATCTTGTATAAGAGGACCCCAGATCTGGGACTTTTAAGGTGTGTAGATGCAAAAGAAGCCTCGGCAATCATGGTTGAAATACACTCTGGAGTATGTGGGTCGCATATGAACGGTCATGTCTTATCAAGGAAGATTCTTCGAGCAGGTTATTACTGGCTTACTATGGAGAGGGATTCTATTCAATTTGTTAGAAAGTGTCATCAATGTCAGGTGCACGACGATCTAATACGTTCTCCTCCTGTTGAGTTGCATGCAATGGCCGCTCCATGTCCGTTTGTGGCTTGGGGAATGGATATGATTGGACCGATTGAGCCGAAGGCATCAAATGGACATAGATTCATTTTGGTAGCCATTGACTACTTCACAAAGTGGGTGGAAGCAGTAACTTTCAAGTCAGTGACAAAGAAGGCTGTGGTAGATTTTGTTCATGCCAATATCATTTGTAGATTTGGAATTCCTAAGATGTTCATTACAGACAATGCTGCCAATCTCAACAGTCATTTGATTCAAGAAGTGTGTCAACAGTTTAAGATCGCACATCGAAATTCTACTCCATATCGCCCAAAGGCCAATGGTGCTGTAGAATCCGCCAATAAAAATATAAAAAATATACTGCAAAAAATGGTACAAGGTTCTAGACAGTGACATGAAAAGTTGCCGTTTGCATTGCTAGGTTATCGCACCACTGTTCGCACTTCAACATGGGCAACTCCATATTTATTAGTGTATGGGACAGAATCAGTCATCCCTGCAGAAGTTGAAATTCCTTCTCTTCGAGTCATTGTAGAAGCAGAGATTGATGATGACAAATGGGTAAAAACCCGACTGGAACATTTGAGTTTGATCGAGGAAAAAAGGCTAACGTCCGTGTGTCATGGCCAGTTGTATCAGAGGAGGATGGCTCGTGCGTATAACAAAAAGGTCCGTCCCAGGAATTTTGAAGTTGGTTAGTTGGTATTGAGACGTATCCTTCCTCACCAGGTTAAAGTGAAAGGCAAGTTCTCACCTAACTGGCAAGTTCCCTTCGTTGTGAAGAAAGTGTTGCCCAATGGAGCCTTATATTTGACAGATATTGAAGGAAAAATGGAAGAAATGGCTATCAATGCTGATGCGGTCAAAAGATACTATGTATGATATTTGATCCTTTGTTGAGTTTATTGCATGTTTAGTACTTGCATTTTTTAAGATTGATATGATGAAGGCATTTTATTCTTCTATCCAAACATTGTGTCATCCTTTGTTTACCCGTTTGAGCCTCGTTTATTTTTCTTTCATATTCCTCTTTTGGAATCAAAATAGAGTCAAAGATAAATGTCAAGAAAATAAGAATAAAAGAAAGAGTTCAAAAATAAAAGAAAAAAAAATCAAATCAAAACAAAGAACAGAAGCTGATGGAACTACGTGCGACCTGATTCTCCTCTCTCGGGAGTGAGATACGTAGGCTACCCTATTTTGGGCTCGGTCCAACCAAATAAAGATTTAAGATTCACCCAGTCAACAAAACTGGGGCATGAGTTAATGCATTGTTTGAGTCGATTCCAAAAGTTGTAAGTCCCACCCCCACTTCAAGTATCGTTTGAGCCTCTTACCATCTTTTCTAATGCATAGTGTTAAGGCTAAGCATGCAATGGATATGGTGATACATTGCGAAATACCGTTTGTCTCCCTCAGCATAAGAAATCAGGAAAGAAATACAAAAATGAGAGAGTCTTATTGGTGAAAACCTTTGTAGGCACCATAAGGCGATGGTGAGTTGTGAGAAAATGAAAATGAGAGAGTCTTATTGGTGAAAACCTTTGCAGGCACCATAAGGCGATGGTGAGTTGAGAGAAATACAAAAATGAGAGAGTCCTTTTAGTGAAAATCCTCATGGGCACCGTAGGGCGATGGAGAGTTTAAGAGAAAAGCGGAAAGTGAAAAGTAAGAGATTTGTTGGCGAAAGTCTTTTTAGATGTCGTCAGTCGAATGTGATGTATGAGTCCAATGGATTTGACAAAGCGGTTCAGTGGCAAAAGGCACGAACTCAACAACAAATTGGGAGTTTGGATAGGAAGATCAGGCAGCTCAATCCAAAAATGCATGTCATACTCATTGGAGTTGGTTGTCGTATTCAGATAAGTTTTCTTTTTGAATATGGGACATTGCCCTTTTCTTTCATTTACATATTCATGTTTATTTCTTTTCTTATGTTATTTATCAAAGCAAGAGTCACCATCATTTCTTTACATTTTTTACGTCAATTCTGTGTCAAAACAAGCGAGAAAGGATTTCAAAATTTACTACCAGTCTTTCCAATTATATGAGAAAAAGCCAAGGAACAACACAGGAAAGAAATATGATCGTAATTCAACACGAAGCAAGGGAAGTCGATCAACCGACAGGCTATTGGATTCGTGGAAGCATCTCAGATTTGGGAAAAAGAGTGCACCTCAGGGGCATGGTAAAAATGGAAACCCATTATTTGAGTCAGAACTCATTTCTCTCAATCTGGATCCGGGTCAATGATGCGGCAAGACACGACAAGTGTTAGCAATTTAGAACAAAGATGAAAGGAACGAGTGCTGGGCAGATACCTGAAAAGCCAAGATCTACAAGCCACCACTAATTTTTTAACTGACAAATTTTTCTTTAATTGAAATAGGGGCAAATTCGTTTCACTTGATTCAGCTACCATTGGAAATGCACATCCATGGGAATTTTACTTTCTGTTCAGGACCCTCCTGAAAAATGGGACTTTACTTTCTGTTTAGTGAATTTACATTATGTTCAGGACCCTCCTGAAAAATGGGATTTTACTTTATGTGTAGGACCCTCCTGAAAAATGGGAATTTACTTTCAGTTTAGGACCCTCCTGAAAAATGGGATTTTACTTTCTATTCAGGACCCTCCTGAAGAACGGGAATTTACTTTTAGTTTAGGATCCTCCTGAAAAATGGGACTTTACCTTCAGTTCAGGACCCTTCTGAAAAATGGGATTTTACTTTCTGTTCAGGACCCTCCTGAAAAATGGGAATTTACCTTCAGTTCAGGACCCTCCTGAAAAATGAGATTTTCTTTTCTTTTCAGGACCCTCCTGAAGAATGGGAATTTACTTTTAGTTTAGGACCCTCCTGAAAAATGGGACTTTACCTTCAGTTCAAGACCCTCCTGAAAAATGGGATTTTACTTTCTGTTCAGGACCCTCCTGAAAAATGGGAATTTACTTTCAGTTCAGGACCTTCCTGAAAAATGAGATTTTTACTTTCTGTTCAGGACCCTCCTGAAAAATGGGATTTTACTTTATGTTCAGGACCTTCCTGGAAAATGGGAATTTACCTTCAATCAGGACCCTCCTGAAAAATGGGATTTTACTCTATGTTCAGGACCCTCCTGAAGAATGGGAATTTACTTTCAGTTCAGGACCCTCCTGAAAAATGGGATTTTACTTTTTGTTCAGGACCCTCCTGAAGAATGGGAATTTACTTTCAGTTCAGGACCCTCCTAAAAAATGGGACTTTACTTTATGTTCAGGACCCTCCTGAAAAATGGGATTTTACTTTCTGTTCAGGACCCTCCTGAAAAATGGGAGTTACTTTCTGTTCAGGACCCTCCTGAAAAATGGGAGTTACTTTCTGTTCAGGACCCTCCTGAAGAATGGGAATTTACTTTCAGTTCAGGACCCTCCTAAAAAATAGGACTTTACTTTATGTTCAGTACCCTCCTGAAAAATGGGATTTTACTTTCTGTTCAGGACCCTCCTGAAAAATGGGAGTTACTTTCTGTTCAGGACCCTCCTGAAAAATGAGATTTTACTTTCTGTTCAGGATCCTTTTGAAAAATGAGATTTTATTTTCTGTTCGGGTTCCTCCTGAAAAATGGGGCCACGCTTTCAAAAATGAAATACTGCCTTATGATAATCCTTGTGTGGGAAATTTGAGAAACATTTGTAAGGAGACGCACTTCCTTATTTGGTAAATCCAGCAACATTTGTGAGGAAACACACTTTCTTGTTTGGTAATTCAAGCGGTATTTGTAAGGAGATGCACTTCCTTGTGTGGGAAATTCAAACAAACATTTGTAAGGAGATGCACTTCCTTGTTTGATAATTCAAGCAACATTTGTAAGGAGACACACTTCCTTGTTTGGTAATTCGATTGGCACTCGTAAGGAGATGCACTTCCTTGTTCGGGTAATTCAAGCAACATTTGTAAGGAGATGCACTTCCTTGTTTGGTAATTCAAGCAACATTTGTAAGGAGACACACTTCCTTGTTGGGTAATTCAAGTGACATTTGTAAGGAGATGCACTTCCTTGTTTGGGTAATTCAAACGACATTTGATAAGGAGACGCACTTCCTTGTTTGGGGTAATTCAAGCAACATTTGTAAGGAGACACACTTCCTGGCTTGGGCAATTCAAGAAACATTTGTAAGGAAACGCACTTTCTTGTTTGAGTAATTCAAGAGGCATTGATAAGGAAATGCACTTCCTTATTTTGATAATTCAAGCAACATTGGTGATGCACTTTCTAACTTATGTCTTGATTTCTAGAAGATGCACTTTCTAGTCGAGTTATTGCACTTAATCCTTAGGAGACGCACTTTCTTGCTAGTTTTCATTTTTCAGGTGACACACTTTTAACTTAAACTTGTATCTCTAGAAGACGCACTTTCTAGTTAAAATCTCTCACTTTAATTCTTAGGAGATGCACTTCCTAGTCTTGGTTATTTAATTTTACTCTTAAGAGATGCATTTCTTAGTCAGAGTCTTGATTCATCGTTGCAACATGCAAGTAGGTATGATGTGACTTTTCCAAAAGTCTTCTGAGGATAAACTGGGGCAAAAATTCAATTTCTGATTTTGAAACTTTACTTTTCTGGCAAATAAACAGAATTTCTCTTTATAATAATATTCGTTTGGGATAATTTTCTTTTTAGTTTTGATGTGATTTCAGGAGCCTGCCCGAAGCACAGGGCGAATAAATGGAAAACTAAGCAACAAGGTGAAGAAATTGAAAGTTAAACAGATTGAAAAATAGCAAGTCAGGAGCCCACCTGAAGAATAGGGTGATGAAACTCAAGTCAAGAGTCCAAAAGAAGCTATATAGATAGGATTTTTGTAATTTTATTTTTGCTTTAACTTGTAATTTTCATATTTAATGTAATGACAGAGCCGTGGACCGGAACCTCGATGGAACCTTACTCGACTCTCCAACTCGGTATAGTCCATCTCTCTCCAATCTTTTGAAATACCCGTGAATTGATTCTTTCATAACTTGGGGAGGTAGGATGTCCTAAGTCAAAACCCGGTTGCTCTTCTTTCTTCTGTTTCTTTCCTTAAATAATGGTCGGATCAAAATTTGGTCTCGTTGTCTACTTCTTTGTCTGAAAACACTTCGTGTTTACATTCAAAGGGGGCATGATGTAGACACCTAATTTTGTCCCTCCCGAAGACCCAAGTTACACTTTTTTATCCCCGTCTTATCACGTGCCCTACCTCGTGTAGTTATCCCTCCACAAAATACAAAAAAATAACAAAACTCCCTAAAAAACTAATAACCCTTACCCTAACAAACTTTATCTTAACCTACCTCACCACCCAATACCCCTGCCCCTACCCCACATGACCCTCCCCTCACATTTCTTTTTCCACCTTCTGATAATATCTACATACAAAGATAAGGAAAAAAAAAGGAGGATACCAGCACACATATATACAATAGGGGTCTTCTTTCATTTGGACCCTAAAGAACATCATACACAGCTTCCATGGAACATAGAACGCACACACTCACCTCGCCATAGTCCTGACAGATTCCACACAACACGGACCTCACGCGATACTCCATTTTTATTTCTTCTCTTCTCTTCTAGACAGAAAAACTCACCAATACACACACAACTAACGATAGAGATCGAGAGAGTGAGAGATCGAGAGAGAGATAGAGAAATAGTAAGAAGAAGAGAGTTGATCGGGGAAAGAGAGAAGCGAATTGCAGAGAAGGGAATTGGGGAAAAAGGGGGAAATCCACCGGAGATTGATCGAAAATCCACTGTCACTGTGAATCCAATTTGAATTATCCGAGATTTGGGACTTTCGAGCTCGTCGGAGCTCCGGTGAAACCAAAAACGTGATTCCCGTTCAAGACCCGACCCTCGTTCTGTTTCTTCGGCAAGTCCCGTCGGAAAACGATGCAAAAAATAGGTACGGGCTTTCTCGATCGTGATTCTGGTACTGGTTTGGCAAAAATAGTGAAATATCGAGGTTGGGTTGACTCGGATTGAAGTTGGTCGAGGCTCATTGGTTCGTGAGCTCCGATCCATTGTTCGGAATAAATCAATTATCGAGAGGTCCAATTCTATTTTCTTTTTCTTTAATTTTTACGTAATCGTGAATGATTTGTGTGTTTGAATCTTGATTGTGTATTGGTTGGTGTTGGATTTGAATGTGAAAAACTTGAATTGGTAGTCGAAAAATTCATTAATTATTTTGTGAATGAATGAGAGAAGGGATCGGTCTCGATAAAAGTAAATTTGAATAAATTTTGATTCATTGATGATGCTTGAATGTGATAGAATCATGATAGGTCAAGCTGGATAGGCAATATAAGTTCGGGTTGGTAAATTTTAGAACTTGTTGTTTTGGTTGAATGTTGGAATGTGCGTGTGAATTTTTCTTTCTAGTTTATCGTATTTAATTCAAATGTATTCAGTTAGCCGGGGAATGCCCCGAGACACATTGTATTTATTCACCGGGGAATGCCTCGACGTACTATGTTGGAGGAAGATATTTGTGATGAAGGCCCGAGGCATCGGGTAAAGTATGGGAGCGTAGTTAGGATTAGTGTAGGTTAGATAGGATTTATTTTCGCATTTTTATTTATTTATTTTGGACTGTATAATTGGACTGAACACTATAATTTTGGATTTGTTTGATTGTTTGATTGATTGATTTGTATGTTTAATTGTGGTTTATACACTCTTAGTGTCGAATTAGTCGATATGCTCCACCAAGCGACCGTGATCAAACCACGGGATCGAGGGGTGCCTAACACCTTCCCCTCGATCAACAGAATTCCTTAGCCCGAATCTCTGTTCGCGGATCAGTTTTAAAGAGTCAAATTATTTTGAAAAGGATCTCCCTCTCCCAAAGGTGACTTGGCACACCCGATTTATGCCAAGTGGCGACTCTGAGTAAAAAATATAAATAATCTTTTTTCGAAACAAATTTTCATTTTTGTCACTTAAATAATAAAAACCCTTTCGAAGCCATAAAATCTAATCTTTTGGAGTACGAAGAAAAAAAGGGGTGTGACAAACTCGTGGAGATATTGAATGACTGAGTTTACTGATATTGATATGTAATTCACTAATAAGTGAGGAAATGATACTGTATTATTGAATACTGGGAGACTGATACTATATTACTGATAACAGAATGATTGTTTCTGATAGTTTTGATTATGAAGAACTGATTTGAATTGACCTTATATAACAGTCCTGAAACTGAGCTCGTGATAACATGACTACTGAGTATGAATACTGATGACATTTATTTATTGATAACATATCATGAATGATAACTGAATTCTGAAAACTGATATATCTGATAACATGAGTTCTGATCACTGAGATATGAATGACTGATAACATGGATGACTGTATCTAACAGTCCTAATTCATGGGAAAACTATCTGAGTTCCAAACTGTATCTGAAAATCTAACTCTGAGATCAGTCCTAGCTAACGAGTGATCTCTGAAACTGATAATAAGAATACTCGACTGAATCTGAGATTGATATCAAGTCTGTCTGCCTGGTGACCTCTAGATCTAATAATAAGTATCTGAATGTGGGATCAAGCCTATCTGACGGAATGGTCCAGGAATCAATGGAACTATCTGAGTTTCTTACTGAGATCGATGACTGTATCTGACAGTCCTAATTCCTTATTTCTACTCTGAAGACTGATACTGAAACTGTGACTGTAACTGTGACTGTGGGAGGTAGTAACCTAACCGACATGCCCCGATACTGTACTGGTGGGGTCCAATCTTTGCCCTGATTGGAAGGGTGTCAATACTGCGCCAAGGGTAGTGACCTCTACTATGGTCAAGCCTCTCTGACGGGTGACCCTGAACAGAAAATCAAGCCTAAGGCAATATAATAGTCAAGTATAGCCTTAATCTGACGGGTGACTTCTTTCCTGCGCTGGCTGCGCAATTCTGGAGTACAAGGATTGTTGCTAATGGCTCTGCCTTTATAACGGGAAAACCGCCATCCCTGCACTTGCTCGGTGCTAGTCCCTACTCCCAACTGAAAGACTCAGAAAAGATTAACTGCGCTGAACTGACTAACTGAACTGAACTGATTTATAAACTGATTAACTGAGCTGATAATATTTTCTTAGCTTAACTAAGCTGAATTCACTGAGTTCCGTTGACTGATGAAAAAGCTACTTGAGATCTGAGGTCTGACTAAGAGTACTGAAACTACTGGGACTACTGAACTACTGAGATTTCTGAGTTTTTTCTGAGTCGCGTGACTAACTGAAATCTATGGAGCATAGCTTGACTGAGGAAGTCTTGAAACATGACACTAGCTCTAGGCACATAACTATAGTTTTCGGGTACAAGTACCCCCAGGACTCGATGGAAGGAAACTGACATATATGACTGACTTGATCATAAGAGTAGAGTCCACAATTCACAATATCATAAGTAAGGATTTCATAATAAGAATGATTCTCAACAAACTATCACATGATTGGGAATACACACAACATGTATATACTTGCATGGATTCAATAACATGGTCATTTCATATCACAACAATATCATGAGCATCTCATACGACATCTTCAATTCAAGACAATAGCATGGGGATCACGTTGAACATAAACTTAGAACATGGAATAGTCATTTAGGACTTATTATGTCATAAAAGCATGATTTCTATTCTCTTAGGTATTTTCACAAACACCTTACATGCACATCTTAGGCATAGGTAGATTCATCAAGATTACAAATATTCAACCATCAATTTCACATATTTATACATTAAATACCACTATATCCTTACACAAAACATACAAAGATCACATCTTAGGCATCATGAAACTCCAACCACATGAACATCAACCACCACCAACATAAATATCATAATACATAATTTAGAAGATGGTTCTTGAGATTCATGGACGAAAGGAGTCCATGAATCAACTCACGCATACCTTAGAAGGAAGATTCTTGATGATTGACGGAGGAATTTCCTTGAAATCGGATCTTCAATCTTAATTATGCAACCCTAGTTGTTTTTCTCTTTTAGTGCTCTTGGATTATGAGCTTTGAGATGTTAATAGGATTGTAATATGTTTAGAAGCTATATATTTCGTAGGGTTAAGTTTAGGGACGTGTAAGGAGTGTTAAAAGACTTAATTACCCTCAAAATAACTCAAAAAGAGTGTTTTTGGCACTTGAAACTGACTTAGGCGGCGCCAAAGTAATTGTACAAGTCAGGTTGGGCGGCGCCTAACCAATCGCCTAAGTTTGGTTGGGCAGCGCCTAACCAATCGCCTCTCCTTACTGTCTCTCACGAAAATGGACATAACTTTTCGTTCGAGTATTGGATTAAGGCAAAATTGGTATCGCTGGAAAGCTAATTCGATTATCTATAATTTGATGGGTAGAAATATGTAGAAATACCACATTAACATCGAGTTATACTCGTTCAAATATGACCCTTACAAAATCGAACACAAAAACTTGATGGATTCAAAAACTCTTAGCTTGTATTACCTTAAGTGACTCATATGAATATGCTTAACGCATCATAAGCTATCTTATTGCTAGGATACTCATTATGTCATGTACTCAACTATGAATCACAGGATAGGAGATTTCATATGTAGGAAAAATGGTCCGTCTCCTAGCTTAGAAACATGCGGGGTATTACAACTCAATCAAATATTATTCACATAAATTAAGATGAAAAGAGTCATTAGACTTTGTCATTTTTTGACACTAATAATCTAACATTTGTCTACATATGATATGTGTACGTACTTTGCGCTCAATCAATTACTACTCACATAATTGAGACGAAAAGAGTCAATAGACTTTGTCATTAATTCGTTGACACTAATAATCTAACATTTGCCTACATATGATGTGTGTATATATATACTTCACGCTCAATCAAATACTATTTGTTGGGTTCAAGGTATATGAAAAGTGTGAATGAAAAATTGAGGAAACCAAGTGGAAGGAAAAATAGAGAAGAAAACACTAAAATGGAAAGTGTACTCTAAAATGGAAAGCATACTATTTCTCCCACATTGGTGGGAGAATGTGACTTTCAAGTGTTTATATTGAGAAACACTTATTCCACTTGGTAAGTGAGTCAAAAAATAAGAGATGCCTCACGCCATTTTCGTCGTCGCTCGCTCGTCTCGGCTCGGCTTCGGAATTGGAATAGGAATAGGAAAATGATTGATTGATGAGATCTATATTTTTGGAAAAAATTTAATCCGAAGAGAAAATAAAAAATACAGTAAATTTTTTCTGTGTTTTGATCCTCCAATTATATACATGCATGCACTGTTTCGAACTGATGCTTTTGAAGGATGCACTGTTTCCAACTGATGCTTCAGAAGGTGCAATCCATCAAATAAAATGACACACTGATTCATGAAATGGTTTGCCTGTACGGAAAAGATGAAATCTTTGAACGAACAGACATGATTTTTTAGGAAAGGTCACACCTTTTAAGTGAACCATTGCCACTTTTCAGAAAAGACATATGAAGGCTATATAAACCTACTTTCATCCACAGGTTTAGATATGAATTTTTTGAAATACAAACTCTCTTCTTATCTTCAAAAACATTCTGTGTGATCAATCAAACTGTTGAGTGAGTTCGTTGAATCCAACAATTTGAGGTACCACTATTGTTTGAATTGAAGGCCATTTTAGCATGGGAGGAAGATTCGATAACCTCGGGTACAGTGAGGGAAATTATTTCTTAAGGACACTCCGTGAAATCGGAGGATTTGACCTTACAAATTCTATTTCATCTATTTTCTGAAAATAAACACCCTTCTTAGATAGATTATTCATAATCTAGTGTTAAAGGTGTTAAGTAACTTCAAAAGTATTCTTGTCTTAGACTTGAACTAGAGTTGAGGTTTGTGTTGCATACATACAGATTCTTGTACCCGAACACCTATTTATAACAATCTTAAGGAATAATTTTTGCAGAATCTGTATTGCTTGTTTTTGGAGATTAAAACTTTAAGATTTCTACTCCATTTGAACTTAACCAGTGATTCGAAGACATAAAATCTTCATCACAAGTTAAAGATCACTCGGTTGACGATTCAAAGTCATAAAAACTTCATCGTTAACTAGAAACAACAAGAAGAGTTTAAAGTTGCTTAACTTTATAAGTAGTATTCTGAAAATATTAAATTTTATTGTCTTGTGGTGATAGGAAAAAATGACTAACAAAACTCAAATGCAAGATGCGGCTACGACTGTGGGGGAAACTGGTATTGCCTCAACAAGTCGAGCAAATGCTCCGCAACCAATGGCACCTGCGGAAAAGTCCAAAAAATTTACGGGCATTGACTTTAAGCGATGGCAGCAGAAGATGTTCTTCTACCTCACAACACTATGTCTTCAAAGGTTCACTAGTGAGGATGCTCCTGAGATGCCCGAGAGAACCTTGGACAAAGAGCATTTCATAATTGTAGAGGCTTGAAAACACTCAGACTTCCTTTGAAGGAATTATATCTTGAGTAGTCTCCAAGAAGACCTCAATAATATTTACAGTAGAACTAAGACATCAAAGGAATTATGTGGGGAACTAGAACGAAAATACAAGACAGAGGATGCGGGAATTAAGAAATTATTTGTTGCAAGGTTCCTGGACTTTAAAATGACAGATAGCAAATTGGTTGTCTCTCAAGTGCAGGAATTGCAAGTAATCATCCACGATCTCCTAGCGGAAGGTATATCTTTGAAAAATACCTTAGTTGAACAAATTAAAAATGTTCTTAGTACTCACATAAACTGTTTGGTAGGTTTGATTCTGAATGATGCATTTCAAGTAACAACGATCATTGAGAAGCTGCCACCTATGTGGAAAGACTTCAAAAACTACTTGAAGCAAAAATGCAAGAAGATTACTGTCGAAGATATTATTGTCCGACTGCGTATTGACGAGAATAATAAGGCTACCGAGAGAAGCTCAAAAGGGAATTCTATAATTCATGGAGCACATATTGTAGAAGCTGACCAAAATAATTCTAAGAAAAGAAAGAAAGTTGAACAAGGAAGCAATCAACACAAGAAGAAATTCAAGAAAAAGTACTTCAACTGTGGCAGGATTGACCATAAGTCCACGGATTGTCGTGCCCCTAAGAAAGGTAAGAAAAAGGACCAATCAAATATGATTGAGTCCAACAAAGAATGTGATGATCTGTGTGCTATGTTTTCAGAATACAACTTGGTGGAAAATCCTCGCGAGTGGTGGATGGATTTTGGTGCCACCCGCCATGTTTGTGCCAACAAAGAGTTGTTTTTGTCATTCGCTCCGGCTCAAGTAGAAGAAATGATCTACATCGCTAACTCCGCTATGACTAAGGTAGAAGGAACAGGAAAAGTGGGTTTGAAAATGACTTCAGGAAAAGTCTTGACACTTAACAATGTCTTGTACATTCCGGAATTATGTAGGAACTTGATTTATGTTTTACTTCTAGACAAGAACAAATTCAAATGTGTAATCGTTTCTGAAAAAATTGTAATTAACAAAGGAAAAGTGTATGTAGGAAAAGGCTATCTCACCGAGGGCCTTTATAAGATGAATGTAATGAGTGTTGAAATCAATAAAAGTTCAAATTCTTCTTACTTTCTTGATTCTTATAATTTGTGGCATGAACGTTTAAGCCATGTTAATTATAAAATATTACGAAAACTGATTAACTTAGAGGTTTTTCCAAACTTTGAGTGCAATAAATCAAAGTGTCAAACGTGTGTGGAATCAAAGTTTGCAAAACATCCTTATAAGTTCGTTGAAAGGAATTCCAATCCCTTAGAATTAATACACACTAACATTTGTGATATGAAGTCAACACCATCACGTGGTGGGAAAAAGTATTTCATAACTTTTATTAACGATTGCACTAGATATTGTTATGTCTACTTGCTAAATAGTAAGGATGAATCAATAGATGCATTTAGGCAATACAAAATTGAAGTAAAAAATCAGTTAGAGAAAAGGATAAAAATGATAAGAAGTAATAGGGGCGGAGAATATGAATCTCCCTTCGCCGAAATATGTGTAGAGAATAGAAGCGTCCTTCAAACTACGGCCCCGTATTCACCTCAATCTAACAAAATTGCGGAAAGAAAAAATCGAACGTTGAAGGAAATGATGAATGCCTTACTTATAAGTTCTGGTTTACCGCAAAAAATGTGGGGGGAGGCTATCCTACATCCAATCGTATACTCAATAGAGTTCCCTATAGTAAGATACAATGAATTTCTTCTAAAAAATGAAAAGGAAGGAAACCCAACTTAAAATATTTTAAAGAGTGGGGGTGTATAGCAAAGGTCCAAGTTCCTATGCCTAAAAGGGTTAAGATAGGACCTAAGACTATGGACTGCGTGTTCATACGATATGCTAAAAGCAGTAAAACATGTCGGTTTTTGGTTCATAAATCCGAACATCCGAATATAAATAAAAATATGAGAATTGAATCAGATAATGCTGAATTCTTTGAAAACATTTACCCGTATAAAATTAGACATGAACAGTCTAGTGGAGGATCTAAACGGCCTCGAGATGAACCAAGTGAGAATGTACATAATAAAGAGAATCCAAGATGTAGTACACGTCAAAGAACGTCTACTTCGTTTGGATCAGATTTTGTAACATTTCTCTTAAAAAATGAGCCTAAAATATTTAAAGAAGCGATGTCGTCGTCAGACTCATCCTTTTGGAAAGAAGCAGTTAATAGTGAGATTGATTCAATCTTAAGCAACCATACGTGAGAATTGGTTGATCTTCCTCCAGGAAATAAACCTTTAGCTTTTAAATGGATCTCCAAAAGAAAAATGAAGACGGATGGTACTATTGACAAATACAAGGCAAGACTTGTAGTAAAAGGCTTCAAACAAAAAGAAGCCCTTGATTACTTTGATACATACTCTCCAGTAACAAGGATAACATCGATTCGAATGTTAATTGCCTTGGCGGTGGTATACGATCTTGAAATCCATCAAATGGATGTGAAAACTACATTCCTAAATGGAGAATTGGAGAAAGAAATTTGCATGGAACAACCTGAGGGTTTTGTGGTTCCAGTAAAGGAGAATAAGGTGGGTAAACTTATTAAGTCATTGTATGGACTAAATAAAGCACCTAAACAATGGCATGCAAAGTTTGACCAAACCATGTTGGTAAACGGGTTCAAGATAAATGAATGTGATATTAAAGATACTCCGAATCACTAAGTCATTGTTTACTTATATGTGGATGATATGTTGATCATCAGCAGAGATATTTGTGACATAAATGCAACCAAACGAATATTCGAGAGCAAGTTTGATATGAAAGACCTTGGAGTTACGGATGTGATCTTAGGTATAAGAATTCATCGAACTCCACAAGGGTTGGCATTGTCACAGTCTCATTATATCGAAAATGTACTTGAAAAATTCAAGTATATGAAATTCGGTATTGCCAAGACTCCATTGGATGTGAGTTTTGCACTTCGAAAGAATGAAAGTGAAAGTGACTCGCAATTGGAGTACGCAAGAGTATTGAGATGTTTAATGTATATAATGAACTGTACACGACCAGACATAGCATGCACTATTAGTAAATTGAGTTGGTACATGAGTAATCCAAACAAAACTCATTGGATTACAATGAAAAGTGTTTTGGGGTATCTTAAATACACTCAAGATTATGCCTTGCATTATAATAAATATCCTGAGGTAATCGAAGGATATAGTGATGCAAATTGGATCACCAGATCGAACGAAGTAAAATCTATAAGTGGATATGTATTTACTATCGGTGGAGGAGCAGTCTCTTGGAAATCATCCAAACAGACTTGTATTGCTCGCTCTACAATAGAATCTGAATTTATCGCATTGGATAAAGCCAGTGAAGAAGAAGAATGGCTCTGGAATTTCTTGAAAGATATTCCTTATTGGCCCAAACCAGTGGCACCAGTATGTTTTGTCATTCTTGACACTAATAATCTAACATTTACCTACCTATGATATATGTGTGTACATATTCGCGCTCAATCAAATACTATTTGAAAGAGTCGTCATTAGACTTTGTCATTCTTTGACAATAATAATCCAACATTTTTCCTGCATATGATATGTGTACGTACTTTGTGCTCAATCAAATACTACTCACATAAATTGAGACGAAAAGAGTCATTAGACTTTGTCATTAATTCTTTGACACTAATAATCTAACATTTGCCTACATATGATGTGTATATATATATATATACTTCACGCTCAATCAAATACTATTCATATAAATTGAGACGAAAAGAGGCTGTCATTAGACTTTGTCATTCTTTGACACCAATAATCTAACATTTACCTACATATGATGTGTATATATATATATATACTTCACGCTCAATCAAATACTATTCACATAAATTGAGATAAAAAAAGTCTTGTCATTTGACTTTGTCATTCTTTGACACTAATAATCTAACATTTGCCTACATATGTGTATATACATAGGTGGTTCAAAGATTGCAGACTAGACCACATTGGATTTCCAGAAGAGTACATGTATACTTCTTACTTAATTGGTGTTGTTGTGATCTCTGAACCTGAATTCTCTTATGCTCGTCTTGTCTATGTAAAGTATGTCATCCTCCTCACTGCGGTTGATGACATTTTTGATTGTTTTTCTTCCAAAGATGAATTGCTCAACTTCATCGAATTAGTAAAAAGGTATGTATTTTGCCTTCTCTTTCCTTTCACATATAGATTTAAATTATAACGTATATATGTAAGGTAAAGTTTAGTGTCTATACCTAAAATAAAGAACTAGGGCCTTTCAAGGTGGAGCCATCATATCGTAGTTGTGAGTTCGAGACAACAAGAAATTTAAGCTCATTCTTTAAAAGGACTATGGTTATTCAGGGCAGAATCAACATTTTGTA
Organism: Capsicum pubescens; assembly: GCA_030864215.1. NCBI lineage: Eukaryota > Viridiplantae > Streptophyta > Magnoliopsida > Solanales > Solanaceae > Capsicum > Capsicum pubescens. The sequence continues at coordinate 21,099,075 of CM061545.1, forward strand.
GTTAGTAGTTCAAAACCCTAAAGTTTCAATTCATTTTTAAAAGGACTATAGTTATTCAGGGAGGAATCGACGTTGTAGTTAGTAGTTCAGAACCCTAAAATTTAAGTTCATTTTTTAAAAGGACTAGGTCCATTCAAGGCGGAGTCAGCAATGTAGTTAGTAATTCAGAACCCTAAAATTTAAATTCATTTTTTAAAAGGACTACGGTCATTCAGGGAGGAACCAACATTGTAGTTAGTAATTCAGAACCCTAAAATTTAAGTTCATTTTTTAAAAGGACTAGGGTCATTCAAGGCGGAGTCAGCAATGTAGTTAGTAATTCAGAACCCTAAAATTTAAGTTCATTTTTTAAAAGGACTAGGGTCATTCAGGGAGGAATCAACATTGTAGTTAGTAGTTCAGAACCCTAAAATTTAAGTTCATTTTTTAAAAAGGACTAAGGTCATTCAAGGCGGAGTCAGCAATGTAGTTAGTAATTCAGAACCCTAAAATTTAAATTCATTTTTTAAAAGGAATAGGGTCATTCAGGGAGGAATCAACATTGTAGTTAGTAATTCAGAACCCTAAAATTTAAGTTCATTTTTTAAAAGGACTAGGGTCATTCAAGGCGGAGTCAGCAATGTAGTTAGTAATTCAGAACCCTAAAATTTAAGTTCATTTTTTAAAAGGACTAGGTCCATTCAAGGCGGAGTCAGCAATGTAGTTAGTAATTCAGAACCCTAAAATTTAAATTCATTTTTTAAAAGGACTAGGGTCATTCAGGTTGGAATCAACATTGTAGTTAGTAATTCAGAATTCTAAAATTTAAGTTCATTTTTTAAAAGGACTAGGGTCATTCAAGGCGGAGTCAGCAATGTAGTTAGTTATTCAGAACCCTAAAATTTAAGTTCATTTTTTAAAAGGACTAGGGTCATTCAGGGAGGAATCAACATTGTAGTTAGTAGTTCAGAACCCTAAAATTTAAGTTTATTTTTTTAAAAGGACTAGGGTCATTCAAGGCGGAGTCAGCAATGTAGTTAGTAGTTCAGAACCCTAAAATTTAAGTTCATTTTTAAAAGCACTCTTACATGAAGGAGTTACTTTATAGTTACAAGCTCGGCAAAGCCCAGAAACTTAAGATCATTATTATAAGCAATAGGGCCTTATTTTTAAGGCGGAGTTGCTATTCTAAGTAAGAGTTTGGAAGAACTCAGAAACTTTCGGGGTGGAGCCACCTTTGTAGTTGAGGACTCGACACAACCTAGAAATTTATCTAAGCTCATTTTTATAAAGTTATGAGTTCAGCAAAATTCAGAAACTTTAGCTCATTTTTTATACGTACTTGGGCCTTTCAAGGTGGAGACACCTTTGTAGTTGAGGACTCGGCACAACCTAGAAACTTATATAAGATCATTTTTATAAAGCTATGAGTTCAGCAAAATTTAGAAACTTTAACTCATTTTTTAAAAGCACTAAGGCCATTCAGGGTTCCTATATTATAGTTACAGATTATGATAAAATCGCGTAACTTAAGCTCAAACTATATATTTTTATGAATTTTTATAATTATAATATGTATAAATAATTTACATAAAACACAATAAACAAAAAAGAAATTGTAATTTAGAACCTGTAAACTAAAAATCTTAACTACGCCTTTAATTTTCATTTAACTTTGACTATTTCACAGGTGGGATGGATATGCAAGTATAGGTTATTATTTAGAAAGGATTGAGGTTTTATTTTTAGCAATTTATAAAACAACAAAAGAGGCTGCAACAATAGCAGAGATCAATCAAGGTCGATCTGTCAAAGATCACCTTACTAACTTGGTAAGAACATATACTTCCTCTGTCTTATATTAGTTATTCATATTATACAAAGAATATTTGTTTCAAATTATTTGTCAATTTACCAAATCAAGATAAAAATGATTGGATTATTCTCATTGTTTCAAATTATGTAGCCAATTTGTGTCCTACATCGCATCCAACATGTCTTATACCACATATAGGGCATGTGTATCTACGTGTTCAACATTAAACAAGATTATGTGTCTACTTGTGTGCGTCCAAAGTTAAAGATTATAGATATGAACTGAGGCCAAGTTAAAAGGCATGTCTATGTATTATGTCAATTAAATATAGCTCTGAACGCCTTCAGATAAATTAGTAAAAATAGAATATTCTAATCCTTTACTCTATCTTTGTTTCAACTATGCTTATAGTATATGAAGGGGAGTCTTGATGTAACTAATAAAGTTGTTGTCATGTGATCAATAGGTCACGGGTAAAAGCTTTGGAAACATCCTCTGGCAGAAATGCATGGTAAGGCTGCGTACAATACACCCTTATGGTAGGGCACTTCCCCGGACCCTACGTGTTGGAGGAGCTTTAGTACAATACACTCTTGTGGTGGAACCCTTCCCTTAACCCTACGCATTGTGAAAGCTTTAGTATACCGGACTGCCTTTTTTATATTATATGACAACAACCTAACATATCTCGCTCTATATATAGTGGCTTGAGGGTCTAAAGTGCATGTTGCAAGAAGTAGATTGGTGGACAAACAAGAGAACACCAAGTACAGAAGAGTATCTGTCTGTTGCCTGTGTAACTTTTGGCACAGCATCAATTGTTCTCACAACACAATACTTTCTTGGAATAAAACTTCCCAAGGATGTTATTGAAGGTGCTGAAATGAATGGCTTATGTGGATGTACTGCCATTGTGTGTCGACTCCTTAATGATTTAATAACATACAAGGTAATATTCCTTTCAAAAGAGTCTTTCTTTGATCATATAATATTTTCGTAGACAGTGACAGACTCAGGATTTAGGGCTCTCGTGGGTGTCCAAGAGGAAAGTTCCGACTAGAAACTAAAACATCTATCAATCTTCTCTAGTTTAGTGGGTATTTTTCTAAGTCTTATACCAATTTTTATACATCTTTTTTATATAATTATACCTAATCTCTGTCGAATTTAAAGGATGTCGGAGTACCCAAAATTGATCTTAGGTCCGCCCATGTTCGTAGATCTTTCAAATATCTTGAATTAGGAGTGTCAAACGGGCCGGCCCGCCCCGACCCGATTATCTAACCCGACCCGGTTTGACCCGGCCCGGTAAGCCCTAGGGCTTTAGGGTTCCGGGTCCCGGGTTGGTTATTTTGTTAAAATGGGTCCGGTTAACCCGGCCCGGACCAGGCCCGCCGGTTAACTGGCCTGACCCAGAAAATAAAAAAAAAAATAGATTTTGGGCCAAACTAGCCATTGGCCCAACGGCTATATAGTCGTTTTTGGGTCCAAACGGCTAGTTTGGGCCCATTTAGTAAAAAAAAAAAAAACTTTAAAAAATATTTTTTAATCTCCAAAAAAAATCTATAAATACCCTACAACTTCAAATCATTTTTTACACAATTTTTCACTCTCTCAAATCTCATTCTCTCTCAAATCTCAATTCTCAATTCTCAAATATTCAATATATTTAATTTCTTAAAGTGTTCACTTTAATTTTTTAATTTTTCGTTTACAAAGTACGAGCGGAAGTTTCTAAAGTCGCAATCTTCGGATACTTCCAAAATTTGGTATTGTCGTTCCATCTCTTACGTTTACTTTTTATTTATTGTATTAATTGTTTAATATTTAATTTTATTATATTTGTGTATTTTGAATATTTTTAGTTTAATTTAATTTATATTATGGATAAATTAAAAAACCTCGCTACTAAAGGTGTTAAAATTTTTTGTCCCGGAAGCGGTAGTGGTAGTAAAAAGCGAATTACTAGAGGTAGAGGTAGTTCAAGTAGTAGATATACCTGTGTGCCTTCGCCTCCGGTACCGCTTGGTACACCGTTTGAGGAAGAAATAGATGTAGGTGCTCACGATATGAATTATGTAGAAGCTCAGGAAAATTACGGTATAGAAGAAGAAAATGAAGTAGATGCGGTTAATTTAGACGAAGATAATGAAAATATTGCTGAAACACCCGAAGTAGGAGATGCTAACGTTAGATCTGAATCAGTTAATCTCCCTTCCCGTCCTCCCAGTGCCCCAAAACCTCGTAAAAGAAATAGTATTGCATGACAATTTTTTGAACGTATATCAGATATTGAGGTGCAGTGCAATATTTGTCAACAAATATATAAGCATAGAAGTGGAGGCAAGCAAGGGGGTACGGGTACGTTAATGAGACATATAGCTGAAGATCACAAAAGAGAGTTAAATATTGCAAAAGGTGGTGGGGATGTTGGTGGGTCAACGCAAACTAGAATGGACCCAGTAACCGGTCAAGTAGCGAAAAAGTATAATAAATTGAGGGACAGGGAAGAAATAGCTAAAATGGTAGCTGTGGGTTGTTTGCCTTTTAGTTTTCCTTCTTCAGATGCCTTTATTCGTTATATACAAGAAATTTATAATCCTATGTTTAATGGTATTCCTAGAACTACTTGTCGGTCTGATATTTTTAGACTCCATTCACAATATTATTTTTATTTATCAACATTGTTAAAATATATTCAATGTTGATTGTCCCTAACTTCTGATCTTGGTCATGCTGTAAATAAAAATGATTATTTAACCGTTACTTGTCATTGGATGGATAGTAATTTCGTGATGCAAAAACGTATTCTTGCTTTTTTATATGATGAAGATCGTAAACATACTGGACAATTTATTGCTGATTCTATTGTTAAAATTGTCAGATATTATGGTATAGAAAATAAAATTTTATGTATTGCTTTTGATAATGCTTCTAACAACAAGACTGCTATAACAAAAATAAAATCTACGCTATCTCCGCCCTTGCCTGAAATTTTTCATATTAAGTGTGCGTGTCATATATATAATTTAATTGTAAAAGATGGTCTTGAGTTTTTTGAGCTTTATGTTGAAAAAATTCGTCTTGCCGTTGGTTTTATTCAAGGAAATAATTGTAGATCGAGAATTAGAGAATTTAAAGTTAAATGTCAAGAAAATGGACTTACACCGATTTTGATGCCTGAGGAAATTGATACTAGATGGAATTCTACGTATGAATTTTTAAAAACTTGTTATAAATATAGAATTCCTATTACACTAGCTTTTAACCAACATTGCGGTTCATTTGCTGATTCTGCTGATTGCTTGCTACATAATTCTGATTGGGTTGTAATTAATGATCTTGTTAAGTTTTTAGAAAAAATTTATGTAGCTACGGTTGAATTTTTCGGTGCTTACTATCCTACTGTTTGTAATATTTTGGCATATATAGCCGATATTTCTGATTTGCTCCAACAATATAAAAATAAAGAAGGTTATAAAGAAGCTGTTGGCGCCATGTTTACGAAATTTAAAAAATATTTTTTTCCGATTTCCCTATTTACTTGGTTGGTGCTATGCTAAATCCGTGCATGAAATATAATCATATGTGTCACTTTAGTACTCTTATTTATAGTTTTATACTAACTTAGAAATAAATACTAACCATGATTCTAAACAAGTACAACCTGATTTGTGGACGGCTACGACTGATGCAAAGGATTACATAGAAAAATTATATAATCACTATGCTGATTTATTTGATTCAGCCGTACCTACAAATATCACTCCAACTGTCGCTCCTCATCCTCCCGAGGAGCCATCATCTTCTAAAAGGCCGGCACATAGTGGTTTTTCTGATTAGTTTTATGATTTAAATTGTTGGAACAGTGTTGATGAGAGAACTTACACATCAACTTATCGGGAAGAGCTGAAATATTATCTTCGGACGGCACCAAAGGATCGCAGACGACGGATCAACACGTTGGATTGGTGGAGGAATAATGAATCACAATATCCTTTGCTTTCAAGATTAGCTAGAGATATCTTGAATGTTCCAATGTCAACTGTTGCATCAGAGAGCGCCTTCAGTCAGGGACGACAGCATCTTGGAGACAACCGACACTCATTGGGAAGCAATGCAATGAATGTTCTAGTTTGCCTCAGAGATTGGATTAGAGCGGAAAGAAGAAACCAAGGAATGGAACCGGAGCCGAGCGACGAGCTGAAACTTGAAGAAATTATGACTTCACGGGAGAACTCAGCAGAATCAAGTCCAATGCATGGTTTTGCCCCCGTTGACTTCGACTATCCTATGCAAGTTCCCATTAATATTAACATGAATGAGTTGGAAAAAATGATGCATAATTTATAGATTTTTCATTCATGTAAATTATAAATTTTGGATCATTTTGCAATCAATAAAATTCCCCAAATTCATTCAGTCCTTAGTCGTTGTTTTTTATTTTTTTTTATTTAACGATTTAAAATTTTAAATTGAATTTCTAGTTTTATACTTTAAATTAAAAACTTACTTCTAATATATTATTAATTTACTACCAAATATTATTAATTTATTATATTAAGTAGCATATGTTTTGTATATTTGTGCATATATCTTCTGTAGAAGTGTATATTTAACGTATACATGTGTATATGTTTTATAAATTAGTATATAAGTATATCTATACATATTGTAATGTATATATAATGTAGTATATTTTATAAGTAGTAGTATATATACATTGAATGGTGCGTATACACGTGTATATATCTTCTATAGAAGTGTATATTTAATGTATACATGTGTATATGTTTTATAAATTAGTATATAACTATACAAATATATATTGTAATGTATATACATTATAGTATATTTCTTTTAAAGTATTACATATACATAGAATAGAGTGAATGGATCTTCTATAGACGTGTATATTTAACGTATACATGTGTATATATTTTATAAATTAGCATATAACTATACAAATATATATTGTAATGTATATATATTGTATGTATCTCATTTAAAGTATTACATATACATAGAATAGAGTGTATATATGTGAATAGATCTTCTATAGACGTGTATATTTAACGTATACATTACTTTATGTTTTATAAATTAGTATATATATTGTAGTATATACTTTTTTTAAAGTAGTATATATATATTGAATGGTGCGTATATATATGTATATATCTTCTATAGACATATATCTTTAAAGTATACAAGTGTATATGTTTTATAAATTAGTATGTAACTATATATATATGCATATTGTTGTATATATATATATGTATATCACTATATTGTAATATATATTTTATTTAAAGTAGTACATATATATTGAATGGTGCATATATATGTGTATATATCTTCTAAAGTAGTATATATTTAACGTATACATGTGTATATGTTTTATAAATTAGTATATATATAAATTGTAGTGTATATATATATATATATATATTATACTATTATAGCATATGTTTTATTTAAAGTAGTACGTATAGTCATATATAATTATATATTGAATGGTACGTATATATGTGTAATTGTTTATACTTTATATATTTTTTAAAAAATATATATTGTATATTGGAGTGTATATAGTGTATATTGGATTTTTTATTTATTTTTTAAACGGGTTTGACCGGTTTTTAACCGGGTTTGACCGGGTTTTGATAGGTTTGACCGGATTGGGTTAAGTGGGCCGGGTTCGGGTGGGTTTTAATTTTTTTACTGTTTGACCCGGCCCGGCCCGGTTAACGCCAAACCCGGCCCGTAACCCGGGTAAAATGGGAGGGCCGGTTCCGGGTTGGCCCGGCCCGGCCCGTTTGACACTCTTATCTTGAATTAGCAATTACTATGACTCGTAGTACTTTAATTTTTACTTAGGCAGTTTTCAAATATATTATATTAATTTTATTTCAAAACATTTAAAGATTTCATGGAGTCTTACGATTAAAATTAACCCATTTAACCCTAAAAATTCAAATTGTGCCCTATAAATTAGGACAGAAAGAGTAATTTATCGTGCCGAGTACATTTTTTCTTTTAAGAGTTTAAGTTTTATGCATTGTCGGTATACCAAATATCCTACATTATCAGTAAATTTGATCTGTTATTGCAGGTTACCCAAATTTTACATAAATATTGAAAAAAAAAATGTTGGGTAACATGCAATAGCTGGTCAAATTTAGCTGATAGTATAGAATATTTTGTATACTGAGGGTACACGAAACTTAAATTCTCCTTTTAAACTCATCCCGAGGAGTTTTCACTTTTTTTACCCTCTCGATGAATCGAACCCACAACCTAAAGTTAGAGGTGGGTTGTGTGGAAAAAAGCACCCCATGAAACCAAGAAGATAGCTGGGTGCTTTGATTTCCAGGTGGAACCTTTAATTACATCTTTGAGTGTTAATATATGTATTTGAACGTCCCGAGCACCCAGACCCTTAAATCCTGAACCCACCACTGTTCTCTCCACAACCTAAAGTTAGAGGTGGGTTGTGTGGAAAAAAGCACCCCATGAAACCAAGAAGATAACTGAGTGCTTTGATTTCCAGGCGGAACCTTTAATTACATCTTTGAGTGTTAATATATGTATTTGAACGTCCCGAACACCCAGACCCTTAAATCCTGAACCCACCACTGTTCTCTCCACAACCTAAAGTTAGCGGTGGAGGTTGCTTATCATCTGAGCGCGTTTTGCTTGCAGAGAGAAAGAGGAGAGACTACAGTAAATTTAGTCCTAGCACTAATGGCACAAAGCAAAGGAGCAATGTGTGAAGAAGAGGCTGTAAGGCAGATAAAGGAAATTGTGGAAACCAACAGAAGACAAGCACTTGGTATGGTTCTTCAAAGTAATGGAAGCCAATTACCACAAGTGTGCAAAGATCTCTTTTGGAATACAATCAAAGCAGTTTATTTTTTTTATTCAGATCATGATGAGTTTCGTTCTCCAAACAAAGTGAAGAATCATATCAATCAAGTGATTTACAAACCAATTAGTCATTCCCTATGTGTAAAATAACACTTGTATTAATTAATAATGAGTTGTGACTTGTGTTTATCATATACTAATCTCTTTAAAGTTTTGATTTTTTGATATATTATTATTCACTCGATCGAAATTATTTTAAAATTTGAGTTTTGAAGATTTTTAATGACGTATTTCAGTGGACATCACCTCAAGTCTTCATCTACACAACTCAAATTTAGTCAAATTTTTGATATATTATTCACTCGGAAAGTTTCACGTTTATGGCAGATCGGATTTTAAAATTTGAGCTTTGAAGCTCTTTAATGGTGTATTAATTGCAATGGACATCAACTCAAATTTTCCTCTAAATAACTCAAATTTTAGATATACGCCCCTCTCAGTGTTTCGATTTTTGATATATTATTCACTCGAAATTATTCATGTTTGTATCAGGTCAAATTTTAAAATTTAATGGTCGAAGCTCTTTAATGGTGTATTACAATGAACATTAGCTCAAATCTTCCTATGTACAACTCAAAATTTAGAAATGAGTTCCTCTCAATGTTACGATTCTCTTGATATATTATTCACTCAAAATGATTCACGTCTGTGGCTGTTCAAATTTTAAAATTTTGAGTTTCGAAGCTCTTCAATGATAGATTTCAACGGCTGTTTGTTAATGATAAGAAAGTCAAAGGACAAATTAGGATAATAAATGAATAATTCGGCTTTTTTTGTTAAGGTTTTTGTCCCGACTATTTTTATCAAATTTGAGTTTTATTTTTCTTGGAAAGAAAGTCAAAGTAATACCATAATTACTTTACTTTGTGAAGGTAAAATGTAAAACTTTTCCATAATTAACTACTACTTTCTTGGAGCAACGATTTTGTTCCTCTATAAATTGAAAAATCCTCTTCTCATACCATAACATAATATATCTACAATGTAGTCATTAAAAGAATTTGTTTAGAGGGAGATTTCTCCCAATAGACTTTATGGTATTTTAATATTAGCTTTTAATATATAGATCTTTTGACCGAACAATATCTATTATTAGCTTATGCGTGTGACGCCTATCGATTTTGAACCTAAAAATTTTTGTGAGAATTATAATCAAGGAAAAAATACACCACATAGGTATTTTTAAAACTAATGGCTCAAGTTTGGCCTACGGACATTTTATGTACTATCGGCAAAACAATTTCCATTTTATGGCCATTTGACCATTTTCAGCCTTTCCAACTTGGGTCATTCGGTCCTTTACTAAAATTATTTCAGTTTTTCTTTTTTTATTTTTTGCTACAAATTTTTTAATTGAAAAATATTTTTTTTTTGTTTTTTTAAAAAGAATAATTAAATATAATTGTATAAAAATGGCATAATTGTTATATAGAATATGTATCTATATAAGATACATGTATAGAAATTGCATAGTTCTATCAAATATGTATATGTATAAAATATATATAAAAATTATAAAGAATTTGTATAAAAATTATATAATAGTTGTATAAAATGCATAAAAACTGTATAATTATTGTATAAATTGTGTATAAAAAATGTACAATTTTTGTATAGAATATGTATATGTATAAGTTATGTATAGAAACTCTATAGAAGGTGTATAGAAACTAGGGGGAGTTTGCTAAAAGGCCACATCCAATTTTTTTTTTGACATTTAGACACTAGGTTTTTTTAATTGAAAAAATAGACACCCTAATTGGACCACTAAAAAAAAAGGCAACTCTAGCACTCAACTTACAAAATATACAGTTTAGACCCTTTCTCATTTCAGCCCCATTTTTTTTAAAACTACACTTTAGTCCATGTCCAAAAATATAAATATTGGATAATTAAGTTTTTAATAAAATATCAAGCTTCTCAACCAATCCACCACCAACCACCCGATTTTGTCGCCATTTTCTCAAATTTTCGATCATTTTTCGTCGAATTTTTCGACATCCATCGGAAAGTGACATTATCTCCATTGTTTTAAGCCATTTTCGCATATTTTAAGACCCAATTTTTCTTCTATTTTCATACAAAAAGCTTGAAAATCAGTCCCACATTTTGAAATCGATTCTTGGCTCAATAGCAAGATTCCAACACTCCTTAGGTTGTTTGTAAGCTGTAATTCGTCGGATTATTCCAGTGGTCGTCATAAAAGGGTCGATCGTGTACTATACGGACAACAGCTAGAAGAAGACGACTACAGTCTATTAAGTCTAGGCTCAAAACCACTATTCAAGTCTATTAAATACTATCATCGAGGTATATTATGTCTATTATAGATTACGTGATTGTTGGTAGTATATTTTCTGGTGAATGGGAGGAGACTCCTAAACATTAGGTTTGAAAAAACGCATATAAGAAGACAACGTCCATTGCCCTTTGTCGCAATGGTTCATACGCCGATACGATTAAAAGCGTAATGGAGAGCGGTGAATTAAGTTATGATCAAAGCGATGTGGTAATTAGTTACTTGATGAACGGGAGGGAGAAAATCTATCCAACGTTCATAAGGAATGATAGACACATGGAATTATACATGTTTTTCGTTGATTCTAATAACTCCAGACCTATATTGCGAGTTAAAGTTGTTGGAGGGTTCCGGGAAGAAGCTTCCACATCAGCCCCACCCTCTATTGACACCTAATTTTTGCCCTCCATGACTAAATTTAATCCTGAGTTTCTTCGATTTTTAATAAAAGTGAAATATTCATTTCATCCGAATAAAAACTTTTCAAAATATTTCTTCTACGTATTTTTTATCATTTTAAGTAGCGATTATATATTAGCGTGTTCAATTATACGAGATTATATAATTTGATTACTTAAATATTTATTCTATGGAATATCAGATTTTAATTAAGAAATATTTGAAAAATAAATTTAAATGATTAAAATCTTGATTTAAATATAATTTATTCTTGAAAAATATTTATTCGATTTTATTAAATCAAGAAGTTCGGGATTAAACAAGGTAATAATTCGTATCGAATTTCAATTCGATTTAACCAATCTATTGAATTTGATCATAATTGAAACTAAATTGGCCACAATTGCAATGCAATTGGCCAATTAACTTTTAATTTGGTCAAAATTTAAATAGAATAGGCTGGATCATAATTGGAATTATTTTCAGGGCAAAATTCAGAAATAACATACTTATCCCCTTAATTATGAGTTTCATACCAATAGTTTCATAATTACATAATATAGCAAGTTGTATTTTTTATTTTTGCAAACTGTTGCTACAAAAATACAAATACATATGATTTTTACCGTCCTTATGATCGATATGTATCTTGTATTTTTGCAAACTGTTGCTACAAAAATACAAATACATATGATTTTTACCGTCCTTATGATCGATATGTATCTTGTATTTTTGCAAACTGTTGCTACAAAAATACAAATACATACAAATACATATGCTACAAAATGTAATTTGATAAAAGTGTTGTTATTTTTTGTAATTTAATACTTAAGTATGTTACTTTATGTATTTTTTCCTTATTTTTTTTTTATATATAATATTTAGTCTAATCGAGATTATTTTTTCTAAATAAATCCGAAGACTATCAAATTTTTAATTTAATTAGGATTATTTTAACCCAATTAAATCCAATTGGGGTTATTTCAACCCCAATTAAAACCCAATTTAGGCCCAATACCCTTTTAAATCAATTTCCTATTGGAAAAAAATATATAAAGTAACATACTTAAGTATTAAATTACGAAAAATAACAACACTTTTATCAAATTACATTTTGTAGCATATGTATTTGTATTTTTGTAGCAACAGTTTGCAAAAATACAAAATACATATCGATTATAAGAGCAGTAAAAATCATATATATTTGTATTTTTGTAGCAACAGTTTGCAAAAATACAAAATGCAAGTTGCTATATTATGTAATTATGAAACTATTGGTATGAAACTCATAATTAAGGGGATAAATATGCTATTTCTGAATTTTACCCTTTCCTATTTATTCCCAACTCAGCAGCCCATTTCTTCTCTTTCTTTAATATTATCAGCCCAAAATTCTCAACAACATAAACAACCATTCCCACAAGCCCAATTCCCCAATCAGACCCGACCCATTTTGTGCCTTCTCCCAAAACAGCAACAGCTGTGTACATATGCGTACAACCAGCCAAAAACAAGGTACAAGCAGCTCCAATAACAACAACAGCTACGCCAAACGGATAACCTAACAAAAACTTCAGCAACCGTCGAAATCTAGCGAAACCAACCCGTTTTTAGTCCTTTTCACGCATCCCACACGAATCCGTACAAGAAGAGTCTAGAAGTTTCCGAAAATTGATGCGTTGGCCCCCTCCAACGTTTGAATCCCGGGTTTTTCGGGTTGATTTGTATGAAATCGTACATGGTTGGATGATTTTCATTGGTTTGGGTTACATTTTGTTTTGCCCAAATTTTATTGGTCCACCATTTCAAAGAATCCAAAAATTGGTACCAATTGGGGATGAAAAACGGAAGCTGGGGGAAGGGGATTCGAATTTGAATTTCAATTTTTTCCCTATTTCAAATACCCCCAATTCCGTCTTCTATATAAGAACCCATTGGGTCACTGTTTTGGGGGGTTGGAAAATTCTGAAAAACAAAAAAAAAAAGCAGAAGAAGAAAAATTTCAGAGCACATCAGTTGCTTTAGTCGGCGGCTAATCGACGTTGCCGAGTGGAGGACTGATTTCTGGTGGTGTTGGAATCCGATATTAGCTCGAAGTTCTCGTTTTGCTGCCCAAGAACAGGTTAGTCATCGATTTTATTTTTCTCATTTTGTTGCGTTATAATAGTCGTAGTAGTTTTCGATTAAGTATATTGTTTGCTTGCTGGGAGTAGCTGTAGATGGCTATGTTGGCCTTAGTATATGTTTGTGATGGTTGTTGGGATTCTATTTCGCTAAATCTGTGTTCGCGTCGTAATATTCAATTCTTTGCTTTGAATACTGTCTCGCAGTTGATACGATTGGGGTTACTGTCTAAATTCAATTTGGTTTTGATGAAGATTAAAATAGCCACCTTGATTTATCACTTATCGATTTGCGGGGGTATTTTGTTGTAAATAGTGGTAGTATTCATGTTCTGTTTGGGGCAAGTATACACATCTTTCTAAGCTGCTTTACGTTTGATTTTTAGACAATTTGGACGTTGTTGGCTCTAAATTTTGGTTTTGAAAATTGTCTGTGTTACACTTTTCATTCGAGTCTCACGGTCATACACGTTTGCTAGGTGAATATATGCAAGGCTCTTACTTGTAAAGTTTTATAGCTTGGCATCTTAGGTTAGTGATAGTATCAATCTAGGTGTTTGCTATTCTCATTTTTCTTCTTGATTACTGTTCAATAATGGTTGAGTTCAATCTGTATTTGTTTGCTTCAAGTCTTGAGGAATCATCGAAATCAATTTAGTTGGTTTGTCTTTGGAATAAAAAGTGCAGTTAAGTCTCTTTGGTTTACAATGTCTAAGAGGCTTAACGAGATTGAAAATCACGATCTTAAGAAACCAGAAACCGGAACTAAAGATAAAACGTTCATAATATGTTTCCGTCTTTGAAAGTTCTTAATCCAGGTCTTCCGGTGAGCATTGTTTGGCCACAGTAAGTGTAATTCTTTTCCTTTTCTTTGTTGGTCCATTTCACTCCATGATATCGTTAATCTTTACCTTTATTTACCGATTTACATCCGATGACATAGCATTTTGGTGATTTTTTTTATAGGTTTATTGAGTGTGCTTTTCTTTAAAGTTGCTAATTGTGATTTGTGAGAGTTTGTTTGCTACTGAGATGTTGATATTCTGTTTTATTACCTTGGTTTATCGCTTCATGACATGGTCAGTACCTGTTGCAGTTGGGTTTCTCATCCGCTAATATAGATTAGATCCTTGTAGCTGCTTCTTGGCTCTTTGAAATATTATTACGAGAAGTTTTTTCGGCGAACGTACTGTTTAAACATATTTTTTGGTATTTGATTAGGTTGATTTATCAGCACTAATCCTCTAACATGCTGTATCTTGTTCCATCTATTTCATTCTATTAAAACCAACTTGTACTTATTGCTTCTTCCTACAAAAACTTGTAATTTCGTATAGATATTTAGTTTTATTAACATAGGAAAGATAGAACAAATTGAGAAAATAGCGAATAAGTTTAATAGAAGGCTACGACGAGAGAACAACGAAATAAAACAAATTGAGAGATATTTATGGGAAGTAACCAATAAAAAATCAGTCAGACCTTCTAAAATTATTTAGCATGCATTTTCTTTATGTTTTTACCTTATTTGATGTTTGTAATATTAATCCTTTAATAGTATATGTGTGTAATATTAATCCTTTAATAGTATATGTGTGTAATCTGCCCTTTGTGATATGAGTAGACCAAATCTAAACCGTCTCCTCCTCTATTCTAGAATTTCCCTCTTGGTCAAATAATTTGGTTTGTTATTCTTTGTTGGTTCTGCTCATGTTTAATTTGGTAGGGCATTCTGCTAAGTTTATTGTTTTGCTTAATCCCACAAATAGATACTTATTCTTCATTACTTTCTTGGATGCATGTGAAATGAATTCGGGGCATCCCATTTGAGGTCCAAATGGGTTCTCTCTCTATTGCATTTCATAATGGGCCAATGAGGCCAACCCCCTCCAATCGACTATTTTTTTTGAAGAAGGAAGTCATTGCCGGAGGAAGAAAAATGGGTTAAAGTCCCATTGTTGAAGCGGCTAAGAGACTTGAAAGTCTCGTTTCTTCATTTATTCATTCTTATTGTTGTCTTTATTTATTTATTCCTTTATTTATTTCATTGTTTATTCATATGGGCCTTGAAGCCAAAGTTGTAAATTTAATACAGGTGGAGTGGATTTGGGGTCAAAAAGGCTCGAAAACTAGATTAGGACAGGTGAAATGGGTCGAAAGTTCAATTAGACTAGGACAGGTTTCGTTGATTATGGCCCAATGGCCTAATCTTTTACTTTCTCCTCCCTTTCCCCTTTTATGTGTTTATTTGTTTATTAGTTTTGTTTAGACTTAGTTAAAATCCCTACTAAGTCACCTAAATCTACTTTACATAAGTCTTTTCTAAAAAATCGATCACTTTTCAACAAATTAATCTTTTTTTGAAGTTAGTCAAAAGAACAAGTTAGCGGACGTTTTAGGTGCTTTAAAAACCTTCCTAAAACGTTAATAGAAACCGCTTATTCAGAATCTTTAAATTTAACCGATTTTTTCTGTTTTGGATCGTTTAAAGTATTTTATGAAGGTTTCTTAATTTTTTTTTAAAATTAAGTGGCGACTCTCAAAAGTTAAATTTTTGCAAAACACCCGACCCCTGACAGTAAATGATACGTCAACGGAATACAATTGCATGGGTGGTGATGAATGGGACAATAGTGAAGATTATGAAGAAGAGGAGTGTGGAGGAGGTGAGGACGGAAAGTTCGAACCACAATGAAGTCTCTCTTTCTAGGACGACATGAATCTTTTTGTAGGACAAACATTCAAGGATAAGAAAACGTTGAATTTTTTGTTCAAGTAGGCGTCGGTGAAAATGTCTTTCAATTACACAACGGTGAAGAGTTGTAAGAAATACTTGAGGGTAAGGTGCGTAGATCCTACTTGCCGGTGGATGGTGTGTGTATGTGCAATAGGAGAATCGGGTTGGTTTTATATCCACAAGTATGTGGGGGAGCATAGTTTTGGTGTTGATCATGTCACGGGAAAGCATAAGAATGTCACCGTAGAGGTCATTGCCTCACTTATTTTGAACTTTTTCGTCGACAACAAAGGTCCAATCCCGAAAAAGACCGATCGAATCGTATTTAGGGAGCTACATCGCAGGTTGGGCTATTGGAAGTGTTGGATGGCAGACGTCATTGCGAAGAACATAGTTCGAGGTACACTCGAGCATGGATATGCAGTGTTTCTCCCCTTTTCATATGTTTTCAACGGCCTTAATCTCGGGTTTATAAATTCCCTCATGGTCGATGAGCAGTCGGGCAGGTTTGTTTACTACTTTATGGTATTTGGGGTTTCCATTCGTGGATATACACACATGAGAAAGGTCATTGCCATTGATGACACGCATTTGTCCGGCAAGTACGGGGGCATGCTGCTGTCCGCTGTCTCTCAAGATATGCAGAATCATATCTATCTCTTAGCTTATTGTGTGGTGGATAAGGAGAACGATGTGTCGTGGGGCTTCTTCTTCGAGAAGCTTTAGGCTTTTGTTGTTGACGAACCAGAGTTGTGCGTTATCTCTGACAGACACGTAAGCATAGCCAACGGCCTCGCAAGGCATTATTCGCTTGCGTATCACAGTGTTTGTATGAGGCATCTCGGTGAAAATCTCTGAACAAATCATCATTGTGCAAATTCTCTCTATTTGTACTACCATGCGGCCAAGGCATACACGTTGGAAGAATTTAATGACTACTTTAATGCCCTTAAAGAAAGACGCCCCATCGCCATTTTTGATAACGCTCAACTTACACGTCAATTTGTCCGTTTGAATCGTGATAGCACACATATCTTCAGAATGATCACTTTGACCACCAGCCAAACACCAAGTTACAATCTATTCCCTAGTTAGAACAGTGTCCGCATCATATTGTGAAGGTCCCGTCCACGCACTTCCATCAAAATCTGAGCAGTAAGCCTCATAATGTGGTCCCCCACAATAATAATAAGAATCGTCATCACTCAAAAAACCATCTATCCAGGCTGACATCTAAAGAAAGGTGTGAGAAAACATAAAAATAAAAGGAAATAAAAATAAAAAATATAAACTAAACAAAAATTTACAAGTTTGAATTCAAGCAAGTAAGCTAAAATTCCAAACCAACTCAATACGCCAAATTGTTCCCCGGCAACGGCCCCATTTTTGATAACGCTCAACTTACACGTCAATTTAGTGCAAGGCGATCCTCGTTAATATATTTACCCAACTTTGGAGTCGGGATCAAATCCACAGGGAACAATGTGAGTGGCGATTAAACTAATTTGAAACTAAAGCTATAAGTTGAATTCAAACAAATGATACGAAAAGATAAAATAGGGGTTTTTAATGATTGAACAAAAGTTATTAACACTTCAATTCGCCTTAGAACTCGAAGCTTAAACTACAATATTTCAAATCAATGATATAGATAAACTAGAGTTGTGATCACTATGATTAGTAATCTTCCATTGAATAATAGTTGTAGTACTGGATTCTCATGACTTGTGGGAAACACCAAATTATAATAAATAAATAAGGCAGGGTTTATTGCTTGCAACCAATAAATAACAATCATAACAAAGGAATTATCAAGATGTCCCCACAATCACTCAAACCCTAATCAACTATTAAATCCATGGAGGAATAATCATAGATCCCACAACCCTAGTTGTGGGTTTTAGTGCCACATGAAAAAGAAAGAGATAGCAACAATTTTATTCATCATTCAAAGTAATTAAACTTACAAAAGATGAAGTCTGAAGTTGATTCTCTTCCAAGTTCAAGAGAAAATTCCCACAACCAAATCAAAGAGTTGAAAATTGAATTCGAAGTTAAGAGAGCCAAAAATAAAAGTAAACTCCCTTGGAATAAGTTCCAGATGTTCCGCCTTTTTTTTTTTTTGAAAAAAAGAAAGAGATAACAATAATTTTATTCATCATTCAAAGTAATTAAACTTACAAAAGATGAAGTCTGAAATTGATTCTTTTTCAAGGTCAAGAGAAAGTTCCCACAACCAAATCAAAGAGTTGAAAATTGAATTCTAAGTTTAGAGCCCCAAAGAGAGGTGTCTTTTTCTTTGGAATCAGTTCAAGATGTTCCGCCCCTTCTTTCTTTTTATTAGAAAACCCTAACATATGCTTTAAATACTTCAGCCTAATTATGGAAACAAAATCATAGATCACAGTATTTTTCGGACAGGCGATGACGTGTGTGACGGCTTATCAGGAGTCTGACGACTTATCAGGAATGTCGTCAGCTCCTTTTCACTTTTGGCAATCTTTGCCTTAGGTTGACGATGAGACGTGATGGCTTATCAGACATGTGACGACTTATCAGAATTGTCGTCGCTTCTTCACTTTAAATCCCATTCCCTGCCTAAGCCTAACGCCGAGCCTGACGGCTTATCACACTTCTGACAGCCTATCACAGATGTCGTCACGAATTCCAGCTGAAGCTCATTTTCTGTCTAAGGATGACGACGAGCCTGACGGCTTATCACACTTCTGACGGCCTATCACAGATGTCGTCACGAATTTCAGCTGAAGCCCATTCTCTGTCTAAGGCTGACGACAATTCTGATAGCTTATCATAAGGCTGACGACTTATCAGACAAGTCGTCTGCTATACTTCCTTCTCTACTTGCTAAAAAATCAACTATTTTACTTCCATAATGCTGGTTCTCTTGCATCTTGACTTTTACTGCAATATCAAACAGAAAATAATAAAAAATGATAAAAGTTGCTTAAGACTTTGCAATTATTTTTAGTTAAAAGCCTCAAATGTGTTAGCATCTGCTCACACATCAGCAACAGCTTACCTCGAGCATGACGTTGGATTTGAAAAGTGGAGCCGGGCTCACTTTTCAGGTAATCGATTCAACGTCATGACCTCAAACATCGCTGAGTCACTCAACTCAATGTTGCGCGACGAAAGAGAGTATCCAGTGGCAGCCATCTTCAATTCAATACCACATAGTTTTGGAGAAATATTTAGGAAAAGTTATGCGGAGGTGGACAATTTAAAAGCAACATTCGTTCTCATAGCCGAGAAGATCTTGAGGGAAAACATGACTTAGGGCAACAAATTATATGTGAACAACATAAACGGAAGCACCGACGAATTCACCGTGCTTGGTTATGTTCCTTCTTCCAAAGTTAATCTATCGAGACGGTCATGTTCTTGCAGAAAGTACGACTTGGTGAAATTGCCATGCGCTCATGCAATGACATCGTTGCATTTGAAGCACGGGGATGAATACGACACTAGCATTTACAACTACTCTTCGCAAATATATTCAAAAGAATCATACCTCCTTGCATACTTGGAACCTATTTATGCAGTACCACTGGAGTCAGAGTGGAGTGTGGCGCAAGAGTATCTAGAAATACAAGTTCTTCCACCCGATTTCGATCCTAAACTCAGGAGGAGGAAGGTAAAACTCGTTAAGTGTATGTTGGAGCCTTCAAGGTACAAGAAAAGAAATAAGTACACCAAGTGAAAAAGTCCGGGACATAAGAGAACAACATGCAACCTTAACGTAGGATAATATGATTGACATTGTATTATATGATTTTGGTTTTGTTAAATGCACTGGACAGTATGTAATGTGTATTCTGTTTTCAAAACTACTGAACTGCAGTCAAAATTGACTTTTTTTGTTGTGCATTATCGATTTAAATTGATATATTATATACTACGTACTAAATAGATTATACACTGAAATAATCGACTAGCCTCATAATATATAATATATCAGTGTTTGGTCTACAAAGTAAATATTTAATACGTAGTGTATAATAAACCTACCTAGTTATTGATTGAACAAACCCCTTTTTTCATACAATGTTGAATTCAAAATAATTATGATGCATTGAAAAAAGTGTCATTTTGAAAACAACCATCCCAAGTTATGAATTTGAATATACACATTACACATCGATTGGACTTAAAATATATAATGGATTGATGCATAGTCTACAGAGTATAGGTTAAACTACATAGTGTATAATCGACAAATCAAGTAGTCTATTAAAGAAACCCTTTTCCTCATACACTGAACATTTCAATGTAATTATTACACTTCGGAAAATGATATGATTTGAAATTCCTCGACTTCCACAACCGCCACGACTTTTCGTTTACAATTCCTACACGCCTTCTCCCTTTCTATCAACACGTGTATAACTTATATAGGTCAATTATCTCTAGCTCTGGTCTATTTAAAGAGGCCTTTGTCGATTGTAAACTAAATTTCTTTAAAAAAGTCGAAGGAGAGAAGAAAATGGCTAGGAGGAGGTGCACACTATGACCAATGCACAGAATGACAACCATCAATAAAATAGAGTTTCTTAGGCTTAGGAGGAACCTGGATTTCCTTTTCCTCCTAAGCCTAAGAAACTCTATTTTATTGATGGTTGTCATTCTGTGCATTCTGTGCACCACCTCCTCCTCCTACGGCGGCTGGACAGAGAGCTCCGGCAGATGGCCCATTTTCTTTGGCTATAGCCGAGAGGCTCAACCTGGACCCCCGTGAATTCATCACCCTCCTTTCACCCCCTATATTATTAGTCATGTATTGACCAATTGAGTCTATTTTCAAAAGAGGTGAGATTAAAGAAAAGAAAAAATAAAATAAAATAAATATCATTCACGCAATGTAAAGTGACTAAATAGCATAATATTAGATTACAAAATAATTAGACACTCGATCAAATGAGTATAAGAGAGGGTAATGATAGTAACAAGCAATTACTCAGAACAAGCGTCTCTGTTGAGAAGGACTTCTTGTTCTCAGACGCACCTTGTCTATTGAACACTCATAAGTGACAACCACCACTCTTCCTTATGGTCATTACAAAAGTCTAATTTCTTGTCATGATATGTGTAGACACGTAATTTTGTCCCTCCGAAAGATTAATTTTCACCTATTTACCTTCTACTATCGTGTACCACCAAGCGTGTAATTATCCCTCACAAAAGAACAAAAAATAACAACCCTTAACAAGATTTATCTTATCCTAACAACCACACCTACCCCACCCCACACCCTACCTTACCTCACCTCCTACCCCTTATCCCACTTACCCCCTCACGTTTTTTATCCCTTGGAGAAGAAAACAACAAAAAATAGAGGGGCCCACGTGATATCTTCTTGACCATTATTTACACATCACCATCACAATATACATATATTCCATACACACCCAGAATATAGAGGGAGGGGACCACAACAATAAAAAGAGGAAGGGAAAAATACAATACCGGACTAGGACAAACCATATATACACATCCATTCACAGAAGAGACTCATGGATACAGTGGAAGGGAGGAACAAAAACATGCCATTTTTTCTCAACAAGCTCACACGCACGCACCATAACATGGGCAACATTCCATCTTCACCTGTGCCTCACTGAGTACACACACCAGAGAATTCTCCACTGACCTTCACTCAAAAAATACCGCGACATCACACAAGCACACAGTGAGAGTAAATCTGAGTGAGAGAAACAGAGATAAGAGAGGGAGATCGAGAAAATTGAGCTAAAAAATTGAGAGAGGAGAGAAAACCGAGTCGGGTATCGAGAGAAAGAGGAAAGAAAATAGGCGAGGGCTCACTGTCCCGACGATTTTTTATCGAAAAATGCTACTGTTGCACCAATTCAACCCGTCTTCTCCGGTTCTCATCACAATAGGAGCTCACTGGGCTCTGACAAGCTGGAAAAAGAAAACCCCATCGCTATTCCGGCCAAATCGGTTTATCCCGAGACACCACCGTCTGATTCCAGCGAGAATCGCCAGAGAACAAGCAGAACAGTAACGGTATATATACGAATTGGGTACGAGTCTCCTCTGTTTTGGGATTTTGTTTGGTTCGCGCTGGGAAGAAAATAGAACAAAAGGGTGAAATCAAAGCTTGGGAGGTTCAAATTGAGGTTTCGACGCGGACTCTATCCCATTTAATCGAATAATACACCGAGTCTAAAAGCGGCATTGAGGTCCAATTCTATCTTATCTCCCTTTACTTTTTGTTTACGTGAATGTGAATGATTTGTTTGAGATGTTTGAATCCTTGGTGTGTTGGTTGATGTTGGTTTTGGATTTTGAAAGGTGAATAGATAATCGAAGCATGTGTTAATCATTGATTGAGAATGAATTTGGGGCGAAACTAGAAATTGACAAAAGGGGTGAATTTTTGGTTAGTTTGATTCATTGGTTGTTAGACTTGAAATGGATATTAATCGAACTCGATAGTATTGTGTTTTAGGTCGAAGCAAAAATAGGCAAACGTAAGTTGGGTAGGCAAAGTTTAGGATTTGTGATTGTTGAATGATGGAATGTTTGTGTAATGGTTTTGATTTATGCATTGACATCTAAATGTACTCATTGGACCGGGGAATGCCCCGAGGTATCTGTATTGCTTTATTCGGGGAATGCCCCGAGGTATCTGTATTGCTTTATCCGGGGAATGCCCCGAGAAAGTTGTACTTGAAGACGGCGCACGGTTAAGGCCCGGAACGTCGGGTGGAGAAAGTAATGGAGTGTAGTTTAGAATTAACATAGAATAGAGTAGGTTTATATTTTCACACTTTTTTATTTCGGGATTGTAATAATCGGACTGGACATTATAATTTTGGATTTGTTTTGTTTGTTTTTTTGATTGATTATTTTGTGTGATTTTGTGTGGTTTATATATTCATAATGTCAAATTAGCCGATACACTCCACCGAGATACCGTGGTCAAACCACGGGATCGAGGGGTGCCTAACACCTTCCCCTCTGTCAACAGAATTCCTTAGTTGGAATCTCTGTTCGTGGATCAATTTTACAGAGTAAAAAATCATTTTGAAAAGGGTTTTCCAAAGGTGACTTGGCACATCGGATTATGACAAGTGGCGACTCTGAGTTTTGAATAAAATGAATCCTTTTCGAAAAAAATCGTTTTCTTTTGTCACTTAATAATAAAAATCCTTTTGAACTTAAAACGAATCTTTTGGAGTACGAAAAAGGGGGTGTGACAGCTCTGGCGACTTTGCTGGGGAATCTAACTTTTCAGAATTTGAGCTTATTTTGGAGTCGTATCGGCTTTGTTTGGCATTACGAGTGTATAAGCACTGTTTGTGATTTTTGTTTGTGTTATTGTTATCACTTTTGTGCTATTTCGTGCTCTTTGTTTACAGTATTCATCCTATGTGTTACCGCTTTTATATCTGGCATCATGTGTCTACTCCTAGGCCTTCTTTATGCAACAAGTCCGTAGTACACGTGTTGTACACGACCTCTAGTTGAGTCACCCTTATTTTAGGGGGGGAGCCGTCGGTGTTATGGAGTAGGTGGAAAGCTGTCGCAGCCACTATCGACCATACGCTCCCCCGAACAACCTTGTTAGTGAACCTCAACATAGGTCAACCTTTAGGTCATGCTTATGTGCATCATATTGAGACCTAGTGGGGCCCACTTGGTCCTTTGTAGGAGACTCACCTCTAAAGCATCCTTACGTGCTAAATGTTGCATCTTTGAGGGTAACGTGGTCATTTGACCGACTAATTTGGGGAAAACATG
Source organism: Capsicum pubescens (assembly GCA_030864215.1). Classification (NCBI taxonomy): domain Eukaryota; kingdom Viridiplantae; phylum Streptophyta; class Magnoliopsida; order Solanales; family Solanaceae; genus Capsicum; species Capsicum pubescens. Next base: position 21,123,143 of record CM061545.1, read on the forward strand.
TGTTAGAAGTAAGGTGCATAGGCAAGAACTGTTGAAAAAATAGAGAAAAAAAATCAAGTGAGTCGAAAAGAAGAAAAACAAAGAGTGTCGTAGATTTTAGTGTTCTTTATGGCTTTTGTTTTTCACAATTCAAAAATTCAAAAAGATTTCTTTAGTTTTTGCACTCATTCGTTCAAAAACCAAAACATCAAAAGATTTCTCACTTTGTCTCCTTTAGCATGTAGTCATAATTCAAAATTTTCAAAAAAGATTTTTTTTAGTAGTTTTTATAAAAGAAAATGAAAAATGGTAGAAGTTTTGTTCATTTCATATAATGAAAATACCAAAAAGATTTTCCTTCATAATTGTTGGTGTCAGTTTAGTTGAAGTGTCTAATTAAAAAAAAAAGATTTTATTCGTTTGTCTTTGGTTGTTTCCCTTAAGTTAGGGTCAATCTGTTAGTTAATCGTTAATTGTCTAATCTGGACGAACTACGCACCCCTGATTCTCCTCTTTCGGGATGTGAGATACGTAGGCAACCTATTGTTGGTTCGGGGATCTTATTTTAAAAATCCAAAAATATTTTTCTTCACTCTTCATTTAGAGTAGGTGTCATATACATCAATAAAACAAAACTACAAAAAGATTTTCCTTTAATAGGTTCAAGTTTCATTTTCGTATGAAAAGAAAAATTGAAAACCCAAAAAGATTTTTCTTTGGTAATCATAGATTTCATTTTTGTATAGGAATGTTTAAACCTGAAAAATACCAAAAGATTTTCGACAAATTGTTATTTTCTTTTCTTCTTAAAGTTTCAAGAAAAAGATAAGAAAAGAGTTTAATTTGGCCATTTTGGCAAGACTTCACGAACTACGCACACCTGATTATCCTCTCTCGGGGGTGAGATACGTAGGTGCCCTTCTTGGGTTCGGTGATATTTTAAAAAAGAAGGAAAAAGAAAAGGTTTTGAGAAAGTGTTGAACTCTAACACATTTTCTATCTCTTGTCCAGTTAGTTTAAGGTGGTTGGCTTGTGGCATTTTGGCTGGTCCTCCATATTGCTCCAAGTCACAGATGAAGTTATGGCCAACAAGGATACCGAGTTAGTTGTCACTAATCAGATAGGGAGTTTGGGGAATGAGAATGTAGGAGATAATGAAGAGATTCGGAAATTAAGGCAACAAATAATAGAAATGAATCGATCTTGAGCTAATGGGTTGCCGCCTCCTCCAGTTCCCACTGATAATCTGGAATATCTTTCTAGCTTGCCTCCCGTGTCACATGCACAATTTCTCATTTTTGTTGATATGCCACAACATGCATCGGGATCAACTCCGGGGCAACAATATACAACCACTTCCAATGTACATTTCCTCACTCCCCAGTCCAAGACTACCACATACTCGGCTCCAGCTGTTGTTCATGCTTTTGCGGCGCGACCCCCACCTGAAGCTCCTACTTTTGATGTTCATCTACAAGTTGTGCCTCCCTACTCTACAAGAGAGCCTGCATTGAGTATTTTTAGTGATCAACATTATGCTCTCGAGCCCACATTTAAGTCGACTGGTCCTTATGATTGCCTTCAACCGCCTGAATTTCCTCCTAACACTGAGAAGCCTGTTATGACAGAAGAACAAGAGGAAATAGCAAAAAAATTGAGAAGTTTGGAACTGACTATGAAAAACTTGCAAGGATTTGGGGGGTACAAAAGTGTCTCATATAAAGATCTGTGCATGTTTCTAGGTGTACATCTTCTTTTTGATTTTAAAATGCCGAAGTTTGAGAAATATGATGGACATGGCGATCCTGTCGCACATTTGAGACGCTATTGCAACCAGCTAAGGGGCGCTGGAGGGAAGGAAGAACTACTCATGGCTTATTTCGGGGAGAGTTTTCAGGCCTAGCTTCGGAATGGTTTGTTGATCAAGACATCGACAAGTGGATTAGTTGGGATGACCTAGCTAATGGATTTGTGCAATAATTTCAATACAATGTGGAGTTGATACCTGACAAAAAATCCCTAACTGGTATAAAAAAGAAGAATACTGAGAGTTTCAGGGAGTATGCGATCAGATGGCGCGAACAAGCTGCTAGGGTGAAACCGCCAATAAAAGAAAGTAAGATAGTAGAGGTGTTTATTCAAGCACAGGAGGAAACATATTATCATCATTTATTACCTGCATTAGGCAAGCCATTTATTGAGGTCCTTAAAATGGGGGAGATGATAGAGGATGGAATTAAGACCGGTTGCATTGTGAGTTTTGCAACATTGAAAGCGACTACTCAAGCAATTCAAAAAGGTTCGGGAAGTGTTGGAGGAAAGAAGAATGAGGAAGAGGCATCTACCATTATAGTTGGACAACAGGCACGGGCAAGAGGACCATACCATCGTTACCCACAGACTCAAACCCAAGTTTATGCCCAAGTTCCACAAAATCTTTCCCAAAATCCATTATATTCCATTCCCCCATCTCCATATCAAGTGTATAATGTGCAACCATATTTTAAACCCCCATCTTACCCACATTGGCGCGCGCCAACTCTGCCGAGTTATCCTCCAACCCCACATACATACCGAAGCCCTTCTAGGCCTAGTTTTCAATTTAAGCTAGACAATGAAATGAGACAGAAGTCGAGGGATAGATTCACACTCATTGGAGAATCGTATGCAAGTTTATTCCAGACATTGGTACAACAGGGCATGATCACTCCTCTCCTTGGGTATACTCCTGACCCACATTCAAGAAGTTTTGATACTAATGTACGATGTGCATATCATTCTGATGTTCAGGGTCACAGTATTAAAGATTGTCGTTCTTTGAAAAGAGAAATGGAAAAGATGATTCAAGATAAATCAATCATGGTGCAAAACACTGACAGTGAGGAAAGCTCCAGTCATGCTGATATGCAAACCAGTGGCTAAGATGTCAGGCTGAGCAATTGAGAAGTCACCCCTCTCCTTACTAGGAAGAGGTTTGGTAACTTATTTTGTTTTATTTTCTGTTCTACGAATTATTTCAGGATTATAGTTCGGGATCTATCTTGTTTTATCCTTTTGTTGTTTATGTTCAAATCCTTCTATCTTTTGTTTCAACTAAATGAAGTGTCCCATTTTTCTTTGTGTTTTAAATATGTGTTGTTTGTTTGTTTTCTTTACATAGTACATTTTATGTTGACCCTAGTGATATGACATGCTAGTAAAATTTTTAGCCAGATCTTAAAATCCAGTTTAAGCATGAACTTTGAATCAGAGGGTTGAAGTTAGAAAGAGAGAGCATATGAGAAAATAGATAGAGTGCTAAGATATTTTGTGACAATTTAAGATAATTATTTCGAGAATCACAAAAACAACTTGGTCATCGATTGAAAGACATGTCTCAATTAGGTCAAATAGTGGATGTGTGATCCTATATCAAAAGGAATAGAAAATTAGCTCCACAAAAGCATCAGGAATGTACAACAAAAGTGGAGTTTGCAAGAGTAGTGACGCACCGACTCAGTTAAAGTTATTGCTTAAAAATGTCACATATGATCTTCATCTCTCACTTTCATATTGCATGATATGTACTTGCATTTTTAAGGATTGATATGACGAAGGCGTTTCATTCTTCTATCCGAGCATTGTGTCATTCTTTGTTTACCCCATTTGGGCCTTAGTTTTATTTTTTTTCATACCCCTCTTTTGGAATCAAGATACAGTCAACAAAGCTCAAAAGATAAGTGTTGAGCAAAAGAATAGAGTCAAAAGTTTCAAAAAAAATGTGTCAAAAAGAAGGAAAAGAAAAAGTGTCAGGTAAAATAGAGTCAGAAAAGTACAAAAAAAAAGAAAAGAAATCAGAATCAAGGAAAAGAACAAGCTGCCAGAACTACGCGTGACCTGATTCTAATCTCTCAGGGGTGAGATACGTAGGCTGCCCTACTTTGGGCTCGGTCCAACCAAATAAACAATTTAGTATTTTCCAGTCAAAAGAAACTGGGGCATGAGTTGATCCTCATTGTTTGAGTCGATTCCGAAATTTGTAAGTCCCACCCCACTTCAAGTGTCATTTGGGCCTCAAATCATCCTTTCTTTCTAACCTAATCCAAAATCCAAGTTAAAACCAAAGAAAGACCTTCAGATCAATCTTTGAGAATGTTAAGGCTAAGCATGCAATGGATGTGATGATGCATTTTGGGAACTACTTGTCTTCCTCGGCATAAGGAATCATGAGAGAAATTAAAATGAGAGAGTCTTATAGTTGAAAACCCTCACGGGCACCGTAAGATGATGGTAAGCTGAGAGAGATAAAAATGAGAGAGTATTAACGGTGAAAACCCTCATGGGCACCATAAGACGACTGTGAGTTGAGAGAGATGAAAATAAGAGAGTCTCAATGGTGAAAAACCCTCACAGACACCATAAGGCAATGGTGAACCGAGAAAACAATGAGAGAGGCTTGTTGGCAAGAACAATTGGTGAAAGTTTGAATGGAAAGATCAGACAACTTAATCCAAAATGCAAGGCATAATCATTAGAGTTGACTGTCATTTCTAGATAAAATTTTCATTTCTTTATTTCAAATGGGGACATTCATTGTCTTTTCTTTCTTCTTTTAATTTTATTTTCTTTAGTCAGTTGTCCAAATAAAAAATCATTATCATTTTTTCTCTTGTCTTTGTGTCAAGTCCATGTCAAAACAAGTGAGAAAAGATTCCAAAACTAGCTACCAGCTTCTTCAATTGCACAAAGCAAGACGAAAGGCCAACACATGAAAGAAACATGATTGCGGGCCAAAAGAAGACATGCAAAAAGTTTTGTAAACCGACAAGTCTGGGAACTCATGGAAATACCAAGGTTCAAAGGGTTTATCTGAGAAGCATGACAAAGCAGAGATACTGTATCTGTTTCTGAGTCACTCTTAATAATCTGAGTTCGAGTCAATGATGCAATAAGACAGTGACACATGATAATGGTTGAAATCAAGATTAAATGTGACTGGGGCAAGAGCGATTTCCACGAAAGACAAAGCCACAAACCAGCCACCATGTTTTAAACTAACAAGTTTTCTTTATATGAAACAGGAACACATGCTACCATCGAATCAAGGATTTCAAAGCCTAAACATCAAAGGCCGTAATTTCTCACTTCTAGAAATGCAAAAGACAATGTTGTTGCACAGTTTTGGTACTCAAACTATAGTAAAACACATAATTCAAGATTTCTAGGAGACACACTTCCTCGTAAGGAGACGCACTTCCTTGTTTGGATAATTCATGCAACATTTGTAAGGATAAGCATTTCCTTATTTTGGTAATTCAATAGATATTGGTAAGGAGACGCACTTCTTTGTTTTGATAATTCAAGCAACATTGGTAAAGAGACGCACTTCCTTGTCTGGGTAATTCAGAAAACATTTGTAAAGAGATGCACTTCCTTGTTTGGTAATTTTAGCAGCATTTGATAAAGAGATGCACTTCCTTGTTTGGCTAATTCAAGCAACATTTGTAAGGATACGTACTACCTAGTTTGGGCAATTCAAGAAATATTTATAAGGAGACGCACTTCCTTGTTTGAGTAATTCTAGAGATATTTGTGAGGAGACGCACTTCCTTATTTGAGTAATTTAAGCTGCATTGGTAAGGAGATGCACTTCCTTGTTTTGGTAATTGAAGCGGCATTGGTAAGGAGATTCACTTCCTTATTTTGGTAATTCAAGGGCTATCATAAGGAGACACACTTCCAAAGGAGACGCACTTCCTTTTTTTGGTAATTCAAGCGGTATTGGTAAGGAGACGTACTTCCTTGTTTGATAATTCAAGCGGTATTTGTAAGGAGACGCACTTCCTTGTTTTGGTAATTCAAGCGGCATTTGATAAGGAGACGCACTTCCTTGTTTGGGTAATTCAAGCAACATTTGTAAGGAGACACACTTCCTGGTTTGGGCAATTCAAGAAATATTTTTAAGGAGACGCACTTCCTTGTTTGAGTAATTCAAGAGACATTTGTGAGGAGACGTACTTCCTTATTTGAGTAATTTAAGCTGCATTGGTAAGGAGATGCACTTCCTTGTTTTGGTAATTCAAGCGGCATTGGTAAGGAGATGCACTTCCTTGTTTTGGTAATTCAAGTGGTATTTGTAAGAAGACGCACTTCCTTGTTTGGGTAATTCAAGTAACATTTGTAAGGAGACGCACTTCCTGGTTTGGGCAATTCAAGAAACATTTGTAGGGAGACGCACTTCCTTGTTTGAGTAATTCAAGAGACATTTATGAGGAGACGCACTTACTTATTTGAGTAATTTAAGCTGCATTGGTAAGGAGATGCACTTCCTTGTTTTGGGTAATTCAAGTGGCATTGGTAAGGAGATGTACTTTCTTATTTTGATAATTCAAGCAACATTGATAAGGAGATGCACTTCCTTGATTGGGTAATTCAAACTTTACTTTTTGGGTAATACACTTCCTAACTTAAGTCTTGATTCCTAGTAGATGTACCTCCTAGTCGAGTTATTGCACTTAATCCTTAAGGAGACACACTTCCTTGCTAGTTTTCATTTGTCAGGTGACACACTTTTAATTTAAACTTGTATCTCTAGAAGATGCACTTTCTAGTTAGAATCCCTCACTTTAATTCTTAGGAGACACACTTCCTAGTCTTGGTTATTCAATTTTACTCTCAAGAGATGCATTTCTTGGTCAGAGTCTTGATTCATTATTGCAACATGCAAGTAGGTATGATGTCACTTTTCCAAAAGTCTTCTGATGATAAACTGGGGCAAAAATTCAATTTCTATTTTTGAAACTTTACTTTTCTGGCAAATGAAACCTCTTTATAATAATATTTGTTTGGGATAACTTTCTTTTTAGTTTTGATGTGATTTCAGGAGCCTGCTCAAAGCACAGGGTGAATAAATGGAAAACCAAACAACAAGGTGGAGAAATTAAAAGTTAAACAGATTGAAAAATAACAAGTCAAGAGCCCGTCTGCAGAACAGGGTGAAGAAATGCCAAGTCAAGAGCCCGCCCGAAGCACATGGCCAATAATTGAAAAGTTAAGCAGCAAGGTGAAGCAATTGAAAACCAAGCAATAAAAGTGATAAAATTTCAAGTCAGGAGCCCGCCTGAAGAATAGGGTGATGAAACTCAAGTCAGGAGTTCAAAAGAAGCTGCGTAGATAGGATTTTGTAATTTCATTTATATTTTAACTTGTAATTTTCTTTTCTGATGTAATGATAGAGCCGCGGACCGGAACCTCGATGGAACCTCACTCGACTCACCAACTCGGTATAATCCTTCCTTTGAATAATGGTCGAGTCAAAATTTTGTCTCGTTTTTACTTCTTTGTCTGAAAACACTTCGTGTTTACATTCTAAGGGGGCATGATGTAGACACGTAATTTTGTCCCTCCGAAAGATTAATTTTCACCTATTTACCTTCTTTTATCGTGTACCACCAACCGTGTAATTATCCCTCACAAAAGAACAAAAAATAACAACCCTTAACAAGATTTATCTTATCCTAATTGTGATTGTTGAATGATGAAATGTTTGTGTAATGGTTTTGATTTATGCATTGACATCTAAATGTACTCATTGGACCGGGGAATGCCCCGAGAAAGTTGTACTTGAAGACGACGCACGATCAAGGACCGGAACGTCGGGTGGAGAAATCAATGGAGTGTAGTTTAGAATTAGCATAGAATAGAGTAGGTTTATATTTTGACACTTTTCTATTTCGGAATTGTAATAATCGGACTGGACATTATAATTTTGGATTTGTTTTGTTTGTTTGTTTGATTAATTGTTTTGTGTGATTTTGTGTGGTTTATATATTCATAATGTCAAATTAGCCGATACACTCCACCGAGCGACTGTGATCAAACCACGGGATCAAGGGGTGCCTAACACCTTTCCCTCGGTCAACAGAATTCCTTAGTCGGAATCTCTGTTCACGGATCAATTTTACAGAGTAAAAAGTCATTTTGAAAAGGGTTTTCCAAAGGTGACTTGGCACACCGGATTATGCCAAGTGGCGACTCTGAGTTTTGAATAAAATGAATCCTTTTCGAAACAAATCGTTTTCTTTTGTCACTTAATAATAAAAACCCTTTCGAACTTAAAACGAATCTTTTGGAGTACGAAAAATGGGGTGTGACAATATGTAGTCATTCTTTAGGGCTTGGATGATTAATCTTTATTTTATTTTATTTTAATTTTTTTTTGGTCATCTCAATGATCTACGACTACACCGTGTCTTAGATAACACTTGATCATGTTAAAAAGTGATTGATAATCACAATTGATGTATCTAAATTGCTTTACAATATTTTAATGGTGTTAATCGGCATACTCTAATTTTATTTTAATTAATTTCTCCTTTTTTTCATTATTTTAAGTTGTCCATATATTTAGTAAGTTGATCATAGACTATATGTTAGGTCGATAATCGACCTTCGTCTAAATCGATAATATGTCAATACGCTGGATCATCAACACATATATCACTATATAATTCATATGTAACTTAGTCAATTATAGAAGACATCAACATTCTTTAGAGAGCCTTTGAAGTAAATGATAATCCATTTGAATTTACTCCAACGGTACAATTAAAACGGGTAGATTTTTCAATTGTCATATTTTGGTAGCCCTACTATATAAATGAAAGGGACCCTTTTGAACTCCTCCATGTTTATTTATTCATCACTTTCTATTTTTGCTTCAACAATAACAATGTCACAGTCATCTCAAACGTCCAAAAGTACTTATATTTATTGTTGTGTTAATCCTGTCGTGTTGAAAACATCACGAACCGATAAGAATCCAAGTCAAAAATTCTACAACTGTGTGGTTGGAAAGGTTAATTTACTTATGTTCATCACATAATATAAATTACTAATTTATCGTCGTTATTTTAGGATAATGGTGGATTCTCTTATTTCAAGTGGATTCCCTCCGATTCTAAGGAATCAAAATTTCAAGGCGTTGCAAAGTTTGAAATGCTGTAAAGGCTTAGAGATTCTGAAGAAAATAAGGATCTTCTTATGAAATTATTTAGAGAATCGGAACTCAAGATTGATCACTTAAAAGGATTGTTGAAAGACGTCGAAATTGAGAGGGATCAACTTAAGCATAGGTTGGCTATAACGGAAGAAAAAGAAAAAGGCATAAAAATTATGGTGTATGGTTTACTATTAGTTTTAGCTTTTTGGAAAGGTGTAATGGGGTGTAGTGTGATTGAATGTATTATGATTCTTTTATTAATCGACTACTTTTTACTTATATTATATATGGTTTACCTTTTTCATTCATCGACTACACAACACTCTACTGTATATGCTTTACCTTTTAGATAGAGTCTATAATCAACGATGACATTCATGTAAAGCAATGATACATTGATTATATAAAATATAAAATGTTTATCATAAACTATAAAAACAGTTTCGAAAATAAAAAATTTCAGCTCTAAACATCCCGAGCTGAAAAATAAAAAAGTTAATATTGTCTTGTCTAACATAAATAATCATTAGCCACAAATAAAAATTAAACATTGTCTAAACATTGAAGATTTTCGTATTCCACTTGCATCTTGTCGATGTCCTTAGTAACTTCATTAAGAAATTCATCTATGTTCGAAAATTCATTTTCATTTTCTTTCTCCGCAATACCTTCTTTTCCTGGTGCATCATTTTTTCCTTCTTCTTTAGGTTCTTCTTCCTTATCTTTCTCTACTTCTCCTGCTGCATTCTTCTCTTCTGCTTTCTCTCCATCTCCTTCATTGTTTTCTTCTTCACAAATACTTTTTTTTATTTTTATCTTCTTCATCATGCCTGTCTTCGTCATGATTCTCCTTCTCCACACTAGCTGTCGTGCCCCGTTTTCCTCGCAGAAGGCGGGATTCGACTTGACAAACTCTTTTTGGTATGCGTTAAGGAAGGGTGTGATAGTGCTCACCTAACGTATTAAGGTGCGTTAGGGCACCGGTCTAGGATACTATGAACCTATTTTTTGTTATTTAGTCTTAGTTCACCAGAGTTCGGGTAAGGGTTCAAATTACCTCAAAAGGAAGGTGTTAGACACCTTTCGAGGTCCACAAAGGTGGTTCCCGGACCAATTCATACTTTACATAGGGATTCTATGTGATCAAATAAATGTCTCTTCTTTTATTATTAATTTACTGTTTAGCTGAGCGATAAGATAATTAATAAGCAAACACACGTCATTTGTTAATGTGAATTGTCGATTATCTAGGTGATAAAATAAATAAAAAACATACAAATAAGATAAGCGAAGAGAAAGAAATGACATAATTTATAATAAAAAGGGGACTTCTTTATAATAAACTAGCTACCCCAAATATACATGTAAAATAAATAAAAAGACTAAAAGAAATCGTCGGAGTCAAACAAAGATAAGTTTTGGTTTTATTCGGATAAAAAATCCAACTTGTTAATCATCATCCGACCCAAAGACCGAACTCTTAGACAAGTAATAATGCCATTAGCCTCGCCGTTAATATTTGTTGGGATCATCATTTCCGAAGGGGCTATTCGTCCCACCCCACCTAAGATGGATGCCAAGTCTAGGGGCGTCCTATGACAAGGATAAAACTAACGTTTTAATAATACTTATCGTCCCACCTATCGTCCAAGAGGCATTGGACTTTAGTATTTTGGAGTTTGTGTTCTAGTGTTTGAACATATCGAAAAGTGCTCAAAAGTATGTATTTTTTATATAACAACAGTTGTATTATTGCAGGAATTTCATAGTGACATGCTGAAAATGTATCAATCATACTAAAGATGCCTTAAAGCTAAAATTTTGACATGCTGATATATTTAAACATGATGAAGATATGCCAACATACAGAAACTTTAAGTTAACATGCTGGAAGTAGTTATGACATGCTGAAATTTATTAGATACGCAAAATTTTAATATTCTAATGTTAATAACATGCTAAAATTGTATAGATATACAAAAACATGATTTAAACGTGCTGGAATTTATATAAACATGCTGATAATTATGTTGAAGATGCTCAAAAAATTAATCAAACATACTAGCCAGTTAATTAAACATGCTAAAAATTAATTAATCATAGTGAAAAATTAATTAGACATGCTGAAAGATTAATTAGACATGGTGTAAAATTAAATAGACTTACTATACAATTAGTCAAATATATAAATATGCCTAATATTTAACATGCTGCCAAATATACTAATATGCTGACATGCTTGGTGTCAAATAATGTACTAATGTACTTGACGTCAAATAATTTAGTAATATGTTTGATGTCAAATATGCTGAGATGTATTAATGTCTATTTTAGCATGTTAATATGTGAGAATCAATATGAATATCTAGAATGAGATGAAAAATGACTTTGATGCTCAAAATACGTGGTAAACCAGATTCATCAATTTCCATGTTGCCAAACTTAATATGTCGAAACTAATTAAAATTTCTAAAGCAGGATTTCTAGACGGCAAAGTAAGTAAATTAATAGATTTTAAGTCACGTTTTGCCTAAGTGTTTCGGATAGCACGTAATACACTTAAAAAATCCTAAATTGTGCCTACTACACCATTCATAGAGCATATAATCCCCGCCCCAAAAGCAGTCCCCAGATTCTATTATTACAATAATAATGAATAATATTTTTACAAATAATATTACAAGCCAAATGATGCGAAAAATAAGAAAAAATAACTAACTATCAAGAATACATAGTTAATTAACTGTCCCGGCGACTCTTCAAAACTTGTGTCTATTTAGGAATGCGAAATAATACATAATAGCAAACAAACAAGAACAAACATCGAGATGCTCCTATAGGCATGTTCCTAAAGGCTTCAACAACATTATGCAGTCAGCACAGACACACAGAATAAAATATTGCATTGACAGGGACTTACCAGTGAACAACAGTAAGAGAAATAATAAGAATAATGAGAGCCAGATACTTGTATAATGGTGAAATATGCAAAACATTTTCAGCAACCTCCAAAGAGAACCAAAAGCATCTCATAATATTTAATTGCTTTTGTTAAAAGTAACTGATATTTTTAAGAGAGTAGTAGTAATTGTAATGTCAAAATCTTCTGTTAATTAAAAGGAGGAGCTGTTTATATAGTAGAGGAGGAGTGTGGGTTGAAAGGAAAGAAAATACATAAATGTTAATTAGTATCAACAGAAAAGGAAAAAACATATTCAAAAAATCTGTCAGAAACAATTAAGGAAGAGGAGAATATTTGAATGAACCCAATCACTAGGGATTTTCATAAATATAGAATCACACTTATAATGTTAAATTCAGTCAAAGCAAATAAAGGAAAATATCCGTTAAGAAAATTAAATATATTTTAATCCGACACACGAATTTATACTTACCACAAATAACGTATGAAACATGTCTGATGCTACTGTAAAAGAATAAAAATAAAATAAAACCCATCTAATCATATAAGAATTTACTAACATTAATTATGCATTCAATCAACTCAAATCATCAAATCACCCAAATCACGGGGGCAATCAGTTTCATAATCTTCAGTCAAAAATAAGGTTTTTGCAAACATTAAGTGTGCAGCAAAATGTCAAACAATTCAAACAGACTACAACTTGCAAGCACGAATAATGATTTCAAGAGTTAGAAGAACCACCAGTGGCCTAATCAAGTATCACTAATTTCATGTATGTGAGAGTGTAACATATCATTAATACCGAATCACAAAAATCAGTATCAAAATCAATAATGTCTGTCAAATTTAGTCAATTTCAAATCACGAAAAGTAAGATTAAACAAAGACTAATATAAAATTAATCATGGACGGAACCTGTGATGGTGTCTATCGATCAAACGCAGTCGAGGGGGGGAATGGGAATGGATCCAGCAACGACAGAATGGGGAGGAAAGGAAGAGCGTCGGCGAGAAAAAGGTGGCAGCGGCGGCGCTGGAGCGGGAGGCGGTGACGCATTTGGTAGATTTGCGATGCTGGCCCGCTGGTTCCGTTGGTGACGGCGGCAGCGCTGTTCGCCGGTGATGACGTTATTGTCGTTGTTGGTGGCACGGGGAGAGAAGGGAGGCGGCGGTGCTGTCTTTTCTGGTGGATGGTTCGTTGGGGTTGCCGGTTGCATGGCCATCGATGGTGGTGGAGGCTTAGCGGCGGCGTTTGCAAAGCGGAGAAGAGGAGGAAGGCATTTTTGTTGTCGTCACTGGTGACAGCGGCGATGGGGAGGGAGATCGGAGGTGGCTCGCCGACCAGAGAGACAGCGGCAGACGTAAGAGAGGGAGAGAGAGGTTAGAGAGAGATGGAGGCTGATGAAAAATGTTTTTAGGATTAGGGTTTTGGGTGTATTTGGTTTTAAAAATGAAAATGATCCCTTTGATTTCAGCCGTTAGATTGATTTTGATTGACGATCGAGATTTAAAGGTAGAGATTTTAATTAGAATTTGACCATAATTTAAAGATGGAATCACAAATTGATTATGATTGTAATAATTTGGCTAAAATTATAAATAAAATGGGTTAAAATTGTAATGGTTTTGAATAAGAATTAGGCTGAAGGGTAAATAACTTAGGCAACGTAAAATTAGGTCGCTATTTAAATTAAAGTAGTAGTTAATAATAATAATAATAAATAATAATAATAGAAAAATAATAATTGAATAACAAATACTAATAAATAATAATAAGTAATATTACTACTAATGAAAAGCTAGATAATGTATTTGTACAAATGTGAGTGTGCACAATAATGGAATTTAATCATTAAAATATCGTATTTGATTTTAAAAATAATTCTAAAAGATAATAAAATAGTTTATGCATTTTTTAAATTGTGAATTTGAGATGTCAGAAATATGTTTGATGCAAGAAAAATGTTCAAAAAATACTAATATATAAAAATTGTTAATTTTGTTAAAATAACAGCCTAGATTTAGTGTCGGAAGGTCAAAATTGGGTTTCAACAGCTGCCCCTTTGTTGTTTGAGAATGATAAAAGAATTGTGAAACAACGAAAGTTGACGTATTAACCAATTTTGTCCGACCGAGATGGTGGTTTATTAGGAAGGAAACAATGAGAGGTGTTTAAAAATAGTGTGGCCGAGACTTTGGCTTTAAGTCGCCTACATATCTCTGTTTTTACGAGAATCAGGCCGCGTGTAGTTCTAGATTTAAGAATGAACAATATTCCTAAAGAACGTTAATGACAGAGGTTGGGGCGTCAACAATGGTGTCACGGGTCAGTGAGATAGTGATGAATAGGATTTGGAATAATGTTGTATGGAGACTTTTGAAGATGTTGAGGTAGGTAAGTTTCAGAATGAGTTTTCGTGGTTAACGAATAAATAGGGTGGTATTTCGAAAACAGAAACGAAAATTGTCTCTATTTGTTAATCCTTCTCTGTTACCTGCATCTCTATATCACCAAATAACAGGGTTAGGCATGTAAGAAATAAACGTTTGATAAATGTAACGTAATTGTGGAAATAAAGAAAACGTATTTGTTTTATCGTGGAATCGTGTGATCAGTTGTTTGGCTTTTTATCGTGGGATCAGCATTGGGACTCCTCTATCGTTGGATCAACATTTGAGATTCTCCATGCATTATGAAATCATATGATTAGCTACTTGGCTTCTCATCGTGGGATCGGCTCTGGGGCTTCTCCAACGTGGGATCAGCATTGGAGCTTCTCCATATATTATGAAATAGTGTGATCAGCTACTTGGATTCTCATCGTGGGATCAACTTTTGGGATTTTCCATCGTGGGATCAGCATTGGGGATTCTCCATACATTATGAAATCTTGGGATCAACATTTGAGTTTCTCCATCGTGGGATCAACATTTGAGCTTCTCCATCGTGGGATCAGCATTGGGGCTTCTCCATACATTATGAAATCGTGGGATCAACATTTGAGTTTCTCCATCGTGGGATCAGCATTTGGGCTTCTCCATCGTGGGATCAACATTTGAGCTTCTCCATCGTGGGATCAACATTTGAGCTTCTCCATCGTGAAATCATGGCCCGTACCTGCCACTTGTAGCTTGACTCGACAGAAATGATTAGTAAGAATATATGTGCGTGCGTAGAGGATTGAACATTGTAGCAAACAAATGTAACGGTAGAGATAATGGTAGATAAGAAAGCGTAGCTGTCTTATTTTCGGATCGACTGTGAAGCTCCTTTCCATGATGTTTGATTATCTATTACTCCTTCGCGGTGGAATGGTTGTTGTTATCTGTACCGGTTAATCCTGTATCCAAAGAAAAATTGTGAGTTTGTAAAAAGGGGAGGTTGATTTGTGCTTTTACCTTGACTGAAGTATCCTCCTTATAATATCGTCGCGTTGTTGATGAGCTTCGTCCGCGCCTTCACTTGGGTAGACAGATAGTAAAAGAAAAACCATTTTTGAAAGGAAAATCATGTTTGAAAAGAAAATTTGTCTTTTGAGAGTAGTAAGTAAAATTTGTTAGAATAAACATGAAAAATTTGTTGAATCGTTGATTGTGACATGTTTTGAGACGGTACAACATCTTGCATATCCTTGTTCTCTTGTCTAGAAATTTTTGAGAAATGCTAAAAAATTTCTGCCCCAGTATAGAACTAATCTCATTGCGAGAATTTAAGCGTCTGCTCATAGGAATTTTTGAGGTCGTCTCAAAAATTCTGCCCCAGTTTGTGATTTATGCCGTTGTCATGCCCACGTGGAATTTTTGAGGTCCTTTCAAAAATTCTGCCCCAGTTACAATATTCCAAGAGAGGGGAATAGAATGTTTTATTATGAAGTGACCAAACTCCACAGGAGCGCCTATGTATCCCTCTTAAACGGGAATCAGGTCGAACGTAGTTCCAATTTCAATTTAAGGGGCGTAAAGTAAAAATTAAACATAATATCTCTTAACAACGTATGAATTGATGGGCTTAGACCAAACCATGCCATCCATTTCTGCAAGTATGAGTGCTTCTCCTGTTAGGACTGGATGAACCACGTAAGGGCCTTGCCAATTAGGCGAGAATTTGCCCTTTGCCTCATCTTGATGTGGAAAAATTCCTTTCCAAGCCAATTTCCCAAGTGTGAGGTGTCTAGATTGATCTTCCAAATCGCCAACTTTACTGAAAAATTCCTCGGGGTCTTATCCTCTTCCAAACTTGTATGATCTCATTATGTGTCACACACTCAGATTCAACAATTTTAAAAAAGTAATTTTATTGTAACAGAAAATAGAAAATATCAATAATTCAAATGAAAACCATTATGAATGATGCTAAAATATCTCAAAGCATAGTTTTAGGTAATAAAGAAAACTTGCGATAGAGAACTTGTGTTTCGGCCTCCTTGTTATTGACATGTCTACCTCTTTTAATGCCCGAGCTTACCTTATTTTTCCAATCGGCATGCAACCACTCAAAATATCCCACCGCATAGCCTGCATTGTATCTGTCTACCGCAATACTTCCCTTGTTGAGATGAGTCTTTCCACTCCAAGCTTTGGTCAGCTTGCTGGCATTTGGGATTTTGTCGTCTTCATAGTCAATTCGGTGTGCGTCCATGTTGGCGACCTTTGGGATTATTTGTTTTCTTCCCACCTTCCTCATTACTTTAGCAAGTGCATATGGTTGTAGTCCGTGAAGTCCGATCAAAACCAAGTAAATGCAGTGCTGATGGTACATAACAAAGTCCGTGCTAGGAAACCATTCAAACATCCATTGCACGGTGCCCAACATTTGCCCCCATTTTTCTGTCTCGTTTGGCCGCTTAATCTTTGTGACTCCCAACGTGACTCGGGTATCATGGGAAGAGATGTTGTTGATTCCAAACGACCTTGGCATGCTTTGTAGACCATGAATTTTCTGGAGATGTTCATCAACCATAACTGCAGCAACAAGTTGCACCCCTCAAAATGTTTGGCCCCATTTTTGCAACTTCCAAGGGACCGGTAGATGTCTGCCACTATCATGGGTACGACTGTGTAAGGCTTATTGTTAATCCCATTGCATAATGCGTCAGCTACGGTGATCAGTTGAGTATGCACAACTTCTTTTGCTTCGATTGGAAAGGCCACCGTTCCTAGAAAGTAAACGATGAATGCAAAAATTTGTTTATCTTTCCAAGAAGCAGGGTCAGATCCTTCTGCTACATATGTCTCTTTCCCTTGCTGGTAGGCGAATCTGTTAGCCAAATATCTGGCGGGCATTTTCGACGTCATCACATAGGCTACTAGTCGGCTTCCATGGAGACCCAGTTTGTTGCTCGCTTCCTCTAGAGTGACACTTTTGGGGATGATTACCTTAGCTTGTTGCCATCTCATTGCTCTTGGAAAAAGATTATTTTCCAAGTATCCCCCAATTTCTTCCAAAAACGGTGTCATCTACACATCACCAAACCTGAATATCGATCTCGTTTCATCCCAGAATACGGTGGCTGCTTCAATGAGTTCTCTACAAGGATTGATGTTCATGAGGGAGGGCAAACTTCCCAATGCTTGTTCGACCTTGATTCATCCAAAATACCCCAAGCATGACCACCAATGTTCCATGTGCGGAGGCATGGACAAAACCATGCTAAATCTTGGGTATGAAGTTGGGATGGCCATTAAATCTGCAAAACAAAGTGTTAGTCTATCCTACCCCCCAAAGAGCAAATGGCCTTATTTTGGCATAATTGTCTCTCAAAATGCACATAATTGTGAGGCGTTCATTTCAGGATCATGGGATCCCTTAGAACTTAGAGACAAGTTTTCTAGCATGACATCCTAGGTTTTTTGGGATGTTTATTCCTTAATAAAGAGATAAACGATTTGGCTCTAGGAATAAAAGTGATTTTGACATGGTCCCTCCAAGTGGACAACTTTGGAGTGGGAAATGTTTGTGGCTGTCAACGCACCACTGATCGACTGATCCATAAGATATTTCCTGAAGGGTCTTTTAGGAGTGAACGTCCGCGTATTCACGTAACCGTTTGTAAGAGAAAATAAGAGAGGTTTTCGAGTGGAAGAAAGTACGAGCGGAATGTCAGATATATAAAGCAGTAACACATAACACATAGCAACAAACAAGGGCATGCTTTAGCAATATGAAAAATAAACATTAAAGCATATAACGAAGAATAATTAAGCATGGAGAGAATGTGAATAACACATAAAAAGGGGAAGGAAAAGGAATTAACATGCGTAAATTAACCACTTAAAAAACAGGCATGGAGAAACATTAATAACACACAAAAGAGGGGGAAAGGAAAGGGAATAACATGTGTAAATTAATTACCAATAAAGGAACAGGTAGACATAGGGACACATAAATAACTCATAAAATAGAGAAGGAGAACAAACAAATAAATCAAGCTATGAATAAACAATATAAGAAGAACCTATAGGAAATAAAAACATGAAGAGAATCCCACATAAAGCACAAATTCGTAATGGTTAGAACCAAAGTACATGGGGTTTCACCAGCAGAGTCGTCATTCTGTCGCCCCCCGTTTTCCTCGTGGAAGGAGGGATTCGACTTGAAAAACTTTTTTTGGTATGCGTTAAGGAAGGGTGTGAGAGTCGGCACCTAACGTATTAAGGTGCGTTAGGGCACCGGTCTAGGATACTACGAACCTATTTTTTATTATTTAGTCTTAGTTCACCAGAGTTCGGGTAAGGGTTCAAATTACCTCAAAAGTAAGGTGTTAGGCACCTTTCGAGGTTCACAAAGGTGGTTCCTGGGCGAATTCATACTTTACATGGGGATTCTATGTGATCAAATAAAAGTCTCTTCGTGTATTATTAATTTACTGTTTAGCTAAGCGATAAGATAATTAATAAGCAAACACACGTCATTTGTTAATGCAAAATGTCGATTATCTAGGTGATAAAATAAATTAAAAATATATAAATAAGATAAGCGAGGAGAAAGAAATGACATAATTTATAATAAAAAGGGGACTGCTTTATAATAAACTAGCTACCCCAAATAAATACGTAAAATAAATTAAAAAACTAAAAGAAATTGTCCGAGTCAAACAAAGATATATTTTGGTTTTATTCGGATCAGAAACCCAACTTGTTAATCATCATCCGACCCAAAGGCCGAACTCTTAGACAAGTAATAATGTCATTAGCCTCACCGTTAATATTTGTTGGGATCATCATTTCCGAAGGGGCTACCCGTCCCACCCCACCTAGGCTGGATGTCAAGTCTAGGGGTGTCGTATGACAAGGATAAAACTAACGTTTTAATAATACTTATCGTCCCACCTATCCTCCAAGAGGCATTGGACTTTACTATTTAGGAGTTTGTGTTCTAGACTAAAAGAAAGCTATGTTGCCTAGGAATCAAAGCATGAACATATTGGACAACAAGTAACACGTAATAATCCCAAATTAGCCTCTTGATTAATTAATGTTTATTAATGATAGCATGCGAAGACAAATAATTATTTGTTACGTCATTAACCTATAATCATTGTGTCTAAATGATCAATAATTCGTGATAAAAGACTGAGACTCATGTATGCAACAACGTTATGTGTGTTCATAAAGAGGTGTGAAAAGTGTGGTAAATGTGTCAAGAAAATGTTCTTGTGAATTAAGTGTGGTAAAATATAAACGAGAACATAAGAAATTAACAAGAATATTAAAAGACATTAACCTGTTAAGGATGCCATGATATACTTATTCTAGTGTTTAAACATATCGAAAAGTGCTCAAAAGTATGTATTTTTTATATAACAGAAGTTGTATTATTGCGGAAATTTCATAGTGACATGCTGAAAATGTATCAATCATACTAAATATGCCTTAAAGCTGACATTTTGACATGTTGATATATTTAAACATGATAGAGATATGCCAACATACAGAAACTTTAAGTTAACATGCTGGAAGTAGTTATGACATGCTGAAATTTATTAGATACGCAAAATTTTAATATTCTAATGTTAATAACATGCTAAAATTGTATAGATATACAAAAACATGATTTAAACGCACTGGAATTTATTTAAACATGCTGAGAATTATGTTGAACATGCTCTAAAAATTAATCAAACATGCTAGCCAGTTAATTAAACATGCTAAAAATTAATTAATCATGCTGAAAGATTAATTAGACATGCTGTAAAAATTAATTAGGCATGCTGAAATATTAGGCATATAGAAATATGCCTAATATTTAACATGCTGCCAAATATACTAATATGCTGACATGCTTGGTGTCAAATAATGTACTAATGTACTTGACGTCAAGTAATTTAGTAATATGTTTGATGTTAAATATGTTGAGATGTATTAATGTCTATTTTAACATGTTAATATGTGAGAATCAATATGAATATCTAGAATGTGATGAAAAATGACTTTGATGCTCAAAATACGTGGTAAATCAGATTCATCAATTTTCATGTTGCCAAACTTAATATGTCGAAACTAATTAAAATTTCTAAAGCAGGATTTCTAGGTGGCCAAGTAAGTAAATTAATAGATTTTAAATCGCGTTTTGCCTAAGTATTTCGTATAGCACGTAATACACTTAAAAAATTTTAAATTGTGCCTACTACACCGTTCATAAAGCACATAATCCCCGCCCTCCAAAGCAGTCCCCAGATTCTATTATTACAATAATAATGAATAATGTTTTTACAAATAATATTACAAGCCAAATGATGCAAAAAATAAGAAAACATAAATAACTATCAAGAATACATAGTTAATTAACTGTCCCGGCGACTCTTCGGAACTTGTGTCTATTTAGGCCTGCGAAACAATACATAACATCAAACAAACAAGAACAAACATCGAGATGCTCCTATAGGCATATTCCTAAAGGCTTCAACAACATTATGCAGTCAGCACACACACACAGAATAAAATAATTTCATTCATAGGGACTTACCAGTGAACAACAGTAAGAGAAATAAGAGTAATAAGAGCCAGATACTTGTATAATGGTGAAATATGCAAAATGTTTCCAGCAACCTCCAAAGAGAACCAAAAACTGTCTCCCAATATTTAATTGCTTTTGTTAAAAGTAACTGATATTTTTAAGAGTGTAGTAGTAATTGTAATGTCAAAACCGTTTATTAATTAAAAGGAGGAGTTGTTTATATAGTAGAGGAGGAGTGTGGGTTGAAAGGAAAGAAAATACATAAGCATTAATTTGTATCAACAGAAAAGAAAAAAAGATATTCAAAAAATCAGTCAGAAACAATTAAGGAAGAGGAGAATATTTGAATGAAGCCAATCAATAGGGGTTTCCATAAATATAGAATCACACTTATAATGTCAAATTCAGTCAAAGCAAATAAAAGGAAAACATCTGTTAAGAAAATCAAATATATTTCAATCGGACATACGAATTTATACTTACCACAAATAACGTATGAAACATGTCTGATGCTACTGTAAAAGAATAAAAATAAATAGAAACCCAGCTAATCATATAAGAATATTACTAACGTAAATGATGCATTCAATCAACTCAAATAATCAAATCACCCAAATCACGGGGGCAATCAGTTTCATAATCTTCAGTCAAAAATAAGGTTTTTGCAAACGCTAAGTGTGTAGCAAAATGTCAAATAAGTCAAACAGACTACAATTTGCAAGCACGAATAATGATTTCAAGAGTTAGAAGAACCACCAGTGGCCTAATCAAGTATCACTAATTTCATGTATGTGAGAGTGTAACATATCCTTAATACCGAATCATAGAAATCAGTATCAAAATCAATAACGTCTGCCAAGTTTAGTCAATTTCAGATCACGAAAAGTAAGATTAAACAAAGACTAATATAAAATTAATCATGGACGGAACTTGTGATGGTGTCTATCAATCACACGTAGTTGGAGGGGAAGAGAAATGGAGTCAACAACGGCTGTATGGGGAGGAAAGAAAGAGTGTCGGTGAGATAGATGTGGCAGCGACGACGCTAGAGCCGGAAGCGGTGATGCACCTGGTGGATTCGTGATGCTAGACCGCTGGTTTTGTTGGTGACGACGGCGGCGCTGTTTGCCTGTGATGATATTATTGTCGTTGTTGGTGGCACGGAGAGAGAAGGAAGGCGACGACGCTGTCTTCTCTGGTGGATAGTTCGTTGGGGTTGCCGGTTACATGGCCATCGATAGTGGTAGAGGCTAAGCAGAGGTGTTTGCAAAGCGGAGAAGAAGAGGGAGGCAGTGTTGTTGTCGTCGCTGGTGACAGCAGCGACGGGGTGGGAGATCGGAGGTGCCTCGTCGGCCGAAGAGACAGCGGCGGACGTAAGAGAGGGAGAGAGAGGTTAGAGAGAGAGATGGAGGCTGATGAAAAATATTTTTAGGGTTAGGGTTTTTGGTGTATTTGGTTTTAAAAATAAAAAGGATCCCTTTGATCTCACCCGTTAGATTGATTTTGATTGACGGTCGAGATTCAAAGGTAGAGATTTTAATTAGAAGTGGACCATAATTTAAAGATGGAATCACAAATTGATTATGAGTGTAATAGTTTGGCTATAATTATAAATAAAATGGGTTAAAATTGTAATGCTTTTGAATAAGAATTAGGCTGAAGGGTAAATAACTTAAGCAACGTAAAGTTAGGCCGCTATTTAAATTCAAGTAGTTGTTAATAATAACAATAGTAACAATAATAATAATAATAATAACAATAATAATAATAATAATAAATAATAAATAATAATAAATATAAATAATAATAATAATAATAGAAAAATAATAATTGACTAACAAATACTAATAAATAATAATAAGTAATATTACTAATAATGGAAAGCTAGACAATGTATTTGTAAAAATGTGAGTGTGCATAATTGCGTAATTTAATCATAAAAATATCGTATTTGATTTTAAAAATGATGCTAAAAGATAATAAAATAATTTATGCATTTTTTAAATTGTGAATTTGAGATGTCAGAAATCTGTTTGATGCAAGAAAAAGGTGCAAAAAAATACTAATATATAAAAATTGATAATTTTGTTAAAATAACAGTCTAGATGTAGTGTCGGGAGGTCAAAATTGGGTGTCAACACCAGCTGATTCATCTACTTTGTTTTCTTTTTCACAAATGACTTCTTTATTTTTTTCTTCTTCTGTCTCTTCATCGCCTTCATCGGAATTTTTCTTCTCTACAACAGCTAGAACATCAGGGATCGTCACCTCATCAACATTGATCGAGGCCTATTCCAAAGTTTCTGCCTCAAGGAGCGCTTCTTTAATGCCACTGTCATCGCGGACATCCCTCGTTGATGAATGCTGACTTTGAACCTACACACCTGCATTTTCAAGTATTTACCGTTTATAATAAACTAAGATACTGATTGATGAAGAATGGTATAGATTCTATTATAAGTAAAAGAGATTATATAAAATATGCAACTTCTATAATATACAGAGTAGATATTACATTCATCTTCATCTCTCTTCTTCTGCTTCTCCTTTTATGCTCTCCTCAATCTCTCTTCTTTTATAAATTCAATAATGTCCTTGATTGACTCCTCCATCCTAAACACACGCTCTTCTAGATTTTTAATCATTGATGTCTTTCCCGATGGTCTCGACTTACTCGTCCCTGTACCCCAAGTGACATACCTTGAAATAATATTTTCACCCAAATCTCGGTCATCGTCCCCGTCCTCACCATCATACGATGAGGTGATGATAGTCACACCCTCTAGATGGGCCTTCAAGCCATCGATGAATGTGTCATTCGGTTCATTCGTGAATGCTTTGATCTTTTTCAATTAATGCTGCATCATTTCATGGACTGTGGGGATAAGGTACAGGTGCACTCTCTACAGATAAATAGGCAAATGTGATTAATTAGCAATAAAATATTGGTAAAAGTATTCTTCAAAAAAATAGCTTCATACCTTTGTGCTCCATCCGTTCAAATATGGATCACCTTTGATTAGTTTGTCGCCTTTTGAGGTGTTCCATCTGAGCAATCGGGGAATAGACATCGGGTCTTCAGTTGATTTACCATTTCCCCTGCCGAGCGCGGAAAAGGCTTCATATATCCAAATCTGTGATCAAAATAAAAAATAAAAATATATAACTGAGTCAGTATAGTATAGACACCATAGATGAATTACAGTATATAATAAACTACTTCAATGGTTTATAATCAATATCATAAATGCCCAGAAAAATTTGTAGAGCACGTACAGTGAAACTCCCTTTGTAACAAATGTATTCTCCTGCTTGCTGAAGTCTATCCACTTCTTTAAATAGTTTAGAGTCGAGGCAAATGACTCCTTACTCTAAGGGTATCTATCAAAGAAGCTCAAGTTATCCACCATCTTGATGGTGTCTATGTCCACGATTTTTGACAAGTCGCGTGCAAGCAATATGCAGTGCACGAACCAAATCAAGCAGCATTTGAACTTGTCCTCCTTATCCAGCCTGCCACCTCTAATAAGCTTCAACAATCTTTTCACATTTACACTCCCCTTTTTCGTAATTTTTTTTAAAAAGGCTTCACCCTCCTCCATCGCTTTGACATATTTTGAATCATGGGGATAACACCCACAGTTTAAACCCGTGATTAGCGCAAACTCCTTCAACCCAAAACATGAAGGCCTGTCATTGATGCAAAACCACATTTCATGCTACTTGTTGTCCTATTCAACTCGGCGAAGAAGTGTTTAGTGGACAAGCTGTCCGTTGAAATTCATATGTTCTGGCAAGTCCCATAAATCACCAAAACAGGAATTTTTAAACGTAGACTTCAGACGTTTATCAACCACGACTTGTTTGAATTCATAAAATATTTTCAAACGGGACCTAATGGTTATCTTAGCCGGAAATGATCCGACACCATCCATGACTGTGGCGAGGTCGTACCTCTCAGCCGAAATAAACCTTACACAGTGGGAAAAGATCAATGCTTCCTAATCTATCCTAGCCTGAATTTCTATTTCCTACGGCTCATCTCGAACTGAAGCTTCAACGCTTCCGTGCTGCAATTTCTATTCTCCGATTCATCGACTACTCATTTTTTTTTCTCGGACCTATCAACTTCTACAACCTTGCATTTGTTACCTTTAGCCATTTTTGATGATCTACGGACAAAAAATAACATTTCTCAACTATAACATTACCTACAATACCTAATCGACCTAACAGTCTAGTAACATGACAGCAGCTGCAGCACCAAAATGCTTATTTGCAGAACAATAAAGTTTCTTCTAAAACAACTCCAACACATACAAGAACATACATCTAAATCACCATTATATTGAAAAAAAACATAAAGGAATCCAGATTTTGAGCACGAAAACCAAGAAAATTGGAAAAAAAATTCAATGCAATTGTCGAGGGAAATAAAAATTCAACAAAAACAATGCACAATCAAACCAATACCAACTTAAAAACACAAATTTAAAGTAAAATCAAGCCCTATTTTTTCAAAATAAATCAGTTTTTTTCGTCCAAATACGTAATACGAGTATGATTCAAACCAAGGAATCCCCAACATCAACATACTTCTAAAATACCATTACATTGAACAGAAGTTTGAACAAAAATCACATTTCTTTGCACATTCCGATGAAATTAGCAAAAAAAATTCAACATGCAATCGCCAAGGATAATCTATATACACCAATTATCCATCAACAATCGAATAAATACCAACTAAAAATAATCAATTTCAGTAAAATAAAGTCTCATTTTTTTAAAAAAAATTCAATTTTTTTTAACCCCAACCATAATCGGCAGAAACCAAAACACCGAAAAAATAAAAAAAAATCCATCAATATAGAGCACAAATTACTCGAGAGATGAATATAACTTCCCTGAAGTTGAAGATTGAAGTTCTTCAAGATTTAAACAACCTAGAAAATAAAAAATGGTGGAAGGGTGAGAAGAAGCGGGAGAGACGAGGGAGAGAAGAGGAGAGAGAAAAAAATTTGGTATTTAATAAAAAAGTGGGGGTAAAAAAGTATTTAATAAATACATAAGGGGTGGTAAAAAGTTTTTTTTAACACTTTAACCCATACCACACCACTTTTTCCAAAATCCTAAAAATTTAAATAAAAAAAAGGGTGTCTATTTTCCAAAATAAGTTTTCAAAGTGGCCTTTCAACTAAATCTTCTCTAGAAACTGTATAGAACAAGTCAGCAAATTAAAATGGCTAAAAAATAAAATTTAAATTCCATGGCCATTTTTATGAAATTTATTTGATCTGAAGTGTCATTTCTGTACTTTCCCCTATAATCAATTGGTTAGTTTGTTGAATTTCTCCTGTGAATCTATGAGGCCCATAAGCTATTTCACATGTCCAAAACTTTCCAAACATGAAACACCTTTTACTTTGGCCCATATAATTATAAACCTAATCTACCCAAATCATCAAAAGTAAGATAAAAAATTATACTTTAAAAAAATAAAATAATAAGCTTACTCAGCATAATACTTGGTTGGGTAGCAAGAGGGAATTTTGAATTAAAAGTGACAAATAAGTTTATCAATTAAGTGGGGGTCCTTTCAGTTTTAAAAATTAGGTAAAAGTGACAAACGAGTTTATCAATTAAGTGGGGGTCCTTTAAGAGAATCAATGTAACCTACTCTAAAAATCTGACTTATGCTAGGAGGTTATAGGTGATAAATGCAATATTGTTTTCTATCCATAATTTTTGGGGAGTTGTGTATTCTTCCTTAAAGTGTACTTAAATAAATAGATAAAAGATGTAGAGATTATTTGCGGGGAAGCAAGGATGAAGGGAGGAAGGTGGTTTTGGTATCATGGGAAAGAGTATGCTATCCTAAGAGACAGAGTGGGCTGAATATAAAAGGTTGTAGCTCATGGAATGTAGCATTAGTAGGCCAACTGATTTGGCAAATTTCAAATCACAAGGAGACACTCTGGGTAAGATGGATACATGGGTTGTACCTCAGGGATGATGCAAGTATCTGGGTGCACAAGGCTCCTCCAAACAACAGCTTATATTGGAGAAAACTAAATACTATAAAGACACAAATGCAGACTTAGTATGTGCAGAGTAGATATAGATTAACAAAGGATGGATCCCACTCGATAACAAGGAGTTATCTGGAAATAATAGGGCTGAGAGTTAAAATGAGAGTTACAGAACTAATATGGACATTTGTTGCTTGGCCAAAGAATAAGTTCATAGTATGATTGGCAGTACAAGGTAGATTACTCACTTAGGAAAGGAAGATTAGGCTAAACATATAGGTGGATAACCCTGATTGTTGTCTTTGTAAGGCTCATGAGATAGAGATGAAGACACATTTGTTCGTAGAATACTCCTGGATATGAAAAGTGTGGTACAAACTCAACCAATGGACTGGAGTAGCAGTGCAACATAAGGATGTACAACTAGTCTTGACCAATATACAAAAAAAACACTGGAAGAAATTCAGGAAAGGGGTGGTTGCAGCTTTATGTGGTGCTATAATCTACCATACATGGAGGGCTCGAAACTGGAAGAGGTACACAGGCAAAACTGTAAATATAGATGAGGTAATTACAATGATTAAGAAGGAGCTCATAGAGAGGATTAATTTGTACAGAAATTCAAAGAAAGCTCAGAGATGTAAGAATTGGATTCAACACTTAGCTAATGTAGGTGTTATTTTTTGGTTGTTGTTGCTTCTTGTTGAAGGCCTATTCTGATGATAGGATGGGGTGCTCTTTATTTGTACTGGGATGGTTTTGTTATGGTAATATTTCACCGTTGTAGACACCTAATTTCGTCCCTCCCCAATATCGTTTTTACCTATTTGTTTACATTATCCTACCGTGTACCCTCACCCGTGTGATAATCCCTCCACAAAATGACAAAAATAACAACCCCTAACTAATTTTGTTTTATCCTAATATTCTAACAACCCACCCAATTAAAAAATAATACCTACCTACCCTATCCTAACAAACTCTACCCCACCTCACACCCTACCCCACGTGACCCCACCTACCTCACCACTACCCCATCCTGATATACACACACAGCTCACACATAGAGAAGGATATATATACACACAATACACATAGAGGGAGGAGGGCCAAACAGATGGACTCCTCTGCTTTTTTCCATTGAATAACAGATTGAGCTCCACACACAATTTCACACACACACACAGAGCGAGTCACCTCACACACCCAAATCGACAGAGAGAATACACACTCTCCTAATCTGAGAAAAACCAGAAAAAAGGGGTGAGAGAGATTGGAGAAAAAAAAACAGAGAGGTGCGAGAGAAAAATTAATCGAGAAAATCGAGAGAGGGAGAGAGAATAGAGAGAGACAGTGAGGAATTGAGAAGAAAACAAGAGAGGAAAACAATCGGTCCTCAATTTTCCAGCGACCAGGGATCGCCAAAGCTCCGGCGAGTTCGAATTTCACCAGAAACAGTAAAACCGGCGGCCAATCAACAACACCCAACCCATTTTCCATCGATTCCGATAAGTCTCGATCGAAATAAAGGACGGGTTGTTCGATTTGCTTAGGAATTAGTTTAGTTTTGATTTTATTCAATTCGTGAGTTCAGAGTCGAGGTTTTACGTTCGAGAGTTCTGATTAGGCGCTGATTGGTTCACTACCATCAAAATTAGATTCATTGAGGTTTGCAGGTTCGATGGGACTTTTGGAGCTTCAGGTTTGTCTCAGTTGATTCATATTCAAAGTCGGGTTTCGGGTTTCTCAGTTTTCGTTCCTAGTTTGGGTATCTGGTTTTCCTTTTGTGTCGATCAGTCTATTGAGGTCAGTTTTGGGGTTTCAAATGTCTTGATATCGAGTTGGAGTTGTAGCTGCTGAGGTTCTATTCAGAATTCTATGTCTGGGTTTCTTAAACATTATTATCAACGGAATCGAATCTTTCAAAGTTTTGGGTTGCATATTGAGGTCTGTTCGTGAGTTGTACTGAAGTGGGGTTTGTTGGATTGAGGTTCGATTCGAGGTTCCGGGTGCGGACTCTCTTTATGCGAATACCATTGAGTTTGAAAGCTTCAAATTGAGGTCCAACTCTACTCTCTTTATCTTTTATTTCATTGTTTATTATATTTGGTGTTGAATTGAATATTGCGTGTTATTTAGTCCTTGTTGGTGATGAATGCGTGTTTATTTTGACTCGTGGTTGGTTTGTTTGATTGTGGTTTGGTGAAATGGTATCTCATTTGATAATTGAAATTGGTTGATTGGGGATGAAATTGAGAAATTGATAAAAAGTTGAACGTAGATTAATTTTGGGTTTGTTGTCGATTCGCTCGGAATACGCATGAATATCTTTGAAACATATAGGCTAGTGTCGGTTTGGGTAGGCAAAACTTAGGCGTGATGTGTTCATTAAATGGTTTTTAATGTTTAATGTGCGTGTGAATGTTTGTTTCTAGTTTATCGTATTTAATTCAAATGTATTTATTTTTGCCGGGGAATGCCCCGAGACACGTTGTATTTATTAACCGGGGAATGCCCCGACGTATCATGTACGCGGAAGATGTTCGTGATCAGGGCCCGAGGCGTCGGGTGAAGCAGTGGAGCGTAGTATAAGATTAGTCTAGGTTAGAATAGGATTTACATTTTTACATTTTTATTTTGGACTGTATAATTGGACTGTACACTATATTCTGGATTTGTTTTGTTTTGGTTTTTTATTTTACGTGATTTTTGTGTGGTTTATACATTCGTAGTGCCAAAATAGTCAATACACTCCAAGCGATCGTGGTCGAACCACGGGATCGAGGGGTGCCTAACACCTTCCCCTCGGTCAACAGAATTCCTTAGCCGGAATCTCTGTTCGCAGATCAGTTTTATAGAGTCAAAAACATTTTGAAAAAGGATATTCATAGGTGACTTGGCACACCCGATTTATGCCAAGTGGCGACTCTGAGTTTTGAAACTAATGAATCCTTTTCAAAACAATTTTCATTTTTTGTCACTTTAATAATAAAACCCTTTCGAAACTTAAAATGAATTCTTTCTTTTGGAGTACGTAAAAGGGGTGTGACAACCGTTGTTACCAAAAAAATATAAAAGTTGTCTCAACAATTATAGAAGTTGTCTTAACAACTATCAAAATTGTTCGACAATTGTGCAAAGTTGTTCTATAATTGTGAGAAGTTGTTGGACAACTGATAATTGTTGAGATGAAAATGCAGTTGTCGAACAATTATCTCCAGTTATTTAATTGATTTTACCTTTTTAATTTAATAATATTGTGAGACCCACTCATCAACTTTATTTAATTGAAGACTTGAGAGGTACTCTTATCTCATTTTTCTCTAGAAAGAAAAAGGCTAGACCATACCTCTTAAATAAATACAAGTGGTGATGATGCAATCACCCAAAAAGAAAGATTTGCCTAAGTAACAAGGTTTTCCTAACATTGCCTAAGCAAAAATGGATTTTATTCATAGAGCAAGCCAGGTCAGAAGTTAAGAATCAACCACCTCCAAAATCATTTTTATAAATCACCCTTGATGATTTGAAATTTTTTTTCCATCTAATAGTCGTAGACTTTTCTAATATCGTGTGATAAATAAGGCTATATATAGGAAAAACTTGAGACTAGATTCCTTTTGTGGTTATGGAATCATCCTTTTTATGTATAAAACAGTTTTTATTACTTCAAACACACTTAATTTTTAAAAAGAAAAATATATTTGGAAAAAAACCTCTTTCGGCATTTTAAAAGGAGGTCTAACAAGTTATAAGCCTCTAACCTTAATTTTTTTATTACGTGATTTATAAGAATTGCCTTGGAGATCGATGATTCTGAACTTTTAACTTTGTTTGGCTATGAAAAAACCCTTCAAATTCAACACCTACTACTTTGAAGATTTGCCTATGGGTGGGGTTGGGGGTGGGTGGGGGTGGGCGTGTGGGGGGGGAGGGTGATTCACAATTCAAGGCCTTTCGTTTTAAAATCATTGAAGCTATTTCCATTTTTGTGGTTGTAGGATAGTCCTAGCTTTTTCTTGTAATATATGTCTAACTTTAATTAGTTAATTAGTATGGACCTTCAATTAAGGTGTATTTCCAAGTCAAGGACATTTAAACTTCTACGCTTTAAAAGCCTAAGGCCTCGTTTGGCCATGAAAATATAATTTTTCAGAGTTAATAATAAAGTTGAAATTGAAGTTGTGTTTAACCATAAATATAAATTAAAATAGTTTTTGAAATTTTGTGAGATCAGAAGTAGGAGTGAAAAAAAGTGAAAACAACTTTTTCTTGTTTTCACTTTTCAAAAATACAATTTCAAATTGTATTTGAAAGTTTCATGGCCAAACAATGTAATTTTCACTTTTTTCACTAAAATAAAATAATTTTTTTTAAAAAAGTGAAAAAATACTCATGGAAAACGGCTACTAAATCTTAGACCCTTGGCCACTATAAATAATATTTTATGACAACAAAAGGTTAAAAAACATTGGAGAATATCAACGTGTATGCCTTTGATCCCCACACAGTACACACAATGATTTAATTTCGAAATTAGTGACCTAAATTCATAGTTTAAATAAGAGGTCCTACACAGTATTTTCTTTATTCCAATTTAAGTGAAATAATTTGGACTAGGCAAGAAACTTAAAAAAGAAAGAATTATTTTGTAACTTGTTTGATTGCAAAGTCATTTCGTTTTTGAATTTGATGTAATTATAAGGATATAAAAAAATATACAGTACAAATAATAACAAATACAAATTTATTTATCATAAAAGAATTAATAATTTAATATAATTACAAATGTAATATTTGATTGTACAAATATAATTATGAGAAAATGAGATCTCTTGCCCTCTTACAATTTGAATAAAAAAAATAATCTTTTCAAATCTTTATGTGCAAGAATGAAGATCGCTTGTATATAAAAATGGAGATCTTTCGTAAAAAAATAATATAAAATTGAAGAAATTTTATAAAGTACTAGAAAATCATTTCTCCAGCATCATCTTTAATTCGAAATATTTTGATAAAGCCAAATATTTTATGCAGACAATACAAATTGATAGATACTTGAGGTTTCAACGTGTAATTAACTCACACTTCCTCTTTTTTAGTATTTGATGGTGCAAAAATATAATTGTAATATCTACAAATGGATTAATTTGTTGCGTGTTGATTTAGTTTTATAGATTAATATTTATATGGATATTATTAAATATAAAATAAAAATTTAAAATTAAATTATTCTCAAAAATAGAAAGATGTTAGTATTCTTTTCCGAACGGAATAAAAATGGATAAAAACTTACGTGCATCGAGCTAGTCTTTACAGCAAACTAATATACTTTATTAGGTTAAGTAATAAATTAGGTGAAAATGTACATTAGTTAACCATAGTGAGCTGACAAAAGTGTGTACAAAATTAGACACGTGTCATGCTATCATTAGTTTTGATTTATTTAAGAGATAATATCTAAATACTCATTTAAATTTGACCTTTTTCAATTTTGAGAGTGCATATCTAGTCATTCAACTCATTTTTACTATGTCATTGGTACACATCAATTTACACAACATGGTCTAGACACTTACAAAATTCATGCGTCACATCAGTATTATTCGATGTGCATGAGACACACTGAAAACAAGTTGGAGTGTTTGGTGACGTATTTATACATGCATTCTCAAAATTAAACTACTTATTTATTAGCCGATACTAAATTTGAGTATTTGTTTAAATATTAGGGCTCTATCTAATAAAGAAGTTTTATAGGAGATCAAAATAATACTCTTATACATGGACCACTATGGTGGATATCAATAATTATCTAGATAACACAAGAAATAACATCCTCTCCCTATATATGTGCCCATTCTCGTGGTCATTGAGGTTAGGTTAGGTAAACTCCTTTTTATTCTATAAATATCTAAGTTCAAATAATTTTCTTCTCAAATAAATTAGAAGAATAATATAAAACTTTAGGATATCTCTTAGAAAAATGGCTAATCAAAATGGTGGCACACTTTCATTTAGTCAAATGGATTCACTTAGGGCTATTTGTGACACTTTCTTGCCATCCATTGATGCTAATTCTCTTCATTATGAAAAAAATATGGATGATAATGTCATCAAATTCCTTCACACTCCTGCTTCCATGAATGGCACTCCTCAACATGTAAGAATTCATAAATTTCATTTTTATTTTTCCATGTTTTTGTTTGAAAAAAAATAATTGTTTTACAACCCTCATATTGTTGCAATTTTTGTTGGAAAAAGGGGCATAAAAACACTCTTGAGTAATAATCGGATTTTCAATTATACACTTACACTTGCGGAGACCTAATAGTTCTTTAGACATTTTTTAAGTGTAATTTAACTTGATCACCCTTTTTGAGCCAATATATTTATTGGAAAAGGAAATTATTCAAAATGGTTAAAAAAAAAAAAATTATAGCTTAATAGTATTCTATATTCAACCAGGGGTGGAGCTACCTTGGATAAAATTAATGAACTCTCTTCGTCAAAAAATTATACTGGTCAAAGTAGTATAATTAAAATAACCTCTTTAAGAATTGCTCTAGTCCCTAGTGAGACATCCTTTAAAAAAAATCTCCTTTGTTGTCATTCTTTAATAATTAATTGTTATTCTAATTATATTTTGTTATTTGCAGCTTGCATGGATGATGAGTGAAAGAATACAACACCCAAAGTTAAACTTATGCAAATTAGCTCTATGGTTATTATCAACAAGGATAGGAACTTTAATACTTTGTGGTAAGGCAAGTTTGTCAAGCCAATTTCCATATTTACAAAACTTCTCTAGGGTTTCACCAAACAAAAGAGAAGAAATAGTTCAATCATGGTCATGTAGCAACATCAAACTCATCAAGCTTCTATTTGTTGCCTTGAAAGTTCTAACTCTCCTTGTATTCTTCACTCAGGTATGATTTAAGTTATCTGCACTGACAGTAAGAAAAGACGTATAATTTTATATGTCGTAGGGGCAGGGGTGGAGCCACCTTATGGCTAGGGGCATGGGCGGAGCCATCCCTTTGGTAAGGGGTTCATTTGAACCCCCTTCGACGAAAAAATATACCATTTATACATAATTAAAATTATTTTTATGCATCTATCGTAGGTGTTAAACTCCCTTCGAATAGGTTTTCTTCAAATATTGAACCCCCTTGGTTGAAATCCTGACTTCGCCTCTGGACCTAGGAACCCGAACCTTCTTCGGCGAAATTTTTTACTATTTATACATGGTTAAAAAAAAAAAATTATATATACATAGTTGATGTTGAACCCCTTTGGGTAGTTCATGTGCTTACTTCTTTCGATTTTGAACCTTCTTAATGAAAATTTTGGTTTCGCCACTGTTTAGGGGTATCTTGATTTTTCAGATAACTAATTCCATCTAATTAGATACGAAGAAATTATCTTTTAGGTAATTTGATAGTAGTGAAAGAATTCTTTTAAACTATCAATATAGCAAATGTTAATCTCTTTCCAAGGTTCATATATAATCTCAACATTTTGTGAATGGTTAGTTTAAAAGTTCTTTTAAATTGTCATTAGATATAAGGTAAACTTATTTTAATAGAAGTTTATCTGCTATAAAGTGATAGTGTCAACTGTCAGCGAATTGACTATTAAAACACTTAAAAGAGATGTGTAAATTTATGTGTGTTGTATAGGTGTTTTTTTTTTTTTTTTTAGTTCTAATTATCATACTTAGTTGTTTATTATCTGTTAGGTGATTTGATAGTGAAAAGATTTTTTTCACCCTATTAGCGTATAGAAGTTGAGCATTTTAATTTCAAGGTTCATCATTTCACCTTTTTATAAACGATTATATGTACTATGTAGTTAGGAGTGGGCATGGTATGATATGGTACGGTATTTGAAAATTCGGTACGATAATTTTGGTATTCGGTTTTTAAAAACATATACCATTATCATACCATATTAATTCGGCATGGTTCGGTATTTTGACGTTTGGTTTCGGTATTTTGCGGTATGGTAATTGGTAACCATAGTTTGTACAACTTCAACAATATATACTCTTATATTAAAGTATTTTTACTTCAAATTTTCAAAAGCACGTCTTAATTGTATCATAAATACACATTACATATGTACAAACAATTCTTTTTGTTAGTCAATTACACAAAAAAGATATTTCAATTAAGATAGAATAGCGAAAGTTTCAATGTAGTTATCTAATCTGATAGCAGCAAAGTTAAAAGATGAATATATATAATCGTCCGCATAAAGCAAAACTTAAAAACAAAACATATTATCTGGTATAACATGTTAATTAAAAACTTATAATGTATTAAAAAAAATAACATTGTCCAGTTTATTGACCATCTTCAATTTAAAAATGATTCAATTTCTGCTTTAATTAATGGTGAAATCTACCACTTGCACCAACCACCATGAAGGTGGTCTCAAATTGCTTTAATGCTGCATGCATGTTATAATTGTTTTTTCCTTTTCTGTTTGCCCATGTCTTTCCCTTTATGGAATTCTCTTTTTGTCTTATTTTTCCCTTCTAATTTAGGGTGAGTTTGGTAGGAGAAGAAAATATTCTTTTCGAAAATATTTTCTCGGAAAATAAGTGAATTTTTTATTTATTTTTATTATTTGGTAAGTTAGCAAAAATAATATAATTTTTTCAAGACATTTATAATGTAATCTAGTAAAATATTACGGGGATAGATGGGGTGTGGACTCGGGGTGCGGGGATAGCGAGGGGTTGGACGGTCGAAGTGTGGGGGATGAGGTGGGTGAAGAGGAGAAAATAAACTTGAAATTTTACTTACGAAACTTATTTTTCCTACTTTTATTAGAGAAGTCGCTTTCCTCGTTTTTAAGAAACTTATTTTTCTTAAAAAAAAAATTATCAAAATATTTGGCTAATCAAATATGAGAAAATTAAAAAAAAGTTTTCCGGATACCAAACACACCCCTAGATAAGAATTAGAGATTTTATGAGTAGTATAGTAGTAGAAGTTGTTTTCACCTTTTAAATAGAAACTGAAAAAATTATTTCTCCTAAACATAAATATTTTTAGATTTAGGACAAATTTACTTATATGAAGCACTTCTCAAATAATTTAGCTCAATACAAATTGTTATTTTATTTTATTTTTCTCTTTCTATAATCGTGGTGTTAGGACCAACTTGTGTGTACTTCGGCTAATTTCACGGGATACTACATGGGAAGAAATCACTTAATTAGTGTTTTTTGTATCCATTGAGATTTGAACGTGAAATCTCATAATTCTCAACCATTTCATTGACTACTAGGTCACACCCTTGAATATATATCAAACTGTTATTTTCTCAAAACATCTTTTTGTAGGAAGTACTTATCAAAATAAATTGATTTTGACAATTTGGCCAAGCAGGATCCAAATGTTGGATCCACCTATATTAATTAGGGATTCATAATAAAGTATAGGTAACAAATTTAATATTGTAGTGCTACTAGATTATCAACTACTCACATTTTTGCATGGTAGCCCCTACTTAAAGATTTGCAATTATACCATTAAATGTCCCACCCCAACCTAAGGGTGTCCGGTGGGAGGAGATGGGACGGGCCAGAATCATGCGCGAAGTCATCTATATCAAAGGATGGTCTGGTATATATTCTTTGTCAGAAAATTATGTTATATATATACGTTAAATGTTGGTCATTACAAGTGTATATTTAATGTTGCATATCCTTAACGTAACTGAGAAGAA
The DNA here is from genome assembly GCA_030864215.1 of Capsicum pubescens. Lineage (NCBI taxonomy): Eukaryota > Viridiplantae > Streptophyta > Magnoliopsida > Solanales > Solanaceae > Capsicum > Capsicum pubescens. The sequence continues at coordinate 21,159,756 of CM061545.1, forward strand.
AATCTCCACTTTTCATCAAATTCTTGGTTGTGTCATGGGACGGCCATGGGCGGAGCCACCTATCAAAGGATGGTCAAATCTACACTCTTCATCGAAAACTTCTGTTGTGTATATAGGCCAAATATTAGCTATTATGAGTGTGTATTTAATTTTGCATACCCTCAGGCCTTAATGCACTAGACCACCCTCCTCCTAAGGTGGTACCCTCACCCCTACCATAGGTTTGTACTACCTCTATCTATGGGCTAAATGATTCATCTAGTTTTGTAGTTTTCTTTGTAATAAATTTTTATTTTTATTTTATGTCTTTTATTTTTTACAAAAGATGTTCATTTTTACACCTAAAGGATTGAAAAAAATTATTCTATTCAATCAATTTGTAAGTATTTGAGATCATCTCCTTGGATTTCCTTGATGACATGTCATTTTCATATATAAAGCCAAATAACTAATTCATAAAAGTGCATTCATTGTCACCAACACATTAAATAGGTTTTATGTTTTTCTCATGCAGATTTATGACATCCTTTCCACATGCATGGTCCCTGATAATGTTCTTCCACTTTCGTGAATGATTAATTACAAAAAAAAAATAGGATTATTAACATTAACATAACTTTAAAGTGGACTGCTAAAAGTATACAGTAACGCTGCTCGTTAGGACTTAGACTTATGGAAAGAAATCATATAATATCTTTTTGTCTATTGCAATTTAAATCCTGGTTTCCAAACATATCACTGATTTCACTAACCTTTAATCAGTGGCGGAGTCGGAGTTTCACGAAGGGGTTCAAACGAACTAGTCGAAGGGGTTCAACGCCAACTATATATACATAATTTTTTTTTAACCATATATAAATGATATAATTTTCCGTCAAAGGGGGTTCAACCAGCTAAAGGTGGCTCCGCCCTGCCTTTAACCGTATGAACGGATCCAAAATTTGAAGTTTATAGGTTGTTACAACAACATTAAGTTGATATTATAATATAATAACTAAATTTCAATCAAATATTTATAAATATTTAGTAAAATTTTAAATATATATAGCCTGAAAGCTATTGAGTTCGTGTGAATCCATAACGGGACCGAACTCTAGATTGGCCCTGCATGTCACACTGTTAGCTATAATCTCCACACATATATGTAGCTATATTTATTAGAAATGTACTTATGTTATACGTGATACATACAAAGTACAAGTGGCTTTTTCTCAAGCCTAGTTACAAGAGGTACAACTTCTCGAGGATATATAAATGTACTTGTATATATTATAGGGAAAACAACATAAATTTCAACAGTTTGAAACTTAATTACAGAAATTTTGATATTTTGTATAATTACTAAAAATTTTGATTTTGGGTCTGTCGAGATACATGATTAGCTCCTGATACATCCAACGAAAGCTACATTTTTTACTTTATAAAGATACATAATTAGCTCCCGATATATTTATTTTGATTTTAGGTTTGTCAAGATACATAATACATCCAACGAAGATACATTTTCTTTTTTAAAGATACATAATTAGCTCACGATACATTTTTTTCAATTTTGGATCTATCGAGATACATAATTTGCTCCTCGATACGTTCAACGGAGAATAGATACATAATTAGTTGAGATTTTTCTAGTTACTTAAAGGTGGAGTTTTGTGTAAATATAATAAGTTAAGGTGTATATTTATGTTATTTTTTAATATTATAAATATAATATACTTGTATATATTAAACATGTATGCAGTACATTTTATGGGTAAAAAGATCTAAATTGGTGATGAAAATTGATATTTTCTTCCATTAAATTAAATAAGGCCAACTCACCCTTGTTCTGTCATGAGGTGCATTTGACATTCTTTGGTCCCCAATTCTGTATCCTACACTTAAGGGTAGTTATAAATTTTTAATTTTTTTTTGGTCATAACTCACAATATGTAGTTATGATATTCCTCCATGTTGGTGGGTATAATGAGGAATATATCTAGACATTTATCTAAATAAAAATGGAAAATAGGAGTATTGTTTTTTGGTCCCTTAAGTCATAGCTAAATTTTATTTTTGGTTCTTTGATATATGACTCAGCATGTTTAAACTTGAATTATTAAAATGTGCACTTTCAATTATTTTTTCATGTAGAAATAAATTTTATTTTATTGTTTATAGAATTATATTACCTTTAGATATGAAGTAATCTTACAAATTTTATATATCGCATGAGTAATTAAGTGATGATACGGTTAATAATTATGAAATATTTGTGATTATTCACAAGAAAATGGATGGAAAGTGTACAATTCAATTAATTATTTCATGGTTTAATGTACTTAGTTAAATATCATAAGAACAAAAAAAATCAGAATTACCAATAATTGATGGATCCAAAGTGTTGTAACCCTTTTTAAAGTTACAGATTAAGGAGTAGTTACGTTCTTTTATTCTGTCAATTTGTATGTAGTTTGGGTGTGATAGTTACAAGGGATAAATAGTTTCGGAATAAAGAGAAAGATTATTTTATTCCATGTTTTGTTGAAGGTATTAGTTAGTATCGGGATTATTCATCCCACCATTTACACCTAGTGATGGAATATTAAGATATCTCATATATATGGTGGAATAACTAATTGCGAATTTAATTATCCCGAGATAACTCTTTCTCAATCAAAGCAAGTTAAACTCATCCTTATCTTGTACTTTCTTGGTGACTTTTGCAGGTGGATGAAAAAAATCAGAACCCATCATGGAAAGCAATAGGTTACTGTGGACAAGATCCAGAATTCAAGAAACAAAAAGAAGAAAAATTAAACAGTAAACACGAAAAGTTTTCGGACAAAGAAGAAGAACAGTTATATGGACCACTTTACAAAGGAATCATTACCCTAAAACAACCAAAGAAAGCCTTATTCAATAAGCTCCAAAAACTAGGGTTTTCTATCTCAAGACCAAATTTAAAAAAGAGATATTCATCATCAATCTGTCCTTCTTTCATCATTGAATGTGATGCGGTGGTAGTTGGTTCGGGCTCCGGGGGTGGAGTTATAGCCGGTGTTCTGGCAAAAGCCGGACACAAAGTGCTTGTCTTAGAAAAAGGAAGTTACCTAGCTCGAACAAATCTTTCCCTTCTTGAAGGATCTTCGATGGATCAAATGTTCCTAGGTCATGGCCTTGTAATAACCAAAGATATGAATGCACTTCTCCTAGCCGGTTCCACAGTTGGTGGTGGCTCAACGATCAATTGGTCAGCCTCAATTGACACCCCATCACACGTCCTAAGAGATTGGTCAAACATCTATGAATTGGAAATGTTTCAAAGCGAGTTCTACAAGGAGGCATTGAGTATTGTTCGCGAAAAAATGGGAGTGCAAGATAGGGTTGATGAAGAAGGTTTTCAAAACATGATTTTGAGAAAAGGGTGTGAAGAATTAGGATATCCTCTTGAAAATATACCAAGAAATGCACCCTCAAATCATTATTGTGGATGGTGTAATATGGGATGTAAAGATGGTAGTAAAAAGGGGACAAATGAGACATGGTTAGTTGATTTAGTGAAATCAAGCAATGGTGCAATAATTCAAGAATGTGAAGCCCTAGAGGTAATCCATGAACAACAAATTAGTTATGAAAAATGTACTACAAGTAGTAAAGCTATTGGAGTTACTTGTGAATTTCAATATGAAGGGGTAAAAGAAATTTTCATGGTGAAATCCAGAGTCACTATTGTAGCATGTGGTGCACTTAGCACCCCTTCTTTACTCAAGAAAAGTGGTTTAAAAAATCCTAAAATTGGCAAAAACCTACACATCCACCCCGTTGTTTGCGCGTGGGGACACTTTCCAGAAAAAGACGGTACTGACAGCGTAAAGAATTCTCAAGTATGGCCGGAGCCAGATAAAAAGAGCTATGAAGGAGGAATAATGTCAGTAATGTCTAAAGTTGTCGCGAATTTCGAGGAATCGGGCTATGGTACAGTGATACAAACACCGGCATTGCACCCTGGCATGTTCTCATTAGTAATGCCATGGATTTCAGGCCTTGATATAAAGATGAGAATGTGCAAATTTTCAAGAACTGCACACATATTTGCTTTGGCTAGAGATAAGGGCTCAGGAGAAGCAGTTTCACCATGTTCAATATCATACAAAATGGATCCAATTGATGAAGAAAATCTTAAGGTATGTATTTAATTCCTTCAAAACAAGTCGAGGTCTATTGGGAACAGCCTCTCTAACCCACAAAGGTAGGGGTAAAATTTGCGTACACCCACTCTTTCAAGACACCACTTGTGGGACTATATTCAGTATGTTGTTTTTGTAGGATATATTAGTGACACACCACGTTAGTTGAAAAAAAAAATAGCTCTAACATGCACTCATGCAGGCAATAGCATAACTATATATGTCGAAGGTTGGTCAGTTGAACACTCTTCGTGATAAAATTATATTATGTACGATATAGGTCAAATGTTACCATTAAATACCTGAGATAAGCATCCGGTCAGTACCCCCATTGCTATGACCAAAGTTTCTACGACACCCTCCAACTTCACGGGGATCCTATTACCCCTAAACTCAATTTTAGAGTATTTTTTACACCCTTTTGTGCTGATGTGGCACCTTGCGTGAAGCTAAACACCTGAGGTGTGTGAAGGAGTACTGCCATGTGCGATATGTCAACAAAAAAGGTTGATAAAATATGCTAAAATTTAATTCAAGGGGTAATAGGACTCCCTTGAAGTTGGAGTGTGTCGTAGCAAATTTGGTCATAGTTCGGAGGTACTAGATGCTTATCTCTAAATAATTCTTAACGAAATTTCTGATTTCGCCACTAATGCAGGTAGGTCTAGAGAAGCTATTAAGAATCTTAGCAGCTGCTGGAGCAGAAGAAATTGGGACTCACCATACAACAGGAAGGACATTGAAAGTAAAAGAATCAAGTGTTGATGAATTTGAGAGTTTTGTGAAAGAAGAAAGTTCAAGAGAATTCAAAAATCTCTCAATGCCAATATGTTCAGCACATCAAATGGGAAGTTGTAGAATGGGAATTGATCCAAAAATATCAGTGGTAAATCCTAAAGGTGAAACATGGGAAATAGAAGATTTATTTATTGGTGACACAAGTGTTTTTCCAACGGCACTTGGTGTAAATCCAATGGTTACTGTTCAAGCTATTGCTTATTGCACAGCACAAAATGTGCTTCAAGTACTTAAGGCTAAGAAGTTGAATTAATGGGAAATTGGAAATTAACGGATTGAGGATAATGAATTGTTACCTATTGTATTGTATTGTATTGTATTGTATTGGTATTCGAGATAAGTATACCTTCCGAATTATGGTCAAAGTTGCTACGACACACTCTAACTTCGCAGGGTCCTATTACCCCCTGAAGTTAATTTTAGCGTATTTTTGTCACCCTTTTGTGCTGACGTGGCACCTTTATTACATAAAAATGGGGCTCACGTCAAAGGTGTCACCTCATCTAAAAAGGTATCACGTCAGCTGAAAAGGTTGACAAAAATACGCTCAAATTTAGTTCAGAGGGGTAATAGGACCTCTGTGAAGTTGGAGTGTGTCGTAGCAAATTTGGTCATAGTTCAAGGGTATTAGATGCTTTACTCTTGGTATTATATAAATAATACAATGTTGTTTTGGTTGTTACTTATATTTTAGTATTGTATTGTATTGTTAAATTATATATTGTGTAATGATGAAAAGTGTCATTTTATGTAACGATCAATTTGGCATGATGACAACGTTACACATAGTTTAGATGGTTGCTAATCGATTAAGGATGAATTTTACTTAATTACAACTTGTTTGGATGGTTATTACACATAGTTTTATAATGTGTCGTATTATGTTATATTGTATCATTTTGTTGAATAGAATGTATTGTTTTTCACCCTTACATAATGTCTCATACCAATAATAATCTGAAGAGAAAAAAATGGTGAATTAATGGGAAGCTAATGCAAAGGATTAAGGATGAAACAGTTTCTTAATATGATTTATATCATAGTGTTATGTTGTATTGTTTTTATGAAAACAATATTTAGATCAATTTTATCAGTTTTCATCAATAACATAATGTCACATATCCAAAGTTTGAAGAAACTTAAGTAGGTGAATTAATTGGAAACTAATGCAAAGGGATTAATGCAAACAACTAATGTATTATTTGTATAAATTAAATTAATAAGACCGAGATCACAATTATGGGTATATCTTTTGGTAATAGTAGTTAGTCTATTTTTTTTTTCAAGATAAATTCCAAGGTTCAAGCTTCTTTTTTTTTTTCTTTTCGTCGGTGTTCGATATCTGTTGTATTGAGATTAGATTAAATTTAAATTCGCGCATTGTAGGGCCTACTTCTCGGAGCAGTGCTCCCAACAAAAATTTTTCCATTCTCATGAGCTTGAATACGAGACCTCTGATTAAGAATGAAACGATCCTAATCATTCCACGAAAACCCATTTTTAACATCATCAATATTTTACAAAAAAAAAAAAAAAAAAAAAAAAGAATCGAAAAGAATAGAAATATCAATATTTCCCTTATTTCTAGAAATATCAATGATTTCAATCTCACACCTGAATCTCATACAACATATTGCATCAAGATGATGTTATCCACTAATACAAATGTCAATAGAAAATGTAATAAACATAGATTTATAGATTTTCTTCCTTTTTTCTCTCTAATATGAATCACAATTACAACCATGGGTGAGCTAAGATACACACTTACACTTTCTAGTATTTTATTTCAAAAAACTTAAGTACAAAGACAAAACAAAGGACTTATGGAATGCAATAAATGAGGTTGTTTCTTCTGAATTTAAGTTTTATGCATCATTAGCGTAAGATTTTTCACACTATCAAATTACATGAAGAATTACCCCGTAGATACATCATTTGAGTGACCTGATAGTACATATATTTCTTTACACCAACGTCATACAAAACTTAAACTCTTATTTTCTAAGACAATTAAGTACTAGTAATAAAAAAGGTAAGCCCGCAAAGAGACCGAAGAAGTTTCAACTGGCTATTAAGTCACATGAAGAATTACCCCAAAGATACATTATTTGATTGACCTGATATGACATATATTTCTTTACACTGATCGATGTCAAACAAAACTTAAACTCTTATTTTTCAAAACACTTCAATATAATAAAAAATTTATACAAGCCCACCCCCGAAAGAGACCGAAGAAAGTTCAACTAGCGTCGGTAAAAGTGTATTATCTCCACAATAATATTTAAGGGCATTTAGGCTTGCCCTTAGAATTCAACATGTCTCTATAACAAGGACATTCAGATTTATTTCCATATGTGCCAGAAGGAACACATTTGCATAAACCACAACATATTCCACAGTACTTCAAGCAACGCTTCTTTAATCCTGCCTTCCAGCACCTTGCAGTGCACTTTTGGTCACAATAACCTACCATCGACCAAAAAAAAATAATCTAAAAATCTTACTTTTTCCGTTTAAAAAAGAATGACATAATTTGACTTAACACTGAATTTAAAAAAATAAAGAAGATTTTTGAATTTGTGATCTTAAGTAAAAATTATGTCAAATGTAATAAAATGTCCTTTGTTCTTGTGATCTTAAACATGTCACATGGAAAGTTGAAATTAAAGTATTGTTAAAAAGTGAAAGGGCTCATTCTTTTTTAAACAGATTAAAATGAAAAGTAGATCATTTTTTTTTAAACGGAGAGAGTAATATTTTTAGCAGTAGTTAAAAACTTTTATCAACCTAGCTATAATAGCTTATAGCTGTTGTCAGTGTGAATTCAATTAGTGGCCGAGCCAAGATTTTCATTGAGGTGGCTCAGAAGTATATATACAAACTAGTCAAAGGAGGTTCAACATCTACTATATATGCATAAAAAATACTTTTAACCATGTAAAAATTGTATAAAAATAATATAATTTTCCATCGAAAGGGGTTCAGATGAACCCCAGAGCAAATGTGGCTTTGCCACTGTATTTAGTGTATAATTAGTGTATATACTGGTTATACACTTATTATACAATGATTAAACATTTATTGTATACAATGACTTGATGGAATTTAATGGGATATGGTGATTTGATGGAGTGGATGTGGACACCTAATTTTGTGCTCCCAAAATTGAATTTTTATCCATTTTTAGCTCACCTTACTATATACCCTCACCCATGTAACTATCCCTCCATAAAATGACAAAAATAACAAACTCCCTAACAAATTTTTATTTTGTTTTATATTATCCTAACAACCTATCCAATCAAAATAAACCACATCACACCCTACCCCTACCCCCACCTTAATACCCCACCTACCTTACCCCCTCACCCCACTCACGTGTCCCATACATCAACACACGAAAAAGGTACCCATATACATACACCACATTCAGAGAAGAAAGAAAGAAAGGATAGGGAGACATCATTCTTTCTTCCTCTCCATTTTTTTTCAAAAAATAGATAGACACAGGGGACACCATGTTCTTCCATAGACGGAATACGCACACAACACACAGTTTCTTCTCTGCACCATCGTCTTCTTCCACCATACACGCACACACTCACCTCACTCTATTCCTTCACAAATTCCACACAGTTATATACTTAGAAAACAGTGAGAAATTGAGAACAAGTGAGAGAGATTGAGCTGGAGAGAGAGAGGAGAGGTCAAACGAAAAAGAGAATTTGGGAGGAGGAAGACAGTGACGCCGCTGTTAAGCTCGCCGGAGCTTCGGCGATGCTACCACGTTGACCGAAGAACACTGGGAAACGCCGACCTGACCCCCCAGTGTCATTTCCGGCGACCATCCATCGAAAGGTGCCGAAACCCGCTGGCGAGCAATTAAAATCGGCTCAACCAGTCTTGATTCCGGTGAGATCTACCGGATGACGACCAAAAATAGTAACGGAGCGGCCTGATCAGGTACGGGCTTTCGGACTTTGTAATCTTTGCTTCGAGTTGCGGGTTTGGTTTGACAGACTTCGATTTTTGATACCGAGTTGGAATTTAATTCATTGTCGAGGCTGATTTGGGGTTTTTCGGTGCGCGGATTCTATCTTTTTGATTGACTGATATTTGGAATAAAATCGTCATCGAGGTCCAATTCTACTCTTTACCTCTTTTGTTTTATTGTTGATGGTATCCGATGCATTGATTTTAATATTGTGTGTTGGTTGATTCGTGATGATGTGAATTGTTGTTGTTCTGGTTCGGTATTTGATTCCTTGATTGTGGATTGATTATGGATTATGTGATGAAATGATATCTCATTTGAGAATTAAAATTAATTGTTGTGGGGGCGGAAGTTAAAAGTTGATAAAAAATGATTTTTGTTGTTTTGATTCATTGATATCGAACTTGATAGTATCCTGATAGGTCGACTTGGATAGGCAAAATATTTAGGTGCGGTTAGGCAAAAGTTAGGAGTGATGTGTTGATTCAATGCGGTGAATGTTGAAATGTGTGTTGAATGGTTTTGTTTTATCACTTTTGGATCAATTGTACTATTTGGCCGGGGAATGCCCCGACGTATCTGTATACCTTTATTCACCGGAGAATGCCCCGAGGTATTTTGTACTCGGAGGACGTTTGTGATGAAGGTCTGATGCGTCGGGTAAAGCACGAGAGCGTAGTTAGTATTAGTGTAGGTTAGATAGGATTTATTTTTGCATTTTTCTATTTTGGACTATATAAATTGGACTGGACATTGTACTATTGATTCTTTTTGTTTTGTTTATTTGTTTGATTGTTTTACGTGTTTTGTGTGAGTTGTACATTCATAGTATCAAAATTAGCTGATACGCTCCACCAAGAGACCGTGGTCGAACCACGGGATCGAGGGGTGCCTAACACCTTCCCCTCGGTCAACAGAATTCCTTAGCTAGAATCTCTGTTCGCAAACCAGTTTAAAGAGTCAAATGGTTTTGAAAAAGATTTTCCATGGGTGACTTGGCACACCCGATTTATGCCAAGTGGCGACTCTGAGTTTTGAAACTAATGAATCCTTTTTGAAATAATTTTCATCTTTTGTCACTTTAATAATAAAACCCTTTCGAAACTTAAAACAAATTCTTTCTTTTGGAGTACGAAAAAGGGGTGTTCCAGAAAAGCAAAGTTTCAAAAAAAAAAAGAAATTGAATTTTTGCCCCAGTTTATCATCAAAAGACTTTTGGAAAAGTTACATCATACCTACTTGCATGTTGCAATGATGAATCAAGACTCTGACTAAGAAATGCATCTCTTAAGAGTAAAATTAAATAACCAAGACTAGGAAGTGCATCTCCTAAGAATTAAAGTGAGGGATTCTAACTAGAAAGTGCGTCTTCTAGAGATACAAGTTTAAGTTAAAAGTGTGTCACCTGAAAAATGAAAACTAGCAAGGAAGTGCGTCTCCTAAGGATTAAGTGCAATAACTCGACTAGAAAGTGCTTCTTCTAGGAATCAAGACTTAAGTTAGAAAGTGCATCACCAATGTTGCTTGAATTATCAAAATAAGGAAGTGCATTTCCTTACCAATGCCTCTTGAATTACTCAAACAAGGAAGTGCGTCTCCTTACAAATGTTTCTTGAATTGCCCAAACCAGGAAGTGCATCTCCTTACAAGTGTTGCTTGAATTACCCCAAAAAATAAAGTGTGTCTCCTTATCAAATGTCGTTTGAATTACCCAAACAAGGAAGTGCATCTCCTTACAAATGTCACTTGAATTACCCAACAAGGAAGTGTGTCTCCTTACAAATGTTGTTTGAATTACCAAAATAAAAAAGTATGTCTCCTTACAAATGTTGCTTGAATTGTCAAAACAAGAAAGTGCGTCCCCTTATAAATGTTGTTGGAATTACCCGAACAAGGAAGTGTGTCTCCTTACAAGTGCCAATCGAATTACCAAACAAGGAAGTGCGTCTCCTTACAAATGCTGCTTGAATTATCAAACAAGGAAGTGCATCTCCATACAAATGTTTGCTTGAATTTCCCACACAAGGAAGTGCATCTCCTTAAAAATACCGCTTGAATTACAAAATAAGAAAGTATGTTTCCTCACAAATGTTGCTGGATTTACCAAATAAGGAAGTGCGTCTCCTTACAAATGTTGCTCGAATTTCCCACTCAAGGATTATCATAAGGCAGTATTTCATTTTTGAAAGCGTGGTCCCATTTTTCAGGAGGAACCCGAACAGAAAGTAAAATCTCATTTTTCAAAAGGATCCTGAACAGAAAGTAAAATCTCATTTTTCAGGAGGGTCCTGAACAGAAAGTAATTCCCATTTTTCAGGAGGATCCTGACCAGAAAATAAAATCCCATTTTTCAGGAGGGTCCTGAACATAAAGTAAAGTCCCATTTTTCAGGAGGGTCCTGAACATAAAGTAAAATCCTATTTTTCAGGAGAGTCATGAACATAAAGTAAACTCCCATTTTTCAGGAGGGTCCTGAACATAAAATAAAGTCCTATTTTTCAGGAGGATCCTGAACAGAAAGTAAAATCCCATTTTTTCAGGAGGGTCCTAAACATAAAGTAAACTCCCATTTTTCAAGAGGGTCCTGAACATAAAGTAAAGTCCCATTTTTCAGGAGGGTCCTGAACAGAAAGTAAAATTCCATTTTTCAGGAGGGTCCTGAACAGAAAGTAAAATCCCATTTTTCAGGAGGGTCCTGAACATAAAGTAAAATCCCATTTTTCAGGAGGGTCCTGAACAGAAAGTAAAATCCTATTTTTCAGAAGGGTCCTGAACATAAAGTAAAATCCCATTTTTCAGGAGGGTCCTGAACAGAAAGTAAAATCCCATTCTTCAAGAGGGTCCTGAACAGAAAGTAAATTCCCATTTTTCAGGAGGGTCCTGCACTGAAGGTAAAATCCCATTTTTCAGGAGGGTCCTGAACTGAAAGTAAATTCCCATTCTTCAGGAGGATCCTGAACTGAAAGTAAATTACCATTCTTCAGGAGGGTCCTAAACAGAAAGTAAAATCCCATTTTTCAGGAGGGTCCTGAACTGAAGATAAAATCCTATTTTTCATGAGGGTCCTGAACTGAAAGTAAATTCCCATTCTTCAAGGGGGTCCTGAATAGAAAGTAAAATCCCATTCTTCAGGAGGCTCCTGAACTAAATGTAAATTCCCATTTTCCAGGAGGGTCCTGAACAGAAGGTAAAATCCCATTTTTCAGGAGAGTCCTGAACAGAAGGTAAATTTCCACGGATGTGCATTTCCAATGGTAGCTGAATTAAGTGAAACGAATTTGCCCTATTTCATCAAAGAAAATTTGTCAGTTAAAAACTTAGTGATGGCTTGCGGCACTTGTCTGTCCCGACACCTGCTCCAGTGTTCATTCCCTTCATTTTATTTCAGATTGTTGGCACTTGCCCCTCCTTTGTCGTTTCATTGACCCAAACTCAGATTATTAAGAGTGACTTTGAAATAAACACATCATCTCTGCTTTGCCATGCTTCATGAATAAACCCTTTAAACCTTGGTATTTTCATGAGTTCCCAGACTTGTCTATTGGCAAAACTTTCTGCACACCCTTTTTTTTGGCTCACAATCATGTCTCTTTCATGCGCTGGCCTTTTTGTTTTGCTTTGTGCAATTGAAGAAGCTGGTAGCCAGTTTTGAAATCTGTTCTCACTTGTTTTGATATGGACTTGACTCAAAAATAAGAGAAAAATGACAATGACTTTTATTTGGACCACTGACTCAAGAAAACAAAATAAAATAAAGAGAAGAAAGAAAAGACAATGAGTGTCCCCATTTGAAACAAAGAAATGACAAATTTTCTAAAAATGGCAGTCAACTCTAATGATTATGCCATGCATTTTGGATTAAGCTACCTAATCTTTCCATCCAAACTTTCTACCAATTGTTGTTGAGTTAATGGCCTTGAAACTGAGTTGTTTCCTTAGGCCAATTGCATTCAGACCTCATTCGGCTAGTGACGTTTTGAAGGGTCTTTCCCTCAGCTCACCCTTGTCTTATGGTGTCTGTGAGGGTTTTTACTAATGAGACTCTCTTTTTCTCATTTCTCCCAACTCACAATCATCTCACGGTGCCCGTGAGGGTTTTCACCAATAAGACTCTCTCATTTTTATCTCTCTCAACTTACTATCGCCTTACGGTGCCCGTGAGGGTGTTCACAAATAAGACTCTCTCATTTTTATTTGTCTCTTGATTTCTTGTGATGAGGAAGACAAGTAGTTCCCAAATACATCATCATATCTCTTGCATGCTTTGCCTTAACATCCTCAAAGATTGATCTGAAGGTCTTTCTTTTGTTGTAACTTGGCTTTTGGATAGGATTGGAAAGAAAGGATGGCATGAGGCCCAAACGACACTTAAAGTGGGTAGGACTTACAACTTTTGGAATCGACTCAAACAATGAGAATTAACTCATGCCCCAGTTTCTTTTGACTGGACGACGCTAAATTGTTTATTTGGTTGGACCGAGCCCTTAGTAGGGCAGCCTACGTATCTTACCCCCGAGAGAGGAGAATCAGGTCATGCGTAGTTCTGGCAGCTTGTTCTTTTGCTTTGATCTGATTTATTTTTTTTATTCGCTCTTTTCACTTTGCGATTCTTTTTTCTAACTCTATTTTTCATGACACTCTTTTTTTTTGGAAACATTTTGTCTCTTTTTTGTAATTTTTTGACTTTATTTTTTTACTCGACACTATTCTTTGAGCTTTGTTGACTGTATCTTGATTCCAAAAGAGGGGTATGAAAGAAAATAAAATTAAGGCTCAAATGGGGTACACAAAGGATGACACAATATATAGATAGCAGAGTGAAATGCCTTCGTCATATGAATCCTTGAAGATGCTAGTACATAGCATGCAATGTGAAAGTACACAATCAATATCACTTATGACATGTTTTAAGGCACTAACTTGCCCCGAGCATATGTGTCACCTCTTCTTTTACACTTGTCAAACATACAACTCCACCTTTGTTGTACATCCCTCACATTGAATGACTCATGCTTTCGTGGAGTTGATTTTTGTTCTGTTCCTCAGGAGCACACATCCGTTATTTGACCTAATTGAGCTTTGTTTTTCAATTGATGACCAAGTTATTCTTGTGATTCTCAAAATAATTATTTTAATTTTGAAAGAAGGCTTCAACATGGTCACCAAATGTGTCAACACTCTATCAATTTTTCTCAGATGCTTTTTCTCACTTTTACCCTCCGATTTAACGTTTCATGGTTAAATTGGACTTTAAGATCTGGCTGAAAATTCCGCAAGCATGTCATATCACTAGAGTCAACATAAAATGTACTGTATAAAGAAAACAAAAAAAATAACACATAATTAAAACAAAGAAAAATGGGACACTTCATTTAGTTAAAACAAAAGATAGAAGGGTTTGAACATAAACAACAAAAGGACAAAACAAGATAGATCCCGAACTACAACCCTGAAATAATTCGGATAGCAGAAAATAAAACAAAACAAGCTACCAGACCCCTTCTTAGTAAGGAGAAGGGTGACTTCTCAATTGCTCGGCCTGACATCTTAGCCACTGGTTTGCATATTAGCATGACTAGAGCTTTCCTCACTGTCAATGTTCTGTACCGTGATTGATTTATCTTGAATCATCTTTTCAATTTCTCTTTTCAAAGCACGACAATCTTCAATACTGTGACGCTGAACATCAGAATGATATGCACATCGTATATTAGGATCAAAACTTCTTGAATGTGAGTCAGGAGTATACCCAAGGGAAGGAGTGATCATGTCCTGTTGTACCAATCTCTGGAATAAACTTGCATACGACTCTCCAATCGGTGTGAAGTTATCCCTCGACTTCTGTCTTATTTCATTATTTGGCATAAATTGAAAACCAGACCTAGAAGGGCTTCGGTATGTATGTGGAGATGGAGGATAACTCGACAGAGTTCGCGTGCGCCAGTGTGGGTAAGATGGGGGATGAACATATGGTTGCGCATTATACTCTTGATATGGAGATGGGGGAATGAAATATAATGGATTTTTGGAAAGATTCTGTGGAACTTGGCCATAAACTTAGGTTTGAGCCTGTGGGTAACGATGGTATGGTCCTCTTACCCGTGTCTGTTGTCCAACTATAATGGCTGATGCATCTTCCTCATTCTTCTTTCCTCCAACACTTCCCGAACCTTTTTGAATTGCTTGAGTAGTCGCTTTCAATGTTGCAAAACTCACAATGCGATCGGTCTTAATTCCATCCTCTATCATCTCCCCCATTTTGAGGACCTCAATAAATGGCTTGCCTAATGCAGTTAACAAGTGTTGATAATATGTTTTATCCTGCGCTTGAATAAATGCCCCCACTATCTTACTTTCTTTCATTGGCGGTTTCACCTGAGCAGCTTGTTCACGCCATCTAATTGCATACTCTCTGAAAGTTTCAGTACTGTTTTTCTTTATATTAGTCAGAGATTTTTCGTCAGGAATCAACTCCATATTGTATTGAAATTGTTGCACAAATTCATTAGCAAGGTTATCCCAGTTGTTCCACTTGTCGATGTCTTGGTCAACAAACTATTCTGAAGCTAAATCTAAAAGACTCTCACCAAAATATGCCATGAGTAATTCCTCCTTCCCTTCAGCACCCCTTAGTTGGTTGCAATAGCGTCTCAAATGTGCTACAGAATTGCCATGTCCATCATACTTCTCAAACTTCGGAATTTTAAAACCAAAAGAAAGATGTACACCTGGAAATATGCACAGATCTTTATATGAGACACTTTTGTACCCCCCAAGTCCTTGCAAGTTTTTCATAGTCAGTTCCAAACTTCTCAATTTTCTGGCTATTTCCTCTTGTTCTTCTGTCATAACAGGCTTCTCAGTGCTAGGAGGAAATTCAGGCAGTTGAGGGCAAACGTAAGGACCAGTCGACTTAAGTGTGGGCTCGAGAGAATAATGTTGATAACTAAAAATATTCAATGCAGGCTCTCTTGTAGAGTAGGGAGGCACAACTTGTGGATGAACATCAAAAGTAGGAGCTTCAGGTGGGGGTGGCGCCGCAAAAGCATGAACAGCAACTGGAGCCGAGTATGTGGTAGTCTTGGATTGGGGAGTGAGGAAATGAACATTGAAAGTGGTTGGATATTGTTGCCCCGGAGTCGATCCTGATGCATGTTGTGGCATATCAACAAAAATGGGAAATTGTGCATATGACACGGGAGGCAAGCTAGAAAGATATTTCAGATTATTAGTGGGAACTGGAGGAGGCGGCAACCCATTAGCCCAAGCTCGATGCATTTCTATTATTTGCCGCCTTAATTTTTGAATCTCTTCATTATCTCCTACATTCTCATTCCCCGAACTCCCTATCTGATTAGTGACAAGTAACTCGGTATCCTTGTTGGCCATAACTTCCTCTGTGACTTGGAGCAATATGGAGGACCAGCCAAAATGCCACAAACCAACCACCTTAAACTAACTGGACAAGAGATAGCAAATGTGTTAGAGTTCAACAATTTTTCAAAACCTCTTTTTTTTTTTAAAAGGTCACCGAACCCAAGAAGGGCGCCTACGTATCTCACCCCTGAGAGAGGAGAATCAGGTGTGCGTAGTTTGTGAAGTCGTGCCAAAATGGCCAATTAAACTCTTTTTTTCTTTCTTGAAACAAAGTGTCAAAAGAATTGACGAAAATCTTTTTTTTTTAGGTTTAAATCTCTATACAAAATGAAACCTGTGATTACCAAAGAAAAAATCTTTTTGGGTTTTCGATTTTTGAATTTCATGTGAAAATGAAACTTGAACCTATTAAAGGAATTTTTTTTGTAGTTTTCTTTTAAAGACGTATATGAAACGCCTACTCTAAATGGAGAGGGAAGAAATATTTTTGGATTTTGAAATAAGATCCCCGAACCCACAATAGCTTGCCTACTTATCTCACTCCCGAAAGAGGAGAATCAGGGGTGCGTAGTTCGTCCAGATTGGACAATTAACGATTAACTAACAGATTGACCCTAACTTAAGAGACACAACCAAAGACAAACGAATAAAATCTTTTTGGGTTTTTAATTAGATACTTCAGCTAAAAATGACACCAACAACTACGAAGAAAAAATCTTTTGGTATTTTCGTGAAATGTAAAAAACTCCTACAATTTTTGTATTTTTCTTTTATAAAAACTCCTATGAATGAAAAATCTTTTTAAAGTTTTCGAATTGTGAATGCATGCTAAACGAGACAAAGAAAAAATATTTTTGATATTTTCGTTTTTTAGAAATGAGTGCAAAAGGTAAAAAAAATAAATTGAATTTTTGGATTGTGAAGAACAAAAGTCATAAAGAACACTAAAAGCTACAACACTCTCTTTTTTTTCTTCTTTTCGACTCACTTCACTTTTTTTTTCTATTTTTTCAACAGTTCTTGCCAATGCACCTTACTTCTAACACATGTTTTCTCCAAATCAGTCCGTCAAATGACCACGTTATCCTCAAAGATGCAACATTTAGCACGTAGGAATGCTTTAGAGGTGAGTCTCCTACAAAGGACCAAGTGGGCCCCGCTAGGTTTCAATATGATGCACATAAGCATGACCTAAAGGCTGACCTACGTTGGGGTTCACTAACAAGGCTGTTCGGGGGAGCGTATGGTCGATAGTGGCTGCGACAACTTTCCACCTACTCCATAACACCGAAGGCCCCCCCCCCTAAAATAAGGGTGACTCAACTAGAGGTCGTGTACAACACGTGTACTACAGACTTGTTGCAGAAAGAAGGCCTGGGGGTAGACTCATGATGCCAGATATAAAGCGATAACACATAAGATAAAAACTGTAAACAAAGAGCACGTAGACACTCAACAGTGATAATACAATAACATAAAACAACACAAACAAAATGTTCACACACCTATAGTGCCAAATTAAACCGATACAACTCCAAAATAAGCTCGGATTCTGAAATAGTCCCCAGCAGAGTCGCCAGAGCTGTCACACCTTTTTTTCGTACTCCAAAAGAAAGAATTCGTTTTAAGTTTCGAAAGGGTTTTATTATTAAAGTGACAAAAGATGAAAATTATTTCGAAAGGGATTCATTAGTTTCAAAACTCAGAGTCGCCACTTGGCATAAATCGGGTGTGCCAAATCACCCATGGAAAATCCTTTTCGAAATTATTTGACTCTTTAAATTGGTTTGGGAACAGAGATTCCAGCTAACGAATTCTGTTGACCGAGGAAAAAGTGTTAGGCACCCCTCGATCCCGTGGTTCGACCACGGTCGCTTGGTGGAGCGTATCGGCTAATTTTGACACTATGAATGTACAACTCACACAAAACACGTTAAACAATCAAACAAACAAACAAAACAAAAAAAATTAATAGTACAGTGTCCAGTCCAATTTATACAGTCCAAAATAGAAAAATGCAAAAATAAATCCTATCTAACCTACACTAATACTAACTACGCTCCCGTGCTTTACCCGACGCCTTGGGCCTTCATCACGAACGTCCTCCGAGTACAAAATACCTCGGGGCATTCCCCGATGAATAAAGGTATACAGATACGTCGGGTCATTCCCCGTCCAAATAGTACAATTGATCCAAAAGTGATAAAACAAAACCATTCAACACACATTTCAACATTCACCGCATTGAATCAACACATCACTCCTAACTTTTGCCTAACCGCACCTAAATATTTTGCCTATCCAAGTCGACCTATCAGGATACTATCAAGTTCGATATCAATGAATCAAAACAACAAAAATCATTTTTTATCAACTTTTAACTTCCGCCCCCACAACAATCAATTTTAATTCTCAAACGAGATATCATTTCATCACATAATCCATAATCAATCCACAATCAAGGGAATAAAATACCGAACCAGAACAACAACAATTCACATCATCACGAATCAACCAACACACAATATTAAAATTAATGCATCGGATACCATCAACAATAAAACAAAAGAGGTAAAGAGTGTAGACACCTAATTTTGTCCTCCCAAAATTGAATTTTTATCCATTTTTAGCTCACCTTACTATATACCCTCACCCATGTAATTATCCCTCCATAAAATGACAAAAATAACAACCCAACAAAATTTATCTCATCCTAACAACCTACCCAATCAAATTAGAACACCTACCCCTACCCATACCCCTACCTCACCACCCCACACCCCTATACCCACGTACCCCTCCCCTTCACATTTTTTTCTTTTCTGGATGGGATAAAACAAAAAAAGAGGAATATTCAAAGGGGACCTAGGTGATTCATATACAAATATATACACAGTGACATTGACAGAGGGGGAGGTTTTTCTCATCATCACAATACACATACTCCATTTTTTCTTTTCCTTCTTCTTCACCAAGACTGACACACACCATCACAATTCATGCATCACTCTCACAATCTCTCACCAATAGACACAAACAAAATCTCACAGATACACTAACACACGCACAGCTCGTCGAAAAATAACACAGCCACCGAAAACACACACACACTCACTTTTACATCTCTCTCAATCAGAAAACACACACATAACTCACAGCTTTCACTCACAGAACACATAGATCTGAGAGATTTGAGGGAGAAACAGCGAGAGAGAGAATAGAGAGGGAATTTGGGTGAGAAAGATTAGAGAGAGATAGTGAGAATCGTGAGAGAGAAAGGGAAATCGGTGCTTATTGACGATTTTCGATCCGGTGACAAACTCACCGGAAACTCATCGTATTAGCTGCCGGATAACGCTACAGTCTTTGTTTTATTGTTGTTCCGGTGAAATCCGACAGAAAACGTCATTAGGTCCACTCGTCCCAAACCCAACCCGGAATAGCGTTGTTGTTCATATTTAGTGTGAATTTGCGTATTGCTGTTTTGGGTCACTTATTTCTTTGTGGGTTTGTAGATTTGGGTTGCATATTGAGGTCTGTTCGTAAGTCGTACTGAAGTTGGGTTTGTTGGATTGAGGTTCGATTCGAGGTTCCGGGTGCGGACTATCTTTATTCGAATAACATTGAGTTTGAAAGCTTCAAATTGAGGTCCAATTCTACTCTTTTTCTCTTTTATTTCATTATTTATTATATTTGATGTTGAATTGAATATTGTGTGTTATTTAGTCCTTGTTGATGATGAATGTGTGTTTATTTTGACTCGTGGTTGGTTTGTTTGATTGTAGTTTGGTGAAATGATATCTCATTTGATAATTAAAATTGGTTGATTGGGGATGGAATTGAGAAATTGATAAAAAGTTGAACGTAGATTAATTTTGGGTTTGTTGTCGATTCGCTCGGAATACGCATGAATATCGTTGAAACATATAGGAAAGTGTCGGTTTGGGTAGGAAAAACTTAGGAGTGATGTGTTCATTAAATGTTTTGAATGTTTAATGTGTGTGTGAATGTTTGTTTATAGTTTATCGTATTTAATTCAAATGTATTTATTTTTTCCGGGGAATGCCTTGAGACACATTGTATTTATTCACCGGGGAATGCCCCGACGTATCATGTACGCAGAGGATGTTCGTGATCAGGGCCCGAGGCGTCGGGTGAAGCAGTGGAGCGTAGTATAAGATTAGTCTAGGTTAGAATAGGATTTACATTTTTACATTTTTATTTTGGACTGTATAATTGGACTGTACACTATATTCTGGATTTGTTTTGTTTTGGTTGTTTGTTTTACGTGATTTTTGTGTGGTTTATACATTCGTAGTGCCAAAATAGTCAATACACTCCATCAAGTGATCGTGGTCGAACCACAGGATCGAGGGGTGCCTAACACCTTCCCCTCGGTCAACAGAATTCCTTAGCCGGAATCTCTGTTTGCGGATCAGTTTTATAGAGTCAAAACTGTTTTGAAAAAAAATATTCATGGGTGACTTGGCACACCCAATTTATGCCAAGTGGCGACGCTGAGTTTTGAAACTAATGAATCCTTTTCGAAATAATTTTCATCTTTTGTCACTTTAATAATAAAATCCTTTCGAAACTTAAAATGAATTCATTTTTTTGGAGTACGAAAAAGGGGTGTGACAGCTCTGGCGACTCTGCTGGGGATATGGTTTAGATTTCAAGCTTATTTTGGAGTCGTATCGGCTTTGTTTGACATTACGAGTGTATAAGCATTGTTTGTGATTTTTTTTTGTGTTATTGTTATCACCTTTGTGCGATTTCGTGCTCTTTGTTTACAGTATTTATCCTATGTGTTATCACTTTTATATCTGGCATCATGTGTCTACCCCCAGGCCTTCTTTTTGCAACAAGTCTGCAATACACGTGTTGTACACAACCTCTAGTTGAGTCACCCTTATTTTAAGGGGGGAGTCGTCGGTGTTATGGAGTAGGTGGAAAGCAAAGCAGCCACTATCGACCATACGCTCCCCCGAACAGCCTTGTTAGTGAACCCCAACGTAGGTCAGCCTTTAGGTCATGGTTATGTGCATCATATTGAGACCTAGCGAGGCCCACTTGGTCCTTTGTAGGAGACTCACCTCTAACGCATCCCTACATGCTAAATGTTGCATCTTTGAGGGTAATGGGGTCATTTGACGGACTGATTTGGTGAAAATATATGTTAGAAGAAAGGTGCGTAGGCAAGAACTGTTAAAAAAAAATAGAGAAAAAGTGAAGTGAGTCGAAAAGAAGAAAAAAAAAGAGTGTCGTAGCTTTTAGTGTTCTTTATGGCTTTTGTTCTTCACGATCCAAAAATAAAAAAATAAAAAAGATTTTTAGCTTTTGCACTCATTTCTCAAAAACGAAAATATCAAAAACATTTTTCCTTTGTCTCGTTTAGCATGCATTCAAAATTCGAAAACTTCAAAAATATTTTTTATTCATAGGAGTTTTTATAAAAGAAAAATGCAAAAATTGTAGGAGTTTTTTACATTTCACGAAAATACCAAAAGATTTTTTTCTTCGTAGTTGTTGGTGTCATTTTTAGCTGAAGTGTCTAATTAAAAATCCAAAAAAAAAATTTTATTTGTTTGTCTTTGGTTGTGTCTCTTAAGTTAGGGTGCAATCCGTTATTTAATCATTAATTTTCCAACCTGGACGAACTACGCACCCCTGATTCTCCTCTTTCGGGATGTGAGATACGTAGGCAGCCTATTGTTGGTCCGGGGATCTTATTTAAAAAATTCAAAAAGATTTTCTTCACTCTTTATTTAGAGTAGGTGTTTCATACATATAAAAAAAAAAGATTTTCCTCAATAGTCGTAGGTTTTATTTTTGGTTGATCTTATTTCAAAAATTCAAAAAGATTTTCTTCACTCTTTATTTAGAGTAAGTGTTTCATATACATCTTTAAAAGAAAACTACAAAAAGATTTTTCTTTAATAGGTTCAAGTTTCATTTTCATATGAAATTCAAAATTGAAAATCCAAAAAAAGTTTTTTCTTTGGTAATCATAGGTTTCATTTTGTATAGGAATTTTAAACGTGAAAATGCAAAAAGAGTCTATTCTTTTGACAATTTGTTATTTTCTTCTCTTTTAAAAGTTTCAAGAAAAGAAAAAAGAAAGGAAAAAGTTTAATTGGCCATTTTGGCAAAACTTCACGAACTACGCACACCTGATTCTCTCCTTTCAGGGGTGAGATACGTAGGCGCCTTTCTAGGGTTCGGTAATTTTTCTTCAAGAAAAAAAGAAGAAGAGGTTTTGAAGAAAAAAAAATATTGAACTCTAACATATTTGTTACCTCTTGTTCAGTTAGTTTAAGGTGGTTGGTTTGTGGTTTCCTGGCTGGTCCTCCATATCACACCAAATCCAAGGAAGGGTTAGTTGTGTCCAACAAGGATATAGAGAGTGGCATCATGGATGAAACAAAGAGTCGGAAAATTGAGAGTTTAAAGGAAGAGAATTTGAGACTGAGACAACAAATGATGGGAATGTACCGAGCTTGGGCCAGTGGGCTGCCTCCACCTCCGTTCCCCACTTTTGACCCTGCAAATACCTTGAGTCTTCCACCAAAATCGCAAAGTCAGTTTCCTACTGTTGTTGATGCACCACAGTATGCCTTGGAATCCATTCCACGTCAAATGCACCTCAACACTTCCACCACTCTTTCTTTATCTCCTTAGTATAAGTCTATCACATTCACAACACCACATACCATTTGTGCTTTTGTTGCTCAACCTTCTACTAAGGCTTCCACTTTGTCTATCAATCCAACGATTGTGCTTCCCCAGTCCACTAGTGACTCCACGTTCAATACTGTTAATGATCATTGGTATACTCTTGAGCCTACAGTTAAGTTAAGTAAACCTCCAAAATTTCTTACTAAGAAGCCTAGCATGCCAAAAGAGCCAGAGAAAATGGTTGGGAAAGTGAAGAGTGTAGAAAATTATATGAAAAATTCCCCTGGATTTATGGGCTATGAAGATGTTTCATATAAAAACTGGGGCATGTCTTCAAGTGTTAACCTTCCTCCCAGCTTTGAGACATCAAAATTTGGGGAGCCTGATGGACAAAAGGATTCTGTGAAACATTCGAGACGACATTGCAATCAACCAAGGAAAACTGAAGGAAAGAAGAAGGAAAATGTACCTATTGTTATGACAGGGCCAAAGCAGAGTTTGAGAGTTCCAGCCCACCAATACTGTCAGCCTCAATCCCGAGCTTACATATCAGATCCATATAACCACTTGCAACAAGGTTTCTTTCTCCGAAATCCAAGAAATCCCATTCCACTTCCTCGATATCCTGTGAACAATGCACAATTGTATGCTTATCCATCTTCTTATCCACAATGGCATGCCCCTGTCCCTCAACATCGTCCTCGACCCCCACAAATTTACCAAGGGACCTCTAAATCCAAATTTCATCCGAGGCCAGAGTTCGCAAAGAGGAGGAAGGAAAAAGATAATTTCACTCCTATTGGGGAATCCTATGACAGTTTATTCCAGAGATTGATACAGCAGGGCATGATCACTCCTCTCCTTGGGTATACTCCTGACCCACATTCAAAAAGCTTTAATCCTAATGTGCGATGTGCATATCATTCTGATGTTCAGGGTCAAAGTACTAAAGATTGTCGCACTTTGAAAAGAGAATAGAAAATATAATTCAAGATAAATTGATTGTGGTGCAAAACATTGTCCCTTCGACCATCCCACAGAGTTCTTCACCAGCACGCGGTACTGCACAATCTGTGGGAGCCAATGAGTTAACCATGGGGATCCAGAGCTTAATTGTTGAAGGAAATATGTCTGACAGTGGTGGAAGCTCCAGTCATGTTGATATGCAAGCCAGTGGCTAATATGTTAGAATGAGCAATTGAAAAGTCACCCCTCTCCCTACTAGGAAGAGGTTTGGTAGTTTGTTTTGTTTTCTTTTCTGTTTTTCAAATTATTTCAGGGTTGTAGTTCGGGATCTATCTTGTTTTGTCCCTTTGTCGTTTATGTTCAAACCCCTTTATCTTTTATTTCAACTAAATAAAGTGTCCCTTTCCTTTTGTGTTTCAAATATGTGTTGTTTGTTTGTTTTCTTTATACAGTCACTTTATGCTGATTCTAGTGATATGATATGCTTGCGGAATTTTCAGTCAGATCTTAAAATCCAGCTTAATCATGAAGCATTGAATCAGAGGGTTAAAGTTAGAAAAAGAGAGCATATGAGAAAATAGATAGAGTGCTGAGACATTTGGTGACAAGTTAAGGCAATTATTTTGAGAATCACAAGAACAACTTGGTCATCGATCGAAAGGCAAGTCTCAATTAGGTCAAATAGTGGACGTGTGATCGCTATATCAAGAGAAACAAGAAGATAAGCAGCTCCACGAAAACATGAGTCATTTGATGTGAGGAATGTATAACAAAGGTGGAGTTTACAGAAGAAGTAGTGACGCACAGACTCAATCTGCTTAAAAAGTTGTCGCAAATGATCTTCATCTCTCACTTCCAATTGCATGTTATGTACTTGCATTCTCAAGGATTAATATGATGAAGGCATTTCATTCTGCTATCCAAACATTGTGTTATCCTTTGTTTACCCCATTTGAACCTTAGTGTTATTTTCTTTCATACCCCTCTTTTGGAATCAAGATAGAGTAAGCAAAGTTCAAAGAATAGTGTCGAGCAAAAAGATAAAGTCAAAAGTTACAAAAAAGAGACAAAAATGTTTCCAAAAAAGAGTGTCAAGAAAAATAGAGTTAGAAAAAAAGAATCGCAAAGTGAAAAGAGCGAATAAAAATAAAATCAGATCAAAGAAAAAGGACAAGCTGCCAGAACTACGCATGACCTGATTCTCCTCTCTCGAGGGTGAGATACGTAGGCTGCCCTACTAAGGGCTCGGTCCAACCAAATAAACAATTTAGAATTACCCAGTCAAAAGAAACTGGGGCAAGAGTTAATCCTCATTGTTTAAGTCGATTCCAAAAGTTGTAAGTCCCACCCCGCTTCAAGTGTCGATTGTGCCTTATGTCATCCTTTCTTTCTAACCCTATCCAAAAGCCAAGCTACAACCAAAGAAAGACCTTCAGATCAATCTTTGAGAATGTTAAGGCTAAGCATGCAAGGGATATGATGATGCATTTGGGAACTATTTGTCTTCCTCAGTATAGGGAATAAGACAGAAATAAAAATGAGAGATTCTTATTGGTGAAAACCCTTACGGGCACCATAAGGTGATGGTAAGTTGAGAGAAATAAAAATGAGAGAGTCTTATTGGTGAAAACCCTTACGGGCACCATAAGACGATGGCAAGTTGAGAGAAATAAAAATGAGAGAGTCTTATTGGTGAAAAACCTCACGGGCACCATAAGGCGATAGTGAGCCGAGAGAAAATGAAAGAAGCTTGTTGGCGTAAACCCTTCAAGGTGCCACTAGCCGAATGGGGTCTTAAATGCAATTGACCTAAGAAAGCAATTCAATTTCAAGGCCATTAACTCAACAACAATGGGTAGAAAGTTTGGATGAAAAGATCAAGCTGCTTAATCCAAAATGCATGGCATAATCATTAGTGTTGACTGTCATTTTTAGATGAATTTTTCGTTTCTTTGTTTTAAAAGGGGATATTCATTGTCTTTTCTTTCTTCTCTTTATTTTAATTTTATATTTCTTGAGTCAGTTATCAAAACAAAAATGGTCATTCTTTTTTTTTCGTTTCTTGTCTTTGAGTCAAGTCCGTTTCAAAACAAGTGAGAAAAGATTTCAAAATTGGCTACCAGCTTCTTTAATTGCACAAAGCAAGACAAAAGCTAGCACATGAAAGAGACATGATTGTGAGCCCAAAAAGGGCATGCAGAAAGTTTTGTCAACAGAGAAGTCGGGGAACTCATGGAAATACAAAGGTTCAAAAGGTTTATTTGAGAAACACGACAAAGCAGAAATACTGTGTTTGTTTCAGAGTCACTCTTAATAAGCTGAGTTTGGTTCAATGATACAGCAAGTCAATGACATATGCTAATGGTTGGAAGCAAAGCTAAATGTGACGGGGGCAGGAGCAATTGCCTCAAAATCCAAAGCCACAAACTAGCCACCATGTTTTAAACTCAATAGTTTTCTTTGTATGTAATAGGAATACATGTTGCATTCAGATCAAGGATTTCAGAGCCTAAACATCAAAGGTTGTAATTTCTCACCTCAACAAATGCAAGAGGCAAGGTTGTTGCACAGGTTTGGTAATTCAAGCAACTTTGGTAAGGAGACACACTCCATTGTCTTGATAATTCAAACAACATTGATAAGGAAACACACTTCCTTGATTGGGTAATTCGAATTTTTCTTCTTAGGTAATGCACTTCCTAACTTAAGCCTTGATTCCTATAAGACGTACCTTTTAGTTGAGTCATCCCGTTTGATTCCTATAAGACGTACCTTTTAGTCGAGTCATCTCCTTTGATTCCTAAAAGACGTACCTTTTAGTTGAGTCATCCCCTTTGACCCCTAGAGACGTACCTTTTAGTCGAGTCATTTTCCTTGATTCCTATAAGACATACCTTTTAGTCGAGTCATTTCCTTTGATTCCTATAAGACGTACCTTTTAGTCGAGTCATCCCCTTTGATTCCTATAAGACGTACCTTTTAGTCGAGTCATTTCTCTTGATTCCTATAAGATGTACCTTTTAGTCGAGTCATCCCCTTTGATTCCTATAAGACGTACCTTTTAGTCGAGTCATTCCCTTTGACCCCTAGAAGACGTACCTTTTAGTCGAGTCATTTCCCTTGATTCCTAGAAGACGTATCTTTTAGTCGAGTCATTTCCCTTGGTTCCTATAAGACGTACCTTTTAGTCGAGTCATCCCCTTTGAATCCTATAAGACGTACCTTTTAGTCGAGTCATCTCCTTTGATTCCTATAAGACGTACCTTTTAGTCGAGTCATCCCCTTTGATTCCTATAAGACGTACCTTTTAATCGAGTCATCCCCTTTGATTCCTAGAAGACGTACCTTTTAGTCGAGTCATCCCCCTTGATTCCTAAAAGACGTACCTTTTAGTTGAGTCATTCCAATTAACTCATAGAAATTACATTTCTTTATTTGGGATAATTTTCTTTTCAGTTTTGATGTGATTTCAGGAGCATGCCCGAAGCACAGGGCGAATAAATGGAAAATCAAGAAACAAGGTGAAGAAATTGAAAGTTAAATAGATTGAAAAATAGCAAGTCAGGAGCCCGCCTGCAGAACAGGGTGAAGAAATTGAAAGCATAGCAACAAGTTGATGAAATAGCAAGTCTGGAGCCCGCCTGCAGAACAGGGTGAAGAAATTAAAAGCATAGCAACAAGTTGATAAAAATAGCAAGTCAGGAGCCCGCCTACAGAACAGGGTACAGAAGTTGAAAGCATGGCAACAAGTTGATGAAATAGCAAGTCAGGAACCCGCCTGGAGAACAGGGTGAAGAAATTGAAAGGCAAGCAACCAGTTAATGAAATAGCAAGTCAGGAGCCCGCCTGAAGAATAGGGTGATAAAACTCAAGTCAAGAGTCCAAAAGAAGCTGTATAGATATGATTTTTGTAATTTCATTTATGCTTTAACTTGTAATTTTTATTTTTTTTAATGTAATGACAGAGCCGTGGATCGGAACCTCGATGGAACTTCACTTGACTCTCCAACTCGGTATAGTCCATATCTTTCCAATCCTTTGAGATACGTGTCACTCGATTCCCTCATAACTTGGGTAGGTAGGATGTCCTAAGTTAAGACCCAGTTGTCCTTCATTCCTTTGTTTCTTCCTTTAAATAACGGTCGGGACAAAATTCTGTCTCGTTGTCTACTTATTTGTCTGAAAACACTTCATGTTTACATTCAAAGGGGGTATGTTGTAGACACCTAATTTTGTACTCCCAAAATTGAATTTTTATCCATTTTTAGCTCACCTTACTATATACCTTCACCCATGTAATTATCCCTCCATAAAATGACAAAAATAACAACCCAACAAAATTTATCTTATCCTAACAACCTACCCAATCAAATTAGAACACCTACCCATACCCCTACCTCACCACCCCACACCCCTATACCCACGTACCCCTCCCCTTCATATTTTTTTCTTTTTTGGATGTGATAAAACAAAAAAAAGGAATATTCAAGGGGGACCTAGGTAATTCATATACAAATATATACACAGTGACATTGATAGAGGGGGAGGTTTTTCTCATCATCACAATACACATACTCCATTTTTTTCTTTTCCTTCTTCTTCACCAATACTGACACACACCATCACAATTCATGCATCACTCTCACAATCTCTCACCGATAGACACACACAAAACCTCACAGACACACTAACACATGCACAGCTCATCAAAAAACAACACAGCCACCGGAAACACACACACACACTCATTGTTACATCTCTCTCAATCGGAAAACACACGCATAGCTCACAACTTTCACTCACAGAACACACAGATCGGAGAGATTTGAGGGAGAAACAGCGAGAGAGAGAATAGAGAGGGAATTTGGGTGAGAGAGATTAGAGAGAGATAGTGAGAATCGTGAGAGAGGAAGGAAAATCGGTGCTTATTGACGGTTTCCGATACGGTCACAAACTCACCGAAAACTCTTCGTATTAGCTGCCGGATAATGCTCCAGTCTTCGTTTTGTTGCTATTTCGGCGAAATTCGATGGAAAAAAACGTCGTTAGGTCCACTCGTCCCAAACCCGACCTGGAATAGCGTTGTTGTTCATATTTAGTGTGAATTTGCGTATTGCTGTTTTGGGTCACTTGTTTCTTTGTGGGTTTGTAGTTTTGGGTTGCATATTGAGGTCTGTTCGTGAGTTGTATTGAAGTTGGGTTTGTTGGATTGAGGTTCGATTCGAGGTTCCGGGTGCGGACTCTCTTTATTCGAATAACATTGAGTTTGAAAGCTTCAAATTGAGATCCATTCTACTCTCTTTCTCTTTTATTTCATTGTTTATTATATTTGATGTTGAATTAAATATTGCGTGTTATTTAGTCCTTGTTGATGATGAATGCGTGTTTATTTTGACTCGTGGTTGGTTTGTTTGATTGTGGTTTGGTGAAATGGTATCTCATTTGATAATTGAAATTGGTTGATTGGGGATGGATTTGAGAAATTGATAAAAAGTTGAACGTAGATTAATTTTGGGTTTGTTGTCGATTCGCTCGGAATACGCATGAATATCATTAAAACATATAGGCAAGTGTCGGTTTGGGTAGGCAAAACTTAGGAGTAATGTGTTCATTAAATGTTTTGAATGTTTAATGTGCGTGTGAATGTTTGTTTCTAGTTTATCGTATTTAATTCAAATGTATTTATTTTTGCCGGGGAATGCCCCGAGACACATTGTATTTATTCACCGGGGAATGCCCCGACGTATCATGTACGCGGAGGATGTTCGTGATCAGGGCCCGAGGCGTCGGGTGAAGCAGTGAAGCGTAGTATAAGATTAGAATAGGATTTACATTTTCACATTTTTATTTTGGACTGTATAATTGGATTGTACACTATATTCTGGATTTGTTTTATTTTGGTTCTTTGTTTTACGTGATTTTTGTGTGGTTTATACATTCGTAGTGCCAAAATAGTCAATACACTCCATCAAGCGATCGTGGTCGAACCACGGGATCGAGGGGTGACTAACACCTTTCCCTCGGTCAACAGAATTCCTTAGCCGGAATCTCTATTCACAGATCAGTTTTATAGAGTCAAAACCATTTTGAAAAAGGATATTCATGGATGACTTGGCACACCCGATTTATGCCAAGTGGCGACTCTGAGTTTTGAAACTAATGAATCCTTTTCGAAATAATTTTCATTTTTTGTCACTTTAATAATAAAACCCTTTCAAAACTTAAAACGAATTCTTTCTTTTGGAGTACGAAAAAGGGGTGTGACAAAGAGTAGAATTGGACCTCGATGATGATTTTATTCCAAATATCAGTCAATCAAAAAGACAGAATCCGCGCACCGAAGAACCCGAATCAGCCTCGACAACGAATCAAATTCCAACTCGGTATCAAAAATCGAAGTCCGTCAAACCAAACTCGCAACTCGAAGCAAAGATTACAAAGTCCGAAAGCCCGTACCTGATCAGGCCGCTCCGTTACTATTTTTGGTCGTCATCCGGTAGATCTCACCGGAATCAAGACTGGTTGAGCCGATTTTATTTGCTCGCCAGCGGGTTTCGGCACCTTCCGATGGATGGTCGCCGGAAATGACACTGGGGGGTCGGGTCGGTGTTTCCCAGCGTTCTTTGATCAATGTGGTAGCATCGGCGGAGCTCCGGCGAGCTTAACAGCGGTGTCACTGTCTTCCTCCTCCCAAATTCTCTCTTTCGTTTGACCTCTCCTCTCTCTCTCCAGCTCAATCTCTCTCACTTGTTCTCAATTTCTCACTGTTTTCTATGTATATGACTATGTGAAATTTGTGAAGGAATAGAGTGAGGTGAGTGTGTGCGTGTGTGGTGGAAGAAGACGATGGTGCAGAGAAGAAACTGTGTGTTGCGTGTGTATTCTGTCTATGGAAGAAGATGGGATCCCCTGTATCTATCTGTTTTTTGAAAAAAAAATGGAGAGGAAGAAAGAATGATGTCTCCCTATCCTTTCTTTCTTTCTTCTCTGAATATGGTGTATGTATATGGGTACCTTTTTTGTGTGTTGATGTATGGGATACGTGAGTGGGGTGAGGGGGTAGGGTAGGTGGGGTATTAAGGTGGGGGTAGGGGTAGGGTGTGATGTGGTTTATTTTGATTGGATAGATTGTTAGGATAAAATAAAACAAGATAAAATTTTGGTAGGGAGTTTGTTATTTTTGTCATTTTATGGAGGGATAGTTACATGGGTGAGGGTATATAGTAAGGTGACCTAAAAATGGATAAAAAATCAATTTTGGGAGGACAAAATTAAGTGTCTACAGTGGATAGATATTTTGTGGATTGAAATAATATAGTGAATTTTCTTATTTTATGACATCATGGTTGTTGTATTTTTACTTAGGACTTCTAATTTAAATTGTACAAAATGATATCTAAGTTGCTTTTAAATGACTTAGAATGTTCTCTATCTGATGCCTTAAATTACCGGAGAGAAAAATCATTACAATTCAATCAAGTTGCTTCAAATATAACTTTATAAGTCATTTCATAAGGACATTTGTTGCCCAAAAAAGCAACCGCAAAGACATAATTGAGCCAAACTATATTAACAACGAGAAAATATGGTGAATTTTGCATATTTTAAGGACATTTTGATCGTTTTCTGTTCATGTTATTCATTTCGTTCGAATTTATGTGGTTGTACTTGTGTGACTAAGCAGGAAATTTAAGAAGAAAAAGGATATTTTGAAACTTGTGATTTAAAATAAGTAATAAATATTTATATGATTATAAATTAGTGTATCTTATTAAGTGTAAGCTGACAATTAGTTAGAGTTAATTTTTTTCTAAATAGTGGAAAATTAAAGAGTCTTACTTGAAGTAGCCATAGCTGCATTTTCAATGAAAGAGGAGCTAAAGAGTATAGCACCAAAGAGAAAAACAACAAATGAAGTCTTCATTTTTCTCCAACAAATAAAAATTCCAAATAATATTGAGAAAATTTAGATTAGTGAATTAGAAAAGAGAAACTACATAACAATTTTTACATGTGAAATTGAGCTTTATTTATTTTTTAAAAAAGGAATAACTAAGTTGGTAGAGGTAAAAGACAAGATGATAATTACTTAACTATTTATAAGTTTATGAAAGGCTGTTTTGTTGTACATAATTTAGTTGTCAAACCAGAAGTTGGCGCTTTAATTAATTTGCTTAGTTTATTTTATATAGAGAAGTAATTATATATATGAGAGCATGATTATAACATTATTTATTATTGAGTTCTCGGTTCGAACTCTGGGTTAAAAAAAATTCTTAATAGGGAGCGTTAACCCTGAATGGGCCCTACTCAGCGAGAATCTAAATTAGTCGAGCTCCAATATTGATACCAGACATCGGATGAGAAATAAAAAAAAAATATTATTTATTATTATCCCATGTTATTATTTGCTTTGGTTATTGTATTATTTGTTATTGTTTTATTTCTCTTTATTATTTTTAACATGACTTCTTCGTACCTGCTTTGAAATATTGTACTTGAGCCAAGGATTTGTTAAAAATTAACCCCTCTTCCTTCATAAGATCATAGCAATAAGATTTGTGTAAGCGCCACCATCTTCTCCGCACTTCATTTATAAAAAAGGCAGCCCGGTGCATTAAAGCTATACCCGTTATGTGCGGTGTCTGGGGAAGAGCCCCACCATAAGGGTGTATCGTACGCAGTTTTACCTTGTATTTCTGCCAGAGACTGTTTCCAAGACTTGAACTCATGACCTCCTGATCACATGATAGCAATTTTACCAGATCCAATACATAGGAAAATTTTATTACATCGAACTGTCTTTTTTTAAAAGAAATGTTGCTTGTGTAATTATCAAAAAGAATTAAAGTTGGTAGAGTTAAAAGACAAGATGATAATTACTTTAAGTTCATGAAAGGCTGTTTTATTGTACATACTGTAATTTCCAAAGTAGAAGTTGGTGCTTTAATATAATTAATTTGCAATATAGAGAAGCAATTATATGTGGAGCATGGGAATTTTCACCTACTACTATAACATGATTACCATACAGGCTGGCTTAAGGTGCTTTTTTTTTTTTTTCTAATAAAAGATGAGCTAAATTAATGAAAAACAGAAAATTAAGGTTGTTATTTTGATATGTTTTGAATAACATTATTTTTTTCTTATTAGGTTCTGGATCAGATAGTTTTTTTTAATATTAATACAAATTTAAGTTTTAAGTTATTGAATTTCGTTGAATCCGTACCTGCAATGTAGCTCCACCCTTAATTACATTCAATTACTGATTTCTTTTGTCCTTTTTAAGTTGTTAATAGTGTCATACCCCTTTTTTGACTCCAAAAAAGATATGTATTTTAAGGTTTGAAAGGGTTTTTAATTAAAGTGACAAAATGAAGATTGGTTCCGAAAAAAGATTGTTTTTACATTCAAAATCAGAGTCGCCACTTGGCATAATCTGGTGTGCCAAGTCACCATTGGAAAATCCTTTTCGAAATCATTTGACTCTTTAAACCGGTTTACGAACAGAGATTCCGGCTAAGGAATTTTGTTGACCGAGGGGAAGGTGTTAGGCACCCCTCGATCCCGTGGTTCGACCACGGTCGCTTGGTGGAGCTTATCGGCTAATTTGACATTACATATGTACAAACCACATAAACACACAAAACAAGCAAACAAATAAATCACACAAAATTCAAAACAAACAAAAATAATGTTCAGTCCAAATTATACAATCCAAAATAAAAGAGGTGCTGAAATATAAAACCTATTTTATTCTAAACTAATCCTAAACTAAACTCCACCCGACGTTTCGAGCCTTGATCACGAGCCTCCTTTGCGTACATGCTACTTCAGGGCATTCCCCGAATAAATCAATACAAATCCTTCGGGGCATTCCCCGGCCAAATGAGTACAATTTAAACTTTTCGTGCAATAAAGTAGAAAGTACCATTCACGCACATATTCAAACACTCCCATAAATCGTTATTCCTAAATTTGCCTAACCGGCCTATGTTTGCCTACCAAGTTCAACATATCACAATTCTATCATGTTTAACATTATCAATACATCAAAATTAATCAATATTCATTTTCCTCCATTTTTAATCCCCACCTTAATTCATTTTTAACCACGTGATTAACCCATTTCAATACACAATCCACCAATCGAGAATAACGAAAATTCACCAATCATGCTTTAGCACATCACACACCCAAATATCACCAACAGTTCACATCAACAAACAAACCATGGTATCGAATCACACGCAATCACAATCACATAAGAATTAAATAAAAGAGAAGAAAGAATTGGACCTTAAATTTGAAGTTTTCAAACTCAATGTTATTGGAATAAAGAGAGTCCGCACCCGGAAACCTCGAGCCGAACCTTAACACCAACAATCCAACTCGACAAATAATGACCCATTCACCGTCACTTTTCACGCCGTCACTGTTCACCGGTACTGTTCACCGGTCACTGTTCACCGGTACTGTTCACCGGTTACTTTTTTTTTTTTTCGTTGTTGTTCTTGTTCTTGTGAGAAAGATTATTTGGTGATTCTTGTTATTGTGGAGAAGATGATGATCAAAGAATGAGCCCATTTTTTCTTCTTAGAATTTTTCTTTTATAATGAGCATGAATTTGTTATGATATGGGAATTTTGGTGGGTCCCCCATATATTCTTTCTTTGTGGACAAGAAAAAGGAGGGGGGAATCACATGGGTAGTTAGGGTAGATGAAAGCTTTTGATTGGATAGGTTGTTAGGATAAGATAAATTAGTTAGAGGTATTTTTTTGTTTATTTTTGTATTTTTGTGGGATATAATTACATGGGGTTGGACACATGGTAAGGTGAACTAAAAATGAATAAAATTAGACTTCGGGAGGTACAAAATTAGGTGTCTACATCATGCCTCCTTTGAATGTAAACACAAAGTGTTTTCAGAAAAAGAAGTAGACAGCGAGACCAAATTTTGATCCGACCATTATTCAAAGAAAGAACAGAAGGAAGAAGGACAACCGGGTCTTGACTTAAGACATCCCACTTACTCACATTATGAGAGGATCGAGTGACAAGTATCTCAACTTTTGGAGGAAGATGGACTATACCGAGTTGGAGAGTCGAGTGAGGTTCCATCGAGGTTCCGGTCCGCGGCTCCGTCATTACATCAAAAAATTGAAAATTACAAGTTAAAACATAAATGAAATTACAAAAATCCTATCTATACAGCTTCTATTGGTTCTTGACTCGACTTTCATCACCCTATTCTTCAGGTGGGCTCCTGACTTGCTATTTCTTTAACTTGTTGCTTGCCTTTCAATTTTTTCACCCTGTTCTCGAGGCGGGTTCCTGACTTGCTATTTCATCAACATGTTGCCATGCTTTCAACTTTTGCACCCTGTTCTGCAGGAGGGCTCCTGACTTGCTATTTTTATAAACTTGTTGCTATGCTTTAAATTTCTTCACCCTGTTCTGCAGGCGGGCTCCTGACTTGCTATTTCATCAACTTGTTGCTATGCTTTCAATTTCTTCACCCTGTTCTCCAGGCGGGTTCCTGACTTGCTATTTCATCAACTTGTTGCCATGCTTTCAACTTCTGCACCCTGTTCTGCAGGCGGGCTCCTGACTTGCTATTTTTTAATCGGTTTAACTTTTAATATCTTCACCTTGTTGCTTGGTTTTCAATTTATTCGCCCTGTGCTTCGGGCCTGCTCCTGAAATCACATCAAAACTGAAAAGAAAATTAACCCCAAAAAAAGAAATGCAATTTCTATGAGTTAAGTGGAATGACTCGACTAAAAGATACGTCTTATAGGAATCCAGGGGATGACTTGACTAAAAGGTACGTCTTCTAGGAATCAAGGGAAATGACTCGACTAAAAGGTACGTCTTCTAGGAATCAAGGGAAATAACTCGACTAAAAGGTACGTCTTATAGGAATCAAAGGGGATGACTCGACTAAAAGGTATGTCTTATAGGAATCATAGGGGATGACTCGACTAGAAGGTACGTCTTATAGGGGTCAAAGGGGATGACTCGACTAAAAGGTACGTCTTATAGGAATCAAGGGAAATACCTCGACTAAAAGGTACATTTTCTAGGAATCAAGGGGGATGACTCGACTAAAAGGTACGTCTTATAAAAATCAAAGGGGATAACTCGACTAAAAGGTACATCTTATAGGAATCAAGGGAAATGATTCGACTAAAAGGTACGTCTTCTAGGAATCAAAGGGGATGACTCGACTAAAAGGTACGTCTTATAGGAATCAAAGGGGATGACTCGACTAAAAGGTAAATCTTATAGGAATCAAGGGAAATGACTCGACTAAAAGGTACGCCTTCTAGGAATCAAAGGGGATGACTCGACTAAAAGGTACGTCTTCTAGGGGTCAAAGGGGATGACTCGACTAAAAGGTACGTCTTATAGGAATCAAAGGGGATGACTCGACTGAAAGTTACGACTTATAGGAATCAAGGGATGACTCGACTAAAAGGTACGTCTTATAGGAATCAAAGGGGATGACTCGACTAAAAAGTACGTCTTATATGAATCAAGGGAAATGACTCGACTAAAAGGTACGTCTTATAGGAATCAAAGGAAATGACTCGACTAAAAGGTACGTCTTCTAGGAATGAAAGGGGATGACTCGACTAAAAGGTACGTCTTATAGAAATCAAAGGGGATGACTCGACTAAAAGGTACGTCTTATAGGAATCAAGGGAAATGACTCGACTTAAAGGTATGTCTTCTAGGAATCAAATGGGATGACTCGACTAAAAGGTACGTCTTCTAGGGGTCAAAGAGGATGACTCGACGAAAAGGTACGTCTTATAGGAATCAAAGGGGATGACTCGACTAAAAGGTACGTCTTATAGGAATCAAAGGGGATGACTCGACTAAAAGGTATATCTTCTAGGAATCAAAGGGGATGACTCGACTAAAAGGTACGTCTTATAGGAATCAATAGGAATGACTTGACTAAAAGGTACGTCTTATAGGAATCAAAGGGGATGACTCGACTAAAAGGTACGTCTTCTAGGGGTCAAAGGGGATGACTCGACTAAAAGGTACGTCTTTTAGGAATCAATAGAAATTACTCGACTAAAAGGTACGTCTTATAGGAATCAAAGGGGATGACTCGACTAAAAGGTACGTCTTATAGGAATCAAAGAGGATAACTCGACTAAAAGGTACGTCTTCTAGGAATCAAAACTTAAGTTAGGAAGTGCATTACCTAAGAAACAAAATTTGAATTACCCAATCAAGGAAGTGTGTTTCCTTATCAATGTTGTTTGAATTATCAAAACAATGAAGTGTGTCTCCTTACCAAAGCTGCTTGAATTACCAAAGCAAGGAAATGTGTCTCCTAGAGATCTTGAATTATGAATTTTACCATGGTTTTGATTACCAAACCTGTGCAGCAACCTTGCCTCTTGCATTTGTTGAGGTGAGAAATTACGGCCTTTGATGTTTAGGTTCTGAAATCCTTGATCTGAATGCAATAAGTATTCCTATTACATACAAAGAAAACTTGTGAGTTTAAAAACATGGTGGCTAGTTTGTGGATTTGGCTTTTGAGGCAATTGATCCTGCCCCCGTCACATTTATCTTTGCTTCCAACCATTAGCATATGTCATTGACTTGCTGTATCTTTGACTCAAACTCAGCTTATTAAGAGTGACTCTGAAACAAACACAGTATTTCTTCTTTATCGTGTTTCTCAAATAAACCCTTTGAACCTTGGTATTTCCATGAGTTCCCCGACTTCTCTGTTGACAAAACTTCCTGCATGCCGTTTTTTTTTGGGCTCATAATCATGTCTCTTTCATGTGCTAGCTTTTTTCTTGCTTTGTGCAATTAAAGAAGTTGGTAGCCAGTTTTGAAATCTTTTCTCACTTGTTTTGACACGGACTTGACTCAAAGACAAGAAACAACAAAAAAAAATGACAATTTTTGTTTTGATAACTGACTTAAGAAAGATAAAATTAAAATAAAGAGAAGAAAGAAAAGACAATGAATATCCCCTTTTAAAACAACGAAACGAAAAATTCATCTAAAAATGACAGTCAACACTAATGATTATGCCATGCATTTTGGATTAAGCAGCTTGATCTTTTCATCCAAACTTTCTACCCATTGTTGTTGAGTTAATGACCTTGAAACTGAGTTGCTTTCTTAGGTCAATTGCATTTAAGACCCCATTCGGCTAGTGGCACCTTGAAGGGTTTTCTCCAACAAGCTTCTTTCATTTTCTCTCGGCTCACTATCGCCTTATGGTGCCCGTGAGGATTTTCACCAATAAGACTCTCTCATTTTTATTTCTCTCAACTTATCATCGCCTTATGGTGCCCGTAAGGGTTTTCACCAATAAGACTCTTTCATTCTATTTCTCTTTTGATTTCTTATGCT
The DNA here is from genome assembly GCA_030864215.1 of Capsicum pubescens. Lineage (NCBI taxonomy): Eukaryota > Viridiplantae > Streptophyta > Magnoliopsida > Solanales > Solanaceae > Capsicum > Capsicum pubescens. The sequence goes on from CM061545.1 coordinate 21,198,143, forward strand.
GAGGAAGACAATTAGTTCCCAAATGCATCATCATATCCCTTGCATACTTAGCCTTAACATCCTCAAAGATTGATCTGAAGGTCTTTCTTTGGTTGTAACTTGGATTTTGGATAGGGTTGGAAAGAAATGATGGCATGAGGACCAAACGACACTTAAAGTGGGTTAGGACTTACAACTTTTGGAATCGACTCAAACAATGAGGATTAACTCATGCCCCAGTTTTTTTTGACTGGGTGACTATAAATTGTTTATTTGTTGGACCGAGCCCTAAGTAGGGCAGCCTACGTATCTCACCCTCGAGAGAGGAGAATCAAGTCATGCGTAGTTCTGGCAGCTTATTTTGCTTGATTTTGTTTTTTTTTCTTTTTTTTTTTGGGGGGGGGGGGGGGATTTTTCCGACTCTAATTTTCTTCACTCTTTTTTTCTCTTTTTTTTGACATATTTTTTCTCTCTTCTCTTCTTTTTTTTTTTTGAACTTTTCTGACTATTGTTTTGCTCGACATTTTTTCTTTGATCTTTGCTGACTATATTGATTCCAAAAGAGGTGTATGAAAGAAAATAAAACTAAAGCTCAAATGGGGTAAACAAAGGATGACACGATGTTTGGATGGCAGAATGAAATGCCTTCGTCATATCAATCTTTGAAAATGCAAGTACATATCATGCAATATGAAAGTGCACGATCAAGATCACTTATGAAATGTTTTACAACACTAACTTGCCCCGAGCATGTGTGCCACCTTTTTTCTACACTTGCCCATCATACAACTCCACTTTGTTGTACATTCCTCATGCTGAAGGACTCATGACTTCGTGGAGCTAATTTTCTTCTTGTTCCTCTTGATAGGATCACGTAGACACTGTTTGACCTAATTAAGACATGTCTTTCAATTTATGACCAAGTTATTCTCACGATTTTCAAAATAATATCCTTAATTTTTAAAGAAGGTTTCAACTTGATCACCAAATGCCCCAGCACTCTATCTATTTCCTCAGATGCTCTCTTTTTCTAACTTTAACCCTCTGATTCAATGTTCATTCTTAAACTGGATGTTAAGATCTAGCTGTAAATTTCACTAGTATATCATATCACTAGAGTCAACATAAAATGTATTATGTAAAAAAACAAACAAACAAACAACACATATTTAAAACACAAAGAAAAAGGGGACACTCCATTTAATAAAAATGAAAGATAGAAGGGTTTGAACATAAACGACAAAGGGACAAAACAAGATAAATCCCTAACTACAACCCTGAAATAATTCGGAGAACAGAAAATAAAACAAAACAAACTACCAAACCCCTTCCTGGTAAGGAGAGGGGTGACTTCTCCATTGCTCAGCCTGACATCTTAGCCACTGGCTTGCATATCAACATGACTGGAGCTTCCACCACTGTCAGACACATTTCCTTCAACAAATAAGCTCTGGATCCCCATGCTTAACTCATTGCCTCCCACAGATTGTGCAGTACCGCGTGCTGGTGAAGAACTCTATGGGATGGTCGAAGGGCCAATGTTTTGCACCACAATCAATTTATCTTGAATTTTCTTTTCTATTTCTCTTTTCAAAGTGCGACAATCTTCAGTACTATGACCCTGAACATCAGAATGATATGCACCTCGCACACTAGGATCAAAGCTTCTTGAATGCGGGTCAGGAGTATACCCAAGGAGAAGAGTGATCATGCCCTGTTGTACCAATCTCTGGAATAAACTGGCATAGGATTCCCCAATAGGAGTGAAATTATCTTTTTCCTTCCTCCTCTTTGCGAACTCTGGCCTCGGATGAAATTTGGATTTAGAGGTCCCTTGGTAAATTTATGGGGGTCGAGGATGATGTTGAGGAACAGGGGCATGCCATTGTGGATAAGAAGATGGATGAGCATACAATTGTGTATTGTTCACAGGATAACGAGGAAGTGGAATGGGATTTCTTGGATTTCAGAGAAAGAAACCTTGTTGCAAGTGGTTATGTGGATCTGATATGTAAGCTCAGTATTGAGGCTGACAATATTGGTGGGTTGAACCTCTCAAACTCTGCTTTGGCCCTGTCATGACAATAGGTGTGTTTTCCTTCTTCTTTCCTTCAGTTTCCTTTGGTTGATTGCAATGTCGTCCCGAATGTTTCACAGAATCCTTCTGTCCATCAGGCTCCCCAAATTTTGAATTCTCAAAGCTGGGAGGAAGGTTAACACTTGAAGACATGCCCCAGTTTTTATATGAAACATCTTCATAGCCCATAAGTCCAGGGGAATTTTTCATATCATTTTCTACACTCTTCACTTTCCCAACCATTTTCTCTGGCTCTTTTGGCATGCTAGGCTTCTTAGTAAGAAATTTTGGCGGTTCACTTAATTTAACTATAGGTTCAAGAGTATACCAATGATCATCGACAGTATTGAACGTGGAGTCACTAGTGGACTGGGAAATCACAATCGTTGGATTGATAGACAAAGTGGAAGCCTTAGTAGAAGGTTGAGCAACAAAAACACAGACGGTATGTGGTGTTGTGAATATGGTAGACTTATACTGAGGAGATAAAGAAAGAGTGGTGGAAGTATTGAGGTGCATTTGACGTGGAATGGATTCTGAGGCATGCTGTGGTGCATCAACAACAGTAGAAAACTGACTTTGCAATTTTGGTGGAAGAGTCAAGGTATTTACAGGGTCAAAAGTGGGGAACGGAGGTGGGGCAGCCCACTGGCCCAAGCTCGGTACATTCCTATCATTTGTTGTCTCAGTCTCAAATTCTCTTCCTTTAAAATCTCAATTTCCCGACTCTTTGTTTCATCCATGATGCCACTCTCTATATCCTTGTTGGACATAACTAACCCTTCCTTGGATTTGGTGTGATATAGAGGACCAGCCAGGAAACCACAAACCAACCACCTTAAACTAACTGAACAAGAGGTAACAAATATGTTAGAGTTCAACATTTTTTTTTCTTCAAAACCTCTTCTTTTTTTCTTGAAGAAAAATCACCGAACCCTAGAAGGGTGCCTACGTATCTCACCCCCGAAAGGAGAGAATCAGGTGTGCGTAGTTCGTGAAGTTTTGCCAAAATGGCCAATTAAAATCTTTTTTTTTCTTTTTCTTGAAACTTTGAAAAGAAAAGAAAATAACAAATTATCAAAAGAATTGACGAAAATCTTTTTGCATTTTTTAGGTTTAAACTCCCTATACAAAAATGGAATCTATGATTACCAAAGAAGAATCTTTTTGGGTTTTCGATTTAGAATTTCATAGGAAAATGAAACTTGAAACTATTAAAGAAAAATCTTTTTGTAGTTTTCTTTTAGAGATATATATGAAAAACCTACTCTAAGTGAAGAGTGAAGAAAATCTTTTTGAATTTTTTAGATTCCTGTACAACATGAAATCTATGGTTACCGAAGAAAATAGTTTTGGATTTTCGATTTTAAATTTCATACGAAAATGAAACTTGAACCTATTAAAGAAAAACATATTTTTTTTGCTTTGTTTTAAAGATGTACATGAGACACCTACTCTAAATGAAGAGTGAAGAAAATCTTTTTTGAATTTTTGAAATAAGATTCCCGAACCTAAAATAGGTTGCCTACGTATCTCACTCCCGAGAGAGGAGAATCAGGGGTGCATAGTTCGTCCAGATTGGACAATTAACGATTAACTAACAGATTGATCCTAACTTAAAGGCACAACCAAAGACAAACGAATAAAAATTTTTTGAGTTTTTTTTTTCTTTTAATTAGACACTTCAACTAAACTGACACCAACAATTATGAAGGAAAAAAAAGAAAAAACTTTTTGGTATTTTCATTACATGAAATGTACAAATTTCTACCATTTTTTGCATTTTCTTTTATAAAAACTGCTAAAAAAAAATTTTGAATTATGAATGCATACTAAAGGAGACAAATGAAAAATCTTTTTGATATTTTCGTTTTTGAGAAATGAGTGCAAAAGGTAAAAATCTTTTTTTTTTTGAATTTTTGGATTGTGAAGAACAAAAGCCATAAAGAACACTAAAAGCTACGACACTCTCTTTTTTTTTCTTCTTTTCGACTCACTTCCCTTTTTTTCAACAGTTCTTGCCTACGCACCTTACTTCTAACACATGTTTTCACCAAATCAGTCCGTCAAATGACCCCATTACCCTCAAAGATGCAACATTTAGCACGTAGGGATGCGTTAGAGGTGAGTCTCCTACAAAGGACCAAGTGGGCCCCGCTAGGTCTCAATATGATGCACATAAGCATGACCTAAAGGCTGACCTACGTTGTGGTTTACTAACAAGGCCGTTCGGGTAGTGGCTGCTTTGCTTTCCACCTACTCCATACATCCAACGGCTCCCCCCCCCCTAAAATAAAGGTGACTCAACTAGAGTTCGTGCGCACGACGTGTGCTCCGAGACTTGTTGCGGAAAGAATTGACTCGGGTTATGCAAATGATGTCAGATATAAAGTGGTAACACATAGGATAAATACTATAAACAAAGAGCACGAAAATGCACAAAAGTGAAAACACAAACAAAAATCACAAACAATGCTTATACACTCGTAATGCCAAACAAAGCCTATACGACTCCAAAAAAAGCTCAGATTCTAAAATAGTCCCCAGCAGAGTCGCCAGAGCTGTCACACCCCTTTTTCGACTCCAAAAAAGATATGTATTTTAAGGTTTGTAAGGGTTTTTTATTAAAGTGACAAAATAAAGATTGGTTCCGAATAAAGATTGTTTTTACATTCAAAATCAGAGTCGCCACTTGGCATAATCTGGTGTGCCAAGTCACCATTGAAAAATCCTTTTCGAAACCATTTGACTCTTTAAACCGGTTTATGAACAGAGATTTCGGCTAAGGAATTCTGTTGACCGAGGGGAAGGTGTTAGGCACCCCTCGATCCCGTGGTTCGACCACGGTCGCTTGGTGGAGCTTATCGGCTAATTTGACATTACAAATGTACAAACCACATAAACAGACAAAACAAGCAAACAAATAAATCACAAAAAAATCAAAACAAACAAAAATAATGTTCAGTCCAAATTATACAATCCAAAATAAAAGAGGTGCTGAAATATAAAACCTATTCTATTCTAAACTAATCCTAAACTAAACTCCACCCGACGTTCCGGGCCTTGATCACGAGCCTCCTTTGCGTACATGCTACTTCAGGGCATTCCCCGGATAAATCAATACAAATCCTTCGGGGCATTCCCCGGCCAAATGAGTACAATTTAAACTTTTCGTGCAATAAAGTAGAAAGTACCATTCACGCACATATTCAAACACTCCAATAAATCGTTATTCCTAAATTTGCCTAACCGGCCTACGTTTGCCTACCAAGTTCAACATATCACAATTCTATCATGTTTAACATTATCAATACATCAAAATTAATCAATATTCATTTTCCTCCATTTTTAATCCCCACCTTAATTCATTTTTAACCACGTGATTAACCCATTTCAATACACAATCCACCAATCGAGAATAACGAAAATTCACCAATCATGCTTAGCACATCACACACCCAAATGTCACCAACAGTTCACATCAACAAACAAACCACGGTATCGAATCACACGCAATCACAATCACATAAGAATTAAATAAAAGAGAAGAAATAATTGGACCTTAAATTTGAAGCTTTCAAACTCAATGTTATTCAAATAAAGAGAGTCCGCACCCGGAAACCTCGAGCCGAACCTTAACACCAACAATCCAACTCGACAAATAATGACCCGTTCACCATCACTTTTCACGCCGTCACTGTTCACCGGTACTGTTCACCGGCCAATGTTCACCGGTCACTGTTCACCGGTTACTGGTGTCTACATGGTAAGGTAAACTAAAAATTAATATAATTACATGGGGTTGGACACATGGTAAGGTGAACTAAAAATTAATAAAATTAGACTTCGGGAGGTACAAAATTAGGTGTCTACAAATAGTGATTAGTGAAGTAGGACAAAGCTAGGTGTTTGATATCATTCTGATCTAAAACTATGTTCGTACTTGCACGTGCAGTCGGAGAACAAGAGATTATTACCACATATAAAAGCAGTGTAATGACGAAAATAACCGTTGGATGGCAAGCTGGCAAGACAAAGGTTCAGCTGCTTCCAAGCAGCTTATATATATTAGTAAACACATTGAACAACTTACTTAACTCTTGAAAAATATAAATAAAAATACTGATAAAATGGGGAAACATTGAACAACTTACTTAACTTTTAAAAAAATATAAATAAAAATACTGATAAAATGGGATATTTTCCAACCATAGGCAAAAAAGAAGGGGAAAATTAATTAAATAAACTTATTAGATTGATTATTGCAAGTTATAGCAACTCTTTTTAGTTTTCAAGTTATAGCAACTTTCATTTGAAAAAAATTAAACAAATTATTTTACATATTTTTCGTTTTTTAAAAAAAAAAAACATATCAAAATCATTACAGAAAAAGAAAATATAGATTTAATATAATTAAAATAAAATATTCCTTCCTTAAATATAGATAAACTTAAATAACAATATTCCTTCCTTAAATATAGTTAATAGTAACTAATAGATATCAATCACACCACTATTCTCTCTTTAACCATTGTTCACACCGCTATTCTCTCTTTAACTATTTTTTCTCCATTTTTAAACAATTCGGTTTTTTTTTTCACCTTCATATACATTCGTTTTTTTTTCTATCAGAAATTATTATTTCAATAAAACGTTTTCACAAGTTGTTGTTGTTTCATACAACGTTTGATTATTTTTATTGAGAAAAAACGTTCTATAGTCTGCAAAAAATAAAAAAAACGAGACACACAAATATGAATTGTGCTAATTTGCACTCAATTATGATATATCATGGAGGAAGATGGGATGCCTCAGGTATATCTTGGTTATTAACTTTGATATTTTGCATTAATTTTTTTTCTTTTCTTTTTGAAATATATATTGTCTAATTATTGATTAAGAAAAAGATATTCAGAGAAAAAGTTAATATTATTTTTTATATTTGTTTTTAATTATGTGATGTTGACATGTTGATTATTCACGAGAACGAGGTGAAAAGTCACAAAAAAATGTTGTTCAATCAATTTATAGGTGTATGATTATTGGTTGTCAAATGTTTTCATTCGATTATATTACATTCAGTGACCTATTATGATATTATATTTATTGTTTTAGTAATTTTTTTAATTTTATTGATGTGTGTGTTTTGATAGTATTAAAATATGTTGAATTTATCAAATTTCATATGTTTATCATTTTTTTTATTTTTTTGATGTTTATGTTTTGTGAATTTTGAAATATGAATTTTTTAATTACATATCGTTACCGATTATTGAGTATTAGTTACTTAACATATCTGTATAATATTTGCAGGTAGACCTAAAGTTTTTTCTATAGGTGAAATTATGTATGATGCAAATACCAAGTGTAAAGAATTGCTAAATGAAATAGCAGAACAACTCAAGATCGACATCAACTCAATTCAAATTGGAGATTAAGTTCTTGATTGATAGATTCCCACCAATGATCATACACAATGATACAGGAGTCATGATATATCTAGATCGAAAAAAGACTGTTTTCAATAATCATACATAATGATAAAGTCATGTTAAACTTTTGTTATGTTTTTGCATGATATTTTCAGATATTAAAATATATTTTTGTTGATTTTATAAAAACAATATATGTAGACACCTAATTTTGTCCCTCCCGAAGTCTAATTTTATCCATATTTAGCTCACCTCACCACGTACCCTCACCCATGTGATTATATCCCACAAAAATACAAAAATAATAACTCCCAAACAACCTAACAACCCCTCCCTATTATATTTTAACACCTCACTACCTACTACTCCACGTCATCCCACCATCCTAACCCCTAAACAAAATGTCATTTTTGGTTTCAATTGAAGAAGAGCAACAAGAAAAGTGGGGGGGACCTCTAACAAATTCTCTCCATACCGTCACTCACCAAGACAGACCCACATATACTCCTCTATTCTTTTTTTTTCATTTTGGGGGAAGGAAACAAGACACACTTACAGATCATCTTCTCCATGTTTCTGTCGTATAGACAAGAGAAGATACACACACACCATTGTAGACATACACGCACAGAAGCTCACCGAAAACCATGGTGAAGGACTATCCACTCACTTCACAGTAAAGAGAGGGGGTTTTCTTTTCTTTTTGGGAGCAAGTGAGAGTAGGGAGACGAGAGGGACATAGGCAGGTACAGAGAGAAATACGAAGGGAGAGCGGTGGTCGGAAAACATTACAGATCGACAGAGAATAGTGAAGGGAAAATAGAACAACATCACCGGAGTTCACTGTTCTGGTGAATTGACTCCGATGTCATCCCTTTAACACTCGTTTCTAATCAAAATTGATCCTTCACGATTGGTTCTGTCAAATTACCACCGGAATGGCATCGGAATAAATCATTGAATCCAGCCACGACCACATCCGATCGAGCTCACCGGAGCTCCGGTGAAAACAAAAAACCATCCCATCCAGTCCCGATTTCAGCGAAGTTCGCATTAAATCTGTCGAAACAGTAGCTGTTGGTGTAAAATTGATACAGGTTTGTCTTCTTTGTGTGGTTTTCCAATTTGGGTCAGTCTCGGATTGCTTGACTATTCGATATCGAATTTAGAGTTCGTCGATATGGAATTAGTTTCGATTCGAGGGTGAAATCTGACTTAAAGTTTGAGGTCGAGGTTTGACATTGAGGCTCCGTTGGACGCGGTTCTATTCAGAAAGGTCAATTAATCAATAAAGCCCAATTTGAGGTCCAATTCTATATCTCTTATCTCTCTTTTCGTAAATATTTTTTAATGATGTGCACGAGCTTTGTTTAGTTTGGTTTCGATACGTTTGAATCACCGTAAGTATTCGTTGGTGTTGATTGATTATTTGAGTTGAACATCTGTTTGATGGAGAATTAAGTGATTGCTTAATAGATAATAATTTGGGGGGGAGGGATTGATCTTGATAAAGCGGAATCGGATTAATTTCGGTTAGTTGGTTGAATTAATTAGAAATACTTATTGATTCTGTCGAATATAGTAATACCATGTTTTAGGCCTAGTTGGATAGGCAAATGTTAGGTGCGGGTAGGCAAAAGTTAGAAGTGGTGTGTTGATTGAATGCGTTGAATGTTGAAGTGGGGGATGAAGGGTTTTTGTTTTATCACTTTTGGATCAATTGTACTATTTGGCCGGGGAATGCCCCGAAGTATCTGTTTATATTTATTCACCGGGGAATGCCTCGACGTACTATGTTGGCAAAGGCAGATCGAGAACAAGGCCCGAGGCATCGGGTAAAGCCGAGGAGCGTAGTTAGGATTAGTATAGATTAGATAAGACTTATTTTCGCATTTTTATTTATTTCGGGACTGTATTATTGGACTGGACACTAAATTTTGGATTGTTTTGTTTTGTTATGCTTGCTTGATTGTTTTGTGTGCTTTGTGTGGTTTATACATTCGTAGTGTCAAATTAACCGATATGCTCCACCAAGGGACCGTGATCGAACCATGGGATCGAGGGGTGCCTAACACCTTCACTTCGGTCAACAGAATTCCTTAGCCGGAATCTCTGTTTGCAAACCAGTTTAAAGAGTCAAATGGTTTTGAAAAGAATTTTTCAATGGTGACTTGGCACACCAGATTATGCCAAGTGGCGACTCTGAGTTTTGAATGTAAAAGGTCCTTTTCGAAATAAATTTTCATCTTTGTCACTTTAATAATAAAAACCCTTTCGAACCTAAAATATAATTCTTTCGGAGTGAAAAAGATGTGTGACAGCTCTGGCGACTCTGCTGGGGACTTTTCAGAATTCGAGCTTATTTTGAAGTTGTATTGGCTTTGTTTGGCATTACGAGTGTATAAGCATTATTTGTGATTGTTGTTTGTGTTATTGTTATCACTTTTGTGCAATTTCGTGCTCTTTATTTATAGTATTTATCTTATGTGTTACCGCTTTATATCTGGCAACATGAGTCTACCCCCAGACCTTCTTTCTGCAACAAGTCCGTAGTACACGTGTTGTACACGACCTCTTGTTGAGTCACCCTTATTTTAGGGGGGGAGCCGTCGGTGTTATGGAGTAGGTGGAAAGTAAAGCAGCCACTATCGACCATACGCTCCCTCGAACAGCCTTGTTAGTGAACCCCAACGTAGGTCAGCCTTTAGGTCATGCTTATGTGCATCATATTGAAGACCTAGCAGGGCCCACTTGGTCCTTTGTAGGAGACTCACCTCTAAGGCATCCCTACGTGCTAAATGTTGCATCTTTGAGGGTAACGAGGTCATTTGACAGACTGATTTGGGCAAAAGCATGAGTTAGAAGCAACGTGTGTAGGAAGGAAATTGTTGAAAAAAGAAAGAAAAAAAAGAGTGAAAAAATAAAAGATTTGGTAGTTTTTAGGGTTCTTTATGGCTTTTGGTTTTTCACAATTTCAAAATTCAAAAAAAAAAAATTTTTTTTTTTTTACTTTTTGCGCTCATTTTCCAAAAAATCAAAAACGTTAAAAAGATTTTCCTTTTATTTCTTTAGTAAGTATTCACAATTTAAAAACTCCAAAAATATTTTTCCCTTTCAATAGGAGCTTTGTACATTTTTATATAACGAAAATATCAAAAAGATTTTTTTTCCTTTCATAGTTGTTGATGTTAGTTTCTAATTAAAAATTCAAAAAGATTTTATTCGTCTGTCTTTAGTCGTGTCTCTCAATTCAGGGTTTAGTTTGTCATTTAATCCTTAATTTTCCAATCTAGACGAACTACGCACCCCTGATTCTCCTCTTTTGGGATGTGAGATACGTAGGTAGCCTATTATAGGTTCGGGGATCTTATTTAAAAAATCCAAAAAAGATTTTCTTCACTTTTCATCTAGAGTAGGTGTTTCATACATGTCTTGAAAATAAAAATACAAAAAAAAAAAAATCTTAATAGTCGTAGGTTTTATTTTTGGTTGATCTTATATCAAAAATCCAAAAAAAGATTTTCTTCACTCTTCATTTAGAGTAGGTGTTTCATGTACATCTTTAAAAGAAAACAACAAAAAAAATATTTCCCTTTAATAGGTTCAGGTTTCATTTTTCGCATGAAATTCAAAATCCAAAATCCAAAAATATTTTTTCGGTAATCATAGATTTCATTTTGTACAGAAATCTGAAAAATTCAAAAAAGATTTTCTTCACTCTTACTTAGAGTAGGTGTTTCATATACATCTCTAAAAGAAAACTACAAAAAGATTTTTCTTTTATAGTTTCAAGTTTCATTTTCCTATGAAATTCAAAATCAAAAACTCCGAAAGATTTTTCTTTGGTAATCATAGGTTTCATTTTGTATAAGGATGTTAAGCCTAAAAAAATGCAAAAAAAAAAAAATTCGTCAATTCTTTTGACAAATTTTTATTTTTCTTTTCTTTTTAAAGTTTCAAGAAAAAGAAAAAAAAGAGTTTAATCGGCCATTTTGGCAAGACTTCACGAACTACGCACACCTGATTCTCCTCTCTCAGGGGTGAGATACGTAGGCTCCCTTCTTGGGTTCGGTGACCTTTTCAAAAAAAAAAAAATTGTTGAACTCTAACGCATTTGCTATCTCTTGTCCAGTTAGTTTAAGGTGGTTGGTCTGTGGCATTTTAGCTGGTCCTCCATAATGCTCCAAGTCACAGAGGAAGTTATGGCCAACAAGGATACTGAGTTAGTTGTCACTAATCAGATAGGTTGCTCGGGGAATGAGAATGTAGGAGATAATGAAGAGATTCGGAAATTAAGGCAGCAAATAATAGAAATGCATCGAGCTTGGGCTAATGGGTTGCCTCCTCCTCCAGTTCCCACTGATAATCCAGAATATCTTTCTAGCTTGCCTCCCGTGTCACATGCACAATTTCCCATTTTTGTTGATATGTCACAACATGCATCAGGATCGACTCCGGGCAACAATATCCAACCACTTCCAATGTTCAATTCCTCACTCCTCAATCCAAGACTACCACATACTCGGCTCCAGCTGTTGTTCATGCTTTTGCGGCGCCACCCCCACCTCCTACTTTTGATGTTCATCCACAAGTTGTGTCTCCCTACTCTACAAGAGAACCTTCATTGAATATTTTTAGTGATCAGCATTATGCTCTCGAGCCTACATTTAAGTTGACTGGTCCTTACGATTTCCCTCAACCGCCTGAATTTCCTCCTAACACTGAGAAGCCTGTTATGATAGAAGAACAGGAGGAAATAGCCAAAAAATTGAGAAGTTTAGAACTGACTATGAAAAACTTGCAAGGACTTGGGGGGTACAAAAGTTTCTCATATAAAGATCTGTGCATGTTTCCTGGTGTACATCTTCCTCTTGATTTTAAAATGCCGAAGTTTGAGAAGTATGATGGACATGGCGATCCTGTAGCACATTTGAGACGCTATTGCAACTAGCTAAGGGGCGCTGGAGGGAAGGAAGAATTACTCATGGTATATTTCAGTGAGAGTCTTTCAGGTCTAGCTTATAAATGGTTTGTTGACCAAGACATTGACAAATGGATTAGTTGGGATGACCTAGCTAACGAATTTATGCAACAATTTCAATACAATATGGAGTTGATCCCTGATGAAAAATCCCTAACTAGTATAACAAAGAAAAATACTAAGAGTTTCAGGGAGTATGCGATCAGATGGCGCGAACAAGTTGCTAGAGTAAAACCGCCAATGAAAGAAAGCAAAATAGTGGAGGTGTTTATTCAAGCGCAGGACGAAACATATTATCAACACTTGTTACCTGCATTAGGCAAGCCGTTCATTGAGGTCCTTAAAATGGGGGAGATGATAGAAGAGGGAATTACGACTGGTCGCATTGTGAGTTTTGCAACATTGAAAGCGACTACTCAAGTAATTCAAAAGGGTTCAGGAAGTGTTGGGGAGAAAAAGAATGAGAAAGATGCATCTGCAATTATAGTTGGACAGCAAGAAAGGTCAAGAAGACCAAGTTTATGCCCAGGCTCCACATAATCACTCCCAAAATCCATTATACTCTGTTCCTTCACATCTATATCCAGTGTATAATGCACAACCACATGTTCAACCCTCATCTTACCCACAATAGCATACCCCAATGCCCCAGAGTCATCCTCTAACTCCACAAACATACCAAAACCCTTCTAAGCCAGATTTTCTATCCAAGCCAAATAATGAAATGAGGCAGAAGTCGAGAGATAGCTTCACACCAATTGGAGAGTCATATGCTACTTTATTTTAGAGATTAGTACAGAAGAGGGAATGATCACTCCTCTCCTTGGGCACACCCTTAATCGGCGTTCAAGAAATTTTGATCCTAACGCACGATGTGCGTATCATTCTAAGGCTCAGGGTCATAGTATTGAAGATTGTCGAGATTTTAAAAGAGAAATTGAAAAGATGATTCATGATGGATCAATTATGGTGCAGAACATTGGTAGTGAGGGAAGCTCTAGTCATGCTGATATGCAAACCAGCGGCTAAGTTGTCAGGCTGAGCAATTGAGAATTCACCCATCTCCCTACTAGGAAGAGGTTGGTAGTTTGTTTTGTCTTCTTTTCTGTTTTCCGAATTATTTCAGGGTTGTAGTTCGGGATCTATCTTGTTTTGTCCCTTTGTCGTTTATGTTCAAACCCTTCTATCTTTCATTTTTATTAAATGGAGTGTCCCCTTTTTCTTTATGTTTTAAATTTGTGTTGTTTGTTTGTTTTCTTTACATAGTACATTTTATATTGATTCTTTGTGATATGACATGCTAGGAAAATTTTCAGCCAGATCTTAAAATCCACTTGATCAGGAAGCATTTGATCAGAGAGTTAAAATTAGGAAAATAAAGTAGCTGAGAAAATAGATAGAGTGTTGGGGAATTTGGTGACAAGTTGAAGCCTTTCCTGAAAATTAAGGCACTTATTTTGAGAATCACAAGAATAACTTGGTCATCAATTGAAAGACATGTCTCAATTAGATCAAATAGTGGCCGCGTGAACAGAAAGAAAATCATCTTCACAAAATCATGAGTCATTCAATGTGAGGAATGTGCAACAAAAGTGGAGTTGTATGCCATATAAATGCAGAAGAAATAGTGATGCATAGACTCAGTCAAAGTTAATGTTGTAAAAAATGTCAAAAGATCTTCATCTTTCACTTTCATATTGCATGATATGTACTTGCATTTTCAAAGATTGATATGACGAAGGCATTTCATTCTTTCATCCAAACATCGTGTCATTCTTTGTTTACCCCATTTGAGCTTTAGTCTTATTTTCATTCATACACCTCTTTTGGATTCAATATAGTCAGCAAAGGTCAAAAGAAAAATGTTGAGCAAAACAATAGTCAGAAAAGTTCATAAAAAAAAAAAAGAGAAAAAATATGTCAAAGAAAAAAAGAGAAAAAAAAGTGTGAAGAAAAATAGAGTCGGAAAAAAAAAATCATAATCAAGCAAAATAAGCTGCCAGAACTACGCATGACCTGATTCTCCTCTCTCGAGGGTGAGATACGTAGGTTGCCCTACTTAGGGCTCGGTCCAACCAAATAAACAATTTAGAGTCACCTAGTCAAAAGAAACTGGGGGATAAGTTAATCCTCATTGTTTGAGTCAATTCCAAAATTCGTAAGTCCTAACCCACTTTAAGTGTCGTTTGGTCCTCATGCCATACTTTCTTTCCAACCCTATCAAAAAGCCAAGTTACAACCAAAGAAAGACCTTCAGATAAATCTTTGAGGATGTCCAGGCTAAGTATGCAAAGGATATGATGATGCATCTGGGAACTACTTATCTTCCTCAGTATAAGAAATCAGGAGAGAAATAGAATGAGAGTCTTATTGGTGAAAACCCTTACGGGCACCATAAGGCGATGGTAAGTTGAGAGAAATATAAATGAGAGAGTCTTATTGGTGAAAACCCTCACGTGCACCATAAGGCGATAGTGAGCCGAGATAAAATGAAAGAAGCTTGTTGGCTAAAACCCTTCAAGGCACCACTAGCCGAATGGGGTCTTAAATGCAATTGACCTAAGAAAGCAACTCAGTTTCAAGGCCATTAACTCAACAACAATGGGTAAAAAGTTTGGATGAAAAGATCAAGCTGCTTAATCCAAAATGCATGGCATAATCATTAGTGTTAACTGTCATTTTAAGATGAATTTTTATTTTTTTGTTTTAAAAGGGGACATTCATTGTCTTTTCTTCCTTCTCTTTATTTTAATTTTATCTTTCTTGAGTCAGTTATCAAAACAAAAAATTATCATTCTTTTTTTTCGTTTCTTGTCTTTGAGTCAAGTCCGTGTCAAAACAAGTGAGAAAAGATTTCAAAACTGGCTACCAGCTTCTTTAATTGCACAAAGCAAGATAAAAGCTAGAACATGAAAGAGACATGATTGTGAGCCCAAAAGGGGCATGCAGAAAGTTTTGTCAACAGAGAAGGCGGGGAACTCATGGAAATACCAAGGTTCAAAGGGTTTATTTGAGAAACACGACAAAGCAAAAATACTGTGTTTGTTTCAGAGTCACTCTTAATAAGCTGAGTTTGAGTCAAAGATACAGCAAGTCAATGATATATGCTAATGATTGGAAGCAAAGCTAAATGTGACGGGGGCAGGAGCAATTGCCTCAAAAGCCAAAGCCACAAACTAGCCACCATATTTTTAAACTCACAAGTTTTCTTTGTATATAATAGGAATACATGTTGCATTCAGATCAAGGATTTCAGAGCCTAAACATCAAAGGCCGTAACTTCTCACCTCAACAAATGCAAAAAAGCAAGGTTGTTTCACAGGTTTGGTAATCAAAACCATGGTAAAACTCATAATTCAAGATCTCTAGGAGACGCACTTCCTTGTTTTGGTAATTCAAGCAGCTTTGGTAAGGAGACACGCTTCATTATTTTGATAATTCAAGCAACATTGGTAAGGAAACACACTTCCTTGATTGGGTAATTGGAAGTTTGCTTCTTAGGTAATACACTTCCTAACTTAAGTCTTGATTCCTATAAGACGTACCTTTTAGTCGAGTCATTTACCTTGACTCCTAGAAGATATACCTTTTAGTCGAGTGATCCCCTTTGATTTCTATAAGACGTACCTTTTAGTCGAGCCATTCCCTTTGGCCCCTAGAAGACGTATCTTTTAGTCGAGTCATTTCCTCTGATTTCTATAAGACATACCTTTTAGTCGAGTCATCTCCCTTTGATTCCTATAAGACGTACCTTTTAGTCGAGTCATTCCCTTGAGCCCTATAAGACGTACCTTTTAGTCGATTCATTTTTCTTGACCCTTAGAAGACGTACCTTTTAGTCGAGTCATCTCCCTTTGATTCCTATAAGATGTACCTTTTAGTCGAGTCATCTCCCTTTGATTCCTATAAGACGTACCTTTTAGTCGAGTCATCCCCCTTGATTCCTATAATACGTACCTTTTAGTCGAGTCATCTCCTTTGATTCCTATAAGACGTACCTTTTAGTCGAGTCATTCCCTTTGATTTCTATAAGACGTACCTTTAGTCGAGTCATTTCCTTTGACCCCTAGAAGACGTACCTTTTAGTCGAGTCATTCCCCTGATTCCTAAAAGACGTACCTTTTAGTTGAGTCATTTCCCTTGATTCCTAGAAGATGTACTTTTTAGTTGAGTCATTCCCTTTGATTCCTATAAGACGTACCTTTTAGTCGAGTCATCCCCTTTGATTCCTATAAGACGTACCTTTTAGTCGAGTCATCCCCTTTGACCCCTAGAAGACGTACCTTTTAGTCGAGTCATTTCCCTTGATTCCTATGAGACGTACCTTTTAGTCGAGTCATCCTCCTTTGATTCCTAGAAGACGTATCTTTTAGTCGAGTCATTCCAATTAACTTATAGAAAATGCATTTATTTATTTGAGATAATTTTCTTTTCAGTTTTGATGTGATTTCAAGAGCATGCCCGAAGCACAGGGCGAATAAATGAAAAACCAAGCAATAAGTTGAAGAAATTACAAGTCAGGAACCCCCCTGGAGAATAGGGTGAAGAAATTAAAAGTATAGCAACAAGTTGATGAAATAGCAAGTCAGGAACCCGCCTGGAGAATAGGGTAAAGAAATTGAAAGCATAGCAACAAGTTGATGAAATAGCAAGTCAGGAACCCGCCTGGAGAATAGGGTGAAGAAATTGAAAGGCAAGCAACAAGTTGAAGAAATTGCAAGTCAGGAGCCCGCCTGAAGAATAGGGTGATGAAATAGCAAGTCAAGAGTCAAAGAAGCTGCATAGATAGAGTTTTTGTAATTTTTTTTAAGTTTTAACTTGTAATTTTCATTTTTGATGTAATAACAGAGTCGTGAACCGGAACCTCGATGGGACCTCACTCGACTTTCCAACTCGGTATCGTCCATCTTCTTCCAATCCTTTGAGATATGTGTCAATTGATTCCTTCGTATCTTGGGGAGGTATGATATCCTACGTCAGAACTCGGTTGTCGTTCTTCTTTCTATTTCTTCCTTTGAATAATGGTCGGAACAAAATTTTGTATCGTTGTCTACTTCTTTGTCTGAAAAACACTTCGTGTTTACATTCAAAGGGGGCATGATGTAGACACCTAATTTTGTCCCTCCCGAAGTCTAATTTTATCCATATTTAGCTCACCTCACCACGTACCCTCACCCATGTGATTATATCTCACAAAAATACAAAAATAATAACTCTCTAACAACCTAACAACCCCTCCCTATTATATTTTAACACCTCACTACCTACTACTCCACGTCATCCCACCATCCTAACCCCTTAACAGAATGTCATTTTTGGTTTCAATTGAAGAAAAGCAACAAGAAAAGTGGGGGGGACCACTAACAAATTCTTTCCATACCGTCACTCACCAAGAAAGACCCACATATACTCCTCTATTCTTTTTTTTCATTTTGGGGGGAGGAAACAAGACATACTCACAGATCATCTTCTCCATGTTTCTGTCATATAGACAAGAGAAGATACACACACACCATTGTAGACATACACGCACAGAAGCTCACCGAAAACCATGGTGAAGGACTATCCACTCACTTCACAGTAAAGAGTGGGGGTTTTCTTTTCTTTTTGGGAGCAAGTGAGAGTAGGGAGACGAGAGGGACATAGGCAGGTACAGAGAGAAATACGAAGGGAGAGCGGTGGTCGGAAAATGTTACAGATCGAGAAAGAATAGTGAAGGGAAAATAGAACAACGTCACCGGAGTTCACTGTTTCGGTGAATTGACTCCGGTGCCATCCCTTTAACACTCGTTTCTAATCGAAATTGATCCTTCACGATTGGTTTTGTCAAATTACCACTGGAATGGCATCAGAATAAATCGTTGAATCCAGCCACGACCACATCCGATCGAGCTCACCGAAGCTCCGGTGAAAAAAAAAATCGTCCCATCCTGTCCCGGTTTCAGCGAAGTTCGCATTAAATCTGTCGAAACAGTAGTTGTTGGTGTGAAATTGATACGGGTTTGTCTTCTTTGTGTGGTTTTCCAATTTGGGTCAGTCTCGGATTGCTTGACTATTCGATATCGAATTTAGAGTTCGTCGATATGGAATTAGTTTTGATTCGAGGGTGAAATCTGACTTGAAGTTCGAGGTCGAGGTTTGACATTGAGGCTCCGTTGGACGCGGTTCTATTCGGAAAGGTCAATTAATCAATAAAGCCCAATTTGAGGTCCAATTTTATATCTCTTATCTCTCTTTTCGTATACATTTTTTAATGATGTGCATGAGCTTTGTTTAGTTTGGTTTCGATACGTTTGAATCACCGTAAGTATTCGTTGGTGTTGATTGATTATTTGAGTTGAACGTCTGTTTGATGGAGAATTAAGTGATTGCTTAATAGATAATAATTTGGAGGGGAGGGATTGATCTTGATAAAGCGGAATCGAATTAATTTTGGTTAGCTGGTTGAATTAATTAGAAATACTTATTGATTCTCTCGAATATGGTAATACCATATTTTAGGCCGAGTTGGATAGGAAAATGTTAGGTGCGGGTAGGAAAAAGTTAGAAGTGGTGTGTTGATTGAATGCGTTGAATTTTGAAGTGGGGGATGAAGGGTTTTTGTTTTATCACTTTTGGATCAATTGTACTATTTGGCTGGGGAATGCCCCGAAGTATCTGTATATATTTATTCACCGGGGAATGCCCCGACGTACTATGCTGGCAAAGGCGGATCGAGAACAAGGCCCGAGGCATCGGGTAAAGCCGAGGAGCGTAGTTAGGATTAGTATAGATTAGATAAGACTTATTTTCGCATTTTTATTTATTTCGGGACTGTATAATTGGACTGGACACTAAATTTTGGATTGTTTTATTTTGTTTTGCTTGCTTGATTGTTTTGTGTGCTTTGTGTGGTTTATACATTCGTAGTGTCAAATTAACTGATATGCTCCACCAAGCGACCGTGGTCGAACCATGGGATCGAGGGGTGCCTAACACCTTCCCCTCGGTCAACAGAATCCCTTAGCCAGAATCTCTGTTTGCAAACCAGTTTAAAGAGTCAAATGGTTTTGAAAAGGATTTTTCAATGGTGACTTGGCACACCAGATTATGCCAAGTGGCGAATCTGAGTTTTGAATGTAAAAGGTCCTTTTCGAAATAAATTTTCATCTTTGTCACTTTAATAATAAAAACTCTTTCGAACCTAAAATATAATTCTTTCGGAGTGAAAAAGGGGTGTGACAATATCATCTTTAGATTCAATAACATAAATTTTTGTTTCTGAAATTGTAGACTCTATATGTTATATATAATATATATTGAAAAATATAAGTAGATAACTGCTAATAAAATATTAAAATACATAATTTCAAACATCTGATATCAATTTTAAGATTTAAATAAAAACTTATATCAATTTTAAACCAAAAAAATACTTGATATAAGTAAAATATAGCGGAATACAATTTATATTGCAAAGTATAAGTTCGCAAAAGCAACAATTTTAAGTTATTTTATATCAAATTTATTACAAAAGATCATTCCCATTAAGTAAGAAAAAACAATTACCATTGTATGCAATTTGCAAGAAAAATCATATATTATGTTTTAATGAAACTTGAATAAAAAAAAAAGTAATCTGCAAATTATTAATGTGGTAAAATGAATATACAAGAATAACAAAATCAAGATAATAATTAACAACATAAAAAGATGTTTTGGATATAAAATATCCAGTGATAAAATATCCTATTTGGAGTAGAATCAAATTTTTATTTATCAGACATGACTCAAGAAAAAAAAAATACACTAAATTGAAGAAACTTTAAATCCAAATGAAGAAATGAATGTTGAAAAATCCAACTTCATACACATGAATATGAAAAGAATAGAAAAAAAAAAAGAAAAATAATTTATGAAAATGAAGATAAATTAGTGGTTAATTTTTTTTATCAATAAAGTTGATTTGAAAATTCGGTAAATATTGGACTACTAAGTTAATTAATAAAGTTAAAAAAAAAGTCAAATATCATGTATAAATGTAAAAAAAAAAATATCTTTACTATATTTGATTCCTTAATTTGAGAACAAATTATGAAACTTAATTAACAAAATAAAAAATAAGATATAATGATTGATACCAACAATAACACTTGCCATAATTATCAAAAGCTTTAATGAAGAGTGATAACTATTAAAGGCTATAAATAAGGATATATTTGAATATTAAATATGAAAAAAAAATTATTTAATATTTTAAAAAATAGTTTAAAGAAGATAAATTAGTGGTTGAAAATAACTTTTATCGGTAAAGTTGATTTGAAAATCCTGTAAACATTGGCCTACCAAGTTAATTAATAAAGTTAACAAAAAGTCAAATACCATGTATAAATGTAAAAAAAATATGTTTACCATATTTGATTCCTTAATTTGGGAACAAATTATGAAACTTAATTAACAAAATAACAAAAAGATATAATTGTTGATACCAATAATAACACTTGTCATAATTATCAAAAGATTTAATGAAGAGTGATAACTATTAAAGGATATAAATAAGGATATATTTGAATATTAAATATGAAAAAAATATTTTTTTTAATATTTTAAAAAATAATTTTTTATGAGTAAAAGATCTTGTGTAAATAATAATGATTTTTAAAAAATTTATTGGAAGTTGGTAAAAGGTAAAAGAGCTTACGTCTGATTTTAGCTAAAAATACCCCATAAAACGTGAATATTTTTTGGAATAAAGTTAAAACTATGAAATCAGTTCTTTTTAAAATTTATAATATGTTAAAAAAGGTAAAGATATAAGAATTCTATTAATAATTAAAGACAGTAAAACATGAAAAAGTTTAGAAGCAAGTTAATTATTCAAGTTAATAAAAAGTAAAAAATCAGTTCTTAACTTTAAAAAATATATTTACCATATATGACTCCTTAAATTGTGAACAAACTTTAATAATTAATTATTAAAATAAAAAAAATATTGATACCTTAACTTGTCATAATTATCCAAAGCTTTAATTAAGAGAGATAAATGTTAAATGGTAAATATAAGAAAAAAATATAAATAATAAATATTAAAAAACTGAATTTCGAACAATTAATTAAAATATATTTTTTTCAAAAGTTACTATAGCTTGTAATTATTTCCTTAGTCTGATAATTATTGAAAAGTTATGTTATAACTTGCAATAAACAATCTAATAAGTCTATTTGGGATAATTTTCACAAAAAGAAGTTGAAAATTGGATGTTCTATTATCATTGGGTCATGACTCATGGCCCATGGGCTTCTACACCTCCATTTCACTAGTGCTAGGCTAATTTTCCCAAATATCAAAAGTATACTATTTAGAATTTGTCCTAATTTTAAAAGTTGTGCAAATATGACCCTTGAATAATTGTCCTTCTCATCAACTTTATATTTGATGAGAAAATTTGTTGGTCTATGGTTTAAGTTTACAAACATAATCTCGTTTAATATTTGCATAACTTGTAAAATTTCAAACTATGATTTAACAATTTATATAGATTTTAAAAGATTTTTAGACCATGACCAAAGGTTCATAACTGATCGATCGGTGAAAAGATAGCCGAAGTCGTTGAAAGGCAGCAGGTATTGCTGGGTCGGAAAGAAAGTTGGGTTAGGTTTTCTTCCTTTAGAGAGGCTTATTCTCCTTTTCCATATTTTTAATTGTAGACACGTAATTTTGTTTCTCCAAAAATTATTTTTACCATTTATTTCGTCTTACCACACACCCCACTCCCATTTCATAATTTTTCCACAAAATAACATGTAAAACCAACTCTAAACAAATTTTATCCTTAAAATCCCACATAATTCCAATTCCAATTAACAAATCAATCAATAATAAAAGAACAATAATAAAATGACCAAACTTAAACTTTTAATAATATTACTAATATCATAATATCCATAATTCATTACAATTGCCCACAACGAGTTTTCATATTCTGAAAACGATCAACGATGACATCATTACTTACATTTTTAAATACATCACGCTCTATGTAACATACTAAACAATCATTTAAATATTGATCACCAATACTATTTCGCACTTCATTTTTTATGTGCTTCATGGAAGAGAATGCTCTCTTAACAGTTGCCGTAGCGACGGGTAAAATCAAAGTCAATTTCACAAGTGAATAAGTCTCTACAAGATTTGCCTCAGCTAATGCGTTTGCCAAATCAGATTCGCCTCAACTAATGTTTCAAAACAGGTTGACAAAGCCCTTTTTCAATATAATATTTCCTCACTTCATCTCGTATTCGAGGATCATAATCAGAAATAGGTCTTCTTTCTCCCGGATCGGCTTTATGTGAACCCAAATCGAGGTCAGTTATAAGACAAGAACGATTGACATTGACATTACTAGAACTTGATTGTGAATAATTAACCTTCTTGAAAAAAATTTCCATCTCAATTTCCCAATTACAAAACTAGAACACTTTCTCCTAAATCAAGTTTTATCAAGATACATAGATAATTCCAAATTTGGGTTTCTAGGCTCAGAAAAGAGAAACAAAATATTTTTTCAATATAACTTACGGAGAGCAAACAGAGAGAGAGAGAGAGAGAGCAGCAGCAGGAAACCTCAAGAACAAGAGTCTCAGTCGATGTTTTGATTTGGAATTTGGAAATAGATTTTTTTTTTTATTTGGAAATAGGAATTTGGCTTTGCTTGGTATCAAGTACGCGTTACAATTATTAACAAAGCCAGCTGGTGGGTATCAAGTATGCTTGTTGCAATTATTAATAAAGTCAGTTGGTGCCTTACTTTTTTAATGAAAAATTATTAACAAAAATGGTTTTAAAAAATAATTGCTGCCAGCAAGTTTCGAACACAAGACCTTGGAGCTACAAAACCAACTCTTTGCCACCCGAACCAAACAGTGTCTTGTTATTGTGGGTAGTAGACTAAATTTTTAACTATATTTGTATATATATACAGCTATATATATAGAGTTTCTGTTGAAGTTTGCGAGTGGCATACCACTCCCACGGGCCTTAATAGATCCGCTCCTGATTGAGATTCTCGGGACGACTCTTTATTCTCTTCTTAAGTCAATTGAAAGCTTTTGAGGTCCAATTCTCAACTCTACTCCTTTTATGTTGTGATGTGGTGATATGTTTTGACAGTGTGTTTGAGCAATCTTGATTACCGTGGTTGATTTTGATTGATTGATTCATTTGAATGGAGTAATTGAAGGATTTGAATTCGTTTGGATAAATTTTAACTTTGGGAAGGCGGGAGTTGCGAAAAGAGTTAATACATAAAAATGACCCTAAACTTGACACTAAATTATAACTTTGACCTTAAACCTTGATAGTGCACAAATATGACCTTTAAGTATTCAAAACCTGAACAAATATGACCTCCAATTTTACAACCCCATGCGTGAGTCTCACTCGCGCCTACGTGAAAAGGTAATCCAATCACACGGTGCCACGTCTTTAAAAGGGCTGACTTGGAGAGAGGTCATATTTGTGCAGTTTTGAATAGTTAAAGGTCATATTTGTGCACTGTCAAAGTTTTGCTTTTTGTGTTAAAACGACGTCGTTTTTTTTTTATTATTATTATTGTTATTGTTATTGTTATTATTATTATTATAATAATAATTTTATTATTTATTTATATAGTAGCAACACCTAACTTTTTTTTAATTTTAAAAAAATATTATTATTATTATTATTTTATTTATTTCTATAGCAGCAACACCTAGCTTTTTTTTAATTAAAAAAAAACAGCCACTAGCAAGGATCGAACCCGCACAGTAGGCTGAAGGAAGCACCCAAGAAGAGCAAAAAACACCACTGGGCTATCTAAGTGTCTTGTTTCATGTGGTTCAACATTAATATACGTACATAAATATACATTTTCTATCTTATATATATACAACGTAATTTTTTTACCGAGGGGGTTCGGGTGAACCCCATGGCAACCACGTAGGTCCACCCCTCGTTAATTTAATATACTACTACTATCCTTAATAACATTAATTTAATAACATTTTATTAAAACTATAATTTTTTAATTATTAGTATAGTTTCATCTTTAATTTAATATTTAAATAAATAATATTTAGATATATTATATAACTTAAATTCGTCCCCTGCTTTATAATATATATACATACCCGCTCGATTTTTTCATATTAGGTTGATCCGCCTAATTAATTAATCTTCAATATTTCTCTTTTTCCGCAATGACAAAAGAAATTAGATGCCATTTTCATCTTTGAGCCGAAAATAATAAAAAAATAATAGTGAAGAGTCATTTAAAGGTCATATTTGTGTAGTTTTGAATAGTTAAAGGTCATATTTGTGCACTGTCAAAGTTTAAGATCATATTTATGTATTATGCCCTTAGATTCTAAGCTGGACGCGCCCAGTTTTGCATGTTGAACACGCGTTTTGCCATGCAGGATTGGAGGTCATATTTGTGCAGTTTTGAATAGTTAAAGGTCATATTTGTGCACTGTCAAAGTTATAATTTGGTGTCAAGTTTAGGGTCATTTTTATGTATTAACTCTTGCGAAAATCGATAAAAAGTAAATATTGTGGTATTTTGATTCATTGTTGATGATTGAATTTGATAATATCATGTTTTAAATCGAAATGAATAGGCAAACGATAAGGGCAGGCAAATTTAAGAATTTTGGATTGGTGAATGCTTGAAATTGCGTTGAATGATTTTGTTTTATCGTTGTTGGATCAATTATACCATTTGGCCGGGGAATGCCCCGAGTTATCTGTATTTATTCACCGGGAATGCCCCGAAGTATTATGTACGCAAAGGAGGTTCGTCATCAAGGCTCGAGGCACCGGGTTGAGCGTAGTTTAGGATTAGTGTAGGTTTACATTTCAGTGTCTTTTTATTTCGGGTATGTAATAAATTGGACTGGACATTATTCTTTCGGATTTGCTTTGTTTAGTTAGTTAGTTTGTTTGTTGTTGTGTGTTTATGTGGTTTATACATTCATAATGTCAAATTAACCAATATGCTCCACCAAGCGACCATGGTCGAACCACGGGATTGAGGAGTACCTAACACCTTCTCCTCGGTCAACAAGATTTCTTAACCGGAATCTCTGTTCGTGGATCAGTTTTAAAGAGTCAAAATCATTTTGGAAAAGGATATCCAAGGATGACTTGGCACACCCAATTTATGTCAAGTGGAGACTCTAAGTTCTGAATATAAAAGTCCTTTTCGAAAACAAATCTTCATTTGGTCACTTAATATTAAAAACTTTCAAACTTAAATGCATTGTCTTTTTGGCTAAAAAGGGAGGTGTAACATCAAATATTTACTTTTGTCTTTGTTATTCTGTTATTAGTTCTATTGTTCCAATCCGCTTGTGTTTTAGGAAATTAAATCGAAGTCAATTCATTCATGGATTAACAAAAATGTGCAAAAACTCTATTTGCATATGCCATTTTATGAGTCTTTTTCTTTTTGCGTATGGCCTTTGAGCAGACAAAGTATATGATCAAAGGCACAGACATACAACTTAAAAATCCTGAGCTACTAGGTCTTCCTAAAAGAAAAATTCTCCCGTATCTTTCTCTCAGTGCCATGAGCCAGTGAAAATTTCGTGCAGTGATGTTTAGGGCCATGATGCTAATACTTTTGGGCTTTAGTCCTAGTTCTTAAGGTTGTGCTATACAGTTCATACTACAGGAAATTGCATACCATAGATTCAAATATGGGTGACTTTAGATATTTGATCCCAATAAGAAATATTTTTAAAAAATAATCTTCCTTACTTTTTAAGTATAGTACAAGTATCATTTTGCCCCTCTACACCTCAAATATATTTTTTAAAATTTTCATACTTATTTGTCTCTCAAATTTTATCTTTTATTATTTTCACTTTTTATTTTTTCCTTTAATTTTATTATTCTTTTTTTATTATTTTCATTTTTTTATTTTTTCTTTAATTTTATTATTCTATTTTTATTATTTTCTCTTTTTATTTTTTCCATTAATTTTATTGTTATTTTTTAATTCCTTTGTCTCAACCTTTATTTTTTCTCTCTTTTTTCTTTTTTTCAAACATTATCTATTTCTTTTCTTTTTTAATTCATTTATCTTTAACCTTTATTTTTCTTTTATTTTTGGTTTTTATCAGGGTTTTTTTTCCTTATTTTTCTCAAAATTTATTTTTATTTTTTTATCTTATTTTTATTTTATCAATTTTTTAAATTCTTCGTTTTTTTCTTAATCTTTATTTTTTTTTTTGCCTTTTTTTCTCTCTCTCTTTTTTTATATATTTTTCTATTTTGTTTGATCGTTTTCTTTCTTTTTTTCAGTTCTCTTTTTTCCCTCGTTTTTCTCAAACTTTTTTTTTATTTTTCCTCTCATTTTTATTTTTCTCAATTTTTTTAATTCTTCATTTTTTTCTTCATCTTTATTTTTTTCTTTCCTTTTTTTCTCAATCTTTTTTTTTATTTCTCTAATTTGTTTGATCGTTTTTTTCTTTTTTCTCAACTTCTATTATATTTTGCTAATAAATAAAAAATTGGATAATCTGCAAAGGTATCTTCTTTTTTCACAACAAAACAAATTTAAGGGTATAAATTGTTGTTATGAAGTTCTTTGAAAATTCTTGAGATAAGTCATGTCTCTAATGCGAGAGTTGTAGAATATCTCATACATAAAGACATAATGTGGTAGTGTCAACTCTTCCCGTGGTCATAGTTTATTATTTGAAAGTCCTTGAGCTAAGTCTTGCCTCTAAGGCAAGAGTTATAGAACATTCCATAAATGAAGACATAATGTGGTAGTGTCAACTCTTACCCATGGGGCATAATTTGTAGTTTGAAAGTCTTTGAGCTAAGTCTTGCCTCTAAAGCAAGAGTTGTAGAACATCTCATAAATGAAGACATAACAAGGTAGTGTCAACTCTTGCCCGTGGGGCATAATTTGTAGTTTGAAAGTCCTTGAGCTAAGTCTTGCCTCTAAGGCAATAGTTGTAGAACATCTCATAAATGAAGACATAACGTGATAGAGTTAACTCTTGCCCGTGGGGCATAATTTAATGTTTGAAAGTCCTTGAGCTAATTAAGTCTTGCCTCTAAGACAATAGTTGTAGAACATCTCATAAATGAAGACATAACGTGGTAGAGTCAACTCTTGCCCGTGGGGCATAATTTGTAGTTTGAAAGTCCTCGAGCTAATTAAGTCTTGCCTCTAAGGCAATAGTTGTAGAACATCTCATAAATAAAAACATAACGTGGTAGTGTCAACTCTTGCCCGTGGGACATAATTTGTAGTTTGAAAGTCCTTGAGCTAAGTCTTGCCTCTAAGGCAATAGTTGTAGAACATCTCATAAATGAAAACATAACGTAGTAGAGTCAACTCTTGCCCATGAGACATAATTTGTAGTTTGAAAGTCTTTGAGCTAATTAAGTCTTACCTCTAAGGCAATAATTGTAGAATATCTCATAAATGAAAACATAACGTGGTAAAGTCAATTCTTGTCCGTAAGGCATAATTTGTAGTTTGAAAGTCTTTGAGCCAAGTTTTGCCTCTAGGACAATAGTTGTAGAACATCTCATAAATGAAAATATAATGTGGTAGAGTTAACTCTTGCCCGCGAGGCATAATTTGTAGTTTGAAAGTCCTTGAGTCAAGTCTTGCCTCTAAGGCAATAGTTGTAGAACATCTCATAAATGAAAACATAATGTGGTAGAGTCAACTCTTGCCCGTGGAGCATAATTTGTTGTTTGAAAGTCCTTGAGCTAAGTCTTGCCTCTAAGGAAATAGTTGTAGAACATCTCATAAATGAAAATATAACGTGGTAAAGTCAACTCTTACCCATGGGGCATAATTTGTCGTTTGAGAGTCCTTGAGCTAAGTCTTTCCTCTAAGGCAATAGTTGTAGAACATATCATAAATGAAACATAACGTGGTAGAGTCAACTCTTGCCCGTGGGGTATAATTTATTATTTGAAAGTCCTTGAGGTAAGTCTTTCCTCTAAGAGTTATAAAACATCTCATAAATCAAAATACAATGTGGTAGTGTCGACTCTTGCCCATGAAACATAACTTGTTGTTTGAAAGTCATAAGTCTTGCCTCTACAATGTAGTAGTGTCAACTCTTGCCCATGAAACGTAGCTTATTGTTCGAAAGTCGTAAGCCTTGCCTTTATAATGTGATAGTGTCAACTCTTGCTCACGAGATGTAACTTGAATGGAAGAAATCGAAGAAAAGAACAAAAATAACAAAAATAACAAAAAAAGAAGAAAAATATTAAAAAAACAAAATCAAAGAAAATGTAGAAGTTGAGAGAGAATAGGAAAAAAAATAAAGGTTGATAAAGGAAAAACAATAAATAAAAATAAAGATCGAGAAAAATTTAAAAAGAAAAACAAAAAAAAGTTTTTCATTTTAATAAATGTAGACGTTGAAAGGTGTAAAGAAAAAAAGTAAGGGTTGGAAAAAAAATAAAAAGAACAAAAAAAAAAAAAAAGAGGAAAGAAAAAAAAAAAAAGTTGAGAGGAAAAAGGGAAAAAAGTAAGGGTTGAGAAAATTTAAAAAAAAAAAAAATCAAAGTAAAATTAAAAAGAGAAAAAAAATAAAAGTTGAAAGATATAAATATGGAGTTGTTATCCATTATGAGGATCGTTTATGTAATTTACTCCATTGATCAGGACAATTTTGTCCAAAAGAATATTAATTATTAGGTAAAGGCTATTTTAAGAAAGTTTTTTTATTTGGGGCTAAAATTTGAAAGTCACCTCAATTTGAGTCTATTTTTTAGAAAATTTCAGAAATAGCAACTATAGAGCTTTAATTGCAACTTTTATTGCAATAGTTTCATAATTACGAAAAATAGCAAATTGTATTTTGTATTTAAGTAAACTGTTGCTATACAAATACATATACAAAAAGATTTACTGCCCTTGTTTTACTCAAATTAGTTGAGTTAAATAAGGAATAATTATCTCATCTAATTAAATTCTCATAAATTACTCTTCTTTATATTAGTATATTCCTTTTCCAAATCAAACTCAACTATGAAGATTATTATTTTCATGATCTTCAAAATTTCAAAATACCATTCTCTTATATCTCTAATTTTTTATTTTTATTTTTTTTTTATTTTAATTTCTTTTTTTTATTTTTTATTTCCACTTTATTTTCTCAGTTTTACTTCTCTTTTGTTTTTTCCTTTTTCTTTTTTCGTTTTTTTTCTTTTCTCATATATTTTTTTTGTCTTCTTCTTCCTCTTCTTCTTCTTCTTCCTCCTCCTCCTCCTCCTCCTCTTCCTCCTCTTCTTCCTCCTCCTCCTCCTCCTCCTCCTCCTCCTCCTCCTCCTCCTCCTCCTCCTCCTCCTCCTCCTCTCTCCTCTTCTTCTTCTTCTTCTTCTTCTTCTTCTTCTTCTTCTTCTTCTTCTTCTTTAATTTTTCTTCTTCTTCTTCTTCTTCTTCTTCTTCTTCTTCTTCTTCTTCTTCTTCTTCTTCTTCTTCTTCTTCTTCTTCTTCTTCTTCTTCTTCTTCTTCTTCTTCTTCTTCTTCTTCTTCTTCTTCTTCTTTAATTTTTTTTTCGTTTTTCTTTTTACACTTCCATTTCTAGTTTCTATTTCTCTTTCTTCTTTTTTTTTTCTTTTCTTTTTCTTTTTCACTTCTTTTTTTTTCGAATTTTTAGTTTTATTTTTTGTTTTTTTCTATTTTTTTACCCTTCTATCTTTTAATTTTAAAAGACAAATATGTATATCATATATACATATTCAAAAAATATACAAAATAAATAGACATACAGATCTACATATGTATTTACGGTAAAAAAACATACATATATAGCTACATATTTATTTACAGAAATACATATCTGACTCTCACATGTATATATAAACATATAGGACACAAAATCTCTATAACAAAAACAACAATTATATACATATACATATAGGTAATAAAAAAATACATGATACATATCTTAACAGAAAAAGAAAATAAATAAGTACATATGTTATCCTTTAAAATGACATAGTATGTACAGTTCAAAGACAAATCCAACACCATATAAAATACATATAGCTCTGCATATGTATTTACAGAATACATACCTGATCCTTATGTATATATTCTTATTTTGTATGAGTCACCTTTGTATTTCGCAAATACATATGAAAATATATAGTATAGTTATGTTTGTTATTGTTTCATATGAATATGATATGTATTTCGTAAATACATATGTATGTTTTGTACCGTAAATACATATCTAGATCTGTATGGCTATGTATTTTGTATGTTTTTTCGAATATATGTATGCGATATACATATTTGTCTTTTTAAAATAAAAGTTAGAGATAGAAGAGTAAAAAAGGAAAAAAAAACAAAATATAAAAAGACAAAAAACGACAAAAATAGAAGTGAAAAAGAAAAAAAAAGGAAGAAAGAGAAATAGAAGTATAAAAATAAAAGAAAAAAAGAAACAAAATAAAATAGAAAAAAGAAGAAGAAGAAAACGAAAATAGGAAAAGAAAAAAAAGATACGAGAAGGAAAAAAAAAGAAGAAAAAAAAGAGAAATAGAAGAGAGAAAATAAAGTGGAAAGAAAAAATGAAAACGAAAAAGAAAAAGAAATCAAAATAAAAAAAATAAAATGATAAAAAAATAAGATGAAAAAAACTAACAAGAAAAAAAAAGGTAGAGATATAAGAGCGTGAAAGATAATAATTATGTTTTATTTTGAAATCTTGAAGATTATGGAGATAATTATCTTCAAATATGAAAAAGAAAAAAAAAAAAAAAAAAAAAGGAAAAAGGAAAAAAAGTAGAGAAATAGAAGAGAGAAAATAAAATGAAAATAAAAAAATAAAAAAAAAAATGTTAACAAAATAAGATTAAAAAAAAGAGGGTAAAAGATATGATTATATTTGGAGGAGGTGAAATAGTGAAGTGAAAATAGGAAAATATAAAGTAGTGAAAGTAAAACATGTACTTGCTTAGTTAATGAGTAAAATAATGTTAATCTTGCTATAAACTGTAATTTTACAAAAGTGTTGCTATTTATTATAATTATAATCTTAAGTATATTACTTTATGTAATTTTTCCTTTCAAATACTTAACGAACAGGCCCAAATACGTGCCGCTATATGCAAGGTATACTCTACTTATTTTGTATACATATTTTTCACTCTACGTATCCTTATACATATGTTACTTTACTTCCTTATCTATAATCAGTTCCATACCAAAATTATAGGTTACAATACATACATATTTAAGATATATATTACTTTTATCATATTATATTACTCTCTCCGTCTCAAATTATATGTCATCATTTCCTTTTTAATCCGTCCCAAAATAAGTGTTGTTTTTTCTTATTTGGCAACTTTTTAAAGGCACAATTACCTTTTTACCCTTATTGGTCCCACTTAATTTAAAAAAAAAAGATATTGACACATTTTTTGATAAAGGATAATTTGGTAAACTTTACCAAGTCTTCCCTAATTTCTTAAACTCCGTGTCCGATCAAATGGCGACACATAAAATGAAACGGAGGAAGTACTACTTTACGTCTATTGCCGTATTTTCATCTACCTTAATTTTATAAATGAAATTTTTAGTCGTCATTCACTTACATATATATTTATAATAAGTATATCACTTCTAAATACCGCAGTATATCATGTTCATATATTTTGTATACCTTGTATGCTTCTTTTCTAAAAGAAATTAGTAAGAGTTCTTCACATCATTATTTCTAAGTGGACAATAATATCCCTATATCCTGTGAATTTTAATTGTTAATTGTAACCTAATATTGAATCTAAAATGATTAAATATTTGATGTATACTTTTATCATGGTAGACAAGAGGGAATAATATATAATTGAAGTTCTTCACTTTCTTTACAGATATAATTATAACTAGATAAGCATGCTCGTGCTATGCACGGGCCTAATATTTTGAATTCAAATATAGTTTTATTTGTGTTTAATTTTAGTTGCATTCATTATTTGAACACTAAATTGACATACATACTCATAACAATCATAATATACAAATAAAAAACAGAGTTTTATCCTTTACAAAATAGCAAGCATAAAAAAGGTCATATTGAAATAAGAATAACACAACATAAGTAAAAGAAAACAAAGTTAATTCAATGTTCAGAAACAGCCAATTTAAGACCGAGAATGGAAATCATTCTTTGGCCAATGCTAGATCAAATTTAAAACTTAAATTGAGAGCTTGTACCTCGATTATCAACAATTAGGACAACTGATTTTGTAGATTATTTCTCGGAAATCTTTTTTTCATCTTTTTCTATCTAATGTGATTGTTGTTTTGACAAAAAATTCATATCTATTGCACTTTAAAATATATATTTTTTCTCATCACTAAATAAAGAACCTGCAACGAAAAAGTTGATGATGTAACATAATATTAGTTTTTAAGATATAGCTGCTCCGTAATATTTAATAAACATTTGCATTTATATGATAAAAGTACAAAATCTGTAACAAAATACTAATCAATAGAATAAAGGTTGAGAGATTTCATAATGCAGTCCACCATAAAATATTAATCAATAAAATAAAGATTGAGAGATTTTATAGTACAAAATTCGTAACAAAAACCTCATCAATAGAATAAAGATTTGAGATCTTATTTTCAAATCACACGTCATAGAAGAAGTGTATATCGCGTCCATACAAGTGACATAGATATTCAATCTACATAGGATTAGATAATATTATGGTAGAATAAAGTGAGCTGATGAATAGTATAAATACAGACAATCCTTATTAATATGAACTTCAAGACATATAACTCAAGCACCACTTGAGCAGACATACATGAATAAATAGGTAATATGATGCAGTTATCACTATTAATCTAAAAAAACAACTAAATATCATACATCTCTTTCTCTTCTAATTGGCAGGTCATGTAAACCTTTTTTTAATAATATACTTATTTAACTCATTAAATTTATTTATTCAAAATTATATTCTTATGCTTTTCTTTAGAAAAGTATATTAATTTATTAAGAGGGCATTTTCATACTTAGAAATCTTTTACCATTACTTAAACTTTTTATTTTTCTAAAGTTATTTTCTTGAATTGTTATTCATGTTTTTGGAATCACTTATAAAAGTCACTTTTATTTTTGCTAAGACAATAATATTACTCAATTATCAATACTTACTCAAAAAATCACTAAATACCTCAAAAGTCTCTTCCTCTTCTAATTGGCATGAGTAAACCATCATTTTTAACAACTAATAAATATATTAACTTAGCAAACTCATTAAACCAAAATTATAATCTTAGTTTTGTTTCAAAGGTACATTAATTTATTAAGAAGAATTCTCATTCCTAGGTATTTATATTTTTTAGAGTTATTTTTCTAGATAATCATTCAGGTTTTTATATATAATTGTCTAAAAAAACAATTATTTTCTAAAATATAATATCACTAAATTAAATAAGTTATCTAGAGATTTTAATTTGCATGTAAAATAATATGGTAAATATGTATGACAAAGAATTTCCAAGCATGAAAATTAAATTAATGAATTTTTTAGAAAAAAATAAAGTTATAATTTTGGTTAAATGAGTTTGATGAATTAAATAACTATTATTTTGAAAAATGTGATTTTAATGACATTGCATGCCAATTAAGAGAGAAGAATACTTTTGAGGCATTTAGTATTTTTTTAGGAAATTTGAGGAAAATTCCCAAACTATAGGATAGCTAATTGGTAAATGTCATTAATATTGATCAAAATAACAATATTGCCCTTGGCATAATTAAGCAAGATTTTTTTTTTTTTAAATGACAAATATACTCTTGGTTGTCCCGCTCTTCACTCTTCAATATAATATAGTAAAAAAATAATAAATAAAAGTAAAAAATAATATAATTACTACTAAATAGAATAGAATAGAATAGAATAGAATAGAATAGAATAGAATAGAAATAGAAATAATAGTGGTAATAGTAATATTCCACTACTAATAAAGTAAAGATTTGGTAAAAGACAAATTAGTAGTATTACCAAACTTTTACTTATATATTAGTAGGGAAAAAACTAATAATAGTAGTAATAGTAATAGTAAAATAATAGTAATAATAGTAATAGTAGTAATAGTATGAATAATAAAAAAAAAATAATAATAATAATAATAGCAAGTAGGTACTAAAAGACAAAATAATAATGCCAATGGTCACATTTCTATATAGTAGTAATAGTAATAAGGAGGTAAATGCATGTTCTAGATGATGCAAAGGAATCCAGAGGGTGAATCCTTTGGTAAAATACACTATATATAAAATGTATTTAAAAAAAAAAAGTTATGTATATTTATAGATATCAAACCTCTTTAACATAAGATTAGAAGTTGGCTTATTGGTTGACTGAATTCAAAAATCGCCTTGAGATTTCAAGTTCAAATTTCAACTATTATTATTTTTTCAAACCTTCTTACTGAAAATCCTGAATCTGTTTCCATCGGCAAAATTTATATAGTCAAATCTTAAATCTGCCTCTAACTATACCATCAACGTAGACTTTGCTCAATAGGCTGATCAAAATCAAGCCAAAATGCAATATATGGCTTTGAAAAATTGAATTTTGCAAAGAAGTAATTTGTTTCAAGTTATTATTGAATTTTTGTAGTGCATCTTTTGACAAGTTTAAATCTCATAATTGAGGAAGTTTGAATAAGATTTGAGGTGATTTGAGTAAAATTTCATATTTGAGCTTAAGGATAGGATAAGTTATCCTAGATAACCATTGTTAAAACTTGAGTTTCAATTTTGAAAAGTACTATTTTGGCAAAGGAATAATTTGTTTCAAGTGGACTTTATTGGATTTTGTTGAAGATTTTTTGAGGAGTCCAAATCTCAAATTTGAGGGAGTTTGGAGGAGATTTAAGGGTATTTGGGATAAAATTTTAGATTTAAATTTGAGGTTAATTAAACTTAGAACACTTTAGATTTATGTTTAAAGATCAAATCTATAATAGTGATTAACTCAGTATACATTGAGGTAGTGGCGAAGTCAGAAATTTTACTAAGGAGTTCAAAATAGAAAAAGTGAGCACACGAACTAGCCGGAGGGGGTTCAACATCAACTATATATACATAAAAAATAATTTTAACCACATCTAAATAGTATAATTTTCCACCGAATGAGGTTTGGATGAACCGCCTAACTACAAGGTCGCTCCGCCACTACATTGAGGGCTTGTTTGGCCGAGTGTATTAAAAAGGATAATGTATGCATTAATTTTGTGTATTATCAATATCTTCTATGGTATATTTATTTAGTTTATGTAGGTCTTAGTCATACATTCTATTATGTATTGGGGTGTGTATTACTAATACCTCAAAATTTATGGTATTAGTCATGCAATGAATTCTAATACATGCATTTACATGATTAATTATCCCTCAAAATCTTTTTCACATCCTTTCCACCATATATATGAACGGTATTTTTGTGAAAAAAATATTTTTCTTAGAAAACGATGCAATCTATGTTATTTTTAATACATCAAATCAAATACTGCATAAGAAAAATACAAGCATAACTAACTTAACCATAGCTAACACAAACATTACTAAGGGTCATTTGGTTAGAAAACAAGTTATACCGGAATTAGTTATGTTGTGATAAGTTATGCTGAGATTAATTGTCCTGGAATAAGTTATTCTGGTATTATTTTTTAGTGGTTGTTTGGTTTGTGATACTAAAAATAATATGTAGTGCATTGTTTGTAAAAATATATTATTTGTTTACTAAAATATCCTTCACAATATTTAGCTTAATTATTTTCCTTCATATTAAATTATACAAAAGAAATTTAAAAGTTACTAATTTTTTTTCAAATTTATTAGTTTCTTTTTCCTAAAAATATATGTTAAGAAATTTATGTTGATATTTCTTAAATGTGTATGAAGCTCTAATATTTCATGTTAAATTACTTATTTTGTTCTAAATTTCATAAAATATTGATAATCTCATTTTTTGTAAAAAAAAAATTATCATCAAAAAATATGAAAAAAATACTCTCATTTTTCATTATTTAGTATCATTAATATTTGGAGAGTTAAATTGTATTTTAAAAAAAAATTCAAATATTTTTAGCTAAATATAATTTTTTTTTTTAATAATTAAGCATGTATTAAGTTAGAAAGGGAATGTCAACATACTTTAATAACTTGTTCATGATAAATTTGTTTGGAAAAATGAAAATTTATGTCCATGATTGTCACACTCCTTTTTCGCCTCGACGATCGAGTCGAAGGTTTTTTCCAATTAAAGTGACAGTTTTGAATAGAGATTAATTTATTAACAGAGTCGTCACTTGAAATCGAGTTATGGTGTTCCAAGTTACCTTTTTGAATCCCTAATCAAAAGGAAATGACTCTTTATTGGTCTGCGAAAATAGAAGACCGGGTAAGGAATTATGTTGACCGAGGGAAAGGTGTGAGGCACCCCTCGAGTCCCGTGGTTCTAGCACGGTCGCTTTTCTTGACTTATCTTAACTTATTTTGACAGATTATGTTAGTAGGCCCTAAAATCGTTCATTTTAATGTACCGAGAATATCTGTCTATACCTCTCGCATTAAGCCGATAGAAATTAATTTTAGAAAATCTTTGCCAAGGTGCATAACTACGTCCTTGAATTATTTTTAAACGTCTCAGGAAGATGCGTACGCCGCATTCTTAATCGAGACCAATATATTAAACATGCCTAAAGCTTATCTCGCGTAAAAGGCATTCATCTAGCGTAAAAGGCATTTGCTCTTCTCTATCATATAAGCTCAAGACAATTTTATCTTATCTATTTTTACTCCTCTCTTTTTTTTTTTAATTTTCAACGTGTCTTGAAATAATTCGCAACTTTTCTCGCTCCCTTACAAATATTTTTCTTCTCGTTTATTTTTCTTTAATAGTAACAACAGGTCTTGAATAATTTCGCAACAAACTTATTTTATCCCATATTAATAATTAATTGGGAATCACGTATGGTATAATCGGAATTCAACTAATCAAAAACTATGGAAAAAATAGTTTAATATAATCCCAATTAAACTCAAATAAGAATTTTAATGCCTTACTGACTACATTAAATTAAATTAAAAAAAATAGGTGAGGACTAAATTCATCAGTGGTTCAATAATATTCATTCTAAGAAAAACAAAACACAATCGAAGTCATTGATTTTCCTAGCAATTTTATTCAAATAAAATTAGATCCAACAATATTTTCTTATTTTCCTGTATACATGTTTTCCTTTTTTTCTGTTTCTTGTGTGCGTGTATTTTTTTTATTAATTAATTACATTCTGTTTTGCATGCATGCATGGTTTATGTATTAATTTGCATGTTAACTAAACATAATTTTACACTTTTAATAACTTTAAAAATTATCTCATCTAATGTTTGAAACAAATTTAATTAACATTGATTCAATACAAGAAATAATTATAAATAATGGAGTAGGGCAAAACTTCATATAGATAATAACTACATGTACTAAATTATATAAGAAAACGTTGAGATAATTTCATTCATACTTTAATTCACCATGAAACTTATAAAAATAATAATTCACGAATTGAATAAGAACCTGTGTGATGATTTAAATAAATGTGAGAGTAGAAATGCCGTCAACAGAAACTCGAACAAGACTCCAAACTCAAACTCTTAACTTTTCTCTCTATTTGATTTTTTTTTCAATCTTTTTTTTATTATTCTTGTTTTCTCTCCACTGTTTTCCTTTTTTTGTCTCCCTCTTTTTTTTTTTTTCTTTTTTACAAATGTTGTTCTCTTCCTTCTCTTCTTTTTTTCTTCTAAGTTTCTTTTTGATTTTATTTTTCTTCCGTGTGTTTGCCTTCTTGTTTTTCAAATGTTTTCTCCTCCTCTTTTTAAAAATGTGTTCCTCTCCCCCTTTTTTTTTTTTCTCTCTTTTTGTCCGTGAGTGTTTTTTTTTCTTCTCGTGTGTGTGTGACAATATATAGGGTGTAGGGGGTTGGGAAGTTGAGGGAGGTTGAGAGAAATTAGGGGGTGTTTAGTGTAGTTTTATAGGATAAGATTTAGTATCTTTTTTTTTTTAATAAATAATACAAATAAAAGAATATTAATTTTTATATTTTAAGAAAATACTATAATTTTAAATAATTATAATTAAGGTAATACTAAAACTAGTAGTCTATTTATTTAAAAATAATGAAATATATTTTTGAATTTCTTTTTTTGTATTATTTTTAAAATAAAAAAATAAAAAAAATATTTCAAAATGTAACTTTATTTATTTATTTATTTTTAACTAAAAATTTATTAAAAATGAAATAAGAATTAAAATAATATCAAAGCAAATAAAATATTTAATGCCGATAAATAGGTTAAAACTCGGGGAGGGACAAAAATCACGTGTCTACAATGATAAATTTGTTAGGAAAAATAAAAATTTAAAGTACGATTAATAAACATTTCTACAAAATAGAAAGACAATAAATCTTTGCATCAATTTTGAACTTGATTGTATAAATAGTTTTTATGGTGTCACTATCATTTTTTCATTCCTCATCACTTTTGTAGCATTTAATAAGCTCGTATATTGTTCAAATTTATAAAAATGGATGAAAATTTGTAGAGTAATTAAAATTTAAATTAGGAATAAAATGATAAAAAAAATATAATGCAGGATACCGCGCATAGCGATAGCTTTAGTGCACCGGACTGCCCTTATATATATATATATATATATATATATATATATATATATATGCATGCATGCATGCATGTATGTATGTATGCATGCATGTATACCAGTAAAATCATTTGAAAAAATATTATTAGCTATAGTTTTCAAAAAGGTTTTAAAATAAACTCTGGCTAGATTCTCCATTACTCAAAAAGGTTTTAAAATAAACTCTAGCTAGATTCTCCATTACTCAACATAAAAAATTATTTATTTAATTCATATGATTTTTCTCTTTATTTGTAAGTTTGAATTTTTTACTTTCTCCAAAACATATATAACGATGAATCGTGTAATAGTTAGATTTTTTTTTTTTAGATTTTTAGATAAAAATATTTGAGTAAATTGGTAGAAAAAGTAGAATCAAAATAATGAAAAACTTGTGTAGAAACAAAAAAATATTATACACAAAATTTTGTAATTTAATTTTTCATCTCATCTAAAAATTTAAATTTCATATGATAAGTTTCATATTCATTCACATTAAAATCTAACCTATCTCGTTATACAAATACCTTATATTTTATATTTAAAAAAAAGTAAAGTAATATATATAAAGTGATAATCAAAGAATTTAGGGACCATTTAGTCATTTTATAGTTTATTCCAAGGATAAATTGTGTTGGGATTGTTATCCCACCACATGTGTGGGATAACTTATCCGGGTACTATTTATTAGTCTCGGAATAATTTATCCCGAATATTGGCAACCAAACGATGCATCAAAAAATTTATCCCGGGACTATTATTTTATCCCAAAATTATATGTTTTAGTACCTCACGCCAAACGACCCCATACATTATATTTTATACTCTTATTCTTATACACTCTACCAAACCACACCTAAAGAGCTTGGGCGTATCTTGTATTATAATTGGGAAAAATGTTCAATATATATCCAAACTTTAATGAAATTTGTTGTAACACAACTGAATTTTTTGGGGGATCCTAGATCCCGCTGAACTATTTATTAGTATATTTTAATGACATTTATAGGTTAATAAAAAAAAAATAATGCTAAAAAAAATTAGTATAAATAAATAAAATACGCTAATAAAGAGTTTAAGGGGTCATAAGACTCCAACAAAGTTCTAGGAAAGTCATAGGACCCCCACAAAGTTCAGGTGTGTTACAATAAATTTCGTCAAAGTTTAAATATATTTAAAAGCATTTTTCCGTCATAATTTGTAACATACTCCCTCCGTTTTAAAAAGAATGACCTACCTTTCTTTTTAGTCTATTTAAAAAAGAATGACTATTTCCTTTTTTAAAAATATTTTAAATTCATTTTTTCACATGACATGTTTAAGACCACAAAATTAAATGATATTTTAATATATCTAACATAACTTTAATTTAGGACCACAAAATTTAAAAAAAAAAATTATTTTTTTTATTTTTATATTAAGTTAAGTTAGGTCATTCTTTTTGAATTGAATCGAAGGGAGCTATATATACTAAACAGTCTGGATGTGCTTAGATGACTTTGACATTTTCTTTAGTTAAATTGACACCATATAAATTGCTCACGTGTTTTCATGTGTGGACGTACTATATAAATGTCACACTATGAAAATTATATTATTGATATAATTTGATTAATCGATATATATATTGAAAATTAATATTGAAAAAAATATAAAATCTATTGATAGAAAATCTCGCTCCAAACGTGATTCCTTTAAACGACTACACTGTGGATGTTATTTTACTTTCGTATGAGAAGATAGGTATTTTATTTATAGAAATTCAAAACCTTTTCTTCAAGAAAAAAGTTAGTCAAATATGAAAAAAAAATTATATTTTTTTTAAAAAAGTAAAAATTATTATAATATTATTTTTATTTTCTTTTAATAAAATACTAATACTCAAATCTAATAAGAAAAGAGAGCAAAATCCCTAACAAACATTTTACACCGTATCATAGGCTTATTAGAGTTTGTGATTTTAAGGAATATATATTTGGCAGCTTTGGATTTCTCTTGCCTATGATTTGACACCATACCTTTATTGTTTTAGAGCTTGTGATTTTTAGAAAAATTAGATACTTTTCAAAACATTAAATTTATTTTTTCGATTTCATTAGGTGAAAAATTTAATGTAAATATTTGACTTGCAGCATATTTGGCAGCTTTGAATTTCCTCACCACTAAAATTTATCATAATCTAGTTTTTTCAGAACAGTAAATTTATTTTTTGATTTCATAGGGTGAAAAATTTAATGTAAATACTTGACTTGCAACATATGGGGTAGCTTTGAATTCCATCACACCTAAGATTTGACACAGTAACTTGAGACATCCTTTTTAGAACAGTAAATTTTATTTTTTTGACTTAGTAGTTAAGTTGAAAAATTAATGTAAATATTTGACTTACAACATAACGAAATATATTGCGCTGCAACTCTTACATAACATAATCTTATCCATTTTTCCTCGTACCAAACGAGCCATAATTTAATATATTTAGCGTAATACATGAAGCCCCTTAAATTTGTTCAAAACTTTTATTTTCTACACTTCAATAAGAATTTGTATGGTCGGACCTCTTTATAATATCGCCTCGTTATAACAATATTTCACTATAGCGACTTGATTTCCTCCGAAATTAATATTTTATATTATATTTTACTTTTGTATAACGACATTTCTACCTATAACAGTAATAATGTTTATTATAGCGGTACACTTTTTGTAAAATTATCTCTCTATAACAACATACTCAAATGCTATGTTATAATATTTTGTAAAAATATATTATATACAAAATAAAATACTAAATATATTTTATAATTATCATTATTGCCATGCACACAATAAATTTAATGTGTGAATATCTAATTTAATGAAAAAAATTGTATTTAAATGGTGGACAACAATTATTTCATAATTTCGCGACGAGAAGACGATTAATATTTTTCCTTTTTATATTCATGTTCTTTTTAATTTTGCATATTTTTATTTATAATAGCTAAATTAGATCCGAATGTTGAATGTCACTATATAAATATAACATCTCTTTATAGCAGTCATATAAATTTTGGACAAACACTATTATAGAGAGGTTTGACTCTACTTCGTTTAATGAACATTTGAACTAAGTTCAAATTGTATCTATTGAACGCGCAGTATCTCTCTATTTTTCCTTTCATTTTTATTTCCTTTTCCTTTTACTTTTAATTAGAATTTCTACATTATTTTCATTTACGATTTCATAATGTGTTATATCGTATTTATACT
Source organism: Capsicum pubescens (assembly GCA_030864215.1). Lineage (NCBI taxonomy): Eukaryota > Viridiplantae > Streptophyta > Magnoliopsida > Solanales > Solanaceae > Capsicum > Capsicum pubescens. Next base: position 21,240,610 of record CM061545.1, read on the forward strand.
GTGTTATATTATTTTAATAAATATGATGTATAGATAGATTGCATTATTTCCTTATTATATAGTGTCACACAATAATAATTTGACGAATAAATCTACAAGAAAAATAAAATACGGAAGGTGAAGCTACTATTGAAAAAAATACAGGGTAAATAATAACATATTATTATTAAATAATAAGAAATACAAAATGAGGAATAAAAAAGTATCAATGCGATCACACAAAATCGGCCCTTATATAAAATGAGGCTTTTCGTTGTTACCTAATAATAAGTTTAGTAATACTTACAATAAAATTTAAATAACAATCAAAACAAACACTGTATTTAAACTAACAATACGATATAATACAATAGGTAACAACCATGTTCGTCTGGGACTCGTTTAATATACAAGATAAGGTGTTATATTTCATAATTAATAGTGAAATAAGATTTATATCATGTTTTGCTAGATGCTGAAATAACAAATTGGTGCAAATTACAAGTGTCTATTAGACAATTCTTCCATATATAATTAGGAAAAATAACGTATAAACATACACTTTAACTTACTATATTTACATAAATTTCCATCCTTATAAGTTAATTACAAAATTTTTAACTAATTATATATCTTTGTTGGATGTATCGAGAGGTAATTATGTATCTTTACAAAGGAAAAAATACATCATAGTTGGATGTATTATGTATCTCAACAGATCCAAAATCAGAAAAAATATATCGGAAGCTAATTATGCATCTTTATGAAGGAAAATATGTATCTTCATTGGATATATAGGGAGCTAATTATATATATTTACAAAGGAAAAAATATATCTTCGCTGGACGTATTATGTATGATATCGACAGATCCAAAATAAAAAAAATATATATATCGAGAGCTAATTATGTATCTTAACAAACCCAAACTTGAAATTATGTAAATATCAAAATTTGCTGTAATTAAACTTCAAATTGTCGAGATTTATGTTGGTTTTCCTATAAATAAGCATGCAATGTAACAACAGATGAAATCATTTCCATTTCCTTCACAACAAATTTACAATTCTCAATAAAATGCAAGTCATTAATGCTTCCAGCCAGAGACCTCCTAATTGCCATATTCATCAAATTAAGAGTCCTAATTTGTCTACTCAACAAAAGTTCAAACATCATGAACCCAGTAAGTTTTACTCTTTTCAGATTTGATTTAATTAAATAAAGGGAAAAGGTACGAATATATTCCTGAACTTTGGTAAATGGTACATATATATCTTTCGTCATACTTTAGGTATAAATATACCCTTGCCGCTAATGAGAAAATAAATATATATTCCTGAACTTTGATAAATGGTATAGATATATCTTCCGTCATACTTTAGGTAAAAATATATCCTTGCCGTTAACGAAAAGGTACATATATACTCCTGAACTTTGATAAATGGTACAAATATACCCTCCGTCATACTTTAGGTACAAATATACTCTTGTCGTTAATGAAAAAGTATATATATACCCGTCTCACTAACGACAGGACACGTGTCACAATCTTGTTCATTTGTCCTTTTTAATTTAATAATTCTAATTTAACCCACAAACTGATTCAAATAATAACCCAAACCCGACCCGGTCTAATAGAACATTTAAGATGCGTCTCTATTCACGCATATTCATTTTCTCTTTCTCTTTCTATTAGATCGGATCGAGTTTGGGTTATTATTTGGATCGGATTATGGTTCAAATCAGAATTATTTTGGGATGGGATTGGAATAAATTAAACTAAAAAGGGTCAAATGAACATGATTGTGACACGTGTCCTGCCGTTAGTGAGAAGGGTATATATATACTTTCTCATTAACGACAAGGATATATTTGTACCAAAAGTATGACAGGGGATATATCTGTATCATTTATCAAAGTTCAGGGGTATATTCGTACCCTTTCATTAACGACAAGGATATATTTGTTCCTAAAATATGACGGAGGATATATCTATACCATTAATTAAAGTTCAGAGGTATATTCGTACCTTTTCCGTTAAATAAATTAACTAATTAAAGAAAGAGTTCTAATAAAAAATTCCAATTCATAATAATATAATGAGTCAACTTTATAATCAAGGTAGTCTAAAGTGTTGTGAGTAAAATTTACTTTATTCGATGAGTGACAAAGTTATTTCATGGCAAAGTTTATTTTTCTACTTAATAGTAATAGATTTATTTTAATAACTCCAATTATGATATGATAAAAGAAATCAAATTCAAATAGAGCTTGGTACTTCTATTTTATTGGAACTTGAAGTCACCTTAGTTTTGAAAGGAAATAATTAAATAAATATTTTTAAAAAAAAAAAAAATGCAGGTAATTACACTTTATATAAAGCCTAAAGTTGACATTATATAAACAATATCATTTAAAATAGTCAAATTAATTTTCATAATGTCAAATATAAATTTTCTTTAAAGTCTTTACAAACAAAAGCACTTGTCATGACTTTAGTTCAAAAACAAGATTGGATCATTTTTTCTTATTTTGAAACAACCGTTAGTAACAAGGGTATTTTGAATAATCTCGATAGTTGGATGACAAACTTGATTCAAAAACTTAAGCCAAAAACGTAAAAAGTGAAAAAAATAAATCCATTACTTACCCCCACCTTACAATTAATTACTTACCCCTTGTTACTTTAATAGCAATATATATATAACTAATTATATACTATGGTATTGTTTACTATTTGATACATTTACAGGAAATTGGCTATTCCAAGCTAAAGGCTCAATTGTATATAAACCAATTCATCTCAATTGTGCACCTAATGATACAAGTCATCTAGGTATGAGCATTTCAAATTTTCTAGATTATATTAATATTCTGAAATAAGTTAAACAATTGCCTAAAAAATTGTTTACAAAATAAAAAGTTTATGGAATTAATACATCAAACTATTGACCAAAGTGTTGTTTACAAATGAAGACAAATAAATGGACAACTCGGAAATGTGGTAGAATGGAAGAGATCCTTAGCTATATATTTAACTTGAGAGGTCTCAGATTTAGATACTGATCAAATATATTTAATTAAATTTGTCTTTGCCCAATTTGATAGTTTCAATTCGATACAAATCTGGAGCAACCTGCTTGAGTGCCAGTGAATTTCGAATATCAAATGATTAAATGAAAAAAAATAAAAAATGGCATTATTCATTTCGATACGAATCTAGATCAACATGCGGTGAATTTCGAAAATCAAATTATTAAAAAAAATAGCATTATTCATTTTGACATGCCACAAACTCTTTTCTTAAAAAAACATTAATTTGCAGGTAACGTAAATGAGACAGATTCTGATCATTTATTAAACAACAATGAAGAGAAGAATATTCAGGTATTACGAAATTTAATTCCCTATTAGTTTATTTTCCACATGTTTGTAACAAAATATTCAGATCAGTTTTAATTTATTTGTGTTACCTTTTTTTTAACCCCTAAAAAGAATATCTATTTTTTTTAACAACTCTTTAATTTTAACCTTCTATATAACAGGTTTAAAACCACATAATTAATAGTTCTTTACTTCTTTTTTTTAACCAAACATACCTAAAAGCCTTATCTTGTTTGTTTCCTTTCTATCTTTAAGTGAAATATCAGAGTTTATTACTGAAATGGTCTCTCAATTATCCCAAATTACCGGCTAAAACTTACAACGCACTCGGTGTATACATCAAGCCGACCAATACATGCATGACATTTGTTTGAATTTAAAATTTATGTTACTTAGCCATAATTAACTAACAAGTATTTTACTTAATCTAATCACTTAATCATGGTATTGGTGTATACATCGAGTTCATGTAAATTTTTAGTAAAGCTATGTTTCTTTCGTTTGTAACAGAAAAGTCGCTTAACTATGCTCTCTCAACAGAACAAATACTTATTTTGCCCTCTAATTTGTTAAGTAACACTTTGAATGCTATATTCATAGTTTTCTTTTTAATGCAATAATTAAATAATTTTTATTTTTTTTGGTTATAAACATGACTTTACCATATAATTTCGAATAGTTGAGTGAGGATTGACTCTAAACATCACAAAAAGTACTACTTCATTTGTTAAATGAAATTGTATGAGTAAAGCACCTAGTACCCCTGAATTACGATCAAATTTGCTATGATACATTCCAATTTCACAGGGTTTCTATTATCCTGAATTAAATTTTAGCATATTTTTGTCATCCTTTTTAGCTGATGTGGACCCCATTTTATGTAATTAAAATACCACATCAGCACAAAAAGGTGATAAAAGTATGCTAAAATCGAATTCGGAGGGAGGGGAGGGGGTGGGGGGTTAATAGGACCTTTGTAAATTTAAAGTTTATCGTAGCAGCTTTGGCCATAATTCGGATGGAGTGTATCGTAGCAATTTTGACCATAGTTCGGGGTGATACTGGATGCTTATCTCAAATTATATATACATAAATGCAGATGAAGAATTTGAGTGAAGAGATCAAACATATGTTGAGTTCAATGGGAGATGGAAAGTCAAGTGTATCACCTTATGACACAGCTTGGGTTTCATTTATTCAAGATCATACTAATACTACTAATATTAATGGAATTATTACAAGTAAGAGGCCACTATTTCCATCTTGTCTTCAATGGATTGTAGAAAATCAACTTGTTGATGGTTCATGGGGAGAAGAGCTTGTATTTTGTATATATGATAGGCTCTTGAACACACTAGCATGTGTGGTTGCATTGACCTTATGGAACACTTGCCTTCCCAAAAGAAACAAAGGTGAACTTATAACTATATATATATATATTTGTTCATCAATATAATATCTTGGAAAAGGGACAAATATATCTTTTTAACTTGGCGATTTAGAGCGAATATATATAATCTTTGTTTAAGAAAGTGGGGCATATATATCTTTTTAGTCTGACAAAATGATGCATATATACTTTTGTTGTCTAACAAATGATGCATATATGCACTTTTCATTAATAGAGTGAATTAAGCAAAATCTAAAAAATATTTTTTTTTAATTTCAAAAATATCGGGTGGATTTAAAAAATTACCTCTCTGATTTTTTTTACCCTTACTAAAAAAAAAAATCAATTGCTCTTTTATTCAAACCCGACCCAAACCTATTTTATGACTTAGTAGAAGAGGGATTGTCTTTCTCTTTTTCATTTGGGTCGGATTTGGATAGGGAGGGTTTTAAAATGAGTGATTTAATTTTTTAAAGGCACATGACATTTTTTGGAATTTAAAAATTAGTTTAAATTTTTTTTAATTCTGTTATTATAAGTTTGTTAATGGAACAGGGTAAATATGCGTTATTTATTAGACAATGAGGGTATATATATACACCACTAAAGTATAAATTTATTCACTCTAAATTGCAAAGTTGAGGGATATATTTGTCCCTTCCCTAATGTCTTATATATTATACTTATTTAATGCTGTATATTTTTATACATTGTTTCTTTCTATTTTATTTTAAGTTATATATGACCAGACCTCTCTATAATAATATTTCATATAAACAATCATGTTTTTGTACATGAAACTGATCTTTCATGTATGTTGTCCCATATGTTAAGAATATTTCACTATAGCAACAAAAAAGTACGATCAAAATAAATAAAAATGTTATAAAGAGGTTTGACCGTATAATATTGATATAAAAACAAATTTATGCAATCAGATTATTTATAGGTAAGTTCTATCAAGCATAGGACATTAGGAGTGATTAACTATTAAAAAAATTCATTCTTTTTTTTTAATTTGGGTTGACATGTGCTATTCTTGTTCTTTAGGAGTGATGTTTATCAAAGAGAACTTAAGAAAGCTAGAGACAGGAGAAATTGAAAACATGACTTGTGGATTTGAATTTGTGTTCCCTGCACTACTTGAGAAAGCTCAACAATTGGACATTGACATTCCATATGATGCACTTGTCTTAAAGGATATTTATGCAAGGAGAGAAGTAAAGTTTACAAGGTAAAATTATTACTAGTATTCTTTTGTCATTCTATGAAATTTTTCGAATTAACTTCTTGTCACGTTTAAGAGAAGGTGATCAATTCGGGATTCGACTTTTGACCTCGACCTCGACTACAATCTGAGACCACAAACTCGTGGGATTGGACTTCTGACCTCGATTAGGGAACCAAGTACTTCTGACCTAGGAACTAAGATTTGACCTCGACCCTAGATACAACTCCCAATCTCCATCTAGAATAACCTGATGCTCGATCTCGATCTGAGACTCGGGATCCAACTCCTGATTCCGATCTAGGACGAGACCAAACTCCTGAATCCCTACCCCGACCTAGGATGAGACCCAATTACTAATCTAGTCCCTGGTACCGAGGACCCGAACCCTGATCATATCCTCGATTCAGGACCTGATGCTCAATCCCGAATTGGGACTTGGGACCAGTCTCGAGGTAGGCTAGGGTTGGAGCTCAAGGATTGGGGGTAGGTGGAGGCAAGCAGGTATAGGTGGTTGGATAGTGCAAGGGGGTGGGTTAGCTTGGGAATGCGTGGTGTGTTTTCTGTTAGGGTTTTTGCCTTGATTTTCTTATTATATTTAAGTTTTATTTTTTCTTAGAAGGAAAATAAAAGTTATCATAATTACTTTTACTTTTTCTGAAAGAAAAATATAATTCTTTTCCATAACACAATAGCATCCACAATAACAAAACCTCTTTCTTGGAGGAAAAGTTTTGGACATTTATAAATAGAAGACCCTCCTTCTCATACCATAACACAATAGCATCCACAATATAGTCTTTTAAGATTTTCGTTTAGGGGGAGATTTTCTCTCTTATTAGTTTTATGTTTTTAATATTAGGTTTTATATGTAGGCCAATTGGCCAAATAATATAATAATATTAAGTTTTTTAGCATTGTTTTATGTGTCTTCTGAATTGTCATCACAGTGGTTTGCAACTAATAGCTTCCGCATGACGCCCTCTCGATTTTGAACCCAACAAGTGGTATCAGAGCTTACGGTTTAATGGTCCAATGGTGTGGTGAGATGAGATTAAACAGGTTCAAAGCGGTTTCAAAATCAAGCTGCAATAATTTGGATGATAATGAAGATTTTTGTCGAACTATATGTGGAGAATAAGTTTCAACCATATTTTCAACACGCCTGCTGCTGAATCTTTAAAAATGAAAATAAAATATTACTTTTAAACTAATTTTTAACTATGATATTTTAAACCTTATTTTTAACCATGACAAGCAGCAGTTATGAAGATTATATCAAGAACGAAGTTCATGCACGTGATATGAAGAGAAGACGGAGCAAGTGAAAAAAATCAAGCCAAAAGGGGGAGATTTGTTAGGGTTTTTTCCCTAATTTTCTTACTATATTTAAGTTTTATTTTTTCTTAGAAGGAAATTAAAAGTTACCATAATTACTTTTATTTTTTCTGAAAGAAAAATATAATTCTTTTCCATATTTGGCTAACCTCTTTCTTGGAGGAAAGGTTTTGGACATCTATAAACAGAAGACCCCTCTTCTCATACCATAACACAATAGCATCTGTCACACCCCTTTTTTAACTCTGAAAATAATTGATTTTTAAGTTTCGAAAGGGTTTTTATTATTAAAGTGACAAAATGAAGATTTGTTTCAAAAAAGGATTATTTTTACATTCAAAACTCAGAGTCGCCACTTGGCATAATCCGGTGTGCCAAGTCACCTTTGGAAAATCCTTTTCAAAATAATTTTGACTCTTTTAAACTGATCCGCGAATAGAGATTCCAATTAAGGAATTCTGTTGACCGAGGGGAAGGTGTTAGGCACCCCTCGATCCCGTGATTCGACCACGGTCGCTTGGTGGAGCGTATCGGCTAATTTGACACTACAAATGTATAAACCACACAAAACACCTAAAAATAATCAATCAAACAAATAAAATAAAATCAGTCCAAAAATATAGTGTCCAGTCCAATTATTACAACCCGAAATGAAAAAGGTACTTAAAAGTAAACCTACACTAGCCTACACTAATCCTAAACTACGCTCCAATGCCTTACCCGATGCTTCGGGATTTTATCACGGGCGTCCTCCGAGTACATGATACGTCGGGGCATTTTTCGGTGAATAAATACAAATGTGACCTCGGGACATTCCCCGGCGAATGAATACATTTGATGAAATGTGATAAAAGTGGAGAAATCATTCGACACAGACATTCACACATTCAATGGTATAGAATCCTACGAGTTGCCTAACCCAAAGTCTAAAATTTGCCTATCAATGCTCGGCCTAAAACATGATACTATTAAATTCGACAACATAAACATTTATTCAAATCAAACAAACTAATTAATTAAACCAAGTTAATATTCACTTCTATCAAGTTTTAATCCCACCCCAAATCATTCTCAAGCCTTGTTCTGGCATAACAATTCACGATTATATTTCTGCAATGCTCAATCAATATAATTAGATATCCATTATTCACATCCTGCATAAGATAAAAGAAAATCGAGGCGACAACAATCAACCAAACACAATAGTAAAAATTTACTAAGAATGAGAATAAGATAAAAAAAAATGGACCTTAAATTAGGGCTTTTATTCGACCAACTTGAACTTATTTCAACTACGACAGAAACCTCATGGACCAATGGATCACGTAAACCTCGAACCAACGACGACCTCAACTCGAAACCAATTTGATAATGCTAAAATAGAATAATGACTTTGGGGGGTTTGGTTCGATGATGAAATGGGATGTCGACCTACCAGATTTGCCAAAATTGACATGATGGCGGTGAACTGCTTCGCCGGAACAGTAACGGCGATGATGACGGGTTACTTTGGTGATTGTTTTTCATACCCCATTATTGTTTTCTCTCCGACCCTCACTTCCGGCCAAGCTCCTATCAACCCTTACCAGTTGTCCTCTTCGATTTGCGTGTGGGTGTCGATAGTTTTCGGTGAGCTTTGTATATTTCGGTGAGGGAGGAGTTTGTGTAGTCTATCCCATTTTTTTAGTGAGCTCCCCTTAAAATTATGCGTGTGTATGGTTCTTTAATGGAAACAACTCTGTGTAGTGTCAATGGTGGGTGTTGTTGATCTCATTTGTTTTCTTTCACTGGTTTATGTGTGTGGTCTATGGATGAAGGTTGTCCCTGTTCTCTGTGAGTATGTGATGTATATATTTATGTGGGTGGTGTGTGGTACATGTGAGTGGGGTGTAGGGGTAGGGGTAGGGTAGGTGAGGTGTGAGTTGGTTAGAATAATGTGAAAAATGGCTATTCTTGATTGGTTGAGCTATTAATTGGTTAGGATAGGATTAAAATAAGATAAAATTTGTTAGGGATTATGTTAAAGGTTGTTATTTTTTTTGTATTTTTGTGGGGTATAATCACATGGATGAGGATATGTAGTAAGGTGAGCTAAAAATGGATAAAATTTAATTTTGGGAGGACAAAATTAGGTGTCTACAGCATGACCCCTTTGAATGTAAACACGAAGTATTTTCTGACAAAGAAGTAGACAACGAGACTGAATTTTATCCCGATCATTATTCAAAGAGAATGAAATAAAAGGGAGGAGGGAAATCGAGTCTACACCAGGACATCCTAACTACCCAAGTTATGAAGGAATCAAGTGACGGGTATCTCAAAGGATAAGAAGGAAGATGGACTATGTCGAGTTGTAGAGTCGAGTGAGGTCCCGTCGAGGTTCCGGTCCGCAGCTCTGTTATTACATCAGAAATAAAAATTACAACTTAAAAATAAATAAAATTACAAAAATCCTATCTATGCATCTTTTTTGGACTCTTGACTTGAGTTTCATCACCCTATTCTTCAGGCGGGCTCCTGACTTGCAATTTCTTCAACTTGTTGTTTGGCTTTCAATTTCTTCAACTTGTTGTTTGACTTTTAATCTCTTAACCTTGTTACTTGACTTTCAATTTCATCACCCTGTTCTTCAAGCGGGTTCCTGACTTGCCATTTTTCAACTGTTGACTTTCAATTTTATTCCTCTTGTTGCTTACTTTTCAACTGCTTCACTTTGTTGCTTGATTTTCCATGTAATCGTCTGTTCTTCAGACGGCCTCCTAAAATCACATCAAAACTAAAAAAAAAATTATCCCACACAAAGAAATGCATCTTCTATGAGTTAGTTGGAATGATTCGACTAAAAGGTATGTCTTATAGGAATCAAAGGAGATGACTCGACTAAAAGGTACGTCTTCTAGGGGTCAAGGGGAATGACTCGACTAAAAGATACGTCTTACAGGAATCACAGGAAATGACTCGACTAAAAGGTACGTCTTCTAGGGGTCAAGGGGAATGACTTGACTAAAAGGTACGTCTTATAGGAATCAAAGGAACGACTCGACTAAAAGGTACGTCTTCTAGGGGTCAAGGGGAATGACTCAACTAAAAGCTACGTCTTATAGGAATCAAAGGGAATGACTCGACTAAAAGATACGTCTTATAGGAATCACAGGGAATGACTCGATTAAAAGGTACGTCTTATAGGAATCAAAGGAATAACTCGACTAAAAGGTACGTCTTCTAGGGGTTAAGGGGAATGACTCGACTAAAAGGTACATCTTATAGGAATCAAAGAAACGACGCGACTAAAAGATACGTCTTCTAGGGTTCAAGGGGAATGACTCGACAAAAAGGTACGTCTTATAGGAATCAAAGGGAATGACTCGACTAAAAGGTACGTCTTATAGGAATCACAGGGAATGACTCGACTAAAAGGTGCTTCTTCTAGGGATCAAGGGGAATGACTCGACTAAAAGTTACATCTTATAGGAATCAAAGGGGATGACTCGACTAAAAGGTACGCCTTATAGGAATCAAAGGGGATGACTCGACTAAAAGGTACGTCTTATAGAAATCAAAGGGGGATGAATCGACTAAAAGGTTCGTCTTCTAGGGGTCAAAGGGAATAACTCGACTAACAGGTACGTCTACTAGGAGTCAAAGGAAATGACTCGACTAAAGGTTACGTCTTATAGGAATCAAAGGGTGATGACTCAACTAAAAGATACGTCTTCTAAGGGTCAAAGGGAATGACTTGACTTACAGGTACGTCTCCTAGGAGTCAAAGGGAATGACTCGACTAAAAGGTACGTCTTACAGGAATCAAAGGGTATGACTCGACTAACAAGTACGTTTTATAGAAATCAAAGGGGATGACTCAAGTAAAAAGTACATCTTATAGAAATCAAAAGGAATGACTCGACTAAAAGGTACGTCTTATAGGAATCAAAGGGATGACTCGACTAGCAGGTACATCTCGTAGGAGTGAAGGTTCAATTTAAGAAGTGTATCACCTAGCAAATGAACACTGAAATCCCTGGACAAGAAAGAGTCTCCGAGGAATATAGGATGGTGATTTTTTACCATGATTTGATTATCAAACCTGTGCAGCAACATTGATTCCTGTATTTGTAATAGTGAGGCATTGCAGCCCTTGATATTTACGCTTTGAAGTCCTTGCTTTGAATGTGATATGTTACCTATTTCATCAAATAAAACTTGTGAGTTTAAAACATGGTGGCTGGTTTGTGGCTTTAGTTTTCGCGGAGATCGCCCTTGCCCTCATCATATTTAACCTTGCTTCCAACCATTAGAATATATCATTAACTTGTTGCATCATTGACCCAAACTCAGGTTATTAAGAGTGACTCTGAAACAAATACAGTATTTCTGCTTTGTCATGCTTCATAGATAGACCCTTTGAACCTTGGTTTCCATGAGTTCCCAGACTTGTCTACTGACAAAACTTTTTGCATGCCTTACTTCGGCTCACAATCATGTTTCTTTCATGTGTTGGTCTTTTGTCTTGCTTTGTGCAATTGAAGAAGTTGGTAGCCAGTTTTGAAATATTTTCTCACTTGTTTTGACATGGACTTGACTCAAAGACAAGAGGAAAATGATAATAATTTTTGTTTTATTTGGATAACTGACTCAAGAAAAATAAAAATATAACTAAAGAAAAGAAAAAAAAGACAATGAATGTCCCCATTTGAAACGAAGAAATGAAAAATTTATCTAGAAATGACAGTCAACTCTAATGATTATGCCATGCATTTTGGATTAAGCTGACCGATCTTTCCATCCAAACTTTCACCAATTGTTGTTAAGCTAATGACCCTGAAATTGAGTTACTTCCTTGGTTCAATTGCATTCAGAGACCTCATTCAGCTAGTGACACCTTGAAGGGTTTTCGCCAACAAGCCTCTCTTATTTCTTTCTCTCGGCTCACCATTGCCTTATGGTATCCGTGAGATTTTTTCACTAATGAGTTTCTCTAATTTTCATTTCTCGCAACTCACAGTCGTCTTACAGTGCCTGTCTGGATTTTCACCTATAAGACTCTCTCATTTTTATTTGTCTCAACTCACCATCGTCTTACGGTGCCCGTGAGGATTTTCACCAATAAGACTCTCTCATTTTTATTTCTCTCCTGATTTCTTATGCTGAGGAAGACAAGTAGTTCACAAATGCATCATCATATCCCTTGCATGCTTAGCCTTAACATCCTTAAAGATTGATCTGAAGGTCTTTCTTTGGTTGTAACTTGGCTTTTGGATAGAGTTAGAAAGAAAGGATGGCATGGGGCCCAAACAACACTTGAAGTGGGGTAGGACTTACAATTTTTAGAATCGACTCAAACAATGAGGATTAACTCATGCCCCAGTTTCTTTTGATTGAGCAATTCTAAATTATTTATTTGGTTGGACCGAGCCCAGAGTAGGGCAGCCTACGTATCTCACCCTCGAGAGAAGAAAATCAGGTCATGCGTAGTTCTGGCAGCTTGTTTTGCTCTTGATCTGATTTCATCTCTTATTGACTTTCTCTTTGAAACTTTTCCAACTCTATTTTTCTTGACGCTCTTCTCTTTTCTTTCTTTTTGGACACATATTTTTCTTTTTTTTTTGAAATTTTTCTGACTTTACTGTTTTGCTCGCCACTTTTCTTTTAAGCTTTGCTGACTCTATCTTGATTTCAAAAGAGGTGTACGAAAGAAAATATGACTAAAGCTCAAATGGGGTAAACAAAGGATGACACGATGTTTGGGTAGTAGAATGAAATGCCTTCGTCATATCAATCCTTGAAAATGCAAGTATATATCATACAATATGAAAGTGAAAGATGAAAATCATTTGTGACATCTTTTAAGCATTAACTTTGACTGAGTCTATACGTCACTACTCTTGCACTTTGTTCAACACATCACTCCACTTTTTTTGTACATTCCTCACATCGAATGACTCATACTTTCGTGGAGCTGATTTTTTGTTCCTTTTGATGTAGGATCACACATCCACTATTTGACCAAATTGAGACATCTCTGTCAATGGATGACCAAGTTATTCTTGTGATTCTCAAAATAATTGCCTTAATTTTCAGAAAAAACTTCAACTTGACACCAAATGTCTCAACACTCTACCTATTTTTTTAGATGCTTTTTCTAACTTTAACCCTCTGATTCAAAAGTTCATGCTCAAATTGGATTTTAAGATTTAGCTGAAAATTCCTCAAGCATGTCATATCACTAGAGCCAACATAAAAATGTACTATGTAAAGAAAACAAACAAATGACTTCAAATGAGACAAAACTACAAGGGACACCACATTTCATTGAAAGAAAAAATAGAAGGGTTTAAACAAAGACGACAAAGAAACAAAATAATATAGATCCCGAACTACAACCCTGAAATAATTCGGATAACAGAAAATAAAACAAAACAAACTACCAGACCTCTTTCTAGTAGGGAGAGGGATGACTTCTCAATTGCTCAGTGCGACAACTTAGCCACTGGTTTGTATATCAGCATGACTAGAGCTTCCACCACTGTCAGACACATTTTTTTCAACAAATAAGTTCTGGATCTCCATGCTTGACTCATTACTTCCCACATATCATATCAAGCATTACCGTGTGTGGGTGAAGGATTCTGTGTGACCCTCGTAGTGTCAATGTTTTTCACTACGATCAAATTTTCTTGAATCAGCCTTTCCATTTCAAAGCACTACAACCTTCAACACTGTGACCCGAGGAGCTAGAGAATGAGTGGTGGATGTATTGAGATGTAGCTGACGTGGCATGAATTTCGAGGCATGTTTTGGTGCGTCAATCAAAAATAAGGAACTGACTTTTGCAATTGTAATGGAAAACTCAAGATATTGGCAGGATCAATAGTGGGGAATGGAGTAGAAGGTACCCGCTAGCCCAAGCTCGATACATTTCCATCATTTGTTGTCTTAGTCTCAAATTCTCTTCCATTAAACTCTAATTTTCCTTCCTCTTTGTTTTATCCATGAGGTCACTCATCGTATCCTTGTTGAACACAGCTAAACCTTCTTTAGATTTGGTGTGATGTGGAGGACCAGCTAGGATGCCACAAACCAACCACCTTAAACTAACTGAACAAGAGACAACAAATATGTTAGAGTACAACATTTTCTTCAAAACCTTTTTTTTTTCTTTTTTTCTTTTTAGAAAAGATCACCGAACCCAAGAAGGGCACCTACGTATCTCACTCTCGAGAGAGGAGAATCAGGTGTGCGTAGTTCGTGATGTTTTGCCAAAGTGGTCAATTAAACTCTTTTTCTTGAAATTTTAAGAAGAAAAGAAAAATGACAAATTGTCAAAAGAATAGACGAAAATCTTTTTTTGAATTTTTCAGCTTTAATAACCTATAAAAAATGAAACCTATGATTACCAAAGAAACTCTTTTTGGGTTTTCAATTTTGCACTTCATACGAAAATGAAACTTGAACCTATTAAAGGAAAATCTTTTGTAGTTTTCTTTTATTGATGCATATGACACCTACTCTAAATGAAGAGTGAAAAAAATATTTTTGGATTTTTGAAATAAGATCAACCAAAAATGACACCTACGACTATTGAGAAATTTTTATTTTTTTTGTATTTTTCTTTTCAAGACATGTATGAAACACCTACTCTAAATGAAGAGTGAAGAAAATCTTTTTAAATTTTTTAAATAAGATCTCCGAGCCTATAATAGGCTGTCTACGTATCTCACTCTTGAGAGAGGAGAATCAGGGGTGCGTAGTTCGTCCAGATTGGACAATTAAAGATTAAATAACCAACTGCACTCCGGCATGAGAGACACGACCAAAGACAGACGATGAAAAATTCAATAAAATCTTTTGTTTTTTTTTTAATTTGACACTTCACATAAAACTGACACCAACAACTATGAAAGAGAAAATCTTTATGGTATTTTCGTTATATGAAATGTACAAAACTTCTGCCATCTTTTTTAAAATTTTTCTTTTATAAAAAACTCCTAAAAAATATTTTTTTGGGAATTTTTGAATTATGAATGCATGCTAAAGGAGATAAAGGGAAAATCTTTTTTTCTTTTTGCGTGAAAAAGGTAAGAAAATCTTTTTGAGTTTTTGGATTGTGAAAAAATAAAAGTCATAAAGAACTCTAAAAAAAACTACGAAACTCTTTTTTTTTATCACTCCTTTTTTATCAAACTTTCCATGCCTACACACCTTTCTTTAATTCTAGCACATGTTTTCCCCAAAATCAATTTGTCAAAATGACCACGTTACCCTCAAAGATGCAACATTTAGCACATAGGGATGTTGTAGAGGTAAGTCTCCTACAAAGGACCAAATAGGCCCTACTAGGTCTCAATATGATGCACATAAGTATGATCTAAAGGCTGACCTACGTTGGGGTTCACTAACAAGGCTGTTCGGGGAAGCGTATGGTCGATAGTGGCTGCTTTGCTTTCCACCTACTCCATACCAGCCAACGGCTCCCCCTACTAAAATAAGGGTGACTCAACGATAGGTCGTGTACACAACGTGTACTACAGAACTTGTTGCAGAAAAAATTGACTCGGGTTATGCACATGAGGCCAGATATAAAGCGGTAACACATAAGAGAAAAACTGTAAACAAAAAGCACGTAGGTAATCAGCAATGATAAAATAAACAACAAACGCTAACACAAACAATGTTTACACACCCATAATGTCAAACAAAGCCGATACAACTCCAAAAGATAAGCTCTAATTCTGAAAGGTCCCCAGCAGAGTCGACAGAGCTGTCACACCCCTTTTTTAACTCCGAAAATAATTATTTAAGTTTTGAAAGGGTTATTATTATTAAAGTGACAAAATGAAGATTTGTTTCAAAAAAAGGATTATCTTTACATTCAAAACTCAGAGTTGCCACTTGGCATAATCCGGTGTGCCAAGTCACCTTTGGAAAATCCTTTTCAAAACAATTTTGACTCTTTTAAACTGATCCGCGAACAGAGATTCCGATTAAGGAATTCTGTTGACCGGGGGAAGGTGTTAGGCACCTCTCGATCCCGTGGTTCGACCACGGTCTCTTGGTGGAGCGTATCGGCTAATTTGACACTACGAATGTATAAACCACACAAAACATGTGAAAATAATCAATCAAACAAATAAAATAAAACCAGTCCAAAAATATAGTATCCAGTCCAATTATTACAACCCAAAATGAAAAAGGTACTTAAAAGTAAACCTACGCTAACCTACACTAATCCTAAACTACGCTCCAATGCCTTACCCGATGCTTCGGAACTTCATCACGGGCGTCCTCCGAGTACATGATACGTCGGAGCATTCTCCGGTGAATAAATACAAATGTGACCTCGGGACATTCCCGGTGAATGAATACATTTGTTGAAATGTGATATAAGTGGAGAAATCATTCAACACAGACATTCACACATTCAATGGTATAGAATCCTACGAGTTGCCTAACCCAAAGTCTAAAATTTGCCTATCAATGCTCAGCCTAAAACATGATACTATTAAATTCGACAACATAAACGTTCATTCAAATCAAACAAACTAATTAATTAAACCAAGTTAATATTCACTTATATCAAGTTTTAATCCTACCCCAAATCATTCTCAAGCCATGTTTCGGCATAACAATTCACGATGATATTTCAGCAATGCTCAATCAATATAATTCGACATCCATCATTCACATCACGCATAAGATAAAAGAAAATCGAGGCGACAACAATCAACCACTCACAAGAGTAAAAAATTACTAAGAATGAGAATAAGATAAAGAAATGGACCTTAAATTAGGGCTTTTATTTGACCAACTTGAACTGATTTCAACTACAACAGTAACCTCGTGGACCGATAATCACGCAAACCTCGAACCAACGATGACCACAACTCGAAACCAATTTGATAATGCTAAAACAGAACAATGACTTTGGGGGGGTTGGTTCGATGATGAAATGGAATGTCGACCTACCAGATTTGCCAAAATTGACGTGATGGCCGTGAACTGCTTCGCCGGAACAGTAACGGCGATGATGACGGGTTACTTTGGTGATTGTTTTTCGTACCCCACTACTGTTTTCTCTCTGACCCTCACTTCCGATCAAGATTCGATCAACCCCTATCCGTTGTCCTCTTCGATTTGTGTGTGGGTGTCGATAGTTTCCCGTGAACTATGTATATTCCGGTGAGGGAGGCGTCTGTGTAGTCTATCCCATTTTTTTAGTGTGCTCTCCTTAAAATTATGTGTGTGTATGGTTCTTTAATGGAAGCAGCTCTGTGTAGTGTCAATAGTGGGTGTTGTTGTTCTCCTTTGTTTTCTTCACTGGTTTGTATGTGTGGTCTATGGATGAAGGTCGTCCCTGTTCTCTGTGAGTGTGTGATGTATATTTCTGTGGGTGGTGTGTGGGACATGTGAGTGGGGTGAAGGGGTAGGGGTAGGGTAGGTAAGGTGTGAGTTGGTTAGAATAATGTGAAAAATGGCTATTCTTGATTGGTTGAGCTATTAATTGGTTAGGATAGGATTAAAACAAGATAAAATTTGTTAGGGATTATGTTAAAGGTTGTTATTTTTTTTGTATTTTTGTGGGGTATAGTCACATGGATGAGGGTATGTAGTAAGGTGAGCTAAAAATGGATAAAATTCAATTTTGGGAGGACAAAATTAGGCGTCTACAGCATCCACAATGTAGTCTTTTAAGATTTTCATTTCGGGAGAGATTTTCTCTCTTATTAGTTTTATGTTTTTAATATTAGGTTTTATATGTAGGCCAAATAATATTATAATATTAAGTTTTTTTTATATTGTTTTATGTGTCTTCTGAATTGTCACCACAATGGTTTGCAACTAATAGCTTCTGCATGACGCCCTCTCGATTTCAAACCCAACATTTTCATTGATCTTTTTTTAAAAAAAAAAATAGAGGTAGGGAAAGGAGTAATGAGGAAGAATCTTCACCAACAAGGTTTGAGAGTTCCGATAGCCAATCAATTGAACTACTAACATATTTTTATTTATAAAAGTGAGAGGGTCTATTGGCAGATCATATGCTCCATACTCTGAATTTATTCATACATTTATAAATTTGCAGAATTCCTAAAGATGTCATCCATACCATTCCAACAACAATGTTGTTTTCATTAGAAGGATTAAGGAACTTGGACTGGCCAAGGCTTTTGAAGCTTCAAATGGAGGATGGCTCATTCTTAACATGTCCTTCATCTACTGCCATTGCATTTATGGAAACAAATGATGATAAGTGCTTCAAATTTCTTAAAAATGTTGTTGAAAAGTGCAATGGAGGAGGTACAATATTTTTTTTGGCTAAATTAATTTATACATACTATTTATTTATTTTTGAAAAAAATACATAAAGTAGCATACTTAAGTATTAAATTACAAAAAATAATAACACTTTTATCAAATTACATTTTGTAGCATATTATTTGTATGTATTTGTATTTTTGTAGCAACAGTTTGCAAAAATACAAAATACATATCGAACATAAGCGCAGTAAGAATCATATGTATTTGTATTTTTGTAGCAACAGTTTGCAAAAATACAAAATACAACTTGCTATATTATGTAATTATGAAACTGTTGCTATAAAACTCATAATTAAGGGGACAAGTATGTTATTTCTGAATTTTGCTCTTTTTTTTTTGTGCGTGCATACTACAATCACAATAATATATTCAGTGAAATTTCACAAAATGAGATTGGAGAGGGTGAAATGTACGCAAACGGTACCACAACCTCATAGAGGTAAAGAGGTTGCTTCCGAAAGAGCCTCGGCGTAACTGAAGCAAATTAAAGTAGTAGTATATGTTATACCTGATTATATAAAAAAAACATTGCACTATTACTGTATTTAACTCTCATCATTTGAATTTCTTTTCTTTTTTAATCCATTTAGAAAAGAATGTCTCCTTCTTTTTCTGCACAACTTTTAAGTTATAATTTATTTATTTTAAATGACATGTTTAAAACTATAAGATTGAAGGGTATACTTAAACATTCTAAATATATTTAATTTAAAATTATATGATTTTTTTTTTATATATTTTCTTAAACTTCGTATCAAATAACTATGAAAACAATATATACAAATTGAAAAGGAGGGATTTCAATTTTTATAATTTTACGTTGTTCAAAAAGGTCTGCTCTAATTTAAAAGGGTTTAAATTTTTATTTTTTTGTTGAAAAATGAGTGAAAGTTGAGTGATTTTATGATTAGAACAAGTTTGATAATTTTACCAATAACTATACCATAAACTAAGTGACCTTCTTTTACACTATAAGCTCATAAAACAACTCATCTTTTAATGTACCACTAACAAGGGTGGTGGAATGACTGATGTTTCTTCATTTTTAATCAAATAGCTTAGGTTCAAACTCTATAAATATGAATAATCCTGACATTAATGTATATATCTAAAATTTGTGTACTCTTCAATAAAAATTCAAATTTTGTTAGAAGACTATTTTACCCTAAATCTCGACTATTTAAAGGGTAACATGTTCCCTAAAACAGGCATCTTGAATATCCCATAAGTTGATGGGTATTCGTAAAAAGATCGGGATCTCCAATATCCCACAAAATCATGGGATATTCATAAAGAGATCATCCTATGTTCGAGAATAAGCCACTAAAGGCCCTCGAATTACGGAGAAAATCAAGAGAGAAGAATCAAGGGAGGAACAGATTTGTAACCACAATCGTTTATCAATAAAAAATTCTTGTTTCTTCATATTTTTATTTGTGGTTAAAATTTATTTTTCATGAATTTAAATTATGTTGCAAACAAATTGGCACGCCCAGTGAAACCAAATGAGCAAAATGATGACATCAAATGAGCTGAAATATTCTCCGATCGAAAAGTTATGTATGGCATTAGCTTTCTCTATCCAAAATATGAAACACTACTTTCAAGCTCACATTGTTCGTCTTGTGTCCAAGGCAAATCCCATCAAGTTTGTGATGTCGAAATCAGTCCTCAGTGACCGACTTGCAAGGTGGTACCTCCAATTTCAGCAGTTTGAGATCATGTACATCCCCAAAAGGCTGTAAAAAGACAAGCATTGGCTAACTTCTTGGCAGATCACCCAATACCTGATGATTGGGAACTGAGCGATGAACAATCTGATGAAGATGCAATGGATGTTGAAGTTAGATCCCTATGGAAGATGTACTTTGATGGTGCTGCACATCGAGACGGAGCTGGTGCTGGCGTAGTGTTTGTCACTCCACAAGAAGAGGTCATCCCCTACTCTTTTACCTTGACGAATCATTGCTCCAATAATGTTGTTGAGTATCGAACGCTCATACTCGGGGTAAAGATGGTTGTCGACATGAAGCAACTGCAATTACAAGTTTTTGGTGACTCCCAATTGGTGATAAAACAATTGTTGGGAAGTTATGAAGTCAGGAAGCCTGAGTTAAGACCATATCATGATTATGCACAGAAGTTGATGGGATGGCTTGGACAAGTAACCCTCCATCATATACTAAGGAAAGAAAATAAGCAAGCTGATGCTCTAGCTGTTTTGGCCTTAACTCTAACTCTACCAAATCAGACACGAGTTACTATCCGCCAAGAATAGGTAATACCACCATCAAATGAGGATGAGGACATAAAAGGTAAGGTTGAATACCTCGTCGCCGTTTCCGAAGCTTTAAAGGAAGATTGGCGACAACCTATCATCGACTACTTGTGTTATGGGATACTTCTAGAAGATCCAAGGAGAAAGACTGACATTCGTCGTCGTGCACCTCGCTTCCTTTACTACAAAGACACAATATACCGAAGATCATTTGAAGGAGTACTCTTACGGTGTTTGGCAGATGAAGAAACAATCCAAGCCTTGCAAGAAACGCACTCGGGAGTTTGTGGATCACATCAGTCTGGGCCGAAGCTCCATTTTCACATAAAAGGATGAGATATTATTGGCCAACGATGGTGAAAGATTGTTTGGACTATGCTAGAAGATGCAAAGCTTGCCAATTCCATGCAAATTTCATATATCAACCTCCAGAGGTACTACATCCAACTGTAGCATCTTGGCCATTCAATGCTTGGGGAATGGATATTGTTGGTCCACTACCAAAATCTTCTGGTGGACACCTATACATCTTGGCCGCGATAGATTACTTCTCGAAATGGGCTGAAGTTGTTGCTCTCAAGGAAGTAAAGAAAGAAAATATTGCAAACTTCATCCGAGTGAATATCGTCTTCTGCTTTGAAATTCCTCAGTATATAATAACTGACAATGGAAAGTCATTTGATAATAAGCTGATGAACAAAATCTGCGATCTCTTTGGTTTCAAGCAGCGCAAGTCTTCTATGTACCATGCTGCTGCCAATGGTCTAGACGAAGCGTTCAATAAGACTTTATGCAACTTGCTGAAGAAAGTCGTCTCCAAATCCAAACGAGACTGGCATGAGCGAATGGAAGAAACTTTATGGGCATATAGGACAACTTACCGTACACCGACGCAAGCAACTCCATACTCACTTGCTTTTGGAGTTGAAGCAGTCCTGCCACTTGAGCGTCAAATACCTTCTTTGAGACTGGCTATTCAAGAAGGGCTCACCGATGAAGAAAATGCTAAGTTGCATCTTGCGGAGTTAAAAGCTCTTGATGAGAAGAGGCTGGAGACTCAACAAAATCTTAAATTTTACCAAGCCCGGCTATCTTGTTCTTTCAACAAAAGGTTTTACTTGAGGTGCTTCCAAGTTGGAGATCAAGTCCTTGCAGTAAGAAAACCCATTATCACTACTCGTAAGTCTGGGGGCAAATTCACCCCGAAGTGGGATGGATCATATGTTGTACAAGAGGCATATTCAAATGGTGCTTACAAGCTTATCGATGCAGATGGCGTGAGGATTGGCCCCATCAATGCCAAGTTCTTGAAGAAGTACTATCCTTGAAGAAAGATGACACTCCTGGCCCGCAAGAGTATAAACTGTGAATGGCTAAAAAAAAAACACTCACCCCAGAACTACGTTATGACTTGATCCTCTTCATTGAGGTACGTAGGCGCTTGGAATTTTATTCTGAGTTCAGTTACATGAGTGTCAAAAAAAATACATGTCCCTTCTTGATCCACCGTATGAAAGTCGAGCTTGCATGCATCTTGATTAAGTCTTAGACTTATGACAAATACTTTTGGCTCAATGGGGGCAAACCACCAAGAAGAAAAAAAGTTCTTTCAATAGGATTTGGAATACCTAAAGCTTGCAGTTTGGAGCACAAATTCTCCAACCACAAGTTGAAGGCCTTGATATTTAAGGCTTCCAAACCAAGGTCTCAAGTCTAAACCGGTTATGAGAAAAAGACGAAGCCAATAGTCAATAAATTTGAAGAGAAATCCAGAGTTTAGAAGCATATCAAAATAAACAAGGAATTCTTGAAGTTGAAATTCAAAAGGAATATTAAGGGAAGTGCAATAGAGTTTCTATTACAACTAATAGATCCAACTACTTAATGAAAGGCTAAAATAAAGCGACAAAAGAGTTTGAAGAAAAAGAAATCTCCTAAGTCTAATCTAGACATAACTTGTAATCGATTAAGTCTTGGCGCATAGCTTCCAGACGCTCTTTCATCGGATCTACACCATTTGATAAGTCTGCGTCAAAGCTTGCATCGAATTCCTTGTCTGCAATAGAAGACTCTAGCTTTTCTTCTTTGGCTTCATTCTCGGCTTCCTCTAAAAGATACTCCAAATCTTGTGCCTTTCTACACAATTCTTTTATCTTCTTCTTCTTCATGTTTTGTAGTGATTGTCGAATAGAGGATGTTGCTTTAACCTTCTCGTCTTCTTCAAGCATGACATATGTGAGATGTTCCCCTGCTACATAAAATAATTCTTCTCTTACGGCTTCCTCATTCATGTCATGAAGCATCGATCGTGCTTGGTCATATGAAGTAGCAAGGTCAAAGAAGTCGTGCAACAACTTTCTCAATGGAAAAATATCCACATCCTTACAATCCATCTCCTTGATGATTACCTGGACTTCATCTTTAAGGGAAGAAGCGCAATCAACATTGTACTTTGAAAGCTTACCTTGAATTACGGTCCAAAAAGAGGAGATATAGTTTTTCTGAGCATCTAGGACGACCTTCTTTCCATCAAACACCGACATAACAGCTAATGGGGGCAAATATTCCTTTAAAGAGGCATCTCCAGTATCCCACAAATTCACGAGATATTCACAAAGAGATTAAAAATCTGAAAAGTCTCAATAAATTCATGGGTTATTCATAAAGATCAAAACCATCTCTTCTTGATAATCAAATAAATCAAGAAGAGAAACCCTTCTTTTATGGAGATCTACATAACTATGTTCGAGAAATACACCACTAACGGCCCTCGAATTATTGAGAAAATCATGAGAGATCAATCAAGGGAGGAACAGAATTGTAACCATATTCGTTATTAATAAAATGTTCTTGTTTCCTCATATATTATTTGTGATTGTAATTTATTATTCATCACTGTAAAATTTATTGCAAACAAATTGGCACACCCAGTGGGACCAAATCTGCCCTTCATCTCTTCTCTCATAAATTATAAATCAGATCTACAAATCTGGAGCCACCGCATAAAGATGGAAACTCTATTGGTACTTCAAGACTCGTCATCAAATCTACACTTCGACAAGCCTTGAAGTAGGGGGCATTTGTAGACATCTAAAATTTGTGGACTCTTCAATAAGAATTCAAATTCTGTTAGAGTTCTAGAAGACTACTTTACCCTAAATCTCGCCTATTTAAAGGGTAATATGCTCCCTGAAACAGGCATCTTGAATATCCCATAAGATGATGGGTATTCGTAAAAAGATCGGGATCTCCAATATCCCACAAAATCATGGGATATTCATAAAGAGATCATCCTATGTTCGAGAATAAGCCACTAACGGCCCTCGAATTACGAAGAAAATCAAGAGAGAAGAATCAAGGGAGGAACAGATTTGTAACCACAATCGTTTATCAATAAAAATTCTTGTTTCTTCATATTTTTGTTTGTGGTTAAAATTTATTTTCCATGAATTTAAATTATGTTGCAAACAATTAAATTTCGAATATCAAATAATTATATGTATAATTAATATTCTTTTAATGCAAGTGTAACAATAGATGACAAATTATAAATAAACTAATCAACCTTTTTCTTGTATACGTTTAGTGCCAGGTAGTTACCCAACTGATATACAAGCACGTCTTTGGGCAATTGATCGATTACAACGCCTAGGAATCTCTTATTATTTTGTGAAAGAAATAAAGAGCCTTTTAGATCATGTGTTCAGGTAAAAAAAAAATAAAAAAATTATGGTACATGATTATAATAACATAAGGCATGAATTTATTTGATGATCATAGGTTCTGATTTATATTGATACTTGACATGAAATATGATCTTGCTAGACATGGGGG
Source organism: Capsicum pubescens (assembly GCA_030864215.1). Classification (NCBI taxonomy): domain Eukaryota; kingdom Viridiplantae; phylum Streptophyta; class Magnoliopsida; order Solanales; family Solanaceae; genus Capsicum; species Capsicum pubescens. The sequence continues at coordinate 21,265,356 of CM061545.1, forward strand.
ATATATATTTAATTCTTTTTTATTTTCTGCGCACGATCGAAGCTTTTGACAGGTCAAAATACGTGTGTTGTTTTTAAGAAAAAAGTGTTTTTTTTTTTAAAACAATGTTGATTGAGAATAGCGAAAATTATTTTTCACAAGTTAAAAAGAACATAATTTTTCCGCAAAAGCACTTGTTTGAATTTTATTTTATTTTTGAAAAATTACTCTTACAAACACTTTTTAAAAGCTTGATCAAACACTAATTTTTGTTCTGAAATGCTTTTTAATTTGATTAGCTAAATACAAATTATTTCACATCAAAAATACTTTCTTGAAAATCACTTTTAAAAGTGAGATGATTCTAATAACTTAGGCCAAATAGGTGCTTTTAATTGGAGCAATTTATGTGACAATTGTCTAATTTTGTTCTTGAGCCACAGATATTGGAACAAGGAGATTGGATATTTTTCAGCAAGGAATTCAAACCTCTGTGATGTTGATAATACCTGCATGGCTATTAGGTTACTGAGGCTACATGGATTTGATGTTAGTCCAGGCAAGTCAATGAAAAATAAGTACAATATATTCGCTCCGTTTCAGTTTATATAGCGGTATTTGATTGACCACATAGTTTATGAAATAAAAAAAGAAGGCTTGAGAAATTGTAGTCTAAAATGAATAATACTATACATTTGTATGACTCAAGGGCTCAAGCAAATCCGTGGCATAAGATCAAAATTGAACGAAGGTCTTAACTTTTTAAGAAAAAATAATTATTTTTATAAAATCTACTTTTAAAATTATATATTTCTTCTAATAATTCATTTTTAATTAATAATATAGTTAATATATTAATTTCTTGAGACATACTACTCTGGACTAGATATATCAAACTTCTAAATTTTTTTTATATAAAAAAATATTTTTTTCTACAAATAATATTTAATATTTTTTTAAAATCTGTAATCTATTTTTTCTAGTAAATTAATATTTACTAGGAAAAAATAAGGCCCCTCAAATTTAGGGGCCTAAGGCGATCGCCTTTTTTCCAAAAGGGGAGAGCCGCCCCTGATATGACTATAGATCATCTCATTAACGTTAAAATGTGAAGTTTAAAGTTTGATTATTTTTGAAGAAGGAAATATGACATTGGTTTTGGAAGAGACTAAAAAAAAAAGATAAATATGAAACATAAATTGAGACAGAGGGAATATATACTCGTACTTATTAGTAAGTTCATAAAATTCTTAATTTTGACTAACCTTCTTCCTAGGAGAGCCCATATTTTTGCTCCCTTGGTGACTTGAGGCTCTAGACTTGAGCCACAACCCTGAGATTAGAAATGGAGGGTGCTTATCATCTGAGCGATTCCCTCTTGGTGTTTAATCCAATTTCTTATTTGTCACAGATGTGCTAAACAAGTTCAAAGATGGTGATGAATTCTTTTGCCTAAGAGGTGAATTGAACAAGTCACCAACAGCTATGTTTAATCTCTATAGATGTTCTCAAGCTTTATTCCCAGGAGAAAAGATTCTTGAAGAGGCAAAGAATTTTTCATACAATTTCTTGCAACAATGTCTTGCAAACAATCAATCCTCAAACAAATGGGTTATAGCTAAGGACATCCCTGGGGAGGTAAAAGAAAAATATGAGTCTAATTTTCTCTGTTGCTCGAATTTTTAAAAAATGTGATGCATATTAGCAGTAGCGGAGCCAGAATTTTTATTGAGGGAGTTCAGAAGTCCGCCAGTAATACTGCATATCAGATCTTTTAAAAGTAGTGCATTTTTAAAGGATTTGATATGAGTGTGACATCTTAGGAGAGTCCGAGCAATATGTATAGCTAAATTCTATATGATGTCATCAGTGTAAAAGAATTTACGGTAACAAACTACCTAAAAGATAACTATCAGTAATTGTTCATAAAAAGTGGAATTAGTAGCCTGAAAAATAAGGTAGGTTACCTCTACGATATAATATCGGGTGTTTGTGTTTTTTATCTGAACTATCACCTACTATTTATCAAAATATACATAAATTCTTAAAATTCTTTTTTCCTATCTAAAAGTTCATGCATGAAACTCAAACAATGGTTGAAGTGTTTTGATCACGCTATAATGTCGGGTATTTGAGTTTCCTACTTAAATGATCACTAACTATTCATCAAATGCACATACACTTTTAAAAATTCTTTTTTCCTACAAAAAAATCATGCATTAAGCTCAAACAATTAATAGTTAAGGTGTGTTTTGATAAATAGTTTATAATAAATAATTCAAATAGAAAACTCACACACCTGAAAGTTCAGATATGAAAATCAAAAAATTGAAATATTTTAGGTGTGCTTTTCACTCTTCTAAATATGTTGTTAAAATATTTGTTCGTAGTTACGATATGCACTAGAATTTCCATGGTATGCTAGTTTACCTAGGGTGGAAACTAGGATATACATAGATCAGTACGGTGGAGCAGATGAAATTTGGATTGCCAAGACATTATACAGGTATATTAATGTTTAGGTATATACACCCATATTTATGTTTTCACTTGCTAAATTATATACTCCTAAATTGCTCGGACTTTCTAAAAATATTATGAGAAAAAAATTCGAAATACACCAACATTTTGATGAAAATTATTGTAACACGTCTCAACTTTGGCGGAGGTCCTTTGAGGCCCCTAAAAAATTATCGTATTTCTATGGCATATATTTGCCATCTATCACTACATGAATACATGCACACTGAGCGCGTAAGAGTTCGAAGTAGTCCAGCTAAGCAAATATATGCCACAGAAATACGGTATAAATGATCTAGGAGGTCATAAGATCCCCGCAAAGTTGAGACGTGTTACAACAATTTTCATCAAAGTTTAGGTATATTTCAGACCTTTTTCCAAATGTTATTGCATCCGTGTTTGATTCATTAAAAATATATTATTTTTGAAGAATTCGACACACCCATAAATATTTTTAAAGAGTCCAAGCAACATTACTGTAGTCAGTTATAAAATAAGATATGCCAATTGCTTATGTTTTGTCTATGTAGAATGCCAGATGCGAGCAACAATGTTTATTTACAAGCTGCAAAACTAGATTTACAACAGATGCCAAAGTCAACATAGATTTGAATGGGTGATTATGCAAGAGTATGCATGCACTTGAAACTATATCTTATAATTTCTAAACAAGGTGGAATACATCAATAATTTCTTAAATTTGGCATTAAATTTTGTTTAGACACTCACATTACGATTTGTTTCAATTGACCGAGCACGTAAATAGTACATGATAAATTATTGTTTCTATTAGACACTTCCAACTCTGATTTTCAAAAATCTTATGTGCATGTTCTCAAGCATATGTTATGTAGATAAGTAAACCACATCCTTTAATTATACACATAAGTCTCAATTTGAACAAACTTGAGTTTTACGACTTATTAAAGCTAATGTGTATAATTAAAGGAGGTGATATATTTTAAATGATTAAATTGTCTATTTCATTGACATTTGAGAACAAAGTGTCAAATAGCTATGAACACTTTATCATGCGTTTAGGTGCTCAATTATATTAAAAGTTGAAACAAACTATTGTTCAAGTCTCTAAATGAAATTGAACAGCAAGTTTAAGAGATTGTCAATGTATTCATCCTTTAAACAATAAACTATCAAGCCTTTCAATTTATTTTTTAGATAAGCATCCGGTATCCCCTCGAACTTTGACCAAAATTGCTACGATACACTCCAACTTCACAGGGGTCCTATTACCCCCGAACTCAATTTTAGCGTATTTTTGTCACCCTTTTATGCTGACGTGGCACCTTTATTACATAAAATGTGGGCCGCATCGAAGATGCCACGTCGGCTATAAAGGTTGACAAAAGATGTCACGTCAGTTAAAAAGAATGACAAAAATACGCTAAAATTTAGTTCAGGAAAGTAATAGGACCCACGCGAAATTGACGTATGTAGTAGCAAATTTGATCATAATTCAGGAGGTACTAGACGTTTTACTCTTTTTTTTTTTTTTTAAATGTGCTCCATAACATGAATATAGGTGGTTTGAGAAGTGTATATATATATATATATATATTTATCTCCATATTTGTCCTTTAAATAATTAGTTTATGCAGAGCCGGAATCAAAATTTCAACTTTATGATTCTTGATTTTAGAACAAATAATTACCGTGGGTCATAGCTATTCCCTTTGTTTCTCATTACTGGTCACAATTTTCTTTGAGAGAATACCCAATTACTCCTGAACTATACCCAAAAGGGCTATGACATACCTCAACTTAAAGGGGGCTCTATTACCCTGAACTAATTAAAAGTGTAATTTTGACACTCTTATTGCCTACGTGGCACATACGTGGCACAACACACTGAAGTGTCCACGTAGGCACACGTGTGTGCCACGTAGGCACTATGGGTATCAAAATTACACTTTTAATTAGTTCAGGGGGGTAATAGGACCCCTTTTAAGTTGAGGTGTGTCATAACCTTTTTGGGTATAGTTCAGGGGGTAATTGGGAATTTATTTTCTTTTTGAGAGTCTAATGATATGAACTTTGATCAATATTTTAAGATGTGTTTTTTCATCTTATTGATGTGAGAAATGTTGCAATTTATAATACTCTACGTAAAATATCGAACAAATTCAATCTAATTTAGCTTTGAAAATTAGTCAAATTGACTTTTGAGAAGCGACATGTGACGACTATTTTGAAACGGAAGAAGCATGTTTTTGATTCAAATATGTGTATATATTTGATGAATTTTGTTTTATTTTTGACATAAACACACTATTTAATCTAGATGGTCAGTTATTTAATCTAGCATTGACAAATTAATTTTTTGTTGTAGTAATGAAACAAAAGATATCCTGGTTCTCAATAATCTTCATCAGTTTTTGGACCAACTAGGAAAAGAAACTTATGAAGACTCAGGCAAAGACATCCATCACCAACTACACAATGTTGTGAGTATAGAAGGATCCCTTTTAGTGATCTTATTCTCATTTGATTCATCTTTTACTTTATTCATTGAGATAAGCATATAGTACGTATAACTAAAGTTGCTAAGACACATTTCAACTTAATATAGATTTTATTACTTCTTTGAACTCAATTTTAACATATTTTTTACATCCTTTTGTGTTGAAATGACTCTTTTATTACAGAAAAATAAGGCTCATGTCAGCTAAAAAGTGTCACATTAGCTAAAAAGGGTGACAGAAATACACTAAAATTGAGTTCGGGAGGGGGAGATGTAATTGAACCTTTGTGAAGTTGAAGTGTCTAACAAATTGTATCATAGTTCGAGGACACTAAATGCTTTACTCTTAATTCATTTATTGCCGGTTCTACAAAACTTTTAAAATATGCTTCTTTTGAAAAGTATTTTTTTTGGTCAGAATGTGCCTTTCAAAAGTACTTTAAGAGAAACAATTTGTGTTGTGTTAATTAATTTGAGAAACACTTATCCAAGATTAAATCAACCATTTATGCTCGGCCAAAATTTCAAAAGTATTTCTGGGAAAAGAACTAATTTTTTTTCAGCTTCTATTATTACTGAAAAACATTTCTACCTTAATTAAAATAAATGCTTTTTGTTTAAAGAAAATACTTTTAACTTCCTAGAAGTTTTGCCTTGCATGCTATTAATTACAAATTCTCTTGGTTTCAGTTTATATGGCGTTATTTCTATTTTGAGAGTCAAACAAGTTTTTTTTCTCATCACAACTTTTTCATGTAACTTTAAATATATTAGAATGTTAGTTGTTATGACTTATAAAATCTATATATTTGGAAACTACATCAAAAAGTTTCAGAATACTTTTTGATGTGGTTTCCAAATATATAGATTTTATTTCAAAAAAGTTGAAAGATTATATATATAAATTCATGGTTAAAATATTAAAAAGTTTGAATTTTGATATCCGAATGATGATATCAAAGAGAGAGAAGTACAATTAAGGTAGAGAATTGAACTTCAACTGATAAAAGAAAGTTTCAGATAATCAATCAATAGAACTACTAAAATTTCTCTCCTATGCCCAACATCAAAATGATCCTCATATTAGTATGAGTAAATCATCTAATATCTCCAAACTATGGCCAAATTTGCTACGACAGACTTCAACTTCACCGGGATTCTATTACCCCATGAATTAAATTTTAGTGTATATTTTTGTCAATTTTTTTAGCTGACGTGGCACCTTTTGTCAACCTTTTTAGCTGACATGACAACTTTGACATGGACCTCATTTTATGTAATAAAGGTGCTACTTCACCACAAAAAGATGACAAAAATACGCTAAAATTAAATTCTAAGAGTAATATAACTCCTGTGAAATTAGAATGTGTCATAACAATTTTAGCCATAGTTCGAAGGTACTGAATGTTTATCTCATAGTTTTTTTCTTTTGAATGTAGTGGAAAAAGTAGTTGAGGTCATTGATGGAGGAAAATAATATTACAAGCCAAGAAGGAGCAGAGTTGCTAGTGCACACAATTAATCTTTCCGCTGGCCATATAACATGTGATTAGATACTATCCAAGCACACCAATGAAGTATGTAGTATGCTTAATGAGCTCCAAAAGGACCAGGTTAGAACCCATCATATATCATAACCTTTCATGTTTTTTTCGATCGAGCTCATCATACAAGATTGCCTAGTGTAATATATTTCTGTAGTTGTATATGATTTGGGGTCTATTATATCGAAGTGGAGTTTATTCAATATGCACTCCAAAATAGCATATGCAAATTCCCTTATCGTTAAAAAAAAAAGGCATAATATATAAACAGACATTTGAATTTGATCTCAACTGGTAAGTAAGCACTATATAACTTCGAGTATGCATATTTAGACACCTCAATTTAGTCTCAACTAGCAAATAAATACTTAAACTCGAGTCCATTGTGTCTCGTGGACACCCAACTCTGACGTGGCACATAAAATTTGGCAGTGTCTAGATGATCATTTTGTAAGTTGGAGTGCTCAACTAACACAATGAAGATAAGTTAGAGTGTTTACATGTGCATACTTAAAAATAGAGTATTTATTTGCCAATGTAGACCAAGTTTAAGTGCTAATTTTGATCCCAATAAAAAAATAAGTTGCTGTCAAACAACTATACATAATATCTATGCAGCCACTTAAAAAAATAAAGATGAAAAAGGAAACATTTTCGAAGTACCCATTTAAAAAAATTCATGATGTGTCATATACATGGTGAAAGATACCGGACATTAGGTTGGATATAAAAATGCTCTTTATAAAATTTTAAGTGTCGTATTACAATGCTTGTAGTTTATTGTTTTTGGAGTTTATTGATGTCTTGTTATTTCGGATAAATCGATTATAGTATTATTTTTGTAGTGATTTTGTTATGTTTTTATCTATTGTTTTGCTACTATCTAGTTCCTTGTATCCTATTACACCTGTCTTTGTCTTGAGTCTGGAGTACATCGAAAACAACCTATCTATCTCATATCTGAGGTAGAAGTATGGACTGCTTACACTCTATCAATCCCAGACCCTACTTTGTGGGAATACACCGGATATTATGTCCTTCTTCTTGTTGTTGTTAATGTGACTAGCTACTTATTTTTTTCTTACACCAGATTTAAGTTTTTCTCAAATATTCTAGTTTATGAGATATATAAGCATGGTTGAGTTATCTTCAAATTCCAAAAATTAATTTTATAACTTAAGAGTACTTGAGTAAAAATTGAACGATTCATATGTGAATTAAACATTTACTTTTTATACATAGCTTTCTAATTCCTCTATTCTTTATCTAAATTTAAAAACAATAATGTTAGGGGACTGGAAGCTCAAAGACCAGAGACATTGAATTCCACATGCAAGCCCTTGTAAAGTTGATGTTCACTAACAACTCAAGCAACATCAATCAAGACATTAATCAAACATATTTTGCAGTTGTTAAGACTTTCTATTACACTGCACATGTTAGTGAGGAAGTACTCAACCATCACATATCCAAAGTGCTTTTTCAGCAAGCCTAGTAACATTCTTATGTGTACACCTTAATGTAATTCTGAAATACCATGGTGTTTTCTCTCTTTAATTTCTTATACTTAATTTCTAATTGCCATTGTCAATTTGAAACATATCTTGTAATGCTTATTATGATCAAATTAAATTTGAGACATATCTTACAATACGAATTTGATCGGTTACTTCAATAAATATTTAATTTTCTTTTGATTTGGAAAAATCGACCGAGTAGTAGTCGGTATTTTTGGACCGATCGAGTTGATTGATAGAAAAACATCTATTTTTAGTAGTGTCTATCAGTAGGGGAGTCACATATGCCAACTATGTATTTGACCTACTCTTTTGTGATGTCCCGAATAGAGAGCGGTCTGAAGAGGGCGAGTCAAACTGAATTGATAGGCTTCTAAGTTGGCTATGAAGGATGAAGTGTACATGACACATTAGCATGGGCGCCGCACCCTTGCCAACTATGCATGTATTTGGCCTACTTTTTTGCGAGGCAAGTCAAGCTGAACTAGTAGACTTCTAATCTGGTAAGCTTTTGAAAATGAGGTGCATATGACAGCTTCGGTGAATCTCATATAGAAATGGGAGAAGAAGGTATTTTATATAGGCATAACTCAAGTTCACATGGTGTCACACCCCTTTTTTTCAACGCGTACTCCAAAACATTGGAATACATTTTTAAAGTTCGAAAGGGTTTTATTATTTAAGTGACAAGAAATGAAAATTTGTTTCGGAAAAAGGATTATTTGCATTTTTTATTCAGAGTCGCCACTTGGCATAATCCGGTGTGCCAAGTCACCTTTAGAAAATCCTTTTCGAAACCGTTTGACTCTTAAACTGGTTTTGCGAACAAAGATTCCGGTTAAGGAATTCTGTTGACCAAGGGGAAGGTGTTAGGCACCCCTCGATCCCGTGGTTTGACCACAGTCGCCTGGTGGAGGGTATCGACTAATTTGGCATTACAAATGTATAAACCACACAAAAACACATAAAACAATCCATCCAAACACATGAAACAAAACAAATCCAAAATTAGTGTCCAGTCCAATTATACAATCCCGAAATAGAAAAATGCAAAAATATAAACCTACACTAACCTATATTAATCCTAAACTATGCTCCAAAGCTTTACACGATGCCTCGGGCCTTGATAACGAGCGTCCTCCGAGTACAAGATACCTCGGGGCATTCCCCGGATAAAATAATACAAGTGCTTCGGGGCATTCCCCGGTCAAATGAATACATTTCTTAGTGCGGAAAAAATAAAACTATTCAACAAAATTTCAAACACTCCACAGAATTTCCAACATTCAACCGAAGTTTTGCCTACCCAAACTACGTTTGCCTAAACCAATCGGCGCATCATGATACTACCCAATCAAACACTCGTATTTGCTTCAAAATAACCAACGACAATAAATCAAAACAATATTCATTCTTTATCAATTCCTACCATCCAACCCCACGTTCCATTTTTTATACCAAATTCCAACGATTCAAGACAGTCATCTCAACAATCCACAACCATCTATTCAATGAAATCGAACACCGAATTAATGTCACCAAAATTCAACCACACATCAGGCAAATCAAACACGTATAGTAAAGTAAAATTAGAAGAGATAGAGTTGGACCTTAAATTTGAAGCTTTCAAACTCAATGTTATTCGAATAAAGAGAGTCCGCACCCGGAAACCTCGAGCCGAACCTTAACACCAACAATCCAACTCGACAAATAAAGATCCGTTCACCGTCACTTTTCACGCAGGGGACTGTTCATTGGGTACTGTTCACCGGTACTGTTCACCAGTTACTATTCACCGGTTACTGTTCACGGTACTGTTCACGGTACTATTCACGGTTGCTGTTCACGGTTGCTGTTCACGGTTACTGTTCATCGGTGCTTTTTTTTTTTTTTTTTTTGTGAGGAAGATTATTTTGTCATTGTTGTTATTGTGGAGAAGATGATCAAAACCTTCCTTTTTTTTCATCTTAGAATCCTCTTTTTTATAATGGGCATTGATTTGTTATGATGTGGGAATTTTGGTGGGTCCCCTATATATTCTTTCTTTGTGGACAAGAAAAAGGAGGGGGGGATCATATGGGTAGTTAGGGTAGGTGGAAGCTTTTGATTGGGTAGGTTGTTAGGATAAGATAAATTAGTTAGAGGTATTTTTTTTTTTTGTTTATTTTTGTATTTTTGTATTTTGTGGAGGGATAATTACACGGGGTAGGGTACACGGTAGGATAACATAAAATGGGTAAAGTGAATAAAAAATGGAACTTCAAGAGGACGAAATCACGTGTCTACATCATGCCCCCTTTGACTGTAAACACGCAGTGTTTTCAGACAAAGAAGTAGACAACGAGATAGAATTTTGTCCCGACCATTATTCAAAAGAAGAAACAGAAGAAAGAAGGACTATCGGGTTTTGAATTAGGACAGCCTACCCAACCAAGTTACGAGAGGATCGAGTGACAAGCATCTCAACTTTTGGACGACGGTGGACTATACCGAGCTGGAGAGTCAAGTGAGGTTCCATCGAGGTTCCGGTCCGCGGCTCTGTTATTACATAAAAAATAAAGATTAAAAGCTAAAACATAAAGGAAATTACAAAAATCCTATCTAAACAGCTTTTGTTGGTTCTTGACTCGACTTTCATCACCCTGTTCTCCAGGCGGGCTCCTGACTTGCAATTTCTTTCCCCTTGTTGCTTGGCTTTCAATTGCTTCACTTTGTTGCTTGACTCTTTTGTTTCTTCACCCTATTCTCCAGGCGGACTCCTGACTTGCTATTTCATCACTTTGTTGCTTGACTTTTTATTTTCTTCACTCTGTTCTCCCGGTGGGATCCGAACTTGCTATTTCATCACCCTGTTCTTCAGGCGGGTTCCTGCCTTGCTATTTCATCACCCTGTTCTTCAGGCGGGCTCCTGCCTTGCTATTTCATCACCCTGTTCTTCAGGCGGGCTCCTGCCTTGCTATTTCATCACCCTGTTCTTCAAGCGGGTTCCTGCCTTGCTATTTCATCACCCTGTTCTTCAGGCGGGCTCCTGAAACTCAAAATTAAAACTAGAACGAAAATTATCCCAAACAAGAATTATAAATAATTAGAATTTCATTTTTTGAAAGCATTGTCCCATTTTCCAGGAGGGTCCTGACCAGAAGGTGAAATCCCATTTTTCAGGAGGGTCCTGAGCAGAAAGTAAAAATATCTAACCAAAAACTAAAGTCCCATTTTTCAGGAGGGTCCTGAACTGAAAGTAAAATCCCATTCTTCAGGAGGGGCCTGAACAGAAAGTAAAGTCCCATTTTTCAGGAGGGTCCTGAACATAAAGTAAAATCCCATTTTTCAGGAGGGTCCTGAACAGAAAGTAAAATCCCAATTTTCAGGAGGGTCCTGAACAGAAAGTAAAGTCCCATTTTTCAGGAGGGTCCTGAACAAAAAGTAAAATCCCATTTTTCAGGAGGGTCCTGAACAGAAAGTAAACTCCCATTTTTCAGGAGGGTCCTGAACAAAAAGTAAAATCCCATTTTTCAGGAGGGTCCTGAACAGAAAGTAAAGTCCCATTTTTCAGGAGGGTCCTGAGTAGAAAGTAAAATCCCATTTTTCAGGAAGGTCCTGAACAGAAAGTAAAATCCCATTTTTCAGGAGGGTCCTGAACATAAAGTAAAATCCCATTTTTCAGGAGGGTCCTGAACTGAAAGTAAATTCCAATTTTTCAGGAGGGTCCTGAACAGAAAGTAAAATCCCATTTTTCAGGAGGGTCCTGAGCAGAAAGTAAAATCCCATTTTTTCAGGAGGGTCCTGAACAGAAAGTAAAGTCCCATTTTTCAGGAGGGTCCTGAACAGAAAGTAAAGTCCCATTTTTCAGGAGGGTCCTGAACAGAAAGTAAATTCCCATTTTTCAGGAGGGTCCTGAGCATAAAGTAAAATCCCATTTTTCAGGAGGGTCCTGAACAGAAAGTAAAGTCCCATTTTTCAGGAGGGTCCTGAACAGAAAGTAAAGTCCCATTTTTCAGGAGGGTCCTGAACAGAAAGTAAAGTCCCATTTTTCAGGAGGGTCCTGAACAGAAAGTAAAATCCCATTTTTCAGGAGGGTCCTGAACAGAAAGTAAAGTCCCATTTTTCAGGAGGGTCCTGAACATAAAGTAAAATCCCATTTTTCAGGAGGGTCCTGAACAGAAAGTAAAGTCCCATTTTTCAGGAGGGTCCTGAACATAAAGTAAAATCCCATTTTTCAGGAGGGTCCTGAACAGAAAGTAAAGTCCCATTTTTCAGGAGGGTCCTGAACAGAAAGTAAAGTCCCATTTTTCAGGAGGGTCCTGAACATAAAGTAAAATCCCATTTTTCAGGAGGGTCCTGAGCTGAAAGTAAATTCTCATTTTTCAGGAGGGTCCTGAACATAAGGTAAAATCCCATTTTTCAGGAGGGTCCTGAACAGAAAGTAAAGTACCATTTTTCAGGAGGGTCCTGAACAGAAAGTAAATTCCCATTTTTCAGGAGGGTCCTGAACTGAAAGTAAATTCCCATTTTTCAGGAGGGTCCTGAACATAAAGTAAAATCCCATTTTTCAGGAGGGTCCTGAACAGTAAGTAAAATCCCATTTTTCAGGAGGGTCCTGAACATAAAGTAAATTCCCATTTTTCAGGAGGGTCCTGAACTGAAAGTAAATTTCCATTTTTCAGGAGGGTCCTGAACATAAAGTAAAATCCCATTTTTCAGGAGGGTCCTGAACAGAAAGTAAAATCCCATTTTTCAGGAGGGTCCTGAGCAGAAAGTAAAATCCCATTTTTCATGAGGGTCCTGAACAGAAAGTAAAATCCCATTTTTCAGGAGGGTCCTAAACAGAAAGTAAAGTCCCATTTTTCAGGAGGGTCCTGAACATAAAGTAAAATCCCATTTTTCAGGAGGGTCCTGAACATAAAGTAAATTCCCATTTTTCAGAAGGGTCCTGAACTGAAAGTAAATTCCCATTTTTCAGGAGGGTCCTGAACATAAAGTAAAATCCCATTTTTCAGGAGGGTCCTGAGCAGAAATTAAAATCCCATTTCTCAGGAGGGTCCTGAGCAGAAAGTAAAATCCCATTTTTCAGGAGGGTCCTGAACAGAAAGTAAAGTCCCATTTTTCAGGAGGGTCCTGAACATAAAGTAAAATCCCATTTTTCAGGAGGGTCCTGAAATGAAAGTAAATTCCTTTTTTTTAGGAGGGTCCTGGACATAAAGTAAAGTCCCATTTTTCAGGAGGGTCCTGAACATAAAGTAAAATCCCATTTTTCAGGAGGGTCCTGAACATAAAGTAAATTCCCATTTTTCAGGAGGGTCCTGAACAGAAAGTAAAGTCCCATTTTTCAGGAGGGTCCTGAACAGAAAGTAAAATCCCATTTTTCAGGAGGGTCCTGAACAGAAAGTAAAATCCCATTTTTCAGGAGGGTCCTGAACAGAAAGTAAAATCCCATTTTTCAGGAGGGTTCTGAACATAAAGTAAAATCCCATTTTTCAGGAGGGTCCTGAACATAAAGTAAAATCCCATTTTTCAGGAGGGTCCTGAACTGAAAGTAAATTCCCATTTTTCAGGAGGGTCCTGAACATAAAGTAAAATCCCATTTTTCAGGAGGGTCCTGAACAGAAAGTAAAATCCCATTATTCAGGAGGGTCCTGAACAGAAAGTAAAGTCCCATTTTTTAGGAGGGTCCTGAACAGAAAGTAAAGTCCCATTTTTCAGGAGGGTCCTGAACAGAAAGTAAAATCCTATTTTTCAGGAGGGTCCTGAACAGAAAGTAAAATCCCATTTTCCAGGAGGGTCCTGAACAGAAAGTAAAATCCCATTTTTCAGGAGGGTCCTGAACAGAAAGTAAAGTCCCATTTTTCAGGAGGGTCCTGAACAGAAAGTAAAATCCCATTTTTCAGGAGGGTCCTGAACTGAAAGTCTAATCCCATTTTTCAGGAGGGTCCTGAACAGAAAGTAAAATCCCATTTTTCAGGAGGGTCCTGAACAGAAAGTAAAGTCCCATTTTTCAGGAGGGTCCTGAACATAAAGTAAAATCCCATTTTTCAGGAGGGTCCTGAACAGAAAGTAAAGTCCCATTTTTCAGGAGGGTCCTGAACATAAAGTAAAGTCCCATTTTTCAGGAGGGTCCTGAACATAAAGTAAAATCCCTGGATATGCATTTCCAATGGTAACTGAATCAAGTGAAACAAATTTGCCCCTATTTCAATCAAAGAAAAATTTGTCAGTTAAAAACTTAGTGGTGGCTTGCAGATCTTGGCTTTTCAGGTATCTGCCCAACACTCGTTCTTTTCATCTTTGTTCCAAATTGCTAACACTTGTCGTGTCTTGCCGCATCATTGACCTGGATCCAGATTGAGGGAAATGAGTTCTGACTCAAACAATGGGTTTCCATTTTTACCATGCCCCTGAGGTGCACTCTTTTCCCAAATCCGAAATGCTTCTACGAATCCAATAGCCTGTCGGTTGATAGACTTCCTTTGCTTCGTGTTGAATTACGATCATATTTCTTTTCTGTGTTGTTCCTTGACTTTTCCTCATATAATTGGAAAGACTGGTATTAAATTTTGAAATCCTTTCTTGCTTGTTTTGACACAGACTTGACTTAAAATGTAAAGAAATGATGGTGACTTTTATTTTGATAAATGACATAAAAAAAACAAAAAGCATGAATATGTAAATGAATGAAAGAGGGAAATGTCCCATATTCAAAAAGAAAACTTATCTGAATACGACAACCAACTCCAATGAGTATGACATGCATTTAGGATTGAGCTGCCTGATCTTCCTATCCAAAACTCCCCATTTGTTGTCGAGTTTGTGCCTTTGTCGTTGAGCCGCTTCTTCAAATCTATTGGACTCATACATCACATTCGACTGACGACATCTTAAAAGACATTCGCCAACAAATCTCTTTCTTTTCACTTTTCACTTTTCTCTTGAACTCTCCCTCGCCTTACGGTGCCCGTGAGGGTTTTCACCAATAAGACTCTCATTTTTGTATTTCTCTCAACTCACCATCGCCTTATGGTGCCTGCAAAGGTTTTCACCAATAAGACTCTCTCATTTTCATTTTCTCACAACTCACCATCGCCTTACGGTGCCTGCAAAGGTTTTCACCAATAAGACTCTCTCATTTTTGTATTTCTTTCATGATTTCTTATGCTGAGGGAGATAAGCGGTACTTCGCAATGTATCGTCATATCCATTGCATGCTTAGCCTTAACACTATCAAAAATTGATCTGAAGGACTTTCTTTGGTTGTAACTTGGCTTTTGGTCAAGGTTAGAAAAGATGGTAAGAGACTCAAACGATACTTGAAGTGGGGGTGGGACTTACAACTTTTGGAATCGACTCAAACAATGCATTAACTCATGCCCCAGTTTTGTTGACTGGGTGAATCTTAAATCTTTATTTGGTTGGACCGAGCCCGAAATAGGGCAGCCTACGTATCTCACTCCCGAGAGAGGAGAATCAGGTCGCACGTAGTTCCATCAGCTTGTTCTTTGGTTTGATTTGATTTTTTTCTAAAAAAAAATTTTCGAACTCTTTCTTTTATTCTTATTTTCTTGACATTTGTCTTTGACTCTATTTTGATTCCAAAATAGGGATATGAAAGAAAAATAAACGAGGCTCAAACGGGTAAACAAAGGATGACACAATGTTTGGATAGAAGAATAAAATGCCTTCGTCATATCAATCTTCAAAAATGCAAGTACTAAACATGCAATAAAATCAAACAAAGGACCAAATATCATACATAGTATCTTTTGACCGCATCAACATTGATAGCCATTTCTGCCATTTTGCCTTCAATATCTGTCAAATATAAGGCTCCATTGGGTAACACTTTCTTCACAACGAAGGGACCTTGCCAGTTAGGGGAGAACTTGCCCTTCGCTTCAACCTGGTGAGGAAGGATACGTCTTAATACCAACTGACCAACTTCAAAATTCCTGGGACGGACCTTTTTGTTATATGCACGAGCCATCCTCCTTTGATACAACTGGCCATGACACACGGACGTTAGCCTTTTTTCCTCGATCAAACTCAAATGTTCCAGTCGGGCTTTTACCCATTCGTCGTCATCGATCTCTGCTTCTACAATGCCCCGAAGAGAAGGAATTTCAACTTCTGCAGGGATGACTGCTTCTGTCCCATACACTAATAAATATGGAGTTGCCCCTGTTGAAGTGCGAACAGTGGTGCGATAACCTAGCAATGCAAACGGCAACTTTTCATGCCACTGTCTAGAACCTTGTACCATTTTTCGCAGTATCTTTTTTATATTTTTATTGGCGGCTTCTACAACACCATTGGCCTTTGGGCGATATGGAGTAGAATTTCGATGTGCGATCTTAAACTGTTGACACACTTCTTGCATCAAATGACTATTGAGATTGGCAGCATTGTCTGTAATAATCATCTTAGGAATTCCAAATCTACAAATGATATTGGCATGAACAAAATCTACCACAACCTTCTTTGTCACCGACTTGAAAGTTACTGCTTCCACCCACTTTGTGAAGTAGTCAATGGCTACCAAAATGAATCTATGTCCATTTGATGCCTTCGGCTCAATCGGTCCAATCACATCCATTCCCCAAGCTACGAACGGCCATGGAGCGGCCATTGCATGCAACTCAACAGGAGGAGAACGTATCAGATCGCCGTGCACCTGACATTGATGACACTTTCGAACAAACTGAATAGAATCCCTCTCCATAGTAAGCCACTAATAACCTGCTCGAAGAATCTTCTTTGACAAGACGTGACCGTTCATATGCGACCCGCATACTCCAGAGTGTATTTCAACCATGATTGTCGAGGCTTCTTTTGCATCTACACACCTTAGAAGTCCCAGATCTGGGGTCCTCTTATACAAGATTCCCCCGCTCGAGAAAAATCCACTAGCCAAACGCCTAAGAGTCCTCTTTTGATCGTTGGTGGAATATGTTGGGTATTCTCCTGATTGAATGTACCGCTTGATATCCAAAAACCAAGGTTCTCCATCGAGCTCTTCTTCAACCACATTGCAGTAAGCATGCTGATCACGACTCTGTACATGCACTGGATCGATGTAGGCTTTGTCAGGATGTTGGAGCATTGAAGACAAAGTGGCCAAAGCATCAGCAATTTCATTACGAATCCTTGGAATGTGCCTAAATTTTACTAACACAAATCGTCGGCATAGCTCCTGCAAGCATTGTCGATACGGGATGAGCTTCAAATCTCCCGTCTCCCAATCGCCTTGAATTTGATGGACGAGTAAATCCGAATCTCCCAACACCAATAATTCTTGGACTCCCATATCAACAGCTAACCTCAAACCAAGGATGCAGGCTTCATACTCTGCCATATTGTTAGTACAGTAGAATCGAAGTTGTGCTGTTACCGGGAAATGTTGTCCCGATTCAGAGACAAGAACCGCACCTATTCCGACTCCTTTCATATTGACAGCTCCATCGAAGAATAACCTCCAACCTGGATCAACATATATAACGACTTCATCGACACACGACACTTCTTCGTCAGGAAAATATGTCTTTAATGGCTCGTACTCTTCATCGATGGGATTCTCAGCAAGATGATCTGCCAAGGCTTGGGCTTTCATGGCGGTTCGAGTCACATATACGATGTCGAACTCGGTAAGCAAAATTTGCCACTTTGCCAATCGACCTGTCGGCATAGGCTTCTGAAAGATATACTTCAAAGGATCCATGCGGGAGATGAGATAAGTAGTATAGGATGAGAGATAGTGCTTCAACTTATGTGCTATCCAAGTTAGGGCACAACACGTCCTTTCAAGAAGAGTATACCTGGCCTCAAAAGTGGTGAACTTCTTGCTAAGATAGTAAATAGCCTGCTCTTTTTTGCCTGTGACATCATGTTGCCCCAGGACACACCCGAAAGAATTGTCCATGACTGACAAGTATAAGATCAAAGGCCTACCAGGATCCGGGGGTACCAACACGGGCGGATTTGACAAATATCTTTTGATTCGATCGAACGCTTCCTGACATTCTTCAGTCCATTTTACCACAACACTCTTTTTCAGCAACTTGAATATGGGCTCACAAGTGGTTGTGAGTTGAGCAATAAACCTGCTAATGTAGTTCAGTCTACCAAGCAAACTCATTACCTCCGTTTTATTCTTGGGCGGGGGCAAATCCTGAATGGCTTTGATTTTCGAGGGATCTAATTCAATTCCCCGACGGCTGACTACAAACCCCAACAGCTTTCCAGATGGAACTCCAAATACACATTTTGCCGGGTTGAGTTTGAGGTTATACCTGCGAAGTCTTTCAAAGAACTTTCTCAAGTCTTTTACATGGTCGGCCTGACTTTTTGACTTAATAATCACATCATCCACGTAAACCTCAATCTCCTTATGCATCATGTCATGAAACATAGTGGCCATGGATCTCATGTATGTTGCTCCAGCATTCTTCAAACCGAACGGCATCACCCGATAACAATAAGTTCCCCATGGTGTGATAAAAGATGTCTTCTCCGCGTCTTCATCATCCATAATGATCTGGTGATATCCGGCATAGCAATCCACAAAAGAGGCAACCTCGTGTTTAGCACAGTTGTCTAGCAAAATATGGATGTTGGGCAGTGGAAAATCATCTTTTGGACTTGCCCTGTTCAAATCGCGGTAATCAACACACACTCGAATTTTGCCATCTTTCTTTGGTACGGGAACAACATTGGATAACCACATGGGATAACGAGCCACTCAAGTTACTTTGGCTTCAAGTTGTTTCATGATTTCCTCTTTGATTTTAATACTTACATCTGTTTTAAACTTCCTCAACTTCTGTTTGACAGGAGGGAATGCGGGATCCGTTGGCAATTTGTGAGACACTAATTCAGTGCTTAAACCAGGCATATCATCATAAGACCATGCAAAAACATCCTTATAATCCATTAACGTTTGAATCATTTCATCTTTTAGCTGGGGCAAAACATGTACACTGATTTTAGTCTCCCTAACATCTTCTTGATCCCCTAGATTTATTGGCTTAGTCTCATTCAAATTAGGATTCAGTTTGTCTTCAAATTGTTCCAACCCTTTGCTTATTTCTTCTAATGCTTCTTTTTCATCATATTCCTCATCCTGCTCCATTACATCTGGATTATTTTGGATTTTAAGACCAGGCTGAAAATTCCGCATGCATGTCATGTCATTAGAATCAGCATAAAGAGAACTGTGTAAAAAGAAAAACAAACTATATTAGACATAAAACAAAAGGGACATTGCATTTCATTAAATAAAAGATAGAAGGGTTTAAACACAGACACCAATATAACATAAACAAACTAAAATCCGAATTACAACCCTGAAATAACTCGGATAAACAGAAAGGAAAACAAAATAAACTACCAAAACTCCCTCCTGACGGGGAGAGGAGTGACTTCCCAATTATTGAGCCAGACAGCTGAACCTATGAATTGCACATCTGCCATACTGGTACCTTCTCCTGCTTCAACCATATCAACTTCAATAAAAAAGTTCTGGAGGTCACCCACCAATTCAACTTCAGATCCCACATGCTTTGCGACATCGCTCTTAACGAATGACTCACTGAGTAGTGGCATTGGGCGAGGGAGTGACCATATTTCCTTCTTCCTTCCCCTGATTTTCTTCAGATCTTCAGCTGTAGGCTCAAATCCCAGACCAAACGTGCCCACGTTCTCACTCGGACATATGGGATGAACTATACCATGCAGAGATGCTCCCAAACCTTTTCCTGGTTCAAATCCGTATTTCCAAAGTTCACTCACCATCATGATAGAAGCAGAAGACAATTGCGGTCCCGGTATAGCTTGCCACTCAGGGATACGACTCACAGGCACTGTATCAAAAATTTGATAGACGAATATCTCCTCTACGTTATTTGCTTCAATAAAGGACAAGGGAGAATCTTCGTAGGCTGATAAATCTCCTTCACCATGAATAACTACTTCTTGCCTGTCATGCTCAAACTTAATCATTTGGTGCAGCGTGGATGCAACCGCCTTGGCCTTGTGGATCCAGGGCCTTCCCAACAACAGATTGTAAGAGGATTCTACGCTCAATACCTGAAACTCTATGGCAAACTCAACAGGCCTTATGGTCAACATTAGTTCTATTTCGCCAATGGAATTTGACTTTGCACCATCGAAAGCCCTAACACATACATTGTTGGGCTTGATCATATCAGCACCAACATTCAGCTTTTGCAAAGTAGAAATAGGGCAAATATTTGCACCTGAACCTCCATCAATCATAACATGAGTGACGTAGAAATCCTCATACTTCACTGTAATGTAAAGACCCCGATTATGCCCTGTACCTTCAACAGGCAATTCATCATCAGAAAAGCTGATCCGATTGACCTCAAAGATTTTTCCCACCATTTTCTCAACCTGGTTGATTGTAATCTCCCTTGGAACATATGCTTCATTCAATACCTTCAGCAAAACATCACGATGCTCCTCGGAGTGCAACAGCAAAGATAAAAGGGAAATTTGAGCAGGGGTTTTCTTCAGCTGGTCTAATACTGAATACTCTGGCAATTTCATCTTTTTCAAAAAATCTTCGGCTTCCTCCTCAGTAATAGGATTTTTGATAGACGACGGTTCACTCACCGTTGGCTTAGACTTTCTTAAGCTTTCAGGCATGAAGCATCTTCCTGACCTTGTCAAACCTCCTACCTCATCTACATCTTCCACAACTTCTTTCCCGTGATAGGTCATCACAGTCCGCCCATAATTCCAGGGAATCCTTTTCATATCAACTATCGGAGGTTGGGTCACCGGTTTGAGGACAATAGGCGCCGCCAGTGCTCCTTTCACCGTCAAGATAGGCTGACTCAAAGCTCCCACCACTGTCAACTTAGGTTTATCCTGACTCGAATCACCATACCTTCTGGCGCCTTGTACTGTGATCAGGGGCTTCTTTGTGCTTTCTTGGGATTTATCCTCCCTCATTCCTTCCTGGCTCAATGACATTGCTTTCAAAGACTCTGCTACATTCACCGATTTCTCCTCAGTGGTGTGTATCTTGACAATAGGCTTATAACCCCTCGAAGACTCTTTCCCATCATATATCAATTCTAACATATTGGCTTCAGCATGGGTTGGCAGCGGATTCTGGTTAATGTTTGGACCCTCCGGGGCTTGGACCAACATCTGATTTGTGTCAATCAAGTCTTGGACAGCTCCCTTTAAATGCCAGCATTTCTCAATATCATGGCCTGGCATATCAGAACAGTACGCACACCTTAAAGAATAATCGAGATTCCTTGGTGGTGGATTTGAAAGCCTTCCTTGAATTGGGCTTAAAACCTTCAACTTCCTCAACCTATCAAACAAGCTAGCATATGACTCCCCAAGAGGTGTGAATTGATTTTTGACCGTTTTCTCCTGCTTATACTCGGGCCTAGGCTGAAAACTGGGTCTGGGGGGGTTTTGGTAATTTGGTGGAGCGAATGGGCGATTTTGTGAAGTTTGCGCGCGCCACTGCGGGTAAGAAGGGGTTTGGGCATATGGTTGCGCACTATATAATGGGTAAGGGGGTGGTGGAATGGAATATAAAGGATTTTGTGGAGGGTAGTAATGGTGGGGAGGAATATATGGAGCTTGGGCGTAGACTTGGGCTTGGGATTGGGGATAGGGGCGAGGTGGCCTTTTAGGATAAGTATGGGTTCCGGCTACGACAGTCGCAACATCCTCTTTCTTCTTTTTTCCTCCAAATGCGCCAGATCCACCTTGAATCGCTTGTGTGGTAGCTTTTAATGCAGCAAAACTCACTATTCAACCGGTCTTAATCCCGTCCTCTATCATCTCCCCCATTTTGAGGACTTCCATAAAAGACTTTCCCATTGTCGGAAGTAAATGTTGAAAATAGGTCTCATCCTGCGCCTGAATGAAAACTTCTACCAACTTACTTTCCTTCATTGGAGGCTTTACCCTAGCGGCCTGTTCACGCCACCTTATAGCGTATTCCTTAAAACCTTCAGTGCTCTTTTTCTTCATGTTGACCAAAGATTTTTCGTCCGGAATCAAATCGATGTTGTACTGAAAATGTTGAACAAATTCAGAAGCCAAATCATCCCAACTGTTCCATTTATCGATATCCCGATCGATGAACCATTCTGAAGCCATATCTGAAAGACTCTCGCCAAAGAAGGCCATGAGTAGTTCTTCCTTTCCTCCTGCAGCCCTCAACTGGTTGCAATAACGTCTCAAGTGTGCAACAGGATCACCGTGTCCTGCGTACTTCTCGAACTTAGGCATCTTAAAACCGGGAGGCAGGTTGATGTCTGGGAACATGCACAGGTCTTTATAGGAAACACTTCTATAATCTCCGATTCCTTGCAAATTCCTCATAGCTTGTTCCAAACTTTTCAACTTCCGCGCTATGACTTCCTGTTCCTCTGTCGCGACAGGTTTCTCCGTATCAAATGAAAATGCAGGCGGCTGAGTGTACCCATACGGTTCATTCAATTGCAAAGTAGGCTCCGTAGCATAATACTGACCATCTGAAACCTTCAGTACTGGCTCACTGGAAGACCGAGGAAGCCTCATTGTGGGACGCACAGCATATATGGGAGTTTCATGTGGTGGCGGGGCCACGAATACCGGTGTGATCGGTGGCGCTGGCTGAGCAACTGGTCTTGATTGGGGAGCTGCCAAGGGCACTCCAGAATTGCCAGGATAATAATGTCGCGGAGTGAATCCTGGCGCGTGCTCAGGTGACTCAGTAGGAGCAGAGAATTGTGCTTGAGAGAGCGGTGGGCAATTAGAGATATTCCCAAGACCTTCAGGAAGCGGAGGAGGAGGCATTCCGCTGGCCCATGCCCGGTGCAAATCTATCAATTGTTGCCTGAGTCTTACTACCTCATCATTGTGTTCTGAACTTTCTTCCCTGTGATCCTGATCCGGGTCAATGAGCGAATTTTCAATCTCCCTGCTAGCCATTGCGAGCTTTGCTTTGGATCTAGTGAAGTATGGGTGACTAGCCAGAGTGTTGCAAACCTACCACTTTTATCTTAAAGAACATGCTCATCAAAGACGACATCCGTTAGGATTAGGGTATACCAAAAGCATGGGAATCACATTGGTAAAATTGCCCTAAATTCATGTTCATTTCTACCAGCTTTTGAGGGTAGCGAGGTCATTTCAACATCATCCCGATTTTTATTTACACACTCTTTTTTTTTTATCTACACCTATTACTATTTTTTATCAATATCTGCTCTTTTTCTCACGTTATATACCTTTATTTTATCATTCTTTATGGCTTTTGTTTTCCTTAAAAGAGGAAAAATAATGAAAAACAACGAAACAAAATGATTAGATCGAACCCAAAAGTAGGCTGCCTACGTATCATGTTGTACATGAATCAGATCTTGCGTAGTTCGGGAAGTTTTGCCAAAATGGCCAATTAAACTCTTTTTCTTTCTTGAAACAAAGTGTCAAAAGAATTGATGAAAATCTTTCTTCTTCTTCTTTTTTTTTTTTTTTTTTTTTTTTAGGGTTAAATCTCTATACAAAAATGAAACCTATGATTACCAAAGAAGAATCTTTTTGGGTTTTCAATTTAGAATTTCATAGGAAAAATGAAACTTGAAACTATTAAAAAAAATCTTTTTGTAGTTTTCTTTTAGAGATGTATATGAAACACCTACTCTAAGTGAAGAGTGAAGAAAATCTTTTTGAATTTTTCAGATTCCTGTACAACATGAAATCTATGATTACCGAAGAAAATATTTTTGGATTTTCGATTTTAAATTTCATACGAAAATGAAACTTGAACCTATTAAAGGAAAAAATATTTTTTTTCTTTCTTTTAAAGATGTACATGAGACACCTACTCTAAATGAAGAGTGAAGAATTTTTATTTTTATTTTTAAATTTTTGAAATAAGATCCCCGAACCCATAATAGGTTGCCTACGTATCTCACTCCCGAGAGAGGAGAATCAGGGGTGCGTAGTTCGTCCAGATTGGACACTTAACGATTAACTAATAAATTGACCCTAACTTAAGAGACAACCAAAAACAAACGAGTGAAAACATTTTGGATTTCAACTAGACATTTCAACTAAGACTGACACCACCAATTATTAAAAAAATCTTTTTGGTATTTTGTTTTTGACAGATAAGTAGACAAAGCAAATAAAACCCTCTTTTTTTTTCAGTCAATTTTTTTTTTGAACTTACGGTACTTTGAGAAGATAAATGCAAAAACGTAAAAAAAATCTTTTTGAGTTTTGGGATCGTGAAGAACAAAAGCCATAAAGAACTCTAAAATAAACTTCGACACTCCTTTTGATTCATTCTTTTCGACTCACTTTTTTTTCCTTTTTTTTTTTTTTTCACACTTTACTTCTAACACATGTTTTCCCCAAATCGGTCCGTCAAATGACCACGTTACCCTCAAATATGCAACAGTTAGCACGTAGGGATGCTTTAAAGGCGAGTCTCCTACAAAGGATCGTGTAGGCCCCGCTAGGTCTCAATAAGATGCACATAAGAATGACCTAAAGGCTGACCTACGTTGTGGTTTACTAACAAGGCCGTTCGAGGGAGCATATGGTCGATAGTGGTTGCTTTGCTTTCCACCTACTCCATACATCCAACGGCTCCCCCCTTAAAATAAAGGTGACTCAACTAGATTTCGTGCGCACGACGTGCGCTCCGAGACTTGTTGCAGAAAGAAGGCCGGGGGGATGGACTCATGATGACAGATATAAAGCGGTAACACATAGGATAAATACTATAAACAAAGAGCACGAAGACGCACAAAAGTGAAAAAAATGACAAAACAATAATCACAAACAATGCTTATACACTCGTAATGCCAAACAAAGCCGATACGACTCAAAAAATAAGCTCGAATTCTGAAATGTCCCCAGCAGAGTCGCCAGAGCTGTCACACCCCTTTTTTTCAACGCGTACTCCAAAACATTGAAATACATTTTTAAAGTTCGAAAGGGTTTTATTATTTAAGTGACAAGAAATGAAAATTTGTTTCGGAAAAAGGATTATTTGCATTTTTTATTCAGAGTCGCCACTTGGCATAATCCGGTGTGCCAAGTCACCTTTAGAAAATCCTTTTCGAAACCGTTTGACTCTTAAACTGGTTTTGCGAACAAAGATTCCGGTTAAGGAATTCTGTTGACCAAGGGGAAGGTGTTAGGCACCCCTCGATCCCGTGGTTTGACCACAGTCGCCTGGTGGAGGGTATCGACTAATTTGGCATTACAAATGTATAAACCACACAAAAACACATAAAACAATCCATCCAAACACATGAAACAAAACAAATCCAAAATTAGTGTCCAGTCCAATTATACAATCCCGAAATAAAAAAATGCAAAAATATAAACCTACACTAACCTATATTAATCCTAAACTATGCTCCAAAGCTTTACACGATGCCTCGGGCTTTGATAACGAGCGTCCTCCGAGTACAAGATACCTCGGGGCATTCCCCGGATAAAATAATACAAGTGCTTCGGGGCATTCCCCGGTCAAATGAATACATTTCTTAGTGCGGAAAAAATAAAACTATTCAACAAAATTTCAAACACTCCACAGAATTTCCAACATTCAACCGAAGCCACGAATCCTAAATTTTGCCTACCCAAACTACGTTTGCCTAAACCAATCGGCGCATCATGATACTACCCAATCAAACACTCGTATTTGCTTCAAAATAACCAACGACAATAAATCAAAACAATATTCATTCTTTATCAATTCCTACCATCCAACCCCACATTCCATTTTTTTATACCAAATTCCAACGATTCAAGACAGTCATCTCAACAATCCACAACCATCTATTCAATGAAATCGAACACCGAATTAATGTCACCAAAATTCAACCACACATCAGGCAAATCAAACACGTATAGTAAAGTAAAATTAGAAGAGATAGAGTTGGACCTTAAATTTGAAGCTTTCAAACTCAATGTTATTCGAATAAAGAGAGTCCGCACCCGGAAACCTCGAGCCGAACCTTAACACCAAAAATCCAACTCGACAAATAAAGATCCGTTCACCGTCACTTTTCACGCCGGGGACTGTTCACCGGTACTGTTCACCGACTGTTCACCGGGTACTATTCATCGGTACTGTTCACGGTTTACTGTTCACAGTACTGTTCACGGTTACTGTTCATCGGTGCCTTTTTTTTTTTTTTTTTTTTGTGAGGAAGATTATTTTGTCATTGTTGTTATTGTGGAGAAGATGATGATCAAAACCTTCCTTTTTTTTCTTCTTAGAATCCTCTTTTTTATAATGGACATGGATTTGTTATGATGTGGGAATTTTGGTGGGTCCCCTATATATTCTTTCTTTGTGGACAAGAAAAAGGAGGGGGGGAATCATATGGGTAGTTAGGGTAGGTGGAAGCTTTTGATTGGGTAGGTTGTTAGGATAAGATAAATTAGTTAGAGGTATTTTTTTTTTTTGTTTATTTTTGTATTTTTGTATTTTGTGGAGGGATAATTACACGGGGTAGGGTACACGGTAGGATAACATAAAATGGGTAAAGTGAATAAAAAATGGAACTTCAAGAGGACGAAATCACGTGTCTACACATGGTACGTGCATTTCTTGGACTCGATGTGGTGTACCCCGACACAAAACTCGCGCATATAGGCTCAAAGCGGAAAATACATATCATGGACTTGGGTCATAAAAAATATGTCATCAGAGTTTGTACCTCCTCAATACGATCGTAAGGCGAACCTCAACGAGGACACTGAGTCCATACGAGGGGTGTATGTGATGCCACTAATGGAGGGTGGGTCAAGTAGGATTGTTAGGGGTCGTTTGGTTGGAAAACAAGCTCTCCGGGGATTATTAATTCCGGAATTAACTATCTCACTATCAAGAAGGGATAAAAATAACACTACAATCACGGGATAAATTATTCCATGTATTTTGTTCCAATCAAACATGAGATAAGCTCATTTTAAAACGAATTCCACATAGGATGAGAGAGGAAAGTAAAGAGTTCTATAAAACATAACTTAAGTTCACATGATACGCACACTTTTGATGCTCAATGTGACGTACACCGAAAGACAAATCCGGGAGGCCGGGGACTAGGCACAAAGCGAGGGACTTTGGTCATGGCGTCTTTTTGCTTCCTACTTATTTTACTTTTAAAGTCTTAATAGTCTAATTGATCAAACTTTTACAATTTGCTTATTTTTATAAGACTTTCTTTTTTTTATCAGAAGTCCTTTTCAAAAATTACTTTTGGAGAGAAGAAGCTTATGCTACTTTGAAAAATACTTTTGTCAATTTTGGAACAATAATTTGTGCTAGGTCAAGGTTGCAAAGGTGGTTCCAAACTACTTTTTAGCTTTTGAAAAACAACTTCTGCTATTACTCAAAATATTTATTTTTTTTCTTAATAGCTTGTTCAAACACCTCAACTCTCTAAAACAAACAATTTTTAATAGAAAATAAGCACTTCTAGAAGCTCGGCCAAATCGACTACTATAATACCTTTATAACTTCCGCTACACTCTACCTTCTTAAGACTCCATTAATGTATTTAAGCTGGGTATGTTATACCCACCTATGATATAAAAATGAGGAAGGATTCGTGGGTCAGTATTTGGATTAAAGCCTACTGCAAATACTTGGAAAGTTATGGTAACTACCCTTATGCTTTAGTTGAATGAATCCACAAGGTTCTGCCAAATTTGCTCAGGGATGATTGTGCTTTGGCATCATTTAAAAGAAAAAAGCTTTCCTTTATTCAACTTTGACCAACAAATGTTTGTAGAGAAAAGAAAAATACTAAATAAAGTATCTCGGTGCACTAAAGTTTTTGCTATGCGCAAGGTTTGGGGAAGAGCTAGACTACAAGGATCTATTAAACGTAGCCTTACCCTGCATTTCTGCAAGAGGCTATTCCCACGGCTTCCACCCGTGACCTGCTGGTTAACATGACAGCAACTTTACTAATTACGCCAAAGCTCGAAAAAATGAATGGATAAAAAATAACATGGGCAGGCAGGCTTAGATTTAGAGAATTCTATTTTATTCCAGAGCTTACCTATGGTCCACACTTGCCAGTGGTCTTATATCCTTGAAATCTTGCCAGCAGCAATATATTCCCTTCCTGCTACAGGTCCTACATATTCCCTTCTTGCTATATCAGTCCAAGAGGATATATATACCTGTTTAAACAGAGCAAATACAACACCATAAAAGATTCCCTCCCTGCTTTACATTCAACAAAGACCACAGAGAAAACACTTCCTTGTGGCCATAGAACTTCTGTAATTCGAAAAACCCTAAATATC
The DNA here is from genome assembly GCA_030864215.1 of Capsicum pubescens. Classification (NCBI taxonomy): domain Eukaryota; kingdom Viridiplantae; phylum Streptophyta; class Magnoliopsida; order Solanales; family Solanaceae; genus Capsicum; species Capsicum pubescens. The sequence continues at coordinate 21,293,705 of CM061545.1, forward strand.
AGTCTTCACATTTTACACTCCAAATCAACATTTTTCAAGTTGTATTCATTATCCAAACACACTCGAATTTCCAAATATCATTTTTCAAATTTTTTCCAGATATTATTTTTCTGCACTCGAATTTCAAAAAGTTTTAAGTGGAAACAATTATACATAATATGCATGTTTCTGCACTATAAAATAAAACTAATGAATGCCCCCAGCATAAGACCAAGTATAACTCAAATCCCACAACAGAATAGCCACCCATAACTTCCATTTCGATGATGATTTTGCAGATAAAATCTGTGGAATGACAGCATTACATGTTTAACCCACAGATTAAGAAATATGTGAGATTGTAAATTTTAATCTTCCAGCGTGTTTAGCCAAAAGAGAGTGGCTACAAGATATCAATACTGAACGGAAACATCTAACTACCATATTTCAAATTGGGAAAAGGCTCAAATATGCCACGGGACTATCAGAGATGGCTTATTTATGTCATCCGTTAAAAGTTAGGCTCATTCATGTCATCGCCGTTATAAAACTGGTTCATCCATGCCATTACTTTTTAACGGTGGTTTTCTAAAAAAATGCTTTGCCACGTGGCCTCTTATTAGAGGTCCACTTCATTTTTTAAAATTTTTAATTTTGATCCATTAAGAAGAATTCACCCACACCCAACCTATCACCTTAACCCACTTTAATATTACTCTTAATTTTGACCCTAGATTTAAACATATATATAATCATTTAGTCTTCGAACATAAAATTAACACACTTGAATACTACGTTTAAAATTATATAGGTAAGAATAATTAATAATTTAAAATGGCAAATGAATAAATTATGATTAAAAATTCATTTGTTTTGACTCTCGAAATCCGAACATCATCACATAATTTAGGACGAAGAGAATACCACATAAATGAAGGACCACAACTTTTAATTAGGAAAAATACCTAAAAATCGCTTCTAAATTTGGATTATAAGTTTTATAATTGAATTATTGGTAGTCTTAATTATTTCATAAATTTGGCTATTTGGTAACCTTTATACTCTTTAACATGGACGAGATGTAGAGCATATCTTTTTTCTGCGTGGGTGGATTCTTTAATATACACATTAAAGATCCATTAGTATACACATAAATAGTGTCTGCGTGAGTAGGTACTAAACAACACTAAAAAATATGTAGACTGAAAACACCCTACGTACCTGGATGGTGGTCTTTTATTTATTTTATATTTTTTCAAACTCTAACACGCCTAAAAATAAATTATACTTTACGTATCGTCCACGTTAAAGAGTATAAAGGCTATCAAATAGCCAAGTCCACGAAATAATTAAGACTACCAATAATTCAATTATACAACTTATAATCCAAATTTAGAAGGAATTTTTAGGTATTCTTCCTAATTAAAAGTTGTGGTCCTTCATGTATGTGGTATTCTCTTCGTCCTAAATTATGTGATAATGTTCGGATTTCGAGAGTCAAAACAAATGAATTTTTAATCATAATTTATTCATTTGCCATTTTAAATTATTAATTATTCTTACCTATATTATTTTAAACGTAGTATTCAAGTGTGTAAATTTCATGTTCGAAGACTAAATGATTATATATATGTTTAAATCTAGGATCAAAATTAAGAGTAATATTAAAGTGGGTTGGGTGTAGGTGAATTCTTCTTAATGGATCAAAACTTTAAAAAAAATAAAAAATAAAAAATGACGTGGACCTCTAATAAGAGGCCACGTGGCAAAGCAATTTTTTAAAAAACCATCGTTAAAAAGTAATGGCATGGATGGACCGGTTTTATAACGGTGATGGCATGAATGAGCCCAACTTTTAACGGATGGCATAAATGAGTCATTTCTAATAGTTCAGTGGCATATTTGAGCCTTTTTCCTTTCAAATTTAATTCAAATATTACATGGCAACAATTTTTCAAGGCTAAAAAACTACGTTTATGCCTTTACCATTTTCAGACTTGAGAGTTCAGAAGGCAGGCACTGAAACCAGGTGAAAAGAAAGCCTGTTGGTCAGCATCTTTTCACCTTTTAAGTTGGATATATGTTTAGAATGAAGAGAAAAAAATACATATCCACTGACAGACAAAATGAACATTGAAACTATAAAAATCGAAGAAGTCAATTTTCATCCTTTTTTTATAAGATGTATCTTTTTTATTTTCGACAATGACTCTCTACCTAGTTCAAGTCTATGTTGCTTGGACTCTTCAAAATGCCGACAGGTCCGAGTTCGCTCCTCCAATGGTACTGCATCTTTAGGGGATCCGACACAGATATGGCAACACTTTTGGAGAGTCCAAACAACATAGGTTCAAATACAAACAATCATCCTTTCTCAAAGTTCCATTACATTTTCAAAACATCATACTTGCGTCCACAAGGTAGTGCTAAGGTTTGCGTACACTCTACCGTTCCCAGACCCCATTTGTAGGATTTCACTAGGTATGCTATTGTTGTTGTTGTTGTCGTATAGCTTGTCTCATTATTGAACTCTATGACCAGTTAAAGAGTATAAATCTGGAAATGTCTATACACCCTGAGTCAAGCTTAATAATCTCCAAAACATTGTTTAGGCCATTAGTTTAATGAAAATTACTGCAATCCCAAGAGAAATGCGTGTTAGGAAGCAGAACATTTTAAACCAATTTTCTCTAAATCTGCATTCCATAACAGATACATTAGACTGTCTAAACTTGACGCTAACAGTATCACCAGAAATCAAAGATCAAATCTTTATAATATTGCTGCTCAATCCATCAGATATGTGTAACAGTGTAGCATTAAATCACAGAAGGCATCGGTAAAATCATGGAGGGGCTGGCAACTGATAATCCTATAAGAAAGAATTATCTTACATGCTTCTCAAATCACCAAATATGATCCTTCCCTGTTTATTTCATACTAGTTTAGTCGCACGTGACTCGCACGTGTAACTTTTAAATATTTAAAATTAGATGATTTTATCTAATATGAAGGTTTTTAATGAAGTGCAAAAAAGTTCAAAACATATATTTTATTAAACGCACATATATATTTTACCACCAGAAAAGCTCCAAGTGGTTAATAAATTTAATATATTGTAGATGTAGTTTAATTTAGCCAATCTAGTGCTTCATATGGCCTGCCAAATAGAAATAAGGATTGTATTGGATGTTGAATTTTTACTTCATTCATAAATCTTTTGGAGAAAAGTTTAACAACTCTTCCGTAGTATGAATACTTTTGGAGAAATCCTAACACATTAATCGAAGCATAATGCCTAATATCTTTAACTTACCTTGGTGGCAACATCTATCAACCACTACTTCTTAATTCAAGTAATGTTAAATATATATGAGATGAAACAAATTTAACCAAGAGAGAAATTATTCTCATATTTATATGAATATTCTCAATTCCACCTTTCAAAATATTATTAAAAAAAACTAATCTCAAAAGTGAGTTTAATTCAGCCAAACCTCGTGCTTCGTATGTCCTACCAAATAGACTCAAAGAGACTCAAGGATTGTATTAAACGTTGAATTTTTACTTCATTCTTGAATACTTTTGGAGAAATGCTTATCAATTCTTTCGTACTGTGAATACTTTTGAAGAAACTTTCGGTCGTTCTCTTCTTTGTCTCTTGTTGTGGCTCTTTGTCCATTATTGTATTTTTCTACGGCCAGATTTAATTATGCTTTTTATCATACTAATTTTTTTCTTATCGTAAAGTTTGATAAACTACACATCATATCATAAAAGAAGATAAAGAAAAGACCGTTAAATGAAAAGAAAAAGAATGAATAGCTACAATAATTTATATCATTCAAAACTAAAATTTGTCACGTGAAATTACTCACCTTTCAAATTTTGAATCATCAACTGTCTATATATATTATCACCATCATCCATCTTCAATATACCTACAAAATCAATGCACCTTAAAGTAAATTAAATATTACAAAAATATTTCTTGACGTAAAAAATAATTCTAAAGTAAACAATAAAGAATGATCTAAGATCAAAATTACTTTTTTTTTTTTTCATATGTTCATTGAAGATGCTATTGTATTGTTGTAGAAGAATTCTCAATTTATAGAAGTCCAAAACTTTTTCAGAGAAATTATCTAAATATGACAAATTTATATTTTTTCCTCATAAATAACTACCAATTTTAGAAAAATAAGAATTCCAAAAATAATAAGCAACTACAAATAGACATAGACATTTAAAAGGAGCAAAAAAATTAAAAGTTGAGACTAAAAAGGAAAATTTAAATTTATTATCGTATAAGAAGTGAGATAAATATCATTCTAACTAATTATGTCAATATAAAAACGTTAAAATAAAATAAAACATTCCTTGTTCTCTCTTAACATAAATTATTATTTCTTTATATTTCATTATGAATTATCTTTTTCTTTGTCCACTCTTTTCTTGAATCTGATTTTCCCTAAAATTTCAAGTGTTTTACACACGTATGGTGTTAAATATTAGGAGTTTAGTAGTTTTCTTTTCTAATTCTTCTTATCTTAATATTTGTTTATTACCATATATTTAAGGACTCTTAATTTTTTTTTTCATATATATTTTAGAATTCAATATTATAGTGAATATTATTAAAATAATTAAATAATAATTTAAGCAAATAGTGAAAAGACGATTTTGTCTATCATGGAGTGTTTTAATGAAGGATAAAAAGTTCAAATCACTTTTTTAGGTCTCCACACTTTTTGATATCTATGTTGCTGGACTCGGTTGTTTTGCCGCTGAACCCGTCTCGACATGAGACTGAGGCGGGGAGGGGTGCTTCCGCCATCTCCGATTCGGTCAATCGATTTCGGAAACGTTGACCGAAATAAAGAAGAAATTTAACTGGAAACATTGAATAATTAACCGGCAACTTATCTGAAAAAGTCCCGACCAACGACCACCGGAATAGAGACGGCGTTGTCAATGTGCCGTCGCCGGAAATCATCGTCGACGTCGCCGAAAATCATCATCGACGTCGTCAAAAATCATCATCGACGTCGCCGGAAATCATCGGCACAGACGTCCTACCACCTCAGGGTACCGGAAATCATCATCATACTCTATCATCGGCGTAGTCTATTTACACAGTGACGGATTATTTTTTTTTTCAAGTCAAAGTGTGTTTTGAAACTTTTGTGTTTTCTTTTTACTATTTTTAATTAATAATTAGTTCCTTTACTATTAATAATTAATTAATAATAATTTGTTGCCAGCACGGTCTGTCAGTGAGTGTATTTTACTTTGACAGTATTAAATTTAACTTCTTAATTATATTTATTTTTTATTTTTAGTAAATAAACGTGAGTTATAATTTTGAAAAAAGTTTTTAATACAAATACTATTTATTCCTAATTGAAAAGTAAAATCAGAAGATAAAAATAACTAAAAATAGCAAATTAACTAAAAAACTTTAGAATATCTTTATAGCTCTATATTTTATAATACTTAATTTTTTTAGTCGAATCTCCGCACCCGTATTCATACTCGGATTCACACTCCCAAATTTTAAAATTTATATTTTGACGAATCCGACTCTCAAAGTCGCACCCGATACCCGCATCCGAATCTGAGCAACTTAGTTTAATATATTATAGATAGATTATAGATTATAGTTAACCGTGATTGAAAGGAAGTCACTAATCGCCTCAAAATTGTCAAATCTCACTTCCAGAATTCATTACTCAACTAATGAAAACTCCTGGTGAAATACTCTTTACTTGTGACACTTTGCTTCAAGAGAGTCGGTTTGACTAATTTTTGAAGCTGAATTGAATTCGATTAATTTAATATAGTAAAATTTTAATTTAAACGTTTGAAAACTATACTAAAATACTATAAGCTGTCATCCTTATCATAATACAACAGTAACGTAAAAGTGAATACATATACATAATTGACTTATGGACCACAAATTTCAAAAGTCTTTCTCGTATTTCTTAAAATTTTGTGATAATCAAACTATGTCATACAAATTGAGACACAGGGACCATACATGTATAAACAACATCTAGCAGTCAAATTACACGCTCAACCAATCTACTCAAATCCAAGCAAATCCAATCTCAACAATAACAATAAAAATAACAATAATAATAATAATTCGAATCAAATTAAACATATCAAACCTGAGCCGCAAATCAAATGCACAATATTAGATCGATCCATAACGAATCTAATTCAGCTGAAATCAATCCCAAAAAAATTTCAATACACACAAAAAAAAAAAAAAATAGCTCAAATCAAACCTGAAGATCGATGTCGAACGAATCTGATTCAGCTGAAATCAATGGAAAAAATACTTAAATTCACAGCGGTCTCCAATTCAGTTGATGCAAGGCAGGACTCAAATTCCTCCGCAATAACGCCGCCGCCGTAGTCTCCGCCGCAGAACGTCGTAGTAGCCGTCGTCATTGCCGGCGCCGGCACTAGAGAATGAGTCCCGACCTGCACCAAGCGAATTAGAGGCGGCTGCAAAAAACGTATATGCAGAAGAGTTATGGTTGTTAGAGGGAGAAAAAGATGCTGTTTATAGATTAAATGAACGAACAGGATGATGCCACGTGGAAGGAAAATAGATTTTGTTTTCCCTGTAAAATTTAGAAAAGGAAAAAAAGGAATGCTGAGTGCGAAAAAGGGATTTAGATTTGGTGTGAAAATTTGTTCGACCTAAGCGGCGCTAACAAATGTCAAATGTGACGCGTGAACGTAGCACTAACATATTGAATGTAATTTTAAAGCTTTTTTTTTTATAAAAATTATAATTTTATTTGATCATGAATATAAATTAAAATTATTTTAAAATTTTATATAAAAAATAAAAATGAAAATAAATTTTACTTATATCATAGCCAATTATATTTTTTTATTAAAATAAAATAATTTTTCAAAGAAAAAAATAAAAACATTCACATGACCAAAACGGCTATAGTCTAACGTCGTAACTTGTGGGGGTAATTCGGACCCACGACCAAGAATTAGGCAAAGCTTGCACAACAACCTTTGAAGTGAATATTTAAGAATCACTAACAACCTTTGCTTATGGATTCCTAATTTATAATTCTTATATATGTATAAAATTTCTCAATATAAATATATGGTCCAGATTTTTGAAAATTCCCACCTAACCCTCTGAACCAGTCCTGGGTGTATGTGATTGTTTTACTTTTTTATTGTGAAGGTAAAAAAATTGGTTTCGAGTTTGAAGTGAATGGGAGTTTACGTAGTCTTGCCTTTTACCTTAAAGGAGACTTTTTTTGCAGTCTTGAGAGGATGAATTGGGTGCATGTAGTCTATCCTTATTTTGTAATGATACGTGAAGAGACAGGTTTGAGTCTGAAGAGGATAGGGTGTACGTATTTTTATTTTTGAGGAGATTGTTTTTAAATTCGAAGAGAATGGATGTATGCAATCTTACTCTTATCTAGTAAAAAGAGAGAGATTACTTTCGATAAATTCTTGATTAAAATAATAACGTATGTAAAAAAATCCAGTACATAAAGCAAATATAATTAAAGAAGTCATGTCGAAAACAACCCAGAATAGAATAATATAAGACAAACAAATTCGATTGCTAAAGCAAAAAAAAACAACAATTAACATTAAAACTGAGTAAAAAAGCAGACTATGGTTGTTTAACGAAGAAAGATCTTATTTATAGATGAAATGAATGAATAGGTTGAAGCCACCTGGAGGGGATATATAAGTTGTTTCTTAATTATTTTCTCGTATTCCTTGTCCAATTAAGAAAATATTTTCTAAGAGCATTTATATATATTATACTCAAAACAATGAGAACGAATAGGATAAGAGGGTGTGGTAAGAAAATATTACAGTATTGAAATTCTTTTGAAGGACAAATCTTAAGTAAAATATTTTTCAAACCGTTTAATCAAACGAACATGAAAAAAATAGGAAAATATTCTCCTTCATACCGAACACACCCTTGGTGTGAAAATTTGGTCGGACTAACGGCACCAATGTCACATATGTGACATGTGATCTCTAATAATATGTATAACAAAAAGTGTAATTTTACGAGCGGAATGTATAAAAGATCGGTGTAGGCAATCTTACTCTTATACAGGTAAAGAGGCTGATTTTATGTTTTGAGACTGAAGAGGATGGTGTGAACGTAGTTTTACCGTTGTCTTGACTTTTTTATGTAAATGTAGAAAAATGAAGATGTCATGCTAAAAATAATGGAGAAAATAGCACTAAGGGGTCGTTTCGTAAAGTGTGTAAGTATAATGTCGAATATGGTGTATTAGTAAAGCTTGCATTAATAATGCATATATTAATTATGCTGGTATTAGTTATACAGTCAACATTTTTAATACATTGTTTGGTTCGATGTATGAAAAAGTATATAAAAAATTAATTTTTTATAAAATAATATTTATTTACAAAAATACCCTTTTTAACTTTGCACACACTCTTTCAAGTGAAAGAAGGAGGTAGGCGGCAACAATAATTATTGTAGAAATCTCAAATTCATTTGATTGCAGTTCAAATTAGAGGCGTTGTTCTTGAAAGTAAATGAACCCAGACTCAATTGTTGTTGAAGGCTACCATTACTTTTCCATGGTGAGTTCATTCTCGGGTCCAAAAATCCTTTACGGGTCGAGGCATCGGAGAAATTAAAAATTTTGTGAAGCGTCGTACCACTGCTCGGAGAAATTGGGAAGTTCTGTGAAGTGTGGTTATCTGCCGCGCCATTGATTTTCATTTGATAACCCAAATAAGCAATAAGTATGTATAAAATTAAAAAAATAAAAATAAAAAAAAGAGGCTCAATACAGAGAGAAGTGAGGAAAATGACGGGAAATATCTAGAGAATTGAGGGGTAATTATGTCATTTACTTAGTTAATACATGTGTTAAATTGCTTTGCATTGTTAATGCATAGAAAATGGTGTGTATTAATAATACACACCTTAATACACAATATAGTGTATAACTAATACATGAATCAAAAAAGTATACCAAACAAGGTAATAATAATATACACAACTAATACAAGCATTATTTTTTTTAATACACTCAAACGACGACCCCTAAGTGACCAAATTAAATAATACGATTACTAAAGTGATTCTCTTTCCCAATTGGGAAAGTAAAACAAAGAAAAAGAAGAGCAACTAGTTTTGGACTTGATGGTTTTGTCAAATCAATTTATACATGTATGGCTAATTTAAGTAATTCCTTCCTAACTACACAAATTCATGTATCCCCCCAAAATGGAAGGTTGTTGCTTTAAGAAATTGGAATTATTTAAAACGATTAATAAGAGAGTAGTTTTTTTTTTTTTTGAAGGTTCCCACATGGGGAGTTTATTTTATGATAGATCAAAAGAGTACAAAGAGGTGGATATATCCTTAAACCTCAAGAATTACAAAGCTCGAGTATATAACACTCATACAATTTGATCTAAGCACAAAATAAACTACGAGGGTCTCTCCTTTAACAACTAAGCTTACAAAAAGAGAGGCTACTAAGCGCCCTTAGTAGTAAACAAAGTTCTCAGCCTGAATTAAAGATGAAAGAGACTTTCTTGACTCGAATTCTAAATTTCGGAGAGTCTTTAATGTCATTTTTCAAAGTAGATATAATTTGAGTGGGCAAGTTTGTCGCCTCATTGAAGAAGATGTTTCTTTTAGTACTCACTGCCAAATTTGTGAGAAAATCACCCGTGGTGTTGCCTTCACGAAGAGTGTACATGAATTGAAATTGACTTTGAGATTTCATAGTCGAGATTTGCCTGAGTTCATTCCTTAGTTGCCAGGAGCTTTTGAGTTTTCCATTGATCATCTGGATGATAGGTAGTGAATCGAATTCGATTGTGATTTTGCGATACCCATTGTCTAAACACCATTTCATTCCAATAATAATAGCCTTAATTTCTTCTAAGTTATTGGAGCATGAACCAAAGTAGGCAGTGAATACCATGATCAACTTTCTAAGGTGATTTCTTAGTAGGCCACCTCCCCCTGCACTGTCCGGGTTGCCCTTGCTACATCCATCCGCATTCAGATTAATTTCTCCAAGCACAGGTTTAATCCATCTGACTAGTTTGATATCTAGCTTAGGCTTGATGCTGTCAATCAAAAAAGTAATGTTAGGCATAGGAGAGTTAAAATAAAGGGATGGGAATTGAGTATTAAGGACCATTTGGACCATGTTGGTAACTTGATCAATTATCCTATTAGTAGTAGTATTAATCACTTCATGTTTTAGAGTGCATCTGAATTTTCATAGTTCCCAAGTGAGAACAATTGGAAGACATTGAAGAAGGGTCTCATGCACTTTGTTGTGAAGTTTAATCAACCACCATCTAACAATTTTGTATCTAATGTTACCACTGTGAGGATGAGGAATGCCACAAGCATCAATGAAATATTTCCAAATAAGGGTAGCAATCTCACTTTCTCTAAATAAATGATTGACATCCTCATTATGACCATTTTTGTAACAATAACATTTGGAAGGCCCATGAAAATTAAATTTTGTAACAACATCATCTGTGGATGATTTATTATTAAGGAGTCTATGCAAGAAAAAAGAAATTTTAAAGGGGAGATTGTTATGCCATGTCTTACTGTTGGTTAGGGAGGTACCTTTGCTCATTCTAAAAGAATGCCAAGCAGATTTGCTAGAAAAAATACCAGTAGGATCAGCTAGCCAGATAGGAAGATCGTTTTCATCTCGAAAGAACTGGATTCTTTGAATGCACATAACTAAGTCATACGGAAGGAGTTGTTGGAGCTTAATAAGGTTCCAATGATTATTCTAAAAGAAATCGGAGACTTTAACATTCTTGAAAGTGTTGTCATGGTTTACCAGATAGGCCAGAGCTCCTTTGTTGGTCCAATTGTCCCACCAAAAGAAGATGTCACCTTTTCCAACTTTCCAAATGATAAAACTTTCACAATCATCTTTAATATCCATTTAAGACATGCCTTATGTTTCCAAAATGCTTCTTCATTTTTAATGTGTCTAATCAGTTGAGCATTGATGTTGTTATACTGCATTCTATTGGCTTTAGAGTTATCACTGATGCACAATTATTCTATTTCCTCCAGTTCTCCTTGAAGGTCTTTGGTCTTATCAAAAATGTTTCCTAAAGTGTTTTTAGACCAATGAGATAGATTTCTGCAAATATTTTTGAGTTTCAAATAAAACTTCCACATCGAACCACCTTCGACTTGAGTATCCTAGGATTGTTCAACTACTTGCATAAATCCATCTTGTTCAGTCCACAGATCAAGAAATTTAAAATATTTCTTTGGCGCAAGTTGTGGATTGGAGATTGAGGTCAAAAGAGGAGCACGGTCAGAACCAGTTCTGACCAAGTGAGTTGCATTAGTATCACCATATTTTTGTAGCCAAAGGGTTTGGTAAGGACCCTGTCAAGTCTAGCCCAAATTTTCTTTCTGGGAGATCTACCGTTGCACCAAGTAAATGGTGACCCACTATATCCAATATCCATAAGGGAACAGTCACTAATGCAATTAGCAAAAGGAAAACTCTTATTCATATTGTGAGCTTTACCTCCTTTTTTTTCCTCAGGAGCAAGAATAGAGTTAAAGTCACCGGCCATAAGCCAAGGGGAATTGACACCATTGGCAAAGTTTTTCAAACTATCCTATAAAGGTTTCCTGAGGTGGGCCTTACATTTAGCATAAACCAAAGTAAGGTAGATATCATATCCCTGTTAGATTAATAAGACATGTAAGATGTTGAGTCATGTCTTGAATAATAGAGCATTGAAGATGGTTGTCACAAAATATCCAAACTTTATTGTTGTAGTTAGAGTAAGCAAAATCAAAACCAAGACCTCTTCTGCACTTATCAAGCTTATTCCTTCGACAAAGAGGTTCCATGATAGTAATGAATTGAAGATTATGAGTTCTTTTGAGAATCTTTAATCAGTCAAAGGCACCTTGAGATTTGATGCCTCTAATATTCCAAATTAAAGACTTAATCATTAAAATGATATTGAAGAGTCATCTTTGTTTTGTGATGAAGACACAGAAGGATATCTTTTTTTTGTTTTAATTCTTTTTCCTCTACCCAAGTTGGTGTCTTTTCTGGTGGATGTTGTACCTCTCGGTGAAAGGTTTTGTTTTTCTGAGATATCCTCAAAAGCTTGGGCAACTTCCTCAGTGACCACTTGTTTTTGGTAAGAAGTTTCGTCTTGCTTGTTTTCAAATTCATCGGTAGGGGCTGAGTTATCTTCCATGCTAGCAAAACTACTATCAGAATCACTAACAATTTTCTCAATGCTTTTGCTGGAGGAGTAACCTTCGGCTGAGCCATCAAAATCCGAATCTGATGCATTTTCAGATTCATAATCAATTTCAATTTCATTCTCATTGTTGATGCGGTCATTTCGAGTTTGAACGTTGATTGGGTCAGGGGTTTTTTGAATTTTGTTCTCTGTTTGAGTGGAGCTAGAAATAGTAACAGTTTTTGTGGGGTTTTTGGGTGCACCGAAAGCCTGAGTTGGCTTCACTAGATTGGGAGTAGGATTAACTGGAAGAATGTTGTTATTTTTTTGATAGATTTGAATAGGTTGAGTATTGGTTGAATTTTGTTGTGATTGATTTGGAGTGGATGTGGTTTGTGTGGTAATGGGGATATTGCTTTGAGATTGGTTATTTATTGACGAAGGGGCAGTCGGTTTTTCCTTAGTGATAACTTGATTTGAGTTAGTTGAGGTTGCCAATGAACCTTCTTTTTAGAGCTAGGCTTGTTGGCATTTTTATGGTTGTGAGGGACTTTATCTACATTTTTTCCTTTGTCGACATTTGTTCCAGTGAATGTTTGACCTTCCATGACCTTGTGTTGCACATTTTGATGTTGGACGACATTGCGAGTATTGTTGCTTTGATCCATCACTATCCCAGAGAGGACTTTTGTTGAGACAATTTTTTGGAATGACGATGAGATCTTTTGAGATTCTTTGGAATTTGCCATTGATCCTTTTCTTGTTCTTGGTTTGTTACCACCTCTTTCGATTTTGATTCCTCGTCCACTTTTTTCTTCAGCTCCTCATCTCTATTTTTGTTTCGACAGGAGGTGATCGAGTGGCCTTGTATCGACCAATAAGAACAATAAGCTGGCACACCCTCATATTCCACATCTAGCGAATATCCATCTTCAATGTTCGTGTCCAGTCTCTTAAAACCAACCCATATTTAGTCCTATCTAGGCTTAAGAAGGTCAATCTCCACTTTAATTTTAGCAACATTACCACGGGATTTTGAATAAGTACCAATAGAGCTCACCATACTAGACATGATATCCCATCTAAAAAGGTGCCAGGGGAGTTGATGGATTAGAATCCAGGCCGGTGCTAGCGATGTTTCATTTTCAGGGACAAAATCCAGAGTCCATCTAATGATTTTCATAATATAAGATCCCAACGTGATAAAAGATTCGAAATAAATATGATAAAGATCCTCTTCATTAGTAAAATCAATGTAGACATGGTTGGGATCGAAATAAGCTATCTTGGTCGTGCCTTTTAAAGGAACATGACTTACAAAAGGCTTTCTCAGTTCATCCATATTAGGCTTTCCCCTAGTAAACTTTCCAACAATAGTTAAGACGACAATCCTCTGCCAAGTTGACAAAGTAGTCTTGCGCATTGAAGTATACAACAGGTTTCCCCATATGAAGGCCATGAGTAATGTTAACGGGAGTTTTACCACTCATGCTAGCGGCTAGAGAAGCGGAGACAGTGGATGCGAATGAAGGCTTAGAGATGGTATTATTTGGTCTGATGGGGGAATTATTGCTATTTTGAGAATTGTTAGGAGAGGTTCTATTAAATTGAGATTGGTCTTGATTTTGCCACAATGAATCATTGGTTATTTGGCCAGGTAGAGGCGATTTGGAGTAGTATCCAGAATTGGGGATATTTGATTTGTTTCCCCTAACATATCGGTCATAGTTGGATGAAACCTTCAAAGGTGCCGGAGTCGGATAATTGCTATTCATAACGGGGTTAAGGATTTGGGTATTTTGGGATTTGGGTGGTTGCATGGGGTGAACAGATAGATTGACTTGGGTTTGAGCTTCATTAGAAATTAGGGGACATGTGGAATTGGGTTGATTTGTGAGATCGGTGGAGGCAGATTGTGGTTCCGGCGGGGATTCTAGCAGCAAACTAGTCGTTGGGGAAGACATGTTACCGTTATTATTATCCGTTAGAGGTGGTGAAATGTTTTCACTGGTCGTGAGCAATTTAGGATCGGGCGGTGCGGGTGGTGGGGGTGGTTGGCCATTAGTTGGCCCAGAATGATCAATTGATATCATAGAGAGAAGACAAATGCATAAAACATCTTATATTTATACAAGTGCACGAATAAAGACCGTACTGTAAAAAAATATGATGTAGATAATCTATCCTAATGTAAACATTATTAGATGTTTTCACGGATCACATGAAGATAACTCTATAATTGCTCTAAGCTCCCCATTAATTGTTTAAAACCATTAGTGCTTGAAATTATATGAAAATAAAGTTCTTTCTTCTTTACATAATATGATAAATTCTAGCTTACTACAATGTATCTATGTTGTTGATCTTCAATTATTAGATTTGACATTGCGATCCCTTAATTTAGAACTTAATGAGTAATAAAGACGTAAAAACCATCTTTTACGTTACATTTGGAATTTGTAATCTCAACTCTAAATAAGTCTTAGACATTTGTGTGGCTATAGACCGTTTCATTAAAGATTAGAGGGGAATTTTAACGTAAAGTTCTTTACTTGTAATTATAGAAAGATTTCATTCTTTTTAGGACTGAAAATAACGTTTAGTAGTTCAATCAAGGTGATGGTAACAAAGCTCGACTTAAAAAGCTTATAACAGAATGTCCCAAAAATTCATAATTGCAGTTTTAAGAAAGTTTAGTTTCCCTGGAATATGGATAGATATCATATGTTGACTGTTATCCTGTATGCTGTATTCTATCGTATAGCTTTTTCTTTTTTAATCCCTCCCAGAAACTCTCACCTTTTCTCTTTCTTGGTAACTCGAACTCACAACCTCAAGATTGAAAGTGGACAGGAGGGTGCTAATCATCCGTATGACCCCTCTTGTCATATTCTATTATAGTCAATAGGACAAAGATATTTGGAATACACACATAGCAAGTAATTATTTTTACGGACAAAACCTATAGACCGTACTTACCTTGCATATGCTATGGTAAAATTGGCAATAAAGTTTTACTCCGACATTGGATGGGCGAATGGTTTATTTTGTTGGGAACTAGACTCATAGATCTTTCTTTTTGACACGTAGCTCAGTCTCTAACGCCAAATATATTAAGATATATACTCATTCAAAGTCTGACTGTGCTCGGAATAAGCCTGTCAAGTGACCCGGTCCTACCCGGCCCACTTAAAGAACCCGACCCGGTTTGACCCGGCCCGATAAGCCCTAGGACTTTTGGGTTCCGGGTCCCGGGCCAATTATTTTTTTAAATTTGGGCCCGGTTAACCCGGCCCGGACCAAGCCCGATCCAGGCCCGTCAGTTAACCGGCCCCGGAATCTATTTTTAAAAAAAAAAAAATGGATTTTGGGCCAAACTAGCCGTTGGTCCAACGGCTATATAGCCGTTTTTGGGTCCAAACGGCTAGTTTGGGCCCATTTCTTAAAAAAAAAAAAAAAAAACTTTAAAAATTATTTTTAATCCCAAAAAAAATTCTATAAATACTTACACCTTCAAATCATTTTTCACACAATTTTTCACTCTCTCAAATCTCATTCTCTCTCAAATCTCAGTTCTCAAATATTCAATATATTTAATTTCTTAAAGTGTTCACTTTAATTTTTTAATTTTGCGTTTACAAAGTACGAGCAGAAGTTTCTAAAGTCGCAACCTTCGGATACTTCCAAAATTTGGTATTGTCATTCCATCTCTTACGTTTAATTTTTATTTATTGTATTAATTATTTAATATTTAATTTTATTATATTTGTGTATTTTGAATTTTTTTAGTTTAATTTAATTTATATTATGGATAAATTAAGAAACCTCGCTACTAAAGGTGTTAAATTTTTTTGTCCCGGAAGCGGTAGTGGTAGTAAAAAATGAATTACTAGCGGTAGAGGTAGTTCAAGTAGTAGATATACCCGTGTGCCTTCGCCTTCGGTACCGCTTGGTACACCTTTTGAGGAAGAAATAGGTGTAGGTGCTCACGATATGGATTATGTAGAAGCTCAGAAAAATTATGATATAGAAGAAGAAAATGAAGTAGATGCAGTTAATTTAGACGAAGATAATGAAAATATTGGTGAGACACCCGCAGTAGGAAATGCTAACGTTAGATCTGAATCGGTTAATCTCCCTCCCCGTCCTCCCCGTTCCGCAAGACCTCGTAAAACAACTAGTGTTGCATGTCAATTTTTTTTGAACGTATATCAGATACTGAGGTGTAATGCAATATTTGTCAACAAATATATAAGCATAGAAGCGGAGGCAAGCGAGGGGGTACGGGTACGTTAATGAGACGTATAGGTGAAGCTCACAAAAGAGAGTTAAATATTGCACGAGGTGGTGGGGATGTTGGTGGGCCAACGCAAACTAGAATGGACCCAGCAACCGGTCAGGTAACGAAAAAGTATAATAAATTGAGGGACCGGGAAGAAATAGCTAAAATGGTAGTTGTGGGTTGTTTGTCTTTTAGTTTTCCTTCTTCTGATGCCTTTATTCATTATATATACAAGCAATTTATAATCCTATGTTTAACGGTATTCCTAGAAGTATTTGTCGGTCTAATATTTTTAGACTTCATTCACAATATTATTTTTATTTATCAACATTGTTAAAAAATTTCAATGTAGATTGTCCTTAACTTCTGATCTTGGTCGTGCTGTAAATAAAAATGATTATTTAACCGTTACTTGTCACTGGATGGATAGTAATTTTGTGATGCAAAAACGTATTCTTGCATTTTTATATGATGAAGATCGTAAACATACTGGAGATTTTATTGTTGATTCTATTGTTAAAGTTGCAGGATATTATGATATCGAAAATTAAATTTTATGTATTGCTTTTGATAATGCTTCTAACAACAAGACTGCTATAAAAAAATTAAAATCTACGTTATCTCCGCCGTTGCCTGAAATTTTTCATATTAAGTGTGCATGTCATATATATAATTTAATTGTAAAAGATGGTCTTGAGTTTTTTAAGCTTTATATTGAAAAAATTCGTCTTGCTGTTGGTTTTATTCAAGAAAATAATCGTAGATCGAGAATTAGAGAATTTAAAGTTAAATGTCAAGAAAATGGACTTGCACCAATATTGATGCCTAAGGAAATTGATATTAGATAGAATTCTACGTATGATTTTTTAAAAACTTGTTATAAATATAGAATTCCTATTACACTAGCTTTTAACTAACATTGCGGTTCATTTGTTGATTCTGCTGATTGCATGCTACATGATTCTGATTGGGTTGTGATTAAGGATCTTGTTAAGTTTTTAGAAAAAATTTATGTTGCTACGGTTGAATTTTTCGGTGCTTATTATCCTACTGTTTGTAATATTTTGGCATATATAGCCGATATTTCTGGTTTGCTCAAAGAATATAAAAATAAAGAAGGTTATAAAGAAACTGTTGGTGTCATGTTTACTAAATTTAAAAAAAAAAAAAATCTGATTCCCCCTATTTACTTGGTTGGTGTTATGTTAAATCTGTGCATGAAATATAATAATATGTGTCACTTTAGTACTATTATTTATACTAACTTAGAAATAAATACTAACCATGATTCTGAACAAGTATAACCTGATTTGTGGACGGCTATGAATGATGCAAAAGATTACATCGAAAAATTATATAATCACTATGTTGATTTATTTGATTTAGCGGTACCTATAAATATCACTCCAACTGTCGCTCCTCATCCTCCCGAGAAGCCATCATCTTCTAAAAGGACGACACATAGTGGTTTTCCTGATTCCTTTTATGTTTTAACTTATTGGAACAGTGTTGATGAGAGATCTTATACATCAACTTATCGAAAAGAGCTAAAATATTATCTTCGGTCGGCGCCAGAGGATCGCAGACGACGGATCAACACGTTGGATTGGTGGAGGAGTAATGAAACATAATATCATGTGCTTTCAAAATTAGCTAAAGATATCTTGAATGTTCCAATGTCAACCGTTGCATCAGAGAGCGCCTTTAGTCAGGGACGACAACAGCTTGGAGACAACCGACACTCATTGGGAAGCAATGCAATGAATGTTCTAGTTTGCCTCAGAGATTGGATTAGAGTGGAAAGAAGAAAGCAAGGAATAGAACCGGAGCCGAGCGACGAGCTGAAACTTGAAGAAATTATGTCTTCACGGGAAAATTCAGCAGAATCAAGTCCAATGCATGGTTTTGCCCCCGTTGACTTCAACTATCCTATGCAAGTTTCCGTTAATATTAACATGCATGAGTTGAAAAAAATGATGCATAATTTGTAGATTTTTTATTCATGTAAATTATAAATTTTGGATCATTTTGCAATCAATAAAATTCCCCAAACTCATTCACTCCTTAGTCCTTACTTTTTATATTTTTTCATTTAATGATTTAAAATTTTAAATTGAATTTCTAGTTTTCTACTTTAAATTAAAAACTTACTTCTAATATATTATTAATTTACTACCAAGTATTATTAATTTATTATATTAAGTAGCATATGTTTTGTATATTTGTGTATATATCTTCTATAGATGTGTATATTTAACGTATACATGTGTATTTGTTTTATAAATTAGTATATAACTACATATATATATATATATATATTGTAATGTATATATATTGTAGTATATTTTATTAGTAG
Source organism: Capsicum pubescens (assembly GCA_030864215.1). Lineage (NCBI taxonomy): Eukaryota > Viridiplantae > Streptophyta > Magnoliopsida > Solanales > Solanaceae > Capsicum > Capsicum pubescens. Next base: position 21,312,598 of record CM061545.1, read on the forward strand.
TAGTATATATACATTGAATGGTGCGTATACATGTGTATATATCTTCTATAGACGTGTATATTTAACGTATATATGTGTATATGTTTTATAAATTAGTATATAACTATATCTATATATATTGTAATGTATATATATTGTAGTATATTTAATTTAAAGTATTACTTATACATAGAATAGAGTGTATATATGTGAATATATCTTCTATGGACGTGTATATTTAACGTATACATGTGTATATATTTTATAAATTAGTATATAACTATATCTATATATATTGTAATGCATATATTATTAGTAGTATATATACATTGAATGGTGCGTATACATGTGTATATATCTTCTATAGACGTGTATATTTAACGTATACATGTGTATAAGTTTTATAAATCAGTATATAACTATATAACTATATATATATATTGTAATGTATATATATTGTAGTATATTTAATTTAAAGTATTACATATACATAGAATAGAGTGTATATATGTGAATATATCTTCTATGGACGTGTATATTTAACGTATACATGTGTATATATTTTATAAATTAGTATATAACTATATTTATATATATATTGTAATGTATATATATTGTAGTATATTTTATTAGTAATAGATATACATTGAATGGTGCATATACATGTGTATATATCTTCTATAGACGTGTATATTTAACGTATACATGTGTATAAGTTTTATAAATCAGTATATAACTATATATATATATATATATATATATTGTAATGTATATATATTGTAGTATATTTAATTTAAAGTATTACATATACATAGAATAGAGTGTATATATGTGAATATATCTTCTGTAGACGTGTATATTTAATGTATACATGTGTATATATTTTATTAATTAGTATATAACTATATCTATATATACATTGTAATGTATATATATTGTAGTTTATTTTATTAGTAATAGTATATATACATTGAATGGTGTGTATACATGTGTATATATCTTCTATAGATGTGTATATTTAACGTATACATGTGTATATATTTTATAAATTAGTATATAACTATATATATATATATATTGTAATGTATATATATTGTTGTATATTTTATTAGTAGTAGTATATATACATTGAATGGTGCGTATATATGTGTATATATCTTCTATAGACGTGTATATTTAACGTATACATGTGTATATATTTTATAAATTGGTATAGATGTGTATGTTTAACATATACATGTGTATATGTTTTATAAATTAGTATATAAATATATATATATATATATATATACATAATGTAATGTATATATATTGTAGTATATTTTATTTAAACTTTAAAGTAGTACATATATATTGGATGGTGTGTATATATGTGTAATTGTGCATATGTGTATATATTTTTTAAATTCTAATGTAGTATATACTATATATATAGTGCATATATATTGTTTAACGTATTTATAATGTATATAGGTGGGTATACATAATGTATATTGAAAAAAGTTTTTTTTTTTATATTTTTGACCAGGTTTGACCATTTTTTTAATTGGGTTTAACTGGGTTTAGGTAGGTTTGACCAGGTTGGGTTAAGTGGGCCAGGTTAGGGTTGTTTTTAATTTTTTTACTGTTGAGCCCGGACCGACCCGGCCCACTTAGACCCCAACCCGGACCCAGCCCGGCCCACAAACCGATTAAATGGCACGGGCCGATTCCGAATTGGCCCGGCCCGGCCCGCATGACAGCCCTAGCTCGGAATCACTATCTTAATGAACCCTCTAACTTCAAATTTTGTTCTAAGGCTACCTTTGACCTCTACATTTGGTCTAACACTTAAAATAGCTTACTATAAAGGTTCCTTCATATTCTTATCCATTTAAAACTTTATTATTGTGATACGACCCCTATTCCTCGACGTTTACAAGTCAAACAAGTACTAGAAGCTACATGGCGTTACACGGATAAAAAGCCATATCTCATAAATAACTTTTTGGATATGATATATATATTGTTGAGTTCCCTGAAATTTTGTTGACTGACAAAGTAAATGAAACACGTTGGTCAAGCTGTTTTATAGATGTACAAGTGCAAAAAGTAAGTTCATTCCAAGATCATTGAGATGAGAGAACAAGGCTGCTCGATAAAAGGAATGAGTAAATAGTTGAATTGAAGGAGTCTCACTTGAAGTAGAACTCTAAGAAATGAGAGCTCTGATGGAAGCAGGAGTTCCATTCGAGGAAGAACTCTTTGGAGAGTTGTGTTAAATAGAAGAAGGTTTATTCAAAAGCTCTTACGCACTTACAGTAGAAAGGCAATTGACAAATTGAGAGTTGAGACAGTGTGCAGCTTGAAGATTGACAAAACACGTTGCTGAACCTAGTCCTATTACTAAGAATGTTGATATGATCGTAATATCGGTGAATTATAAACTGAGTTAGATTATTGTCTTCAAGTTAGGGAACTCGAAGACATGGGGTCACACACCTTGAGAAATTCGTGAATTGAACTTAGTTAGGAGTTAGAGTTTATAATTCTTAGGTTATAAGAGTCTTGTAATTTGTCGTCGCTGAGGGTCAAGTTGTTTTAGTAAAGTTTGGGATTAAGTCCTATAAATGTAGGTCATAATTTTTTACTCCTTTTTGAGTTGGATATTTTTCACGTGAAAACAACTATCTCCTTTACTTATAGCTTTACCGCTTCATTGAAACACATTAGACAACTTATTTTATACGTAAGCAATTTTTAATAGACAATAAATAAACCTATAGGTAGTGTAAAATATCATCTACAGATGGGCGTTTATACTAAAGGTACCAATCGGGCCGGTTTGACCCGGCCCGAACTGACCCACTTAAACAATTTGGCCCAGTTTGACCCGGCTTGGTCAGCCTCCGGGCTGTAGGGTATCGAGTCCCAGGCTGGGCCAATTTTAAAATTGGGCCCGATTAACCCGGCCTGGACCAAAACCGGTCCAGGCCTGCCAGTTAACCGGCCCGGCCCGAAAACATTTTTTAAAAAAAAAAATCAATTTTTGACCGTTGGGCCACAAGTAGCCGATGGGCCTAACGGCTATATGACCGTTTTTGGGTCGAAACGGCTACTTAGCCATTTTAATTAAAAAGAAAAAAGTTTTTTTCATTTAAAATATTTTTTTAAACCCAAAAAAAATCTATAAATACCCTACACATTCAAATCATTTTCCACACAATTTTCATTCTTTCAAATCTCGTTCTCTCTCAAATCTCAATTCTCGAAATTCAAATATTCAATATATTTCCTAAAGTGCTCAATTTAATTTTTTAATTTTGCGATTACAAAGTACGAGTGGAAGTTTCTAAAGTCGCAACTTTCAGATACTTCCAAAATTTGATATTGTCGTTCCATCTCTTACTTTTAATTTTTAATTAGTGTATTAATTGTTGAATATTTAATTTTATTATATTTGTGTATTTTAAATTTTTTTAGTTTGATTTATATTATGGATAAATTAAGAAACCTCGCCACTAAAAATTTTAAAAAAAGTTATTCTGAAAGTGGTAGTGGTAGTAAAAAATGAATTACTGACGGTATAGAGGTAGTTCAAGTAATTGATATACTTGTGTGTCTCTGTCTCCGGTACCGCTTAGTCAACCTTTTGAGGAAGAAGTAGGTGTAGGTGCTCACGATATGGATTATGTAGAAGCTCAGAAAAATTATGGTATAGAAGAAGAAAATGAATTAGATGCGGTAGATTTAAATGAAGATGATGAAAATATTGGTGAGACACCCGCATTAAGAAATGTTAACGTTAGATCTGAATCGGTTAATCACCCTCCCCGTCCTCCCCGTACCCCAAGAGCTCGTAGAACAACTAGTATTGCATGATAATTTTTTACACGTATAGGAGATACTGAGGTGCAATGCAATATTTGTCAACAAATATATAAGCATAAAAGTGGATGCAAGCAAGAGGGTACAGGTAAGTTAATGAGACATATAAATGATAATCACGAAAGAGAGTTATTTATTGCACGAGGTGGTGAGGCTGTTGGTGGGCCAACACAAACTAGAACGGACTCAACAACCGGTCAGGTAATTAAGAATTATAATAAATATAGGGACCGGGAAGAAATAGCAAAAATGGTAGTTGTGGGTTGTTTGCCTTTCAGTTTTCCTTCCTTGGATGCGTTTATTCATTATATTCAAGCAATTTATAATCCTATGTTTAATGGTATTCCTAGAAGTACTTGTCGGGCCGATATTTTTAGACTTCATTCACAATATGTTTTTTATTTATCTACATTGTTAAAAAATATTCAATGTAGAATGGCTCTAATTTCTGATCTTGATCGTGTTGTTAATAAAAATGACTATTTAACTATTACTTGTCACTGGATAGATAATAATTATGCTATGCAAAAATGTATTCTTGCTTTTTTGTATGATGAAGACCGTAGACATACTGAAGAATTTATTGCTGATTCGATTAGTAAAGTTGTAGAATTTTATGGTATTGAAAAAAAAGTCTTATGTAGTGCTTTTGATAATGCTTCTAACAACAAGACTGCTATTACAAAGTTAGAAGTTAAGCTCTCTCCGTCGTTACCTAAAATATTTCATGTTAAGTGCGTTTGTCATATATATAATTTAATTGTAAGAGATGGTCTTAAATTTTTTGAGATTTATATTGAAAAAATCTGGCTTGTTGTTGGCTTTATTCAAGAAAATAATCAAAGAAAAAGAATGAGATAATACTCAATTACCCCCCTGAACTATACCCAAAAAAACTATGACACACCTCAACTTAAAAAGGGTCCTATTACCCCCCTAAACTAATTAAAAGTGTAATTTTGACACCCTTAGTGCCTATGTGGCACATACGTGGCATAACACACTGAAGTCCACGTAGGCACACGTGTGTGCCACGTAGAACTAAGGGTATCAAAATTACACTTTTAATTAGTTCAGGGGAGTAATAGGACCCCCTTTAAGTTGAGGTGTGTCGTAGCCATTTTGGGTATAGTTCAGGGGGGTAATTGGCTATTTTCTAAAAAAAAATTAGATAATTTAAAGTTAAATGTCAAGAAAATGGACTTAGACCGATATTGATACCTGAAGAATGTGATACTAGATGGAATGCTACGTATGATTATTTAAAAACTTATCATGCTTATAGAGTTCCTATTACACTAACTTTTAACCAATATTGTGGTTCATTTGTTGATTCGGTTGAATGTATGCTACATGATTCTGATTGGGCTGTAATTGATGATCTTGTTAAGTTTTTGGAAAAAATTTATATAGCTACGGATAAATTTTTCGGTGTTTATTATCCTACTGTTTGTAATATTTTAGCATATATAGTCGATATTTCTAGTTCGCTCAAAGAATATAAGAATAAAGAATGTTACAAAGAAGCTATTGGATTGGTGAAAGAATAATGAAACACAATATTGTGTGCTTTCAAGATTAGCTAGAGATAAATTGAATGTTCCAATGTCAACTGTTGCATCGGAGAGTGTTTTTAGTCAGGGACGACAATAGCTTGGCGACAACTGACACTTTTTGGGAAGCAGTGCTATGAATGTTCTAGTTTGCCTTAGAAATTGGATTAGAGAGGAAACGAACAAATCAAGTAATGGAGGTGGAACCGAAAGACGAACAAAATCTTGAAGAAATTATGACTTCAGGGAGAACTCAACACAATCAAGTCTAATGCATGGTTTTGCCCCATTGACTTTGACTATCCTACGCAAGTTCCCGTTAATGTTAACATGGATGAGTTGGAAAAAATGATGAGAATGTTGTAGATTTTTCATTCATGTACATTATAAATTTTGAATCATTTTGCAATCAATAAAATATAACATTCATTCAAATATAACATTCATTCACTCTTTAGTCCTTACTTTGTAATTTTTTTCATTTAATGATTTAAATTGAATTTCTATTTTAAATTAAATACTTAGTTTCAATATATTACTAATTTACTATTAAGTATTATTAATTTATTATATTAAGTAGCATAATATATTTTTTAAAGTAGTACATATATATTGAATGGTACGTATATATATGTATATATTTTCTATAGACTCTAAAGTAGTATATATTTAACATATACATGTGTATATGTTTTATAAATTAGTATATATATCATTATATTGTAGTGTATATCTTGTAGTATATGTTTTAAAGTAGTACATATATTGAATGGTACGTATATATATATGTATATATTTTCTATAGACTCTAAAGTAGAATATATTTAATGTATACATGTGTAAATATTTTATAAATTAGTATATAACTATATATATAGTGTGTGTATATATAGTAGTATATATATATTGTAGTTTATATCTTGTAATATATGTTTTATTTAAAGTAGTACATATATATTGAATGGTACGTAGATATGTCTATATATTTTCTATAGACTCTAAAGTAGTATATATTTAACGTATACTTGTGTATATATTTCATAAATTAGTATATATATATCATTATATTGTAGTATATATCTTGTAGTATATGTTTTAAAGTAGTGCATCTATTGAATGATACGTATATATGTGTATATATTTTCTGTAGACTCTAAAGTAGTATATATTTAACGTATACATGCGTATATATTTTATAAATTAGTATATAACTATATATAGTGTGTGTGTGTATATTGTAGTATATATATTGTAGAATATATCTTTTAGCATATGTTTTATTTAAAGTAGTACATATATATTGAATGGTACGTATATATGTGTATATATTTTCTGTAGACTCTAAAGTAGTATATATTTAACGTATACATGTGTATATGTTTTATAAATTAGTATATAACTATATATATAGTGTGTGTATATATTGTAGTATATATATTGTAGTGTGTTTTATTTAAAGTAGTACATATATTGAATGACACGTATATATGTGTATATATTTTCTATAGACTCTAAAGTAGTATATATCTAACGTATACATGTGTATATGTTTTATAAATTATAATATATATCACTATATTGTAGTATATATCTTATACTCCCTCCGTCCCATTTTACTTGTCCCAAATTGGGATGACACAACAATTAAGAAAAATAATAAATAACATGGCTAGTTTACCAAAGTACCCCTATTAAATGATGTTTACATTTTAATTTAAAGAAAAGATAATTAATGCAAAGGGTAAAACATGAAAAGAAAAGTTTGTCTTATCTTGATAAGTAAAATGGGACAAGTAAAATGGGACATCAACTTAGCCAATTTGGGACGGGTAAAATGGGACGGAGGGAGTAGTATATGTTTTAAAGTAGTACATCTACTGAATGGTACGTATATATGTGTATATATTTTCTATAGATTCTAAAGTATTATATATTTAACGCATAAATGAGTATATATTTTATAAATTAGTATATAACTATATATAGTGTGTGTGTGTATATATTGTAGTATATGTTTTATTTAAATTAGTATATATATTGAATAGTACGTATATATGTGTATATATTTTCTATAAACTCTAAAATAGTATATATTTAATGTATACATGTGTATATATTTTATAAATTAGTATATATATCATTATATTGTAGTATATATATTGTAGTATATGTTTTATTTAAAGTAGTGCATATATATTGAATGGTACGCATATATGTGTATATATTTTCTATAGACTCTAAAGTAGTATATATTTAACGTATACATGTGTATATGTTTTATAAATTAGTATATAATTATATATATAGTGTGTGTATATATTGTAGTATATATATTGTAGTATATGTTTTATTTAAAGTATTACATATTTAATGAATGGTACGTATATATGTGTATATATTTTCTATAGACTCTAAAATAGTATATAGTTAACGTATACATGTGTATATGTTTTATAAATTAGTATATATATCATTATATTGTAGTATATATCTTGTAGTATATGTTTTATTTAAAGTAGTACATATATATTGAATGGTACGCATATATGTGTATATATTTTTTATAGACTCTAAAGTAGTATATATTTAATGTATACATGTTTATATGTTTTATAAATTAGTACATAACTATATATATAGTGTGTGTGTATTGTAGTGTATATATTGTAGTATATGTTTTATTTAAAGTAGTACATATAAATTGAATGATACGTATATATGTGTATGTATTTTCTATAGACTATAAAATAATATATATTTAACAGTCTTAGTTTATACCTAACCCCATAAATAGAGTGTTTAAGGCTTAGTTTATACCTAACCACATAAATAGACTATTTAAAGTAAACATAATTACCCAAAATTCAATTCCAAGCTAACTTTCCAAAGAGGCTCTAAGATAGGCAGATGGCATTCCGCCAAACCTAAAGCAAGGTTGGTGGATATATATATATTTACTAGATATGCACGGCCCGTTATATATATTTTATATTTCAACTTATGTGATGTGAATAGAATTTAGATAATTAATTATTAAAATAATTTAAATTTTAAATTATTTTAATTTATAATACTTTTTTTTTCTATCTTAATTTAAGTGATAATGATATAATTTCAAGAGCCAGCCAAATATTTTATATTTTAAAATTTTTAAAATTGTTAATTATCTAATTTATAATAATTTTTCAATAAGATATGAATACTCTCTTCGTTCCAATTTATGTGACACAAATAAAATTTTGGCAATCAGTCAAGTTTTTAAATATTTTTGTTAATTATTGTTATTTACAGTACTTGTTATTTCATTTTCAAATAATATATGTTGTTTTATATCTTCCTTTGTCCCATCCCAATTTATATGACACTAATATAATTTTGATAGTCAATCAAATTTTTTTATGTTGACATATCATTTTGCTATTCTTAATTTTCTAATACATAAATGACTTATAATAAGAGGTGGTATAGTAAAATCATCGTTTAAAGGACAACAATTTAATTTAAGACATCAAGAGTTAATTTCGCATTTGATGTCTATTTTATCTTTTTATTAAATATTATTTATTTTCTTAATATCTAGATGACTCATAATAATTAATTAAGAGTAGAGCTGTCAATACGGGTCGGCCCAGCCAATTCGGGCTAGTCCACACGGGCTTTGAGTTTGACGGGTCAGGCTAGGATGACCCATCATAAAAACACCAAGCCCACACCATTACTCCGTGGGCTGTGGGCCTCACGGGCCAACCCACTTTTTAAAATATAATATTTTATAATTTAATTTTTGAATGTTAATAAACATAAATATTATCAAATAATATTACATAGTGTTAAAACTTGTTAATCAAGTCTCCAACACCCTAAAAAATACTTCTAATAGCGAAAATAAATAACTTTTGACATGATATCCTTCGAACCAAGTAGAAATACTAATAAACAATTTAAATAATTGCATGCATTTGACTTACGGGCCGGCCCACGGGGTAGCCCAACCCACATTGCTCAAGCCCCATGGGCCACAGGCTTATCGGGGCTGGGCTAAAAAGCCTTGTTCTTAAATGAGTTGCAAAAACTAAAGATCAACTCCATTAAATTATAGGCAGGTCCAACAGGCCTGACCCATATTGATGACTCTAATTAAGAGCGATTGATTATGTTACTCCTATAAAAAATTGACATAATTTTATCATATTCAATGAGTAGTAATCATCGATAACTCACCGGAGTAATATATTAATTAAATGCGGGATGCTATATTTTGAATATACAAAATATGATATTATTAAATATTATTGGATATTGTATTATGTTTATCTGTCAGAATAATAAAATTTTATTATATATTTTATTTTTATTTATTTTTTACTTGATATATATTGACCCAACACAAATCTTAAGAAAATATTCATTAGGAATTTATTTTATTAAATTAAATTTATTAATTTAATACTTTAAAAATTTAAAGTTAAGTTTAAATATTAGTATTTCTATATAAGAAAAAAATAATTTGAAAATTTAAATTTACTAAAATAAATAAGTTAAAAAATAATTTTGAATATAAAAGTAAATTAAAATAATAAAATTAATTTACTTTAAGTATTTAGTTGCAATTAATTAAGATAAAATTATCATATTATTAAATTATTTAAATTTAAGATGCTATATCTTGCATATACAAGATATTATATTATTAAACATTATTGGATAGTGAATTATGTTTATCTCTCACAATAATAAAATTTTATTTCTATATATTTTTCTTTATTTCTATTTTATTTGATACATATTGACCCAACACAAATCTTAAGAAAATATTCATTAAGAATTTATATTATTAATTAAATTTATTAATTTTATGTTTTAAATTTTTAAAGTTAAGTTTAAATATTAGTATTTCCATTTAAGGAAAAAATAATTTAAAATTTAAATTTACTAAAATAAATAAGTAAAAAAATAATTTAAAATATAAAAATCAATTAAAATAATAAAATTAATTTACTTTAAATATTTAGTTGCAATTAATTAAGATAAAATTATTATATTATTAAATTACTTAAATTTAAATAATTTAAATCAAATTAGATGTTCAGTGGCCCCCGCATATTCACTGATACTTCAAGGTTTGGCAAGATATGTAATTTAAAAGGAAAGAAAGGGATTTTATTGAAGTTGTCAATATGGTCCAAACGAAACAACATAGAAGACAACCTTCTCAAGCAAATTAATTGTTAAAATACCTGGAATGCTCTTAGTTTTAATTGTATTGACTTTAAGCATATATGTTGAAATAGCTCTTCTATAATAACTAGATATGCACGGCCCGTGTTAGCATGGGCCCAATATATATTATTTTTTATTTCAACTTATGTGATGTAAATAGAATTTAGATAATTAATCATTAAAATAATTTAAGTTTTTAATTATTGTCATTTATAATATTTTTTCTTCTATTTCAATTTAAGTGACAATGATATAATTTCGAGAGATAGACAAATATTTTATATTTTTAAAATTTTTAAAATTATTAATTATGTGATTTATAATATTTTTACATAATTTTTCAATAAGATATGAATACTCTTCGTTCCAAGTTATGCGGCACAGATAAAATTTTGGCAATCAGTCAATTTTTTAAATATTTTTGATAATTATTGTTATTTACAGTACTTTTTATCTCATTTTCAAATAATATATGTTACTTTATATCTTTCTTTGTCCTGTCACAATTTATATGACGCTAATATAATTTTGATAGTCAATCAAATTTTTTTATGTTGACACATCATTTTGTCTATTTTACTTTTTTTTTTATGAAATATTATTAATCTTTTAATGTTTAAATGATCATAATAATAAATTAGTGGTGATAAAGTACAATCACGATTGAATCAACGAAACAGACATGTCTTAAATGAAGTATAATAACTAATTAAAAGGGATATAGAAAAATTACTATAAAAATACTTGTGATTTTTTTTTTAAGTGAGCCTCGTATAAGACGTAAAGTTAATTAAAACATCAAGAATAAATTTATCATTTTATGTCTATTTTGTCTTTTTAATTAAATATTATTAATTTTTTAATACTTAAATGACTTATAATAATTAATTAAAAATAATATAGTAATATTACGGTTGAAACAGTTGAAACAAACATGTGAAAAATGTCTATTTTATTTTTTTATTAAATATTATTAATTTTATATTACTCAAAATTTATTTTAAATCACATGAAAGATAAATATTATGAAAATGAAAGAGTATATTTTTATTCAAAATAGATCACATAAATCAAAAAACTTAAAATATGTTTATATGCTTTTGCTCTTTTCTCTTCTTTTTTTTATGTAAAGTCTTCTCAATTATTAAAGAAAAAAATAATAACGTCATAAGTTCATATTCTTTTAATGTTAATCAATTTTATTAATATATAATTGATCAGGAGAAAGTAAATTTTACTGACAATTTATGTGAATTTATTAAATATATTTCTATTTTTTTACTTGGTCCATATTGACCTGACACACGTCCTAAATATTGTTTATCAGAAATTTATTTTACCAAATTAATTTTATTAATGTGTTTGAAAACTTAAATTTGATATTTAATATTTGATAGAATTACTAAATCACAAGGTTAATATTAGAAGAAAATAATTAATATTTTTTTAATTACAAAAATAAATGAGTAAAGTAATATTTTCTATATATTATTTTAGTATAAGAATAAAAAATAGATAACATTTATTTAAATTTTAATTATAATTAATTAATATAAATTATGATTATTCAAATTACTTAATTTATGTTAGATTTAGAAAAGTTTTGATGGGACCCACTACATTCAATGATATTTTTTTCTCGGCATATATTGACTTGACATAAATCTTAAAAAATATTTATTAAGAATTTATTTTACTAATTAATTTTATTAATTATACATTGAAAATTTAAATTAAGCAAAATAGAATTTCATAGAACCAATAAGGATGAAAGTAAATTATATTTTTGACAGCTGCTTTAATCATAATTTTACTATATCACCCCTAATTAATTATTATAAGTCATATAAGTATTAAAAATTAATAATATTTAATAAAAAAGGTAAAATAGACATGAAATGATAAATTAATTATTGATGTTTTAAATTAACTTGACATCCTATATGAGGCTCATTTAAATTTTTTTCACAAGTATCTTTTATAGTAATTATGCTATATCTTTTTTTTTTTCCTCTCTTTATAATTGGGGGTAGGGGAAGGGAAATGAGGGAGGGGATTACAATGTGGGGAATCAAACTTTCACCAACAAGGTGAAAGTTCAGGTAACTAACCAACTAAGCTACTAAGATTTTCCTTAATTATGCTATATCACTTCTAATTAGTTATTATAAGTCATTTAAGACATGTCTACTTCGCTGCTTTAATCGTGATATTTGGTTGACTCTCAAAATTATATCAGTGTCACTTAAATTGGAATAGAAAAAAGGTATTATAAATCACAATAACTAAAACTTAAATTATCATAAAAATATATTCGAGCCATAAAAGTTTGGACAAGCAGAGTAACATATATTATTTAAAAAATACATAAAAAGTATTATAAATTACAATAGTTAACAACTTAAAATATCTAAAAACATATTAAAAATATGATTGATAATCTAAATTATATTTTTGTCATACAAATTGAAACCAAAAAATAATATATATTACCTAGTTTTATATAACGATAGAGATAATATTAAAACAAAACAAAATTATCTCACAATTTGATAAAATAAATAAGTTAAAAGAATTATTTTTTAATATTCGATCGAAATATATATAAAAATGTATACCTTTTATTTTAGTTTATTTCTCTTACTTTCGTTTTTAATCTATTTCAAAAAAAATAATATTTCTTTCCCCTTTTTCTTTGACAACTCCTTAGCTCCAATTATCCACGTGGCATGTTTAAAACAATAAAATTTAAAAATATTTTAATACATTTTATAAATTTTTAGTTTAAAATTATATGAAAATACTTTCTTATTTTCTTAAACTCTGTAACTCTGTGTAACATTATTAATTTTTAATATTCACTATCACTTATTCTATTATTTAGTGCACTGGACTGCCCTTTTACTATCAATTAATTAATATAAACTACTATCTTATCAAATCACTTATTCTATTAAGGCCAAACCCATCGATAGCTCCTCAAACTTGTCCCTAAAATTCACTTAGACCCCTAAACTAAGGCATGTACCTATTAAACCCCTAAACCCCCCAATTTAGTTCCAATTGAGCATTTTTTGCCCAATCAGCAGAACGTTCAAGTGTGTGTAATTCACACGTGATGACATGGCAAAAAGGACAAATTAGAAGCTGACATGTGTCATTGTGGGTCCAATAATTATTAAAAATTAATTATAATTTTTTTTAAAAAAATAAAATAAAATGGGGTCCCCTTCAATATCCCCCACCCCACCCCACCCCCACCCCCACCCCACCCGCTTGTTCTTCTTCTCCATTTCTTGCCATCTTCTCCATCTTTTATTTTTTTTTAATATCTAATTAATCAATAATTAAAAGAAAAATAAAAGGATGTTTTCCACTACCTTGCCCCCCCGCACGCGACCCCCACTCCATCTTATCATCTTGTTCTTCATTTCTGAAAAAAAAATAAAAAATTCAACATTTTTTTAGAAATCTTATTTCTTTTGCAATCTAATTCATATTTATTGTTATTTTTCTTCTTCTTGTGTTGTGGGTTCCTTAGAATTTGAATTCTTTAATAATATCAATAAAGTAATTTTAGATTCATATCAAGTTAGCCGAAAAAAATAGAGTTTTTCGGAATCAAATTTACTCCTAAAAAATATATCAAATTTGCAAAGAGAAATGTATTAATATGCTAAAAAGTTCATGACTTTCACTGTATCTTTTTAATTGAAATTTGTTAATTGTTAAGAATTTAAAAAGAAAAAAAAATAGAGATGAAGAGTGAAGAAGATGGCTAAGAATGAAGAAGATGGCTGGGGTCTTTGTGGGGATGGGGGTTGGGGCGGGAGGTCAAAGGGGGGCTGATTTGGGGGCTGGTTTTCTTTTTTTCTTTAAATTAAAATTTGTTATTATTAAAAATATATTAAATAAGTTAAAATGTGATTTTTTTTTACCAAAAAAAAAAGGAAAAATTACCATTTGAGACCCATTCACGCGCTCAAGGAAAGTGTAACACACTCTCCTTGTCAAATCAACATTTTTGTGCCTGATAGGTACTAATTTTAGCACTTAAGGAGTCTGATAGGTACAAGTCTTAATTTAGGGACTTAAGTAAATTTTAGGGACAAGTTTGAGGTCCTATCGATGGGTTTGACCTTCTATTAAATTTAACTAAATTAATATACGCCTAGTCGTAGATGACATAATCTTCATTATATCAGGGCCTATTAAGATTGAAAACAACTCTACGTGTCAAACTGCAATTTTTTATGGGCCCACCGCATTCAACAGACATTTCAATGTTATGGCATAACTGTAATTTAAGAGGGAAGAATGGACCTTTCTTAAGTTATTGGTATGGTTCAACTAACAAAGCAAAAGAAGCCAATATTCTTAAGCAAACCCCTCTTAAAAATATCTCAATGACGATAATACCCTTGAACTTTCACAACAATGACATAAAACAACCATGTCGAAACAACACCTCTAATATATATAGAATAATAATAGAGGAAAGGACACAGATGTCAGCTCGCTCAAAATATTTTCAGTAATATATCCATTGATTTGTCAATTCCAATAGATAGCCAATCGACACCTCTAATATATATAGAATAATAATAGAGAAAAGGACACAGATGTTAGCTCGCCCAAAATATTTTCACTAATATATCCATTAATTTGTCAATTCCAATAGATAGCCATTTAGGCTTTTCTGTTGCTACTACCCCTCTTTTTCTGGTCTTTTCTTTATTTATTATTTAACTTTTAATGTCAATTATTTTACATGTTACGTTCTCTTTTTTTTTTTTTTTTTTTTTTCGATTTTTACTATTTTTTTTCTTTTAATGTTGTTAATTTTTTTTCCTTTTTTGAAAAAAGTCCGCTCCATCCACCCATTTATTTTTTAAGATGCGATCACGAAAATAAAAATATGAAATACAAGTCCACCCATAATTATTCTATCTCTTTTCATATGAGTTAACACTATAGTGACGCTTTGACTTATTTTTTTTCCTGCTATCTTTCGCTTTTTAATCCAAAAAAATAAGGAATGCTTGGACAGTAAAGGTACAGGGTTTAATAAATTTTGTATATGCTTGCACAAATTTACACAAAAGTTTAGGTGAAGTTAACAAATTCACGAATAACGAATTACTATATATGCTTGCGCAGATTTTCTCTGTAAAAGGTGTATTTATATGGTATATATACCGTATCAACGTGATATAAAAGTGTATCAGTGTAGTATAAAAGTGCATCAATGCGGTATCAAAGTGTATTAATGTAGTATAAAAATGTATCAATGTAGTATAAAAGTGTATTAATATGGTATAAAAGAGTACCAATTGGGTATAGGGACTGCATGTGCTTGCATAGAATTTCCTTTCTCTTTTTTAAAAAGTGTATCAATATAATATAAAAATGTATCAATTTGATATAAAAGTGTATCAATTGAGTGTAGAGACTGCATGTGCCCAATTGGGCCAAATGGCTAAAAAAAGAAATTAAATTTAGCCGACAGGTTACATTTGTCCACCTTTTCAAATTGTGTCATTTTTTTTTTAAATGGCCACCCTATGTCCTTTTTCTATAATAATAATTAGATATGCACCGTGCACGGCCCGTGCTAGCACGAGCCCAATATATATATATTTTTTATTTTAATTTATATGACGTAAATAGAATTTGAATAATCGATTATTAAAATAATTTAAGTTTTCAATTATTGTGATTTATAATACTTTTTCTTCTATTTTAATTTAAGTGATAATGATATAATTTTGAGAGTCAGCCAAATATTTTATATTTTAAAATTATTAATTATGTGATTTATAATATTACTTTCTTCGTTTCAATTTATGCGACAAAGATAAAATTTTGACAATCAGCCAATTTTTTAAATATTTTTGTTAATTATTGTTATTTACAGTACTTTTTATCTCATTTTCAAATAATATGTGTTTTTTTATATCTTCCTTTGTCTCGTCCCAATTTATATGACACTAATATAATTTTGATAGCAAATCAAATTTTTTATGTTGGCATATCATTTTTTTATTCTTAATTTTCTAAAAAATAAATGACTTATAATAAGGGGTGGTTTAGTAAAATCATCGTTTGAAGGACGAAAATTTAATTTAAAACATCAAGGGTTAATTTCGCATTTTATGTCTATTTTATCTTTTTATTAAATATTATTAATTTTGTTAATATTTAGATGACTCATAATAATTAATTAAGAGCGATTGATCCATATCCAATAGTATCATCGATAACTCACCAGAGTAGTGTATTAATCAAATACGGGATGCTATATTTTGCATATACAAAATATGATATTATTAAATATTATTGCACAGTGCATTATGTTTATCTCTTACAATAATAAAATTTTATCATACATTTTTCTTTATTTCTTTTTTACTTAATACATATTCACCCAACACAAATCTTAAGAAAATATTCATTAAAAAATTATTTTATTAAATTAAATTTATTAATTTTGTACTTTAAAAAAAATTAAAGTTAAGTTTAAATATTAATATTTCTATTTAAGAAAAAAATAATTTTAAAATTTAAATATACTAAAATAAATTATCTATATTTAATTAAATATTATTGATTTTTATAATACATAAATTACTTATAATAATTAATCAGGGGTGATATAATAAAATCACGAAGGGATGATATAATGAAATCCTGAAGCAGCTGGTCAGCAAGCATATCGAAACCAACGTTTCTAATATAGATTAAATAATGATTTTTTTTATTTTTTCTTACTAAAATAATATAAATGAAAAAAATAGTTTTGAATATGAAAGTCAATTAAAATAATAAAATTTATTTAGTTTAAACATATAGTTATAATTAATTAATATGAATGATCATCATATTAAATTACTTAAATATATTAAGTTTAGGCGAGTCTCAAATAAGTTGTCAAGTTAATTTAAAACATTAATAGCTAATTTAACATTTATACCTATTTTATCTTCCTTATTAAATATTATTATTTTCTTAATACTTAGATGACTTATAATAATTAATTAGAGGTGATATATTAAAATTATGGTTGAAGCAAGTGAAATAGACATGTCATAAATATTTATTTTATATTTTTTTGATAAATATTATTTTTAATATATAAATTACTTATAATAATTAATTAGGGTTTAAAAATCTAAATTTGATATAATATTAGAAGAAAATAAGATTTTTTTTCTTAATTTGCTAAAATAAATAAGTATAAATAAACTTTATTTGTAGTATAAGATCTAAATAAAAAGAAATATATAG
Organism: Capsicum pubescens; assembly: GCA_030864215.1. NCBI lineage: Eukaryota > Viridiplantae > Streptophyta > Magnoliopsida > Solanales > Solanaceae > Capsicum > Capsicum pubescens. The sequence continues at coordinate 21,330,504 of CM061545.1, forward strand.
CCTTTATTTAGTTTTGAAATATAATTACAATTATTAATACAAATCACGTTTTAAAATATTAAAAGCTACTTTTCACTATTATCTTTCAATTATTTTCAAATTATTCTTCTTAAAATATAAATTAGTTAAGAATATCACTTGAAAAAATAATAAGAAGAAAAAAAATCTCAAAAATTCTTTTAACTTCAAAATATAATAAAAAAACTTATTTACCTTTAAGAGAGTAAAGGAAAAAATATATGAAATATTTAATTAAACATTTTAATAAGTATGGCCCACCATATTCAATAGCACTCCAAGCATTATTGTAATTAAGTAGAAAAGGGAGGTCTTTTTTTTACAGTCATGATTGTAATTGAAGGGAAAATGGTGAACTTTTCTGTAAAAGGTATTGCTAAGGTTCAACAAAGAAAGCATTAAAGACAACTTTCATGAACAAGCTAATTCTACTTGAAAAGACTATTATGCCCTCATGCTTTTCATTAATACCTTTAACCTAAACATAGTTATTCTAGTTTTAAAAGCATAAAAGTTACATAAATTCCACGTGCTAATTGCTTTTTTATCTTAATTGTTTGAAAATTACTAATTTTTTTTTTAATTTAGTCGACACATACATCACATTCTTCTAGATACATTACTTAATTTTAAATGAATATATTGCATTCTTCTGAATACATCACACTCTTCTGAATACATCAAGTCACATTCTTTAGGACAAAACAACAACGACATACTCAATATGCTCACACAAAGTGGAGCCTGGAGAGGATAAGCATACGCAGTCCATAATACTATATATCTGAGATGAAGTAGAGAGATAGTTTCTGATAAACCCTCAAACATAAAAACAACAAATAAAATGAAATAACACACCAATAAATAATAAGAGAAACAACACACCCACGACATAATCCTACACACAAATCTTAATCTTATCCGAAAATCACAAACATCATCAAAACACCACAAACAAAAATTACAAGACAACCACATAACACAACGACCACAGACACAACTACAAACAAAGCCTTCCTTCCTATTAGCACTACTATCAGGGATGTATTCCTACTCGCTAACCCTCTACCTTAATACGCATCCTCAAAACTTCTTATAAATAATCATGTCCTCACTATATTATAACTGTTTCATATCATGTCTAATCACCTCCTTCGAATGTTTCACTTCTTCATTAATGTATCCAACCTTTTAAATAAAATCAAGGAATATAATTATTTAGAAGGATTAAGATTTTAAGTAATTATGATAAATTGAGTTACCGTAATGATGTATTCATAAAAAGAATTGTTTATCGGAGGATTTGGGGTGAAAGTTATTGGGATAAGGATAGTAAATATTTATATTAAATTAATATATTTAAAGGGTGTAAACGATTATCATCCATAATTTAATAGACACCAAGATAAGTAAAAGAAATAAGAACATATATGCACTTGTCTTAAATATACTCTTAATTATAAAGTTTCATTTCAAGAATTCAAGATCAGAATTCAGAACATTGCTTATATATACCCAATAAACCTTTGAATCCTTGATTTTCATACTATATATTCTAAAAAACAACACTTGCATAAATTGCTATATATATTTATTCCATGGCAAATATTCCCAGCCCTTCAGCCATTTCATGGAGAATACATAAGCCAGAATTAATAGTTCCACAAAATAATACACCTAAGGAAATACTTCATCTTTCAGATATAGATGATCAAGGTAGTCTTCGTTATTATATGCCAGTGTTAATGTTATACAAATATAATTCTTCAATGGAAGGGAAAGATCCTGCAAAGATTTTAAGAGATGGATTGTCTAAAACACTTGTGTTTTATTATCCATTAGCTGGTAGACTCGTTGAAGGACCTAATAGGAAGCTTATGGTGAATTGCAATGGTGAAGGAATCTTGTTTGTTGAAGCTGATGCTAATGTGGAGCTTGAGAAAATAAGTGACTCCATTAAACTACCATATTGTCCATACTTGGATTTACTACTATACAATGTTTCTGATTCTGATGGCATAATAGGCAGCCCTCTTTTGATAATTCAGGTAAACAACATTCAATTTATCTTTTTTTATGTTTTCTTCTTAAAAAATATTAACACCCCCCTCCCCCCTCCCCCGCTTCGGTTTCAAAATGATTGACATATTTTGACTTGATACGAAGTTTAAGAAAATAAAGAAGAATTTTGAATCTTGTGATTGTGGTCTTAAATTAAAAATATGTTAAAATGCCCTTTAATCTTCTTTATTTTTCATGTTACTAATTCTGTTTTTTTATAAATGATTAACGGTAATATTTACTTGATAATGTATTCTAAGTTCCTTTACCCATTCAATCATTAAAATAGAGACAGTGGCAGAGCCAGGATATTCACTAAGGGGTTCATAAGTGAACATACGAACTAATCGAAAGAGGTTCAACATCTAATATATATACATAAAAAAACACAACTTTTCGCCGGTGAATGAACCCTCTCGACAAAGGGTAGCTCCACCACTGAATAGAGAAGTTAAATTGTGAAACTAATATATTTCATTGCATAGGTGACCCGATTTAGTTGTGGTGGATTTGCTGTTGGATTCAGACATAATCATACTATGATGGATGCCTACGGACTCAAAATGTTTCTACGCGCATTAAGTGAATTAATTCAAGGAGCTTCTGCACCTTCTATATTACCTGTTTGGCAAAGGCATCTCCTAAGTGCTAGATCATCACCACGCATTACATGTACTCACCATGAGTTTGATGAGCACATTGAATCAAAAATTGCATGGGAATCTATGGAAGACAAGTTGATACAACGATCATTCTTCTTTGGAAATAAGGAGGTGGAAGCTATTAAAAATCAAGTTTCTCCAAATTGTGAAAGCACAAAATTTGAGTTATTGATGGCGTTTTTATGGAAATGTCGTACTATTGCACTTAATTTGCACTCAGAACAAATTGTTCGTTTGACATACCCTATTAGCATACAAGGAAAATCATCAAAATTTGAATTGCCATCTGGATATTATGGAAATGCATTTGTTACTGCAGCTATCGTATCAAAAGCAGGATTGTTATGTTCAAATTCTCTAACATATGCTGTTGAACTGGTAAAGAAAGCTAAAAATCATGTGAATGAAGAATACATTCAATCAATAATGGATTTAATGGTGATTAAAGGACGGCCAAAATTGTCAAAATCTTGGAATTTTATGGCCGTAGATAGTAGAACTGCTGGATTTGATGAATTTGATTTTGGATGGGGAAACCCCATTTTTGGAGGGGTTCCAAAAGCTACCTCTTTTATTAGTTCAAGTGTTCCTATTAAAAATGACAAAGGAGAAAAAGGTATTTTGATATCTATAAGTTTACCTCCACTGGTCATGGAAAAATTTCAAGAGATCATCTACAAGATGACTTCAAAAAAAGTGGAAGAAGTCAACATAATTTCAAAAATGTAAAAGTTTTTTTCTGCATATTTTGGGAGTGAATAAGTCAGAATTATGGAGCTTGAAATAATCATTTTCCAATTAGAAAGTACTTGTCCATCATTTATGATATTTATAAATTAAATAATTATTTGTGTTTAATTAGAAATTGAATTTAAGAATAAAAGAAAAACTATCGAACATGCTATCTCATTTGTTTATGATATTATTAATTTGTTTTCAGTTTTCCCGATATTTTAATTTGTTGAGGTGAATGTCATGTGGCATGCTACCGTAGCCTAGCTCCACTGTCGTCAATAACACCATAATCAACAACCACTATCGGCCAATCCCTACATTCAACCAACTCATTTATCACAACTAGCACCACCACTAACTACCACTAATATATCACAACCTCTACACATTCTTTGGCCGCCACCACCATTGTCAATAGTAACGCCACATCTACCACCACTTCAACCAGTACAATCACCACAATTTATCTCTACTAACAATCATCTCCACTATCACAACAAATAACATCTCCAACTAGCACCAACCCATCGTCAATCATCATGCATTCATGTTTCAGCCAACACAATCAACACCTTAAACTACTAACATCAAGCAATGTCACATCACAACAACCACCACCACCATCAATCGCCACTATCATAACAATCACTACAATATCATCCATTGCAATTATCACCACCAACATTATTAATCACTAACATCAATCATCGTCACCGCAACAACCATTATAAGTCATCTCTACTACCACTAACAAATATAAATGTTTTTTCTCAATCAGATACTAATAATTTTGTTTGTATTAAATTACATATATTTTTAATATATAATTAATTTTTTATTATGCATACAAATAATTTTTTTTTACACATTTAGATGTTGAAAAATAAACAGTCTTAATCATTCAATTTTCAGATCTAGAGACAACATCTTAATCATTCAGATGTGCATTTAGATTCAGACGTCTGAATCTTAAAAAAACAAATGAAGCCTAAGACAATTACAAAGTTCACCACAACTCAACTACACCGTAGTGTCTATCTCCTATTGGAACTCTTCAGCTATACAGTTTATCTATCCACACAATTATAATGTTAGTGTGGGTCATTATGTGCTTCTGAGCCTATTTCCATAGTTTGACCCTTCCCGCACCTTGATTATTTATGTTGTTTATGACTTGTATTTTATCCTTAATAGTAATTTCTTTTTTCTATTTTACCTTTAATATTAATTATTTTTTTTCAAATTGAATTAAGATACAATATAAATGTCATTTAATTGAGATACTATAATAAAAAAGTCATGTTATTAATTATTTTTTAATAGGTAAGCCAACTCGAAATATGAAAAGTAAATAAACAGAGAAAGCAATATTTAACCATATAGCTAGAGTTGTAGGTTTTGACTTTTGTATATATCACTACTCTTGACTAAAGTTTTTTTGTTTTTTCGGTTTCCCAAGGTATCTTCACTGCCGGCAGCCGTGAGACTAATCCTCCATTCCTCTGTCAGCGCACCAAGAGGTAGAGAACTGGCCACAAAGTTTGCTCCATTCGCCAGAAGCAGGGATCGAACCTCCGACCTCTTGCTTAAGGGACATGGCACTGAACCACCATGCCAACTCTGGTGGTTACTCTTGACTAAAGTTACATATCAGTATAGTGCATGTATTACTATATTACTACTATTAATAAGAGTGAAGAAGCAGTCAGCTCTTCGTCAACATACCTGCTTCTTCACCTGGTGCAGCTGCTCTGTGATTTTATTATATTATCCCTAATTAATTATTTTAAGTCATTTATATATAAGAAAATTAATAATACTTAATTAAATAAAGGTAAAATAGACATTTATGACATGTTTGTTTCTGCTGTCTCAATCGTAATTTCATTATATCACCTCAAATTAATTATTATAAGTAATCTAGGTATTAAAAAATTAATAATATTTAATAAATAATAAAATAGATATAAATGATAAATCAATTCTTGATGTTTTAAATTAATAGGATATCTTATATGAGACTTATTTAAAAAAATTCACAAGTATGTTTGCTCCATGATTTTACTATATTACCCCTAATTAATTATTGTAAGACATTTACATATTAGAAAATTAATAATATTTAATAAAAAAAGGTAAAATAGACATTTATGACGTGTCTACTTCAGCTGGTTCAACCGTAATTTTAATATATCACCCCTAATTAATTATTATAAGTTATTTAAGTATTAAAAATTTAATAATATTAATAAAAATAAAATTGACATAAAATGATAAATTAATTCTTGATGTTTTAAATTAACATGACATCTTATATGAGACTCATTTAAATTTTTTTCACAAATATTTTTTCGTAATAATTTTGCTATATCACTTCTAATTAGGTATTATTAGGAGGGATGGCTCTGGCTCAGCGGTAAGCTTGCTTACCGTGGCGTGCCAGGGTCGGGGGTTCGAAACGCCCCTCCAGCAAAGCTGGGGTGAGGGCGCGTAGGTGAGGCTAGGTGGTCCCCCCCCTCCCCGACACCTACGGAGTAGATATGAACCGGGTCGTCCCTTTTACTTCTAATTAGGTATTATAAGTCATTTAGGACATATCCACTTCGCTGCTTCAATCATAAAATTTGGTTGACTCTCGAATTTATTCCAGTGCTACTTAAATTGAAATAGAAGAAAAAGTATTATAAATCATAATAATTAGAAACTTAAATTATTTTAAGAATATAATTGAATATCAATGCCACAAAAATTTGGATAAGGAGAGTAACATATATTATTTAAAAATTACAGAAAAAATATTATAAATTACAATAGCTAACAATTTAAAATATTTAAAAACATATTAAGAATCTGATTGATTATCTAAATTATATTTGTGTCACGTAAATTTGGGATAGTTTTGACATTTTATAATTTGCATGTTTTATTGTTTTAATTTAGTAATTTGTTCATCCAAATGATGTTTTCGAATTTAACATGTTTTAAAAATTTAGTACTTTGTTTATCTTAATTTATTTACTTTATTTTGGTAAAATATTATATATTTAAAAATTATGCAAAAAAATAATTATAAGTCATAACTATTAACATCTTATAATATTTTAAAAACATATCGTAAAAAATATGATTGACTTTTGAAATTCTAATAGTGTCACATAAGTTGAGATAAAGCAAGTAACATAAATTATTTGAAATTACATTAAAAGATACTAAAATCACAAAGATTAACAACTTAAAATATTTAAAAAAACATATTAGTAAAAAGAATTTGACTGACTCACTAAATTCTAAAATTGGGACAAAGCGAGTAACATAAATTACTAAATTACATAAAAGATACTATAAATCACAATGATTAGCAACTTAAATTATTTAAAAATTTATATCAATAAAAATTTGATTGACACTCCAAAGACTATTTATGCTACATAAATTGAGATAACGTAAATAACATATGTTGGGCCCGTGCTGGCAGGGGTACAGTATCTAGTATACCCAATAAACCCTTGAATCCTTTGTCTTCATACCATTCTCAAAACCAACACTAGCAAAATTGCTATATATTGATACAATGACAAATATTCCCAGCCCTTCAGCCATTTCATGGAGAATAATACATAAGCCAGAATTAATAGTTCCAGAAAATAAAACACCTAAGGAAATACTACATCTTTCAGATATAGATGATCAAGGAAGTATGCATGTCCAAATTCCCATAATAATGTTTTATAAGTATAATTCTTCGATGAAAGAGAAAGATGGTGCAAAGATCATAAAAGATGGAGTGTCAAAGACACTTGTATTTTATTATCCAGTAGCTGGTAGGCCCAGCAACACCAGTGATGAATCTCCCACCAGTGAGGGGTTACCAGTGTCAGGGGGGACAATACATTTTTATGCCCATGAAGTTTAGGATAGTCTCACGTACCTTATCGACAAAGAAATCGCGAAGAAATTGATCCTTTAAGCTTGAATTCCTTAACCCTAGATTGTTTCTCACCTTTTGATTTAGGGAAGATGATTTGCAGAGGAAAATAACGTGTTTAAGGATTGTAATTCGTCTATAAGTGTTTAGGGACTTATATGGGGCGTGAACCTTTTTGCTCTTAAAATAATACAAAAATGGAGCCTTTACACCGCTATGCTTTGACAGGGAAACGCATGCCTCATCGCCTAAGTCCAGTCTGGGCACCGCATGCCCCATCGCCTAAGGCTAGGTTGGGCGCCGCATGCCCCATCGCCTAGACTGGATAGTGCCTCATTCAAACACTCATAACTTTTGACTCCACACTCGAATTGATGAAAAGTCGGTGGCGTTGGAAAGAAAACTCGAAGGGCTTTAATTTGATGTATTGTAGGCCACATGACTCTTTATATCCTAGGAAAAATAGTCGCTGGAAGTTGACCCAAGCAAAATCATCAACTAAAAATCGATAGGAAATTGCTCAACTTAACTTTTGAGCTAGGAGATTCTTATGGTGTATATATTCAACTCCAAGGATGTTTCGACACTAACGAAGTGTCATTCACACTTATTTCTAACTAGAAACCATTGGATTCTGGCCCATGTATATTAAAAAGACGGTTCAACTTAAACCCGAAAGTGCGGGGTGTTACATTATCTCCCCTTGGAATCATTCGTCCGCAAATGATGGATAGGGACTTGTTGAAGCTCTAAAAATATGGAATAAGAAACGTAACCTCGCATTGAATATTTTTTTTCCTAAACAAAATATGCAAAGGCATCAAAAGAGCTTCATGATAACCCCTAGTGAAACGTGTAAGCACGAAGCGTGAGATAATCAAAATTGATATAGAGATGACCTTGTACATGAGTTCTAGGGATCATAATCATCACAACATAAAGAATGAGTTTATTTGGTAATAATTGGCCTGATTTACATCGGTACAATCATGAAATGAGATTTCGCGGGATATAGAATTTAGAAGTATTCTCCACCTTACAAGATACAATGAATGGACCTTAAACTTAGAGACACTATTTATTTATGCCCCAACATTAAATAACATACTTCATCATTTCCAACTCACAATTCTCCCATCACACATATAACCACAAGAGTTTGTGTCTCACTGCATGGTACTTCTATGTTGATGCCTAACTCGGAGAGAAGAGGTGCTAGCTTAAGTTATGGGACCCCATATAAGAATATTACTTCACCTTATCACTATCATCAAACACCCTCGGGTTTAATTCAGGGAGTACCAACCACATAGCACATTGGTTTGTGTTTTTATCAATTACAACATTCAAGCCTATCATTATACTACATCCACTTCATGAATCTCCTCACTAAGACCAACAAATTCGATCGCTCCACAAAGATTTTCGTCATATATCTCCTTCCTAACTATTTCAAGTAATAAAAGTTCATCTTCTTCCTTCCCCCTCCACCTATAACCTTAGCTAAAGGAATTAGTAATTATTCAAATCGACCCATTAACTATGGGTTGGATAACTGACTATTTAAAATTTGATCAAATATGAATATTATCTAAACTATCAACTAAAAATGAATTTTCACACCTATTTGTCTGTTTATTATTGTTCATGATTTCTTAGTTTAATTTCTGGAAATCCAAGCTTTTGTTACACAAATGTTACAGTGTCTTCTGGAATGGCGTTGATCACATACTACTTCTGTGTGATGATGATGCTTCTATGACTTGGAAATCTGTGGCTTTGACAGCCATACTATTTGACAAAAAAGTGGGCTTTGTTATATTTATTACACCTAAGATTAGGCATCTATCATTTGTCTAACTGAAGAAAGCCTCTAGCCTGTCTCAGGAGCAGACCTAGGTGTAACTATTAGATGTTAAATCCAACGTAAAATTATATAAGAAATACTTAAAAATCAGTATAAGATGGATAAAAGAATCCTTGAAATCAAGAAGATAGCTGAGTATTTTAATTTCCAAGCGGAATCTTAAAACTTTAGGTATATCAATATGTGTGTTTGAATCTCCCCAACCACCCACGATCCCTAAATCCTGAGTCTGCCATTCGCCTGTCTAGACAAATGAACAAGAGACTGAGTTAGAAAATTAATCTCGAGCAGAGGTGGAAGCCAAATTGGCTAAACAGTAAATAATTTAATTTCCCTAATTGAGCTTTTGAGTTTCTCTATTTGTTCAACTATATTCTTATTTTTATTGATTGGATGACTATTAATTAGTTGTATATTTACTATGTGTCGCTCGAGAGAGAATCCATATTTAGGTGATTGTTGAAAACATCACACCTTAGGTATATGAAAGATCTCCTGCAGGTTTAAAGTTTGGGGTTTTAGATAATTATGAAACTTTGACGTGAACTTAGTGTACAATAAGAAGCTAAGTTGCTCGGACTCTTAAAAAATGTGGTCTCACTCGTATCGAATTCTTAAAAAATACACTATTTTTTGGAGGATTTGACCCACACCCATTAACATTTTAAAGAGTCAGAGCAACATAGGTAAGATAGTGCAAGTGTGCAACTAGCATGAATAATGAGAATATGTCAAGTAAATTATCGTAAATGCTTGGGAGAGAATTGTGGTAAGTAGAGAACTCACAATTAAGAGAATAAATCAACAAGATTATAAATAACGCAGAGAGAAGGATTCCGATAATTGGAATGAAATCATAACTCTAGGTCTTAATAATATTATTTCGAAAGCCCATTATCTTTACTTATTTTTTTTAGGGAAAAAGACAAGGTATAACTCTTTTTCCTAAAAATAAATCAGGAAAATTTTTAGAAATAGCAACTATAGAAACTTAATTGTAACTTTTATAGCAACAGTTTCATAATTACGAAAAATAGCAAATTGTATTTAAGTAAACTGTTGCTATATAAATGCATATACAAACTTTTACAGGAACCGTTTCATAATTACAAAAAATAGCAAATTGTATTTTGTATTTAAGTGAACTGTTGCTATACAAATACATATACAACAAGATTTGCTGCTCTTGTTTTACTCAAATTAGTTGAGTTATATAAGAAATAATTATCCCATCTAAATAAATTCCCATAAATCACTCTTATTTAAATTAGTAGATTCCTTTTTCAAATCAAACTCAAATATGAAGATTATTATTTCCATGATCTTCAAACTTTCAAAATATCATTCTCTTATATCACTAACTATTTTTTCTTGTTAGTTTTTTCATTTTTTTTTTATCTTTTTTTTTTTTAAATTTTAATTTCTTTTCTATTTCATTTTTGTCTTTTCACTTTATTTCCTCTCTTCTGCTTCTCTTCTTTTTTTTATTTTTACGTTTTTTTATTTAGTTTTTTCTTTTATCCTTATTCTTTTTTTTTTTTTAAAATTTCGCTTTTGTTTTTACACTTCTATTTCTAGTTTCTATTTCTCTTTCTTTTTTTTTTTTTTTCCTTTTTCACTTCTTTTTTCAAATTTATATTTTTTGTTTTTCTATTTTTTTTAATCTTCTATCTCTATCTTTTATTTTTACAAGACAAAATATCTATATCATATATACATATTCAAAAAATAAACAAAATAAATAGGCATGCAGATCTGCATATGTATTTACGGTAAAAAACATACTTATATATCTGCATATGTATTTACAGAAATACATATCTGACTCACATGTATAGATAAACATATAGGACAAAAAATCTTTATAACAAAAATGACAATTATATACATATACATATACATATACATATACATATACATATACATATGCATATGCATATGCATATACATATACATATACATATACATATACATATACATATACATATACATATACATATACATATACATATACATATACATATACATATACATATACATATAAGTAATAAAAAAATACCTGATACATATCTTAAACAATAAAAGAAAACAAATAAGTACATATGTTACCCTCTAAAATGACATAGTATGTACAGTTCAAAGATAAATCTAACACCGTATAAAATACATATAACTCTGCATATGTATTTACAGAATACATATCTGATCCATATGTATATTCTTATTTTATATGAGTCACCTTTTCGCAAATACATATGAAGATATGTAGTATAGTTATGTTTGTTACTGTTTAATATGAATGTGATATGTATTTCGTAAATACATATGTATGTTTTGTACTGTAAATACATATCCAGATCTGTATGGCTATGTATTTTGTATATTTTTTGAATATGTGTATGTGATATACATATTTGTCTTTTCAAAATAAAAGTTAGAAATAGAAGAGTAAAAAAATAAAAAAAGAGAAGTGAAAAAGAAAAAAAATGAAGAAAGAGAAATAGAAGTGTAAAAATAAAAGAAAAAAAAGAAACAAAATAAAATAGAAAAAATAAGAAGAAAATAAAAATAGAAAAAGAAAAAAAAGATATGAGAAAGGAAAAAAAGAAAAAAAAAGGATAAAAAAGAGAAATAGAAGAGAGAAAATAAAGTGAAAATAAAAAAAATAAAAATAAAAAGAAATTAAAATAAAAAAATAAAATGATAAAAAAATAAGATGAAAAAAAAACTAACAAGAAAAAAAAGTAGAGACATAAGAGAGTGAAAAACAGTAATAATATTTTATTTTGAAATCTTGATGATCATGGAGATAATTATCTTCAAATATGAAAAAGGGGAAAAAAGGAAAACAAAAAATAAAAAATAAAAAAAAGCAAAAAAGAAAAAAAAATAGAAATAGAATAGAGAAAATAAAGTGAAAATAAAAAAATAAATTTTAAAGAGAGAAAAAAGGAGAAAGATGATTGTAACAATCTTGGGGACTGAATATTTCATCGATTGTTTAATAGTTATGAAGAGTCTGAGTCATTCTTCTTCTCAAAGAAGCAAGTCTCGATTGAAAGAACTAAAAGTTTTTCATAGAGAAGATCAGCCGCTGCAACTCAAAAGTGTAAAGCAGGCAATACGAACCCTTAGGGAACGAAAAACGTGGGAACTTTATTTTTTATTAGATTGGCGATGCAAATTAATTTTGTTACTATTTCAAATTGAATGCACTTACTTATTTATAGACTTTATTAAGCTATTTGTTAGAATAGATTCTTTATTCTAAGCTTAATTTCTCAGTATTTTACAGTGAACTACTTTCCTCTTGCAATATATAAGAGAGTGAATTAAGGAAAGACACTACTGGTTGTAGTATCCTAAAACTTGCTAATGTTTTTACCTATATCTATTTTCACATGTCTCAATATCCTTAATGTGCTTTACTCGAGCTGAAGGTCTATCGGAAATAACTTTTCTATCTTTTCAAAGTGTTGGTGTATATGCTACTGCTGGATTGGTGTAAATTATGCCGCAGTGGGCTTGAATCTCCTTAAAGAAAGCGAGATAACCGCGTCTCAGTTGAGAAGAAGATGATCTTATTTTCTTCATTTTTGTTCATTTTATTTCTAACTGTAACAATTATTGTAATTCGTGGTATATTACACCAACACAAAGTTACGCATAAGACTGCGTATACACAACCCTCTCCCGACACTAGTTATGAAATTACACTAAGTATTATGTTGTTTTAATCGTGGACTGGATTTCAAAGTAGTACTCTCACTCTCGGCATAGTTTCTTTTTTGTTTCTGCAAGAGACGACAGATAAATTGATTTAGATGTTGTATCTTGCACTACCTGGAAAACAGGAAGTGTTGCCTCCTGACTTTACACCTAATCTTGTTTTAGAGGTATGGCGTCATGATAGCTGCAGAGTATTGTTGACTTATGGCGTCATCACTAATCACGGGATTTTCAGCTAGCACAACAACTTTAGCTGCCTCAAGATCAGTTGAGAGAAGGCACCAATAAATGTATGCACGATCTCGCAAGTCTGGATTGTCAGTCTCCACAATGGCATTATTTAAGACCACCTGGATCATTTGTTATGTGAGCATCAAGTCTTGAGTTGATAATTGATGCTTTTACATCACTTTCTTAGTTATGTGAGCAAAGAAAGCAACCAAACACTGGATAATGTTGGACGTTATAAAAGAGGAGGGGGGGGGGGGGGGGGGATCCCAGCATACAAGAAGTCATTCTATCCTTATATATATTTCTTAGGTTACACTAGAGAGCTACCAAACATAAACACATATATTTTAACATGTTTAAACAAGAAGTAACATCTCTGGTTCCTTCTTTCCATAGACATATCCTGGAATTGTTCTTCTCATGTTCTTTAGTTCTTTATCATTTGAAGTCCGTTGAGCTACTAGAGAGATCCTTAACAAATTGGCATCGCCCATTTCATCCCAAAAGTATTAAGAAAAGAAGTTTCAAAGTTATCTAGCTAAAGAACAATGCATTAACATATGAATTCTGTACTCCACCTTCTTATTAGACAAAGCATTTACTCCTTTCTACAACTATATCTGAGTAAGGCATGCATCATCGTCTAGCTAAGTCGTTCGGACTCTCCAAATATATTGCCGCACCCGTGTCCGATCCTCAAAAAATGCACTACTTTTGAAGGATCCAACACACACCCTATGATATCTTGAAAGAGTTTGAGAAACTTAGTCGTCTAGCACCCAACAAAAACAAAGTATGTTGTTTTAGGGGACCTTTGATCTCCATGTCTTTTATAGAACCATTAAGGGGATCTGCAAACACCAGTGATTAGCTTTGCATAAAACAACTTCGGAATAGTTTTCCCTGCTATGTGCACTCAATAACTAATGTCTTTAGATCATAAAGCTCATTATTGAGCTGAAACGCACACCAAACCCTTTGTAATTTTGCATATTCGGTTAGTTACTTTGATATCCTTTTGTAAGTGAAAATGGCGGTGCCAACTCTTATTTTTTGGTAAATGTGTCATATGGGTTACTCTGATCACCTCGATTTTTTGTCTCTGTTGGAATGTGAACCTGAAATCTCAAGTTCTCAACCCACGTACTTCATTGACTACTAGACCACACCCTCGAAAGTAACACAACTAAGAGTGATTGCAAGCATTGTCTTCATGAATAAAGATCATAAAAATTGGTGGTATTTAAGACATTACACAATTTCTTTCTTGGAGAAACAAAAAAGATATTATACCGAGAGTGAGAGTACTGCTTTGAAATCCAGTCCACATTTAAAACAACAACATAATACTTAGTGTAATTCCATAATTGATGTCGGAAGAGGGTGATATATATGCAGTCTTACGCCTAACTTTGTGTTGATATAATATACCACAAATTACAATAATTATTACAGTTAGAAATAAAATGAACAAAAATGAAGAAAATAAGATCATCTTCTTCTCGACTGAGGCGCGGTTATCTCGCTTTCTTTAAGGAGATTCAAGCCCACTGCGGCATAATTTACACCGATCCAGCAGTAGCATATACACCAACACTTTGAAAAGATAGGAAAGTTATTTCTGATAGACCTTCAGCTCGAGTAAAGCACATTAATGATATTGAGACAAATGAAAATAGATATAGGTAAAAACATTAGCAAGTTTTAGGACACTACAACCAGTAGTGTCTTCCCTTAATTCACTTTCTTATATATTGCAAGAGGAAAGTAGTTCACTGTAAAATACAGAGAAATTAAGCTTAGAATAAAGAATCTATTCTAAAAAATAGCTCAATAAAGTCTATAAATGAGTAAGTGCATTCAATTTGAAGTAGTAACAAAATTAATTTGCATCGCCAATCTAATAAAAAATAAAGTTTACACGTTTTCCTCTCCCTAAGGGTTCGTATTGCCTGCTCTGCACTTTTGAGTTGCAGTGGCTGATCTTCTCTATGAAAAACTTTTAGTTCTTTCAATCGAGACTTGCTTCTTTGAGAAGAAGAATGACTTAGACTCTTCATATCTATTAAATAATCGATGAAATATTCAGTCCCCAAGATTGTTACAATCATCTTTCTCATTTTTTTTCTCTTTACAATAATCCTCGCATCGATTGTGGATTATTGAACGATATCGAATAAGTTTTTTATTATATAAAATTAATAAGATAATTATTTTTTATAATAAATTTTATTTAATATCGACCGCGCATCGTGCGGGTACTAATACTAGTAAAATAATAAAATGATAAAAAAAAAAGATGAAAAAAAGGATAGAAGATATGACTATATTTGGGGGAGGTGAAATAGTGGAGTGAAAATAGGAAAATGTAAAGTAATGAGAGTAAAACATGCACTTGCCTAGTTAATGAGTAAAATAATGCTACTCTTGCTATAAACTGTAATTTTACAAAAGTGTTGTTATTTATTGTAATTATAGTCTTAAGTATGCCACTTTCTGTAATTTTTCTAACTCAAGTTTGGGCCTATGGACATAAAATGTCCTGTCGGCTCTATTAATGCCACATAATAGCCATTTCTTATTTTTTCTCAATTTGAGTCATTTTAACCTATGTAGTTCAGATACATTTTATTTATCATATTGATACAATCATACACAATACGGATATAGTTTTCAACTTGGGCCATTCGGCCCTTTTCTAAAAATATTTTCATTTTTTTCGCTACAAATTTTTTAACTGGAAAATATTTAGCTATTTTTTAGTTGTTTAAAAATAATAACTAAATATAATTATATAAAAATGGTATAATTGTTATATAGAATATGTATCTACATAAGATATATGTATAAAAATTGTATAGTTCTATCAAATGTGTATACGTATAAAATATATATAAAAAATATCTAGAAAGTGTATAAAATTATATAATTGTTGTATAAAATGTGTAAAATAAAGTACAATTATTATATAAATTGTGTATTGAAACTATATAATTTTCGTATAGAATATTTATATGTATAAGATATGTATAGAAACTGTATAGAAGGTGTGTAGAAACTGTATAGAATAAGACAACAAATTGAAATGGTTAGAAAGTGAAATTTAAATTTCATGGCCATTTTCATGGAATTTATTTGATCTGAAGTGTCATTCTGTACTTTTCCCTATTTTTTATTATTTTATTATTTATATTGAATAGTTATAGCCAACATTGATTCTTAATTGAATTCGACCCTATGGCCTAGACTTAAATTTCAAATTATATTTGAAGCGGCCGCTTAATTATCCCTTTAAGACGAATTTTGGGCTTGATCAACTACCACTTTTATATATATATAGAGAGAGAGAGATTTTAATAAGATCAGCTTGAGGAAAACTTCAAGCAACCTTCTTCACTCTTTGAAATGGCCAGAGATGAATATATTTTTGGAATAATACCTACAAGTTAGGATCTATATCTAATCCCCATTAATTGGAATTTTTCTTTTTTAGAAAAAAATAATTACACCAAAATTCAATTCCAAGCTAACTTTCCAAGATAGGTAGGTGGCATTCCGGCAAACCTAAGTATAGTTAGAGTCAATATATATTGTATATATTTAGTATAATGAAGTTATATATTTAAGTGCAATGCCACCTATATTAAAGTGTACTGTTATATATTGATATAATACATAAATGTGTCTTTTAACTTGACTTCAACTTTCATCTATGCCTTTCTACTTTGGTTGTGCACAAGCAAACACTTAAACTCGTATAAAGTTAAACAAGTAGACACATGCATACGTGGCCAATTCATGTCCTATATGACGTCCTACATGTATTATACCACATAGGACGTATGTGTCTACTTGTTCAACTTTATAAAAATTTAAGTGACTACTTGTACATATCCAAGTTGAAGGTCATAAATGTAATTTGAGACCAAGATAAACAAACATATTTATATATTATGCCTTATATATTTAATTTTACTCTGGAAAATTCCATCCTTAATTGTATATAAAAGTTGGACGCTGACAAAATATAAATTCTTTTTGTCAGGCTAATAACTACTTCTTACTTTAATTCCCCTCAAAACAATATTAGCGATAGCGGCTAGGCCGTTCTGCAATTATCATGTAATGATGCATATTAATTTTATTATTAGGTTATTCTTGTTTACGAAAAAAACTATTACTAATATTTAACCATATATCTAGATTGTAGGTTTTGACTTTTGTATATAGCTCTCCACTACTCTTGACTAAAGTTATATTCAAAAATTCAAGATCAGAACATTGCTTATATATACCCAATAAACCTTTGAATCCTTGATTTTCATACTATATATTCTAAAAAACAACACTTGCATAAATTGCTATATATATTGATACAATGACAAATATTCCCAGCCCTTCAGCCATTTCATGGAGAATACATAAGCCAGAATTAATAGTTCCAGAAAATAAAACACCTAAGGAAATACTACATCTTTCAGATATAGATGATCAAGGAAGTATGCATGTCCAAATTCCCATAATAATGTTTTATAAGTATAATTCTTCGATGAAAGAGAAAGATGTTGCAAAGATCATAAAAGATGGATTGTCTAAAACACTTGTATTTTATTATCCAGTAGCTGGTAGGCTCATTGAAGGGCCTAATAGGAAGCTTATGGTGAATTGCAATGGTGAAGGAGTCTTGTTTGTTGAAGCTGATGCTAATGTGGAGCTTGAGAAATTAGGTGACTCCATCAAACCACCATGCCCATACCTGGATTTACTACTTCACAATGTTCCTGGTTCTGATGGAATCATTGGTTGCCCTCTTATGTTAGTTCAGGTAAATATCCTCCATCTTTTTCTTTTTCAAAACTTCCTCTATATATAGAAGGGATCATTTTGAAATAATTGATCGTGTTTCTCTGTAAAAAAAAAAAAATCAACTAAATTCACCTTGAATTTGAAATTGCTATCCTAAATCATAGGAAAATAAAAAGGTGCATTCGATTCGATTGATCTAATCTTGATTAAACTTTAATTCAACAACTCACATTGGTACAAAAAGGAAAAAATATTTTTAAACGAAAAAAAGAATGAATTGCATGGTACATGTCATGTATATAAATTATTTATCTTTGAACAACTATATAAGGGGAAACATGCTAGTTTAAGTGTATGTTTGAGAATTCGAAACAAGTAGATGTGGTATTTGTGTATAATTTCATTTAGCTTATATGCACCAATAGTTTAGAGAATATTTACAAAGCATGCTACCTTCCTACTTTTTCAAGTCATTATTAATCCTACTCTTTCTATAAATGGTTAGATATAGTTATTTTTTAGGTGAACATTACACGATTAATGTATAAAAAAAGTTAAATTCTTATTAAGCTAATATAGTTAAATTTTTATTAAGCTAATATAACTTTATGTATAGGTGACACGTTTTAGTTGTGGTGGATTTGCTGTTGGATTCAGATGTAATCATACTATGATGGATGCCTACGGACTCAAAATGTTTCTACACGCATTAAGTGAATTAATTCAAGGAGCTTCTGCACCTTCTATATTACCTGTATGGCAAAGGCATCTCCTAAGTGCTAGATCATCACCACGCATTACATGTACTCACCATGAGTTTGATGAGCACATTGAATCAAAAATTGCATGGGAATCTATGGAAGACAAGTTGATACAAAAATCATTCTTCTTTGGAAGTAAGGAGGTGGAAGCTATTAAAAATCAAGTTTCTCCAAATTGTGAAAGCACAAAATTTGAGTTATTGATGGCGTTTTTATGGAAATGCCGTACAATTGCACTTAGTCTGCACCCCGAAGAAGTTGTTCGTTTGACGTACTTTATTAACATACGTAGAAAGTCACTAGAATTTGAATTGCCACCTGGATATTACGGGAATGCGTTCATAACTCCAGCCGCAGTATCAAAAGCAGGATTGTTGTATTCAAATTCACTGACATATGCAGTTGAACTAGTCAAGAATCTTAAAAATTATCTAAATGAAGAGTATATTAGATCACTAACAGATTTTATTGTGATTAAAAGGAGACCAGAGTTGACAAAATCTTGGAATTTCATGATCTCAGATAATAGATTTGGTGGATTTGATGAGTGTGATTTTGGATGGGGAAAACCCATTTCTGGAGGAGTTGCAAAAGCTATATCCTTCTTTAGTTTTGGGGTTGCTGGTAAAAATGACAAGGGTGAAAAAGGTGTTTTGATAGCTATAAGTTTGCCTCCAATGGCCATGAAATTTTTTGAAGAGGTTGTCAACAAGATGACTATAAGAAATGTGGAAGAAGTCAGCATCATTTCAAAGATTTAAAAGTCTTTTCTGCCTTTCTTCCTCATCAATGCATGTTTTGAGAGTGAATAAATTAGTTATATGGAGGCCGGTTGTAATATTCCATCCTTTTCATATCAAAAAGAACTTTTCCATCATGTATGCTATTTATAAATTTAAGATATGTTTTATGTTTGATTGACCGATATTTAAGAAATTTTTTGAAATTTATATTCTCAGCTATTTTTGTTATCCATTCAATTTGTTTTAGTTGCTTTTTTGGCATAATGCATATATGCACCTTTTTAACTCGGCTTCAACTAGCATCTATGCCCTTCAATCTTGGGTGCACACAATAGGCATTTAAACTTCTATAAAATTGAATAATTAGACACATGAGTTCTACGTGGGGTTCTACGTGGTCTATTTGTGTCCTACATGCTATCCTACGTGTATTATGCCATATATCCTACTTGCCAAGTGTGTCTACTTGTTCAACTTTATATAAATTTAAATATCTACTAGGGCACATTTAAAATTGAAGGTTATAGATGTGAGCTGATGCCAAATTAAAAAGACATGTTTATGATTAAGATGCCAGTAGACTCTCTAATAATTCCTCCTGCACCAATCGAACCATCATGATTGTAGCCATCATCTGTGCTAAATTTTTATCCATTCAAATTGAGATTTCTCCCATGTAACAATAATACATTCAATCTCGACCTAATTAAAAGACAAAACAAGAGAGCCCACATGACATATCATGATAAGAGATACTTTGTCTCAAGTTACACGACATCATTTGACATGACACAAAGTTTATGTAACACCCTCGTAGTATTTTTAACTTGATATCACTCATAATTCCATGCATAGAGAGTTTACAATATGAAAATATTTCAAAGTGTTAAAAGACTTAGTCATATTTTTGAGCCCTTAACTTCAATGATTTTTAAATTGATTTTCCCGACCCCGAAACGTAGATTTTGTGTTGTTTCATGTTTGGGGGTGTAAAAGGAATGTCTCGGGGAATTTCGAATTTTTCGGATGACATGTTTGGATGATCAAAACAGAAGCCCAATGCACAATATCATTGCTTCGCGCCAGGAATCGCGTCGGCAGGACCGACGTGGCGCGTCGCTTAACGTGCCGGGTGCCCAATTTGTTTTAATATTCTTTTTGGGGTTCAGGAGGGTATCTCAGTATTTTTTTCTCTTCTTAACTCAGCCATAACATGAAATTAAGTCGTGATTGGGGCATATTATGCCAAAAGTTACTCAAATTCCCTCAAAACTAAACCATAACTCCTCTCCCAAAGATCAAGAATCAAGCTCTTAAGTCAAGATTTCCAAGAAACAAATTAAGATTTGGGTTCTATTCTTCGAATTAAGTAAATCCATAAATCCCATGGGAATGAGTTTAACGTTTTTACTAAATTTAAAGATATACAATCGTGACTATGAAAAAGGGTTCTTGATAATATTTGAATGATATGCATCATGACTTCGTTTTGATGAAAATATACGTTGGTTTTGAACTCCTTTAAATTGAATTGAATTACAACTATGTATACATGTGTTTTCGATGGTCTTTTTGAAAGATTTATTTGAGAGCATGAACAACAACTTCCCTCTATTGGTATGAAAATATTGTCTTTTCAAATGCATGAACTAGTGTTTTGAAAGTAAGTTTCTTATTGTTGTTGTAATTGACATGGTTTATGACATGATGAGAGGAAAAATTCTCCTTAATTACAAGTGTTGATTTTGTTGATAAAAAGAGATGCATGTGTTTTAAAGAAAGGTTGGCCACCACATGATAATGTATTTCAGAAGAATTGTTTTGTATACGTCTGCATGTGATTTGAATTAAGAATATCCTCATGAACTTTTTGAATCGTTAGGGGTGGACAT
Source organism: Capsicum pubescens (assembly GCA_030864215.1). NCBI lineage: Eukaryota > Viridiplantae > Streptophyta > Magnoliopsida > Solanales > Solanaceae > Capsicum > Capsicum pubescens. Next base: position 21,351,934 of record CM061545.1, read on the forward strand.
CTAAATGACTTCTTTTATAAAAAGGGCTACGATTTATGACATGATATGTAATGGCTTGCAAGTCTAGGTATGACGATACCTATTACAGTTTGCCCTTAACATGAATGAAACAAATATTGTAAAAGTATAGAGTATGGGTTTTAAAAAATTAAAAGCTGGGCTTAAAGAGAGCTAGTTGATTACCCGAAGAAGGCTTGAGTTTAGATAACTCTTAGCCCGAAACTGTGTGTTGCCGATACGGGTCTTTATGTGCTATTCGGCAAGTAGGATAGCATGGTATGTCGATAAGTGGGCATACTTTTTCGTGATATTTCCCATCCTTGCGGAAAACTTGGATTGAGAGCCTGGCCACCGGGTTATAGGCGGGATCCATATAGCCCATGGATTATCATGTATGTAGGGTGACCTATCTAGCCCAGAAGTAAGATAAAGAGTGAGTCATGATTTTCAAAGAAGTGTTTTGAAGTTCATTAAAGTATGCCTATGTGTTTTCAGTTATGTATTATGTTCATTGTTTTACGAAAGGCTCTCATTATGTTGTATAAAGACACGTTATTTTGGATTGTTTCACATATCGGTATATTTGTATTGACCCCCTATATTTCAGGATCTGAGTCTCAGTCCCGTGGTCTCACTAAGCAGTAGATTAGTCTATTAGAATTTTACAGTAGGTGAGCCTCCCTTATTTTGGAAGGCCTTGTTCATGGAATATTGTCATCTGATTTTAGTTTATAGTCCGAATGGGGGCCTTGTCCTAGTTTTCAGACAAAATTTATTTTTATGTTGTTAGAGATTTCGCAGACTGGTGTCATGTGTTTTGAATATTTATGAACTTATATTTCGTAATGTTTAGTTGAAGTAAAAGAATGACCATGTTTCTGTTTTGTCATGTTTTCTACATTTTCTTTCAGTATATAAATGGTGTATATGATTACCAGTTAGAGAGGGGCTATCGAGCCTTCATGGTTTGGGATGTCCGCTACGGTCAGGGCCTCGGTTTGGGTCGTGACAAACTTGGTATCAAAGTCAGGTTCATGGTCCCAGTGTGTCTATGAAATTGTGTCGGGTAGAGCCCTGTTTATGGGTGTGTAGCGTGCCACACTTATAAGTAGGGGGCTACAAGGCGTTTAGGAATGTTTCTTTTCTTCATGATCTAGTTCGTGCTATGGAGTCTGAATGTTCTTTAATCTATGTTTTCCTATATGTCAGAAATTGACAATGCCTCACCGTAGAACCAACGAACAAAATTCCTAAGATGAGGATATCTGTCCTACTCATGGGATGCAGACACGCAATAGAGCTCGTACTCCAGAGTTTGTTGCTACTCCAGGAGTTTCTTCGGTTCAGACTAATCCACCCTGGGCTCCACGGACCAGTGTTAACTGTCCCTAGCCTCCTCAGAGAGAAGTTTCGAATGCTGAGTTCCGACAGTCCATCCACATGATTGCTAAATTGGTGGCCTCTCAGACCAGTTAGTCTGAAGATGTGGGTTCTGTGTTTGGTTCATTTGAACTTACTCGGGTTGGCCAATTCATGAGGCTAAACCACCCACTTTTACTGGCACAAAGGTCGAGGAGTACCCTCAAAGTCTTATTGATGAAATTGATAATATTTTCAGAGTTATGCATGCTAATGAAGTTGAGAGAGTTGAGTTAGCAGTCTATCAGTTGAAAGACGTGGCTAACCTGTGGTACAATGAGTGAGAGGACTTGAGGGGTGGCGATGACGAACCTTCCGTATGGGGTGAGTTTGTAGAAGCTTTCCTGGATTGTTTCTTTCCTCAGGAGATGAGAGAGGCAAAGGCTGAAGAATTTGTGAATCTAAAACAAGGCAAGATGACGGTTAATGAGTATGCATTGAAGTTCACTCAGTTTTCCCGTTATGCTCCAAAGTTAGTAGGCAACATGAGGGCTCGCATGAGGAAGTTTGCATCTGGTCTCTCGAATGACTTGGTGTTGGAATGCAAGAGAGCAATGATGAATAGAGATATGGATTTCTCTAGGTTATCCGTTCATGTGCAGCAGGCTGAAGAGCAAAAGAAAAAGATGGCTTAGGTAAGGGAAAAGGAAAGGCAAGCAAAAAAAGCTAGGTCTACAGACCAGAATAATAGTCAACACCAAGGTAGTAACTGGGGTAAAAAGTGATCGAAGAAGAAATTTTGGAGTAACGTCAGTCTTCAGCTAGCGCCCCTGAACCTAGACCTCCAGTTGATCAGCGGTTTAATAACTCCTAACATAATAGTAGGCAAATAATATAGGGAACTCATTCCCAGGGGAGCGTGGCTCAGCTTGCCAGATCGTATCCTCGCTGTTGCTCGTGTGGGAAGAATCACCCGTGGAGATACTACCTCAGGAGTAATGTGTTTTATACTTGTGGTAAAAAAAGTCACTTTTAGAGAGCCTGTCCCTCTGCAAAGGGAAATTTTGGGGGTGCTACGTCTCAAACGAACTCCACAGCTTCACCACCACCCAAGGGTAATACTTCAGCTATTGGAGGTGGTCGCAACAGGTTATATGCTTTATCTAACCGCCAGGATGCTAATGCTTCTCCAGATGTTGTCACGAGTACATTGAAAATTTTCTCTCATGATGTGTATGTGTTACTTGATCCCGGGTCTACGTTGTCCTATGTGACCCTGTATGTGGCAGCTAGTTTTGGTTTTGAGCCTGAAAATATTCTGAAGCCTTTGTCTGTTTCTACTCTTGTTAGTGACTCTATTATCGCTAGGAGGGTGTATAGGAATTGTGTTGTGTCTTTCTGGTATCGTGATACTGTGGAAAACCTTGTAGAGCTTGATATGATTGACTTTGATGTTATTTTGGGGATGGATTAACTCCATTCATGCTATTCCACACTGGACTGTAGAACCCAAAAAGTTACTTTCTCTTTTCTAAATGATCCAGTGATTGAATGTGAGGGTATTCTATAGTACCTATGGGAAGTTCATATCTTATCTTAGAGCCTGTGAGCTTACATCAAACGGTTATTTGTATCATTTTTTTTGGGTCCAAGATTTTAGTACCGAAATTCCTTACCTCCAGTCTGTCTCTGTAGTTAATGAATTCTCGAAAGTTTTTCTTGATGATCTTTTGGGGGTACCAACTGACAGGGAGATAATTTTGGTATTGACTTGTTGCTGGACACTCGTCCTATTTTCTATTCCGCCATACAGAATGGCTCCTGTTGAAATAAAAGAGTTAAAAGAACATCTAAACGATCTTCTTGATAAAGGCTTTATTCATCCCAGCGTCTCTCCCTAGGGTGTACCAGTGCTCTTCATAAGAAAGATGGCTCTCTCCATATGTGTATAGACTACCGCCAACTGAATAAGAACATTGTTATAAAAAAAATACCCTATTCCTAGAATTGATGATCTTTTTGACTAACTTCAGGGTGCCAAATGTTTCTCCTAGATAAAACATCATTTAGGGTATCATTAGTTGAAGGTTAGGGAGGCTGATATTCCTAAAGTAGCTTTCCGAACCCGATATGGCCATTAGAAATTCTTAGTCATGTCCTTCAAACTGACTAATGCCCCTGCAGCTTTTATGGACCTAATGAATAGGGTGTTTCGCCATTTTCTGTATTTCTTTGTCATAGTCTTTATTAATGACATCTTATCCTCCAGACCCTAAAAAATCATGAGTTATATGCAAAGTTTTCTAAATATGAACTCTGGCTTAGTGCTATTACTTTCCTGGGGAACGTTGTTTCTAGTTAGGGGATCAAAGTTGACCCCCAAAAGGTTGAGGCCGTGAGAAAATGACCCAGACCTATGACTCCAACCGATATTCGGAGTTTCTTGGGTTTGGCAGGGTAATACAGAAGGTTTGTAGAGAGTTTCTCCTCCATAGCTGTCACACCCTTTTTTCGAGTTCAAAAAAAGATATGTATTTTAAGTTCGAAAGGGTTTTATTATTGAGGTGACAAAAATGAAAATTTTGTTTTAAAAAAAAAGGATTATTTACATTATTATTTTTTCTTATTCAGAGTTGCCACTTGGCATAATCCGGTCTGCCAAGTCACCTTTGGAAAATCCTTTTCGAAATGGTTTGACTCTAAAAACTGATCCGCGAAAAGAGATTCCGGCTAAGGAATTCTGTTGATCGAGGGGAAGGTGTTAGGCACCCCTCGATCCCGTGGTTCGACCACGGTTGCTTGGTGGAGAGTATCGGCTAATTTGACATTACAAATGTACAAATCACATAAACACACAAAACAAGCAAACAAACAAATCACACAAAATTCAAAACAAACCACAATAATGTTCAGTCCAAATTATACAATCCAAAATAAAAGAGGTGCTGAAATATAAAACCTATTCTATTCTAAACTAATCCTAAACTAAACTCCACCCGACGTTTCGGGCCTTGATCACGAGCCTTCTTTGTGTACATGCTACTTCGGGGCATTCCCCGAATAAATCAATACAAATCCTTCGGGGCATTCCCCGACCAAATGAGTACAATTTAAACTTTTTGTGCAATAAAGTAGAAAGTACCATTCACGCACATATTCAAACACTCCAACAAATCGTTATTCCTAAATTTGCCTACCCGACCTACGTTTGCCTACCAAATTCAGCGTATCACAATTCTATCATGTTCAATATTATCAATACATTAAAATTAATCAATATTCATTTTCCTCCATTTTTAATCCCCACCTTAATTCATTTTCAACCACGTGATTAATCCATTTCAATACACAATCCACCAATCGAGAATAACGAAAATTCACCAATTATGCTTAGCACATCACACACCCAAATGTCACCAACAGTTCACATCAACAAACAAACAACGGTATCGAATCACACGCAATCACAATCACATAAGAATTAAATAAAAGAGAAGAAAGAATTGGATCTTAAATTTGAAGCTTTCAAACTCAATGTTATTCGTATAAAGAGAGTCCGCACCCGGAAACCTCGAGCCGAACCTTAACACCAACAATCCAACTCGACAAATAATGACCCGTTCACCGTAACTTTTCACGCCGGTACTGTTCACCGATACTGTTCACCGGCGCCCTTTTTTTTTTCTTTTTCTTTTGTTGTTGTTGTTGTTGTTCTTGTTCTTGTGAGGAAGATTATTTTATGATTGTTGTTATTGTGGAGAAGATGATGATCAAAGAATGAGCCTCCCCTTTTTCCCTCTTAGAATTTTTCTTTTATAATGGGCATGGATTTGTTATGATGTGGGAATTTTGGTGGGTCCCCCATATATTCTTTCTTTGTGGACAAGAAAAAGGAGGGGGGATCACATGGGTAGTTAGGATGGTGATGGTGATGTGTCATTTTTAATAGGGAGGGGTTGTTAGAATAAGATAAAATTAGTTAGGAATTGTTATTTTTGTCTTTTTGTGAAGGGGTTATCACACGGGTGAGGGCACACACTAAGACGAGGGTAAAATGGTAAGAATACTTTCGGGGAGGGATAAAATTATGTGTCTACATCATGCCCCTCTTTGCAGGTAAACACAAAGTGTTTTCATACAAAGAAGTAGACAACGAGATAGAATTTTGACCCGACCATTATTCACAGGGAAGAAACAAAAGGAAGAAGGACGACCGAGTTGGAGAGTCGAGTGAGGTCCCGTCGAGGCTCCGGTCCATGGCTCTGTCATTACATTAAAAATGAAAATTACAAGTTAAAACATAAATGAAATTGCAAAAATCCTATCTATATAGCTTCTGTTGGACTCCTGACTTAAGTTTCATCACCCTATTCTTCAGGCGGGCTCCTAACTTGCAATTTCTTCAACTTGTTGCTTGGTTTTCCAATGCTTTACCTCATTGCTTAACTTCCAATTTCTTTACCCTGTTCTTCAGGCAGGCTCCTGACTTGCTATTTTTCAATCCGTTAACTTTCATCTTTTCACCTTGTTGCTTTGTTTTCAACTTCTTCAGCTTGTTGCTTGACTTTTCATTTATTCGCCCTGTTCTTCAGGCGGGCGCCTAAAATCACATCAAAACTAAAAGAAAATTATCCCAAACAAGAATTATTATAAAGAGAAATTTCGTTTGCCAGAAAAGTAAAGTTAAAAAAAAAGAATTAAATTTTTGCCCCAGTTTATTATCAGAAGACTTTTGGGAAAGTCACATTATACCTACTTGCATGTTGTAATGATGAATCAAGACTCTGACCAAGTAATGCATCTCTTGAAAGTAAAATTGAATAACCAAGCCTAGGAAGTGCGTCTCCTAAGAATTAAAGTGAGGAATTCTAACTAGAAAGTGCGTCTTCTAGAGATACAAGTTTTAGTTAAAAAGTGTGTCACCTAACAAATGAAAACTAGCAAGAAAGTGCGTCTCCAAAGGATTAAGTGCAATAACTTGACTAGAAAGTGCATTTTCTAGAAATCAAGGGGACTGCTAGGAAGTGCATTACCCAAAAGCAAAGTTTGAATTACCCAATCAAAGAAATGTATCTCCTTACCAATGTTGCTTGAATTATCAAAACAAGGAAGTGCATCTCTTTACCAATGCCGCTTGAATTACCAAACCAAGAAAGTGCGTATCCTTACCAATGCCGCTTGAATTACTCAAACAAGGAAGTGCGTCTTCTCACAAATGTTTCTTAAATTAACCAAACAAGGAAGTGCATCTCCTTACAAATATTTCTTGAATAGCCCAAACCAGAAAGTGCGTCTCCTTACAAATGTTGCTTGAATTACCCCAAATAAGGAAGTACGTCTCCTTATCAAATGCCGCTTGAATTACCCAAACAAGAAAGTGCGTCTCCTTACAAATACCGCTTGAATTGTCCAAACAAAGAAGTGTGTCTCCTGACAAGTGTTGCTTGAATTACCCGAACAAGGGAGTGCGTCTCCTTACAAATGGTGCTTGAATTACCCAGACAAGGAAGTGCATATCCTTACAAATGCCAATCGAATTACCAAACAAGGAAGTGCGTCTCCTTACAAATGTTGCTTGAATTATCAAACAAGGAAGTGCATCTCCTTACAAATGTTGCTTGAATTATCAAACAAGGAAGTGCATCTCCTTACAAATGTTGCTTGAATTTCCCACACAAGGAAGTGCATCTCCTTACAAATACCGCTTGAATTACCAAACAAGAAAGTGTGTTTCCTCACAAATGTTGCTGGATTTACCAAATAAGGAAGTGTGTTTCCTTACAAATATTACTGGAATTACCTAAACAAGGAAGTGCGTCTCTTTACAAATGTTGCTAGAATTACCAATATAAGAAAGTGCGTCTTCTTACAAATGCCGCTTGAATTACCATGGGTTTGAATACCAAATATATGCAGCAACATTGCCTCTTGCATTTGTAGAAAAGAGAATATTACGACCCTTGATGTTTAGGCTTTGAAATCCTTGATTCGAAGGTAGCATGTGTTCCTATTTCATACAAAGAAAACTTGTTAGTTTAAAAACATGGTGGTTGGTTTGTGGCTTAACTTTCACGGCAATCGCTTTTGCCCCCGTCACATTTAACCTTGCTTCCAACCATTAACATAGGTCGTTGACTTGCTGCATCATTGACCCAAACTCAGATTATTAAGAGTGACTCTGAAACAAATACAGTATCTCTGCTTTGCCATTCTCCTCAAATAAACCCTTTGAACCTTGGTATTTTCAAGAATTCCCAGACTTGTTTGTTGACAAAATTTGTATGCCTTATTTTGGCTAACAATCATGTCTCTTTTATGTGCTGACTTTTGTCTTGCTTTGTGCAATTGGAGAAGCTGGTAGCAGTTTTGAAATATTTTCTCACTTGTTTTAACAAGGACTTGACTCAAAGACAAGAAAAACAATGACAGTGATTTTTATTTGGATAACTGACCCAAGAAAAATAAAAATAAAAATATAAAGAAGAAAGCAAAGACAATGAATATCCCCATTTGAAACAAAGAAATGAAAAATTTATCTAAAAATGACTATAAACTCTAATGATTATGCCATGCATTTTGGATTAATATGCCTGATCTTTCCATCCACACCTTCCACCAGTTGTTGTTGGGTTAATGACCTTGAAACTGAGTTGCTTCCTTGGGCCAATTACATTCGGAGACCTCATTCGGCTAGTGGCACCTTGAAGGGTTTTCGCCAACAAACCTCTCTTATTTTTCTCTCAGTTCACTGTCGTTTTATGGTGCCCGTAAGGGTTTTCACCGAGAAGACTCTCTTATTTTTATTTCTCTCAACTTACCATCGCCTTACGGTGCCCGTGAGGGTTTTCACCAATAAGACTCATTTTTATTTCTCTCTTGATTCCTTGTGTTGAGGAAGACAAGTAGTTCCCAAATACATCATCATATTCCTTTCATGTTTTGCCTTAACATCCCCAAAGATTGATCTGAAGGTTTTTCTTTGGTTGTAACTTGGCTTTTGGATAGGGTTAGAAAGAAAGGATGGCATGAGGCCCAAACGACACTTGAAGTGGGTTAGAACTTACAACTTTTTGAATCGACTCAAACAATGAGGATTAACTCATGCCCCAGTTTCTTTTGACTGGGTGATTCTAAATTGTTTATTTGGTTGGACCGAGCCCTTAGTAGGGTAGCCTATGTATCTCACCCCCGAGAGAGGAGAATCAGGTCATGCGTAGTTCTGGCAGCTTGTTCTTTTGATTTGATCTGATTTTTCTTTTTTTTTTCTTTTATTCGCTCTTTTCACTTTGCAATTCTTTTTTTCTAACTCTATTTTTCTTGACACTCTTTTTTTTTTGGAAACATTTTTGTCTTTTTTTTGTAACTTTTTGACTTTATCTTTTTACTCGACACTATTCTTTGAACTTTGCTTACTCTATCTTGATTCCAAAAGAGGGGTATGAAAGAAAATAACACTAAGGCTCAAATGAGGTAAACAAAGGATGACACAATGTTTGGATAGCAGAATGAAATGCCTTCATCATATCAATCCTTGAGAATGCAAGTACATGACATGCAATTGGAAGTGAGAGATGAAGATCATTTGCTACATCTTTTTAAGCAGATTGAGTCTGTGCATCACTACTTCTTCTGTAAACTCCACCTTTGTTGTACATTCCTCACATCAAATGACTCATGCTTTCGTGGAGCTGCGTATCTTCTTGTTTCTCTTGATATAGCGATCACACGTCCACTATTTGACCTAATTGGGACTTGCCTTTCGATCGATGACCAAGTTGTTCTTGTGATTCTCAAAATAATTGCCTTAACTTGTCACCAAATGTCTCAGTGCTCTATCTATTTTCTCATATGTTCTCTTTTTCTAACTTTAACCCTCTGATTCAATGTTCATGCTTAAACTGGATTTTAAGATCTGGCTAAAAATTTCACTAGCATGTCATATCACTAGAGTTAACACAAAATGTACTACGTAAAGAAAACAAACAAACAACACATATTTAAAACACAAAAGAAAATGAGACACTTCACTTAGTCAAAACAAAAGATAGAAGGGTTTGAACATAAACAACAAAAGGACAAAACAAGACAGATCCCGAACTACAACCCTGAAATAATTCGGAGAACAGAAAATAAAACAAAACAAGCTACCAAACCCCTTCCTAATAAGGAGAGAGGTGACTTCTCAATTGCACAACCTAACATCTTAACCACTGGTTTACATATCAGCATGACTAGAGCTTTCCTCACTGTCAATGTTCTGCACCATGATTGATTTATCTTGAATCATCTTTTTAATTTCTCTTTTTAAAGCACGACAATCCTCAATACTGTGACCCTGAACATCGGAATGATATGTACATCGTACATTAGGATCAAAACTTCTTAAATGTGGGTCAGGAGTATACCCAAGGAGAGGAGTGATCATGCCCTGTTGTACCAATCTCTGGAATAAACTTGCATACGACTCTCCAATGGGTGTGAAGCTATCTCTCGACTTCTGTCTCATTTCATTATTTGTCTTAAATTGAAAACCAGCCCTAGAAGGGCTTCGGTATGTATGTGGTGTTGGAGGATGACTCAGCAGAGTTGGCGCACGCCAGTGTGGGTAAGATGGAGGTTGAACATAAGGTTGCGCATTATACACTTGATATGGAGGTGAAGGAATGAGATATAATGGATTTTGGTAAAGATTCTATGGAGCTTGGGCATAAACTTGGGTTTGAGCCCGTAGGTAATGATGGTGTGGTCCTCTTGCTCATGCCTGTTGTCCAACTGCAATGGCAGATGTATCTTCCTCATTCTTCTTTCCTCCCACACTTCCCGAACCTTTTTGAATTGCTTAAGTAGTCACTTTCAATGTTGCAAAACTCACAATGCGACCATTCTTAATTCTATCCTCTATCATCTCCCCATTTTGAGGACCTCAATAAATGGCTTGCCTAATGCAGGTAACAAGTGTTGATAATATGTTTCATCCTGTGCTTGAATAAACGCCTCCACTATCTTACTTTCTTTCATTGGCGGTTTCGCCCTAGCATCTTGTTCACGCCATCTAATCGCATACCCTCTGAAAGTTTCAGTACTCTTTTTCTTCATATTAGTCAGGGATTTGTCGTCAGGAATCAACTCCATATTATATTGAAATTGTTGCACGAATTCATTAGCAAGGTCATCCCAGCTGTTCCACTTGTCGATGTCTTGGTCAACAAACCATTCTGAAGCTAGACCTGAAAGACTCTCACCGAAATATGCCATGAGTAATTCTTCCTTCCTTCCAGCGCCCCTTAGCTGGTTGCAATTGCGTCTCAAATGTGCTACAGGATCACCATGTCCATCATACTTCTCAAACTTTGGCATTTTAAAACCAAGATGAAGATGTACACCTGGAAACATGCACAAATCCATATATGAGACACTTTTGTACCCCCCGAGTCCTTACAAGTTTTTCATAATCAGTTCCAAACTTCTCAATTTTCTGGCCATTTTCTCTTGTTCTTCTGTCATAACAGGCTTCTTAGTGTTAGGAGGAAATTCAAGCAGTTGAGGGCAGTCGCAAGGACCAATCGACTTAAATGTGGGCTTGGGAGCATAATGCTGATCACTAAAAATATTCAATACAGGGTCGCTTGTAGAGTGAGGAATCACAACCGTTGGATTGACATTAAAAGCAGGAGCTTCAGACGGGAGTGGAGCTGCAAAAGCATGAATAGCAGGCAGAGCTGAGCATGTGGTAATTTTGTATTGAGGAGTGAGGAAGTAAATATTGGAAGTGTTTGGATACTGTTGCCCCAGAGTAGGTCCTGATGCATGTTGTGGCATGTCGAACAAAATAGGGAATTGTGCATATGAAACTGGAGGCAAAGTAGAAAGATATTCCAGATTGTCAACGGGAAATGGAGGAGGCGGCAACCCATTAACCCAAGCTCGATGCATTTCTATCATTTGTTGCTTTAATTTTTGAATCTCTTCACCAGCTCCTACATTCTCATTCTCCGAACTCCCTATCAGATTAGTGACAACTAACTCGGTATCCCTGTTGGTCATAACTTCTCTATGACTTGGAGCAATATGGAGGACCAGCCAAAATGCCACAAATCAACCACTTTAAACTAACTGAACAAGAGGCAACAAATATGTTAGAGCACCATTTTTCAAAACCTTTTTTTTTTTGAAAAGATCACCGAACCCAAGAAGGGCGCCTACGTATCTCGCCCTTGAGAGGGTAGAATCAGGTGTGCGTAGTTCGTGAAGTTTTGCCAAAATGGCCAATTAAACTCTTTTTTCTTTCTTTTTCTTTTTCTTGAAACTTCAAAAATAACAAATTGTCAAAAGAATTGACGAAAAATCTTTTTGCATTTTTCAGGTTTAAACTCCCTATACAAAACGAAACCTATGATTACCAAAGAAAAATCTTTTTAGATTTTTTATTTTGAATTTCATACAAAAATGAAACTTGAACCTATTAAAGGAAAATCTTTTTGTAGTTTTCTTTTAAAGACGTATATGAAAAGCCTACTCTAAATGGAGAGTGAAGAAATATTTTTAGATTTTTCAAATAAGATTCCCGAACCAACAATAGGCTGCCTACGTATCTCACTCCGAAAAGAGGAGAATCAGAGGTGCGTAGTTCGTCCAGATTGGACAATTAATTATTAAATAACAGGCTAGACCCTGACTTAAGAGACACGACCAAAGACAGACGATAAACCATGTTAATAAAATCTTTTGAGTTTTCATTTTGATACTTCACAGAAAAATGACATCAACAACTATGAAAGAAAAATCTTTTTAGTATTTTCGTTATACGAAATGTAAAGAATTTCTAACATCTTTTTTTTTGCATTTTTCTTTTATAAACACATCCTATGAATGAAAAAAATCTTTTTGAAGTTTTTAAATTGTGAATGCATGCTAAACGAGACAAAGGAAAATCTTTTTGATGTTTTTGAGAAAATGAGTACGAAAGGTAAAAAAGTCCATTTGAATTTTGGAATTGTGAAAAATAAAAACCATAAAAAACTCTAAAAACTACGAAACTCTTTTTATTCATTCTTTTCGAGTCACTTTTTTTTTTTTTCTTTTTTTTTTTTCTTTTTTTTTCTTTTTCATTTTTTGCCTACGCACCTTACTCCTAACAATTTTTTTTTTCCAAATCAGTCCGTCAAATGACCACGTTACCCTTAAAGATGCAAAAGTTAGCACGTAGGGATACTTTAGAGGTGAGTCTCCAACAAAGGACTATGTGGGTCCCGCTAGGTCTCAGTATGATGCACATAAGCATGACCTAAAGGCTGACCTACGTTGTGGTTCACTAACAAGGCTGTTCGGGGGAGCGTATGGTCGATAGTGGCTGCTTTTCTTTCCACCTACTCCATAACACCGACGGCTCCCCCCTAAAATAAGGGTGACTCAACTAGAGGTCGTGTACAACACGTGTACTACGAACTTGTTGCAGAAAGAAGGCCTGGGGGTAAACACATAATGCCAGATATAAAAGCGGTAACATATAGGATAACTACTGTACACAAAGAGCACGAAAACGCACAACAGTGATAACAATAACACAAACAATAATCACAAATAATGTTTATACACCCATAATGCCAAACAAAGCCGATACGACTCCAAAAATAAGACCAAATTCTGAAAAGATCCCCAGCAGAGTCGCCAGATCTGTCACACCCCTTTTTTGACTCCAAAAAAAGATATGTATTTTAAGTTCGAAAGGGCTTTATTATTGAGGTGACAAAAATGAAAAATTTATTTTAAAAAAAAAAGATTATTTACATTATTATTATTATTCTTATTCAGAGTCGCCACTTGGCATAATACGGTGTGCCAAAGTCACCTTTGGAAAATCCTTTTCGAAATGGTTTGACTCTAAAAACTGATTCGCGAACAGACATTTCGGCTAAGGAATTTTGTTGACCGAGTGGAAGGTGTTAGGCACCCCTCGATCCCTTGGTTCGACCACGGTCGCTTGGTGGAGCGTATCGGCTAATTTGACATTACAAATGTACAAACCACATAAACACACAAAACAAGCAAACAAACAAATCACATAAAATTCAAAACAAACCAAAATAATGTTCAGTCCAAATTATACAATCCAAAATAAAAGAGGTTCTGAAATATAAAACCTATTCTATTCTAAACTAATCCTAAACTAAACTCCACCCGACATTTTGGGCCTTGATCACGAGCCTTCTTTGCGTACATGCTACTTCGGGGCATTCCCCGGATAAATCAATACAAATTCTTCGGGGCATTCCCAGGCCAAATGAGTACAATTTAAACTTTTCGTGCAATAAAGTAGAAAGTACCATTCACGCACATATTCAAACATTCCAACAAATTATTATTCCTAAATTTGTCTACCCGTCCTACGTTTGCCTACCAAGTTCAACGTATCAAAATTCTATCATGTTCAACATTATCAAAACATCAAAATTAATCAATATTCATTTTCCTCCATTTTTAATCCCCACCTTAATTCATTTTCAACCACGTGATTAACCCATTTCAATACACAATCCACCAATCGAAAATAACAAAAATTCACCAATCATGCTTAGAACATCACACACCCAAATATCACCAACAGTTAACATCAACAAACAAACCACGGTATCGAATCACACGCAATCACAATCACATAAGAATTAAATAAAAGAGAAGAAAGAATTGGACCTTAAATTTGAAGCTTTCAAACTCAATGTTATTCGAATAAAGAGAGTCCGCACCCAGAAACCTCGAGCCGAACCTTAACACCAATAATCCAACTCGACAAATAATGACCCATTCACCGTCACTTTTCATGCCATTACTGTTCACCGGTACTGTTCACTGGTTACTGTTCACCGGCGTTTTTTTTTTTTTTTTTTTGTTGTTGTTGTTGTTGTTCTTGTTCTTGTGATGAAGATTATTTTGTGATTGTTGTTATTGTGGAGAAGATGATGATCAAAGAATGAGCCTCCCCTTTTTCCCTCTTAGAATTTTTCTTTTATAATGGGCATGGATTTGTTATGATGTGGGAATTTTGGTGGGTCCCCCATATATTATTTCTTTGTGGACAAGAAAAAGGAGGGGGGGATCACATAGGTAGTTAGGGTGGTGATGGTGATGTGTCATTTTTAATAGGGAGGGGTTGTTAGAATAAGATAAAATTAGTTAGGAATTGTTAGTTTTGTCTTTTTGTGAAGGGGTTATCACACGGGTGAGGGCACACACTAAGACGAGGGTAAAATGGTAAGAATGCTTTCAGGGAAGGACAAAATTATGTGTCTACAATAGCTTCCCACTTACTATATTGACCTAGAAAAAAGCAAAATTCTTGTGGTCTAACTTTTGTGAGAATAGTTTTGAGAAACTGAAAGACAAATTGACTACCGCGCCAGTTTTGACCCTTTCCGAGGGTACAAAGTGTTTTGTTATGTACTGTGATGCGTCTCGAGTGGGACTTGGGTGTGTTCTTATAGAGCATGGTAAGGTGGTGGCTTATGCATCTAGGCAGTTAAAGGTGCACGAAAAGAATTATCCCACCCATGACTTAGAGTTAGCGATTGCGGTGTTTGCATTTAAGATCTAGCGGCATTATATTTATGGGGTGCATGTAGATATATTCACTGATCACAAAAGTTTGTAGTATGTTTTCAAGAAGAAAGAACTGAATCTCAGACAGAGGCAGTGGTTGGAGTTGTTGAAAGATTATGACATAAGCCTGCACTATCATCTCGGCAAGGCCAATGTGGTGGCTGACACCCTTAGCAGGTTGTCTATGGGCAGTCTTTCTTATGTTGCGGAAGGAAAAAAGAAGATGGTGAAAGATATTCACCGGCTTGCAAATTTAGGAGTTCAATTTCTGGATTTCGAATATGGAGGAGTAATGTTCACAAAATATCAAAATCATCCCTATGTGCTAAAGTTAAGGAAAAGTAAGTCGAAGACCCTATTTTGATGAAGATTAAGAAAGATAT
Source organism: Capsicum pubescens (assembly GCA_030864215.1). Lineage (NCBI taxonomy): Eukaryota > Viridiplantae > Streptophyta > Magnoliopsida > Solanales > Solanaceae > Capsicum > Capsicum pubescens. The sequence goes on from CM061545.1 coordinate 21,367,269, forward strand.
GTTAGTTAACAAAAGGTATTGGCATTTGAAATTAGAGGTGATGGGGTTTTGAGATATCAGGGTAGACTATGTGTGCCGAACGTGGATGGATTGCAAGAGAGAATTCTTGACGAAGCCCACACTTTGAGGTATGTTGTTCACCTCGGCTCTACGAAGATGTATCATGACCTTAAGATAATTTACTAGTGGAATAATATGAAAAGATATGGTTCTAATTTTGTTTCTAAGTGTTTGAATTGTCAACAAGTCAAGGTAGAACATTTGAGATCAGGTGGCACTTCTTAAGGGATTGACTTGCCTATGTGGGAGTAGGAGATGATTAATATGGACTTCATTACGGGGCTCCCGAAGTCTCGGAATCAATACGACTCCATTTGGGTGATTGTAGATCGAATGACCAAGTCCGCTCATTTCCTTCCTGTGCAGACAAATTATTCAAAAGATGACTATGCTAAGTTGTACATTTAGTAAATAGTCTGGTTACATGGGGCTCCCGTGCCCATTATATCCGATTGAGGTACTCAATTTTCTTCTCAGCTTTGGAGATCTTTTCAGAGGGGTTTAGGTACCCAAGTAAACCTTAGTACTTCTTTCCACCCTCAGACTGATGGGAAAGCAGAACGCATCATTCAAACCCTGGAAGATATGTTGAGGGCTTGCGTACTTGACTTTAAGGGAAGTTAAGTAGATCATTTTCCATTGATAGAATTCTCCTACAACAATACTACCATTCCAGTATCCAGATGGCTCCTTTTGAAGTACTTTTTGGGAGGATATGTAGGTCACTAATTGGATGGTATGAAGTGGGTGAAACCTAATTATTTGGGCCTGACCTTGTTCATCAGGCGATATAGAAGGTCAAGATCATTAGGGAGCGACTTAAGATTTCTTAGAGTCGCCAGAAGTCTTATGTAGATATTAGAAGGAGAGATTTAGAATTTGAGGTTGATGATTGGGTATTCCTAAAGGTTTCCCCTATGAAGAGAGTCATGCAATTCAGAAAGAAGGGGAAACTTAGTCCTCGCTATATAGGATCGTATCAGATTGTGAGAAGGATTGATGGGGTTTCTTATGAGTTAGAATTGCCCGCGAGTCTGGCTTCTGTACATCCAGTATTCCATGTGTCTAGGTTGAAAAAGTGAATTAGAGATCATTCCCTAGTGTTTCCTGTAGAGGAGATCAATGTGAAAGACTCTTTGTCATGTAAAGAAGAACCCATTGCCATTTTGGATCACCAAGTCCGGAAGCTTAGAAATAAGGAGATAGTTTTGGTTAAGGTGTTGTGGAAGAATAAAAAAGCTGATGAAGCTACCTGAGAGTCAGAATATGACATGCGTACTAGATACCCAAACCTCTTTGAGACCATGAATGACGACATAGAAGGTACAAATCATACACTACTCTTTTTATCTTTTCTCAGGTAGAACTTGAAATTGTGCTTATTGTGTTTCGAATCATCATTCGAGGATGAATGACCCCAAGGAGGGATAATGTAACACCCCATAGTATTTTCAACTTAATATCACTCGTAGTTGCATGCATAGAGAGATTACAACCTGAAAATGTGTCTAAGTGTTAAAAGACTTAGTCATATTTTTAAGCCCTTAACTTCAATAATTTTTAAATTGATTTTTTCGAACCCGAGACGTAGATTTTGTATAGTTTCATATTCGGGGGTTTAAAGGGAATGTCCCGGAGTAGTTTCAGATTTTTCGGGCGACTTTTGGGACATGTTTGGATGATCAAAACAGAATCCCTATGCGATATCGTCACGTTGCGTCAGCAGGACCGACATGGTGCGTCGCTTAACGCATTAGGTTCCTAGTTTGTTTTAACATTTTTTTCAGGTTCATGAGGGTATCTCAATCTTTTTCCCTAGTGATTAATCAACCATAACACGAAATTAAGTCGTGATTAGGGAATATTATTCCAAAAGTTACTCAAATTTCCTCAAAACTAAACCCTAACTCCTCCCCCAAAGATCAAGAAGCAAGCTCTTAAGTCAAGATTTCTGAGAAACAAATCAAGATAAAGATTCTATTCTTTTAATTAAGTAATCTAAGATGTGTGGGACTATCCATAAAACCTATGGGCATGAGTTTTAACGTTTTTACTAAATTTAAAGATATACAGTCATGACTACGAAAAAAGGGTTCTTGATAATGTTTGAATGATATGCATCGTGGTTTCGTTTTGATGAAAATATATGTTATTTTTGAACTCCTTTATATTGAATTGAATTACAACTGTGTATATATGTGTTTTTGATGGTCTTTTTGAATGATTTAATTGAGAGCATGAACAACAACTTCCCTCTATTGGTATTAAAATATTGTCTAATTGTATTATGGATTATTTCAAATGCATGAACTAGTGTTTTGAAAGTAAGTTTCTTATTGTTGTTGTAATTGACATGATTTATGACATGATGAGAGGAAAAATTCTCCTTAATTACAAGTGTTGTTTTTGTTGATAAAAAGAGATGCATGTGTTTTAAAGAAAGGTTGGCCACCACATGATAATGTGTTTCAAAAAAATTGTTTTGTATACATCGGCATGTGATTTGAATTAAGAATGTCCTCATGAACTTTTTAAATCGTTGGGGATGGCCATCTAAATGATTTTTTTTATAAAAAAGGTTACAATTTATGACATGATACGTAATGGATTGCAAGTCTAGGTATGGCGACACCTATTACGGTTTGCCCTTACCATGAATGAAACAAATGTTGTAAAGGTATAAAGTATGGGTTTTAAAGAATCAAAAGTTGGGCTTAAAGAGAGTTAGTTGGTTACCCGAAGAAGGCTTGAGTTCAGATAACTCGTAGCCCGAAATTGTGTTTTGCCAATACGGGTCTTTATGTGCTATTCGACAAGTGGGATAGCATGGTATGCCGGCAAGTGGGCATACTTTTTCATGATAATTCCCATCTTTGTGGCAAACTTGGATTAGGAGACTGGCCGTCGGGTTATGAGCGGGATCCACATAGCCCGTGGATTACCATGTATGTAGGGTGACCCATCTAGCTTAGAAGTAAGATAAAGAGTGATTCATGGTTTTCAAAGAAGTGTTTTAAAGTTAATTAAAGTATGTCCATGTATTTTCACTTATGCATTATGTTCATTGTTTTACAAATGGTTCTCATTAAACGTTATTTTGGATTGTTTCACATACCCGTACATTTGTATTGACCCCACATATTTCAGGATTTGGGGATCAGTATCGTCTTTCTAAGCAGTAGATTGGTCTATTAGAGGTTTGCTGTCAGTGAGACTCCTTTATTTCGGAAGGCCTTGTTCATGGAATATTGTCATCTGATTTTAGTTTATGGTTCGACTAGGGGCCTTGTCCCAGTTTTTAGTCAAAAGTTTTTTTCATGTTGTTAGAGATTTCGCAGACTGGTGATATGTGTTTTGAATATTTATGAACTTATATTTCGTAATGTTTAGTTGAAGTAAGAGAATGACCATGTTTCTGTTTTGTCATGTTTTTCGCATTTTCTTTCAGTATATGAATGGTGTATATGATAGCCAGTTAGAGAGAGTCTCTCGGGCCTTCATGGTTTGGGATGCCCGTCACGACCAAGGCCTCGATTCGGGTTGTGACAGTTTATGATTGTCACGATATGAACCTAGTCCCTGACCATGATGAGCATCCCAAACCATGATGACCCGAGAGACGCTATAGCATTTAATCATAAGCTAACTCATAGGAATAAACGTGTTGAAGATAAAATGAAAACATGGTAGTCCCATAATCAATCTTAAAACTTTTCAACATCAACTCATAAGAAAACCTAAATCCATCTAAGATAATGTACGAAGCCTCTACTGAACTGAACATACTAGTCTATCTAAACCGGGACAAGTATCCCGACCTAACCATAAAACTAAAAAGGGAACAACACATGGGAAAAATGTCTTCTGATATGTAAGGGAGACTCTCAAACTCTAAAAGTCTGGAAATAATCTACTGGTTTATGGGACCACGGGACTATGCCTCAGAACCTAAATATAGGGGGTCAATTCTCGAAAGTACTAGTATGTAGAACAATTCAAAGTAATGTATAATTCAGGTAAAATAATTGAGGGCAATTCGAAATCAATCTAATATAATGTAGGTAAAAATACATGGTCATAACTTAAATAGCTTCAAATCATTCTTGTAAATCATGAACTCAACTCTTTTCTCTAGTTCTGAGTTAGATGATACACCCTATAAGTCTACAATCCATGAGCTATATGGAATCCACCATTTACTACTCGGCCATGCCCCCAAATCTAAGTTTGCCGCAATGATTGGGGTCCTACATACTAGTATAGTATACCAGTGCCCAGAGGCAAGTATAAATTGGCAATTCATGTGTTCAGAATGCCAATTATATCTTCCGAGTCGGCAAAACATGGTTTTGGACAATGAGTTATCTAAACTTGTGCCTTCTTTGGGTAACTATCTAACTCTTTTAGAGCCCATTTTTAGTCTTTTAAAATCATGCTTCATGCTCAAATTATTCATTTCTTTCATATTAAGGGCATTCCATAATACATATCGTCATACCTAGACTTGCAATCCATATCATATCATATCAAAATCATAGCCCTTCTCATTCAAAATCATGCAAATGACCACCAAAATATTCATCAAATCACATGAGAGTTATTATTTTCAAGAGCATATGAAACTTATGCAAATCACATGCAATTTCTTTATTAGGACACAAAAGCCTTTAGAATAAGAATCGCCTCTTTGAAAACATGTAAAATAAAAAAGCATAATTGGTAAAGTGGCATTTATAACTTGAGAATTATCATCATTCATAAAACAACCTAAACATTATTTATGTATACACCTCATGATAAAAAGGGGACTTACATTTCATGCTCGCAAATCCATTTCACAATTCATAACATGTCTATACCATAAATGTCATCATGTGGAAGGGACTTTCACAAATCATGCCCATAAATCACTTTTCGACACTCATATCATATATGCACCTAATTATAAATCAAACTTATGGAAAAAACCATGATAAATACATACTATCATTAAATTGGGTTCATGATGCATGCTCTTTAAATAATTTTCCAAAACTCATTATATATACACAATTATACATCTTTAAAGCTTATGAAAATGATAAAATTCATGCCCATATAGTTAGGATAGTCCCACATACCTTAATAACGATGAAAATGTAGAGAAATTTGACCCTTGGATACCAAAATTCTCAGCCCTAGGTAGTTTTCTCCTTTCTTGTTATAGAAAGATTTCTTAGGGATTTTAAAAAGGGATTATAATGATTAGGGTTTGTTTTAAGTCGTGGGAAATGGGTTTTAAGGGGAAAATACCAAAAAGCTCCTCTAAGACTTTAATTAAATACGCAGGAAAATACAGCCTCCGCGATGCGGGGGCTATTGTGGAGCCTATCCTCCACACCACAGACCCTATCATGAGAACTGTCCTCCACGATGTGGGTCTATCACGGAGGCTCACTGCCTTCGTGTCCCAAAACTGCCCCGAACCCCGTCTGAAAATTCCAAAATTCTTTTGGATTACCTTTTTAACATTCCCAGACATGATTTGAGTCAAAAATTGATATTTTAAGTACGAAAAGACCAAAAATAAAATAGCCAAAGTTTGAGGGTGTTACATATAACAACCCACATATTTCGATCTAGAAATTAAATCATCATTCTTACGTGTGTAAACCATAATCCCATAATTTACTTTTGAATTCATGTGTCATGATCTTTATCCTAGTGTAGGAAGTATTTTTGAAATGAAAGATGTTCATAGGAATCATGTAACCCCCCTCCCCCGTGGTTGTAACGCTCTTTTGGTAAATCTAAAATGACTTTTAGGACCCCTGTAGTGATGGTAGATCTTATGTTGACATTGTGCAAGGTGTTGGGGTCATTAGGAATAAAAAAGTAGGGCCTAGGCGATGGCTAGGCATTGCATTGCCAATGCCTACCTTCCCTGGAAAGGTTAGGCAATGGTTTAGGTGCCGCGCATCTTGGGTTAGGCCATGGGCTAGGCACCTCCCAACCTGTGTTAGGCAATGGGTTAGGCGCCGCCTAACCTGGGTTAGGCCATTGGCTGGGCGTCGCCCACTTGATGTTTTGCGGCTTAGGGGCTCTATTTTTGAGTTATTTCAAGGAAAACCAAGTTTTTTTACATTCCATAACCGTCCCTAAACATCTTATCACAAATTAAAGTCCCTAAATATGTTTTAACACTATCAAATTCCTATTTCATCTTCCTAAAACACAATAGGAGAAAAACAGCCTAAGGTTTGGACTTTCAAGCTTAAAGGGTCAATCTTTTCGCGATTTTCTTCGTCATTAAGGTATGTGGCACTACCTTAAAATCCATAGGCATAAGTTTTTTTGTTTTTATCAAATTTTGGGGATCTATAATCTTGTTTACAAGGAATGTTTGATATTGTTTAGAAAAGAATGTATCATGGAATCGTTTTGATGAAAATATATGTTGTCTTGAATTATTTTTCACGAAGTTTAAATGCAACTACGTATATATGTTTTCGTTTGTAATGAAGAGTTTGATTGAGAGAATGAAACATATAAACTCTCTCTCCTTTCATGATATCTTTGATTTCAAGTGTTATGGATTGTTTAAACGCATGAATTTCTTACAGAAAACTAGAGGGTGAATTCTTTACTAATGATCGTGGAATGATATGGTTTGTGACATGTTGAGAGGGTGTTTTTGAAAGGTAAACGTTTATCATGTCAAATTAACAATTTTCATGGGTTTTGAATAATGCAAATTTGATATGAACACCTTATGATTGTACTATTGAGAGGAGAGTCTTTTGATGTAAGCTCAAATGAAAATTTATTGCATAACTCTCTCACTTGATTTTTAAAAACTATGGGTGGTCATTAACATAAAGATAAGCAAAAAAAGGCCACAGATATGTTACGATATGATTTGAATGATTTGCAAGTCAGGGTATGATGATACCCAGTGATGACATGCCCTTAACAGAAGAAGTCTTGAATGATTTGAAAGTATGAAATATGGTTTTAAAGAACTAAAAGTTGATCTTAAGAGAGATAGTTGGTTACCCGAAGAATGCATTTGAGTCCAAGGGCTCATTGCTGAAAATCGTGATTTACCGATACGGGTATTATTCGAAAGGAAATAAATTTTTGGACATCATGCAAGGGTGATGGCACGGTACACTTGTAAGGGGTTGTACCATATAATAAAAATTCTAATTCTTGCGGTAAACTTGGATTGGGGGTTTCACCGAGTCAAAGGCGGATTCCATATCGCCCATGGAATTACAGATTATAGGGTGTACTGACTATCTCAAAAGAATAAGAAAGAGTGAGTCAAGGTTGTCAAGAATTGATTTGAAGTTCACTAAAATATGCCCATATATTTTTACTTGTGTTATGTTCATTGCTATTATGAAATGCTCTCACCTATATTGTGTAAGAACATGCTATTTTGGGTTGTTTCACATACTAGTACATTTTGTATTGATCCCCTATATTTTAGAATTTCGAAGCTCAGTCCCAAGGTCATGCTAAGCAGTAGATCGTGATAGATATTCAGAGTTGGTGAGTCTGCCTCATTTTGGAAGGCCTAGTTCTTATGATGTTTACATTTGATTCTAGTTTATGGTCCGATTGGGGCCTTGTCTCAGTTTTAAATATGATGTTATTTTCATATTGTTAGAGATTTCGCAGACTGATGTTAGATGTTTTGAATGTTCATAAACTCATATTAGTATTTTCTAGTAATAACAAGAAGATGACCATGTTTTCATTTTGTTATGTTTTTCCGTAATTTTTTATGGTATATGAATTAAGCATATGATTGTCAGTTGGAAGGGCTCTCGGGCTTTCAAGGTTCGGGATATTCGTTGCGGCCAGGGCCCTGGCTCGGATCGTGACATTATAAAGAGAGAGTCTAAATTAAATCTTAGACATTTCATCTAAAAAGGAGAATTTAAAGTTTGCACGGATAAACCTATAATAATGAACCTTACATGTAAGTTTTACAAGTATTGATGTTATTAGATGATCAGTCCATGAATATTCAAAGCTATTTTACCCCATACAATGATATACATAATGATGGTACCTGTACTCTTCGTAAAATATGGGCAGGTGGACGCAAGCCTAAGATAGAAAGTGCCAATCTAGCAAACCTAAGTAGGGTTAAAATCAATATAGTATATGCTAAATCAAGCTATTACTAGCATCATGGAAGTCGGAAATATATCTAAAGGTTAGAGATGTACTGCTCCTCATTTAGATTTTTTTACATGCTCAGATTGATTTTACAGATTTGTTTGGTAAATGTTGAAATAAGTTTTGACTTTTGACACACTGTAATTAAATAGCACAAGTGTCAAGTACTATGGACTTGTGTATATAAACAACTGTGTTCTGTAAAGTTGATCCTCAATAAAGAAATAATGCTATTTAAGTATCTCAATCCAAAATGTTAACCCTTGAATCTAGGAAATATCGTACTATTGCACTTGATATAAACCCAAAGACAATGTTCATTTGTCATACGTTGTTAATGCACGCGTAGGACCACAGAAAATGAGACTACCACTTGGATATAATGTGTTAGGGTTTTTGACTAATTTTCTTACCAAAATTAAGTTTTAATTTTTTATTAAAGGAAAATAAAAGTTGTACCATAATTACTTTATTTTTTCTTAAAAGAAAATCGAAAACTTTTTCATATTTGGCAAACCTCTTTTTGGAGGAAAGGTTTTGGATATGTATAAATAGAAATAGAAGATCCCCTTTTCATACCATAACACAATAACATCCACAATGTAGTCATTAAAGAGTCTTTGTTTAGGGGAAAATTTCTCCCAATAGGTTTAATGTTTTTTTTATATTAGGTTTTATAATATGTAGGCCGATTGGCCAAACATATAATAATTTAATGTTTTTAGTATTGTTTTCTTTGTCGTCTAATTTATCATCTCATAGTTTGCAACTAATAGCTTTCGCATGACGTCCTCTCGGTTTCGAACCCAACAAGTGGTATCAGAGCTTATGGTTCAATAGTCCAATGGCGTGGTGAGACGATATTAAACAGGTTCAAAGCGGTTTCAAAATCATGCTGCAACAGTTGGCGATATGAAGATTTTTGTCTAGCTACATGTGGAGAAGGAGCTTAAAGCATATTTTCAACATTCTTGCTGCTGCATCTTTAAAAATAAAAATAAGATATTTTTTAAATCATTTTTAACTTATAATATTTTAAATTTTATTTTTAATCATGGCAAGCAACATTGATGAAGATTATGTGAAGAACAAAGATAAAAAATGTGAAGAAGGCTTATCAAGTGAAGAAAATAAAGCCAAAAAGGGGAGATTTGTTAGGGTTTTTGCCCTGATTTTTCTTACCAAAATTAAGTTTTAATTTTCTATTAAAGGAAAATAAAAGTTGTACCATAATTACATTATTTTTTCTTAAAAGAAAATCGAAAGCTTTTCCATATTTGGTAAACCTCTCTCTTGCAGGAAAGGTTTTGGATATATATAAATAGAAGAACCCTTCTCATACCATAATACAATAACATCCACAATGTAGTCATTAAATAGTCTTTGTTTAGGAGGAGATTTCTCCCAATAGGTTTAATATTTTTTCGATATTAGGTTTTATAATATGTAGGCCGATTGAACAAAACATATACTCCCTCCATTTAAAAAAGAATGACCTAGTTTGACTTGACACGAAGTTTAAGAAAATAAAGAAAACTTTTGAATCTTATGGTGTTAAATTAAAGATATGTCAAATGTACCAAAATGTCCTTCAATCTTTTGGTCTTAAACATGTCATGTGGAAAGTTAAAATTAAAAAGTTGTTAAAAAGGGAAAGGGGTCATTCTTTTTGAAACGGACTAAAAAGGAAAGTAGGTCATTCTTTTTGAAACGGAGGGAGTAATAATTTAATGCTTTTTAGTATTGTTTTCTTTGTCGTCTGATTTATCGTCTCATAGTTTGCAACTAATAGCTTTCGCATGACGCCCTCTCGGTTTCAAACACAACATTATGGCAATGCATTTGCAGTTCCACCAGCAGTATCAAAATCTGGATTATTGCGCTCAAATCCATTGAGATATGCAATTGAGTTGATTAAAAAAGCGAAGGAACAGGTGAACGAAGAGTACATCAAATCATTGGCATACTATTTGGCGATCTATGGGCGACCACATTGGACCACATTAGTAGCTGGTTTTGATGAAGTTGATTTCGGGTGGTATTGCTTGCTAGAAGTGCTCGCTCTTTCGCCACCTTTTTTGTGTCATTTAACAATAACAAAGGAGAGAAAGGTATTGTAGCAACTATAAAGTATAAACTTGCGTCCACAAGCCATGGAAAAATTTCAAGATATTATCCATAATATAACTAGTAAAAATATAGAAACCATTCAACTAAAATCAATGATTTAGCTCCATTGTTTTTTATCAAGTTATGATGTCTGAATTTGTATACATATCTCTTTTACATGTATTTTGAATAGAATAAAGATTTCATACTGCTAATATAAGATCGACCGAGGTAGGAGTCATGCCTAACCCCAACCATGGGGGTGGCTTTAAAATAAAAATAAAAATAAAAAAATAAAAAAAAATATATATATATGTATATATATATATATATGTATATATATATATGTATATGTATATATATATGTATATGTATATATATATATGTATATATATGTATGTATGTATATATATGTATGTATATATATGTATGTATGTATATATATCTATATATATGTATATCTATATATATATGTATGTATATATATGTATGAATGTATGTATATATATGTATGAATGTATGTATATATATGTATGAATGTATGTATATATATGTATGAATGTATGTATATATATGTATGAATGTATATATATCTATATATATATGTATAGGTTCTAAATTCGAAATATTAAATAATTAAGACTATTTATTTTCGCAATGTTCGAATTTGTATAATTTATTTTACATTAAAATTAATAGTGATATATCAAATAAAATATAATTAAGTATAATAAATTAGAAAAAATTAATTTACACGATACTATACAATTAGTTTTTTTATTTAATTCATCATTGGTGGGGATTAGGCATTGCCAATGCTTAATCTATGTATTGATGATAATAATAGAAATACATAGATGGGTAAATTTTCTTTTAATTTTGTCCAACCCACCTTGAGGGATTAGAAGAATGAATAGTTCATCCTTAAACAAAAGGGTCCAGTGCAATAATTACATAGGTCTACAATTGCCTCAACCAAAAAATAAAAAAGTTGTTAGCCAGACTTCTTGTGGGCTCGAATCCTGAAATATGAGCTTCCTTCAATGTCGTTCTTCAATCAGCTTTTAACCTCATTGGGTAAGATCAAATTCTAAGTGAAGAGTATGGCTGTCAAGTGGGCCGGGCCAACCCGGAATTGGCCCGAATTATTTAACCGGGTTGAGGGACGGGACGGGTCCGGGTTGGGGTCTAAGTGGGCCGGTCCGGTCCGGGACCAACAGTAAAAAAATAAAAAATCATCCTAACCCGGCCCACTTAATCCAACCCGGTCAAACCCGATTAAAAAATCGGTCAAATCCGGTCAAAAATATTAAAAAAAACTTTTTTTCAATATACATTATATATACCCACCTATATACATTATAAATACGTTAAATAATATATATACACTATATATATAGTATATACTACATTAGAATTTAAAAAATATATACACATATATACAATTACACATATATACACACCATCCAAATATATATGTACTACTTTAAACTTTAAATAAAATATACTACAATATATATATATATATATATAATTATATATATACACATGTATACGTTAAATATACACGTCTATAGAAGATCTATTCACATATATACACTCTAATCTATGTATATGTAATACTTTAAATGAAATATACTATAATATATATACATTACAATATATATTTGTATAGTTATATACTAATTTATAAAATATATACGCATGTATACGTTAAATATACACGTCTATAGAAGATCTATTCACATATATACACTCTATTCTATGTATATGTAATACTTTAAATGAGATATACTACAATATATATACATTACAATATATATTTGTCTAGTTCTATACTAATTTATAAAATATATACACATATATATGTTAAATATACACGTCTATAGAAGATCTATTCACATACATACACTCTATTCTACGTATATGTAATACTTTAAATGAGATATACTACAATATATATACATTACAATATATATTTGTATAGTTATATACTAATTTATAAAACATATACACATGTATACGTTAAATATACACTTCTATAGAAGATCTATTCACATACATACACTCTATTCTATGTATATGTAATACTTTAAATGAAATATACTACAATATATATACATTACAATATATATTTATATAGTTATATACTAATTTATAAAATATATACACATGTATACGTTAAATATACACATTTTTAGAAGATCTATTCACATATATACGTTAAATATATACGTCTATAGAAGATATATACATGCCATTCAATATATATGTACTAGTTTAAATAAAATATATACTACAATACATATATATATACTACAATATTTATATATATATATATATATATATATATATATATATATATATATATAGTTATATACTAATTTATAAACCATATACATAACGTATACATTAAATATACTCATCTATAGAAGATATATACACACACATATATATATATACCATTCAATATATTCACTACTTTAAATAAAACATACACTACAATATATATATATATATAGTTATATACTAATTTATAAAACATATACACATGGATACGTTAAATATATACTACTTTAGATTTAGAAGATACACACACACATATATATATACCATTCAATATATACACTACGTTAAATAAAAGTATAAAACATATGCTACTTAATATAATAAATTAATAATACTTGATAGTAAATTAATAATGTATTAAAACTAAGTTTTTAATTTCAGTTTGTGAAATTTTGAATTTTCAAAAAAAAAAAAAAAACCTTAACCGGGCCGGGCCGGTTAATCGGCGAGCCCAAACCGGGTTGGGTTCGAGCCAGGTTAACCGGGCCCAAATAAAAAATCCAACCGGACCGGGACCCGGACCCCTAAAACCCTTGGCTTACCGGGCCGGGTCAAACCGGGTCGGTTTAATTATGTGGGCCGACCCGTTTGACACCCTTAGTGAAGAGTGAGTTTAGCCTTTTCTCTCTCCCAAATTCGCCAAGTAATCGACCAAATTGTTTACTTTCCAGTAGCAATGTTGGAAGTTATAGTTGCCTTGTCTTTTCGATATATTGATTTGACTTATGAGATAATAATGTTATCTTCCTTCTACGGCTACAAGAATCTGTTTACTAGAAACAACAACTTCAATTTTAGTTCAATGTTTAAAAGACAAGAACATAATGAAGTACCGAAAATACCCTCAACACAAGATCAAAGTGATCTTTCTAAGAAGTGTATTTTATTTTCAGAAATTAAGATGAACAGAAATTTTAGACCAAGTCCCCCGAGTTCACGGAGTGTCCTTAAGGAATAATTTCCCTCACTGTATCCGAGGTTATGGAATTTTCCTCGCAGGATAAAATGGCATTCAATCCAATTATAGAGGTACCTCAAATAATTGGATTCCTCGAACGCACTGAACGATTTGAATTTTCACACATAATATTTTTAAGAGAACAAGAGTTTTTGTATTCTGAAAGTTTCGTATCAAAATCTGTGAATGAAAATAGGTTTATATAGCCTATCAGATGCCTCTTCAAAAAGGTGACATTGGTTTACTTAAATGGTGTCTTTTCTAGAAATTCATGTCTGTTTATTCAAAGAACGTGTCCTTCTCCGAACAGACATACCAGTTCTTGAACAGTGTATCATTTCGTTGAACAATTGCATCAGTTCGAGGCGGTGCATCAGTTCAGGAAACACTGTTTCGGAAACCTGTATGCATGCATATAAATGGAGGATTAAAAACACAGAACTGCTGTTGCGTTTTTCCCTTTGACATTCGGATTAAATTTCTAGCAAATAAATTTTGTGCAAAAAGATAGATCTCATCGATCGATCATTTTCCAAATCCAAATCCAAATCTGAAGCCGAGCCGAGCGAGCGCGCGACGAAGACGGCGCGAGTCATCTCTTATTTCTTGCCTCACTTAGCATGTGGAAATGTGTTTCACAATATAAACACTTTAAAGCTTCTTTCTCCCACCAATGTGGGAGAATTTTAGTAAGCTTTCCTATTTTGAGCATACTTTCCATTTTGGTGTAAACTCAATTTTTTCTTCCACTTAATTCCCTCTATTTTCCATTCAAACAAACACATAGAACCCAACAATCCCCCACATGAATGAGAAATGACTATTTTTTTGAAAAACTTTACGGACAAGTATGTGATCATCAAGCAAAGACTGATTACATCTGGATAAACAGGTTTTCCTTTGAACTTTCCGTAGTGAACATGCATCGGATGAACTCGGTCAATCGGTAGATTTGATATCTTTGAACCATAGAACTTTAATGTACACCTAGACAACACAAGTCACACAACCAACCTTTTACCGTTTATGATTCTCACGGTTTTGTACTTTTCAGCCATGAACACGTCCCGATTTCATGAGAGCTTAGAGAATAAGCCTTTACTTACATTCTCCTTGAAGCGGCTTCCACTTCGCCCTCACATAGGTGATTTCTAAGCATTTAATCCTATATATTTAACTATTTGGTCAAATCTGCCAAATTTAGATAATCATTAAAAAACTTTTCAACTTAAGTCTTATCCTAGTTTACGATACATTGTCTACATCATGAGAATGAGTTGGGTAATTGACAATGTTGAACCTGTCAGACACAACTTTGTTTGATCTCTTTAAATCTAGTTTTTGGGATCTCCAGTCTGCTAGGTAGAGTTACCGCCATGCTGATTTGTCCTAGGCCTTAAACCCATTTTCTTGAATGTCTTTTCCGCTCCTTCTCTAGATAGGCCTTTTGTAAGTGGATCTGACACATTATCCTTTGACTTTACATAGTCAATAGTAATAATTCCACTAAAGAGAAGCTCCCTAACAGTATTATGTCTCCATCGTATGTGACAAGATTTACCGTTGTACATCATGCTCCCTGCCCTATCTATTGCCGCTTGGCTATCACAGTGTATACATATTGGTGCCACTATCTTGGGCCAATAAGGAATATCTTCCAAGAAATTTTGGAGCCATTCTGCTTCTTCACCGGCTTTATTCAATGCGATAAATTCAGATTGCATTGTAGAGCGAGCAATCATGTCTGTTTGGATGATTTTCAAGAGACTGATCCTCCATCGATAGTAAATACATATCCACTTGTGAATTTTACTTCGTTCGATCCGGTGATCCAATTTGCATCACTATATCCTTCAAGTACCACAAGATATTTATTATAATGCATGGCATAGTCTTGAGTGTATTTAAGATACCCCAAAACCCTTTTCATTGCCATCCAATGAGTTTTGTTGAGATTATTCGTATACCGACTCAATTTACTAATAGCGCATGCTATGTATGGTCGTGTACATTTCATTATATATATTAAACATCCCAATACTCTTGCGTACTCCAATTGTGAGTCACTTTTACCTTCGTTCTTTCGGAGTACAAAGCTCACATCCAAAGGAGTCTTGGCAATACCAAATTCCATATACTTGAATTTGTCAAGTACATTTTTGATATAATGAGACTGTGACAATGCCAACCCTTGTGGAGTTCTATGAATTCTTATACCTAAGATCACATCCGCAATTCCAAGGTCTTTCATATCAAACTTGCTGTCAAGCATTTGTTTTGTAGCATTTATGTCAGAAATGTCTCTACTGATGATCAACATATCATCCACATATAAACAAACAATGACTTGGTGATTTGGAGTGTCTTTAATATAAACACATTTATCACATTCATTTATCTTGAACCCGTTTGCCAACATGGATTGGTCAAACTTCGCATGCCATTGTTTAGGTGCTTGCTTTAGTCCATACAACGACTTTACAAGTTTACACACCTTATTCTCTTTTTTCTGGAACCACAAAATCCTCAGGCTGTTCCATATAAATTTCTTCCTCCAATTCTCTATTTAAGAATGTGGTTTTCACATCCATTTGATGGATTTGAAGATCATATATCGCAGCCAAGGCAATTAACATTCGAATCGATGTTATCCTTGTTACTGGCGAGTATGTAACAAAGTAATCACGGCCTTATTTTTATTTGAAGCCTTTTACTACAAGTCTTGCCTTGTGTTTGTCAATAGTGCCATCCGTTTTCATCTTCCCTTTGAAGATCCATTTAGAACCTAAAGGTTTATTTTCGGGAGGAAGATCAATCAATTCCTATGTATGGTTGCTTAAGATTGAATTAATCTCACTATTGACTGCCTCTTTCCAAAAGGATGAGTCTGAAGATGCCATCGCTTCGTTAAATGTTTGAGGCTCATTTTCTAAGAGAAATGTTACAAAATTTGATCCAAACGAAGTAGACGTTCTTTGACATGTACTACATCTTGGATTTTCTTCATTATGCACATTTTTAATTGGTTCATCTCGAGGTCGTTTAGACCCCCCACTAGACTGTTCATGTCTAGTTTTATACGGATAAATATTTTCAAAGAATTAAACATTGTCTGATTCAATTACCGTATTTTCATTAATATCCGTATGTTTGAATTTATGAACCAAAAATTGACATGCTTTACTACTTTTATCATATCCTATGAACATGCATTCCACTTTCTTAGGTCCTATCTTAACCCTTTTAGGCATAGGAATTTGGAACTTTGCTAGACACCCCCACACTTTGAAATATTTCAAGTTGGGTTTCCTTCCTTTCCATTTTTCATAAGGAATTGATTGTGTCTTACTATGGGGAACTCTGTTGAGTATACGATTGGCTGTAAGGATAGCCTCCCCACATAAGTTTTGCGGTAAACCAGTACTTATAAGCAAGACATTCATCATTTCCTTTAAAGTTCGGTTTTTCCTTTCCGCAATTCCGTTAGATTGAGGTGAATACGGGCCCGTAGTTTGATGGACAATTTCATTCTCTACACATATTTCGGCGAAAGGAGATTCATATTCTCCGCCCCTATCACTTCTTATCATTTTTATCTTTTTATCTAACTGATTTTCAACTTCAGTTTTATATTGCCTAAATGCATCTATTGCTTCATCCTTACTATTTAGCAAATATGCATAACACTATCTAGTGCAATCGTCAATAAAAGTTATGAAATACTTTTTCCCACCACGTGATGGTGTTGAATTCATATCACAAATGTCAGTGTGTATTAAGTAAGTCTAAAGGATTGGAATTCCTTTCAACGAACTTATAAGGATGCTTTGCATGCTTTGATTCCACACACGTTTGACACTTTGATTTATTGCACTCAAAGTTTGGCAAAACTTCTAAGTTAATCAGTTTTCGTAATGTTTTGTAATTAACATGGCCTAAACGTTCATGCCATAAATCATAAGACTCAAGGAAATAAGAAGAATTTGAACTTTTATTTATTTCAACATTCATTACATTCATCTTATAAAGGCCCTCGGTGAGATTGCCTTTTCCTACATATATTTCTCCTATGCTAATTACAATTTTTTCAGAAATGGTTACACATTTAAATCCGTTCTTGTCTAGAAGTGAAACAGAAATTAATTTCCTACGTAACTCCGGAACATACAAGACATTGTTAAGTGTCAAGACCTTTCTTGAAGTCATTTTCAAGCATATTTTTCCTGTTCTTTCTACCTTAGCAGTAGCGGAGTTTGCCAGGTAGATCATTTCTTCTACTTGAGCCGGAGCTAATGATGAAAACAACTCTTTGTTGGCACATACATGATGGGTGTCACCAGAATCCATCCGCCATTCCCGAGGATTTCCCACCAAGTTGCATTATGAGAACATAGCACACAAATCATCGCATTCTTTGTTGGATTCAATCATATTTTCTTGATCCTTTTTCTTGCCTTTCTTCGGGGCATGACAATCCGTGGATTTGTGGCCAATCTTGCCACAATTGAAGCATTTTCCCTTGAATTTCTTCTTGGGTTGATGGCTTCCTTGTTCATCTTTTTTTCTTTTCTTTGAATTGTTTTGGTCATCTTCTACAATATGTGCTCCATTAATTGTAGTATTCTCTTTTGAACTTCTCTCGGCAGCCTTATTATCCTCTTTAATACGTAGTCGGACAAAAAGATCTTCGACAGTCATCTCCTTGCGTTTGTGCTGCAAGTAGGTTTTGAAGTCTTTCCACATAGGTGGTAGCTTCTCAATGATCGTTGCTACTTGAAATGCATCATTCACAATCAAACCTACATAACAGTTTATGTGAGTTCTAAGAACATTTTTAATTTGTTCAACTAAGGTATTTTTCAAAGATATACCTTCTTCTAGGAGATCGTGGATGATTACTTGTAATTCCTGCGCTTGAGAGACAACTGATTTGCTATCTATCATTTTAAAGTCCAGGAACCTTGCAACAAGGAATTTCTTAATTCCCGAATCCTCTGTCTTATATTTTCATTCAAGTGCCCCCACAATTCCTTTGATGTCTTAGTTCCACTATAAGGATTATAAAGATCATCTTGTAGACCACTCAGAATATAATTCCTGCAAAGGAAGTCTAAATGTTTCCAAGCCTCTACAATTACGAAACGTTATTTGTCCGAGGTTCCCTCGGGAACCTCAGGAGCGTCTTCACTAGTGAACCGTTACAGACATAAAGTGGTGAGGTAAAAGAACATCTTTTGCTGCCATCGCTTAAAGTTAATGCTCACAAATTTTTTGGGCTTCTCCGCAGGTGCCATTGGTTGCGGAGCATTTGCTCGACTTGTTAAAGCAATACTGTTTGCCCCCACAGTCGTAGCCGCATCTTGCATTAGACTATCGTTAGTCATTTTTCCTGTCATCACAAGACAAAAAATATTTAGTATTTTCAGAATACTACTTGTAAAGTTAAGCAACTTTAAATTCTTCTTCTTGTTTCTAGTTAACAATGACGTTTTTATTACTTCCAATTGTAAACCGAGAGAATTTTAAACTTGTGATGAAGATTTTATGTCTTCGAATCACTAGTTAAATTCAAACGGAGTAGAAAGCTTAAAGCTTTAATCTCCAAAAACAAGTTATACAGATTTGAAATTATTCCTTAAGATTGTTATCTTCCTTCTACGAGTACAAGAATCTATATACTAGAAACAACAACTTCAACTTTAGTTCAATGTTTAAAAGACAAGAACACAGTGAAGTACAGTAAATACCCTCAATGCAAGATCAAAGTGATCTTTCTAAGAAGTGTATTTTATTTTCAGAAACTAAGATGAAACAGAAATTTCAGACCAAGTCCCCCGAGTCCACGGAGTGTCCTTAAGGAATAATTGCCCTCACTGTACCCGAGATTATGGAATTTTCCTCCCAGGATAAAATGGCCTTCAATCCAATTATAGCGGTACCTCAAATAATTGAATTCTATCAAATAAACTTTGTCCAAAAGGATAGATCTCATCGATCCAAATCCAAAGCCAAGCCAAGCAACGACGACAGCGTGGGGCATCTCTTATTTCTTGCCTCAGTTATCATGTGGAAATGTGTTTCACAATATAAACACTTTAAAACTTCTTTCTCCCACTAATGTGGGATAATTTTAGTAAGCTTTCCTATTTTGAGTACACTTTCCATTTTGATGTAAACTCAATTTTCTCTTCCACTTAATTCCCCCCATTTTCCATTCAAACACACACATAGAACCCAACAAATAATATGGATACCCAAGAGCATGAACTTTATAATATGCATGTAAGTTATACATAACTTCCTTAAAAAGAATTTGAAAATGTAAAATTGCTACCCTGAAGCTATTCATGCCATGTTTAAGAAATTGGAAATAAAAAAAAACAAGAGATCTTTAAGCAAATAGCCAGGTAGATTTGCTTTTTACTTTTTCTTAGTCGAGATACAAAATTATATACTGATTATACATATATATTATACATCTGGCGTTTATCTTTAGTTACACTTGGGTTGGGACCCGATTCGACTTAATTTATTTTGACCCAAACAAACTTCAGGCAGGTTGGGTATTTATCCATTTATATTCTTGACTCGTATAGATATGATCCAACTCGCTCAATTACGATCCCTAGTTAGAGTCAATAGTAGTATTCGCTAATCAAATAATTGGAATTATCAACTTAATTTAGTTTTTGCAAGAAATTGACTTTAGATATTTGTTTTATAAGAGGTTGTTAACTTTGACAAATATTATTCTTAGTGCTTCCTATTGGCTATTGCAAAAGGTTAGTATCAAGAATTGTACTTACTTATTTTACTATTGGCTTGTTTTATATAGATATAAATTTCACATTTTGCATAACTTGAATTTGAAATGACCAATAGATTCATTTCGTACATGAATGATTGTCCATTTTTAAAAACAAATTGTTATAATAACAAAAAAATTAATGTTATAGATATCTGATTGGAATTTTCTAGAGTTTATTCTACTAATGATCATCCAACTTGATGAATTTACTTAATAAAGTTATTTTTCTTTGTTTTATATTGATAAAATTATTTAGTGATACTCATTTGTTTTCTAGAAGTCATACACACGAACAAAGTCTTATTAGACTTATTATCGCGTTACTAGGTTTAATTATCAAGTTGAGTGATCATGTAAAAGATTACATCGAATATTATAGTAGTATTATGGACTTGTTTATACATAAATTATATAGTTGAACTCTTGAAGTGATGAAAAGATTTTTACAGCTATGCTTCCTTCAAGGGTCATTGTCCAATATTTTAAAATTTAGTTATTATAACATGCAAAGTGAATGTTAACTAATTCAACATTATAGATTACTGAAAGGAACAAAAGTTACCACCATAGCATGTGGTGTAGCGGATGGAGTTGTTTCTCCCTTAACCAGAGATTTTGGGTTTGAGTCCTGAGTATGAAAATTTTTTTGGTAGTGAGAGCATCCCCCGAATGGGGATACGGTGCGAATCCAAATTAATCGGACTTCAATTAATACGAATACCGAACACCGAATGAAAAACAAAAAAGGAACAAAAGTTTACTCATATCAGATATTTACATGACATGTCTTGTAGATATACTTCAACTTAAATATAGTTAATTAATGTGTATTTTCATCTTTATCATATCAATTAAGCACATGATTAACAATTATGATTTGGTATAATTTTGTAACCCTATTATAGTATTAGCATTATAGACTTTATGGTTATCCACGCAACCAATTCATTTTAAATGAATTGTGTTAAGAATTTGTGCCCTACTGATTATTTTATTTTTGTCTAATTGTTGTTTATCGATGAAACGTGTTGCCTGACGTGTTCCACTGATGTGTTCCAAGGAAGCAGTAAAACAGAAAGTAAAGAACATAATGATTTTTACGTGGAAAACACCCGGCTCAAAAAGGTGTAAAAAACCACGACCTGCACATCTACAAGATTTAACCCTAACTTCACTAAATAACTCTGAGCCTCAACAACGACTGAATACAAAACTCTTGTAACCAACAAATAGGAATTATAAACTCTAATCCCTATAACTCAACAACCAGGAATTGTAAACTCTAATTCATTTGACTCAACGACTAGAAATTATAAACTCTAATTCCTAACTACATACACCTCCAAAGGAATGCGTTCCCAAAGTCTCTGAGTTTTCCCCAACTCGAACACTAGCTCCTAATTCAGTTTATAACACACTGAAACTAATATTACATCAATAGTTCAAACACAATGAACAACTCTAAAAAAATCAACGCTAAAGCTCTTAGCTGGATTCTATACTTAGGACCAGGTTCTTCAATGTGTTTCTTCAGTGATTGAGTAGTACTTCGTGAAGCCAATCTGTTGATTGTGCTTTTCTGCTTTGTAAGTGCGTGAGTTACTCTGAATGATGCATCTTCTATTTAAACACAACTCTCCAAAGAGTTATTATTTATTTCAAAATCCTCTTTTAATCAAAACTCTCATTTCATAGATTTTTACTTCAAGTGAGACTCCTTCTTCAATTCCAACTCTTGTCTCCTTAGTGTTGTAGTCAACTTCAACTCTTTAAATCAACATATCTTCAAGTATTTTACTCAACCACAACTTTTTCAATTTCTCACGTGATCAGTAGCTTGAGTATATCAGAATTAGGCTTGCTCATTCGTTCCTGACTTTCGGCAATCCTTGTCTGCATCTATCAGTAAAACCTGAAACCTGTCTTCCTATGTTTGGACCAGGTCAAGTAACATGGTCCATTCATGTGTCAGTTATCAAAAACTTTATTGATCTAACAAAGAGTCCTTCAATTTATATGTTTCCTATCTTACGTAGACGTCTTCAATTTGCAGAATCTTTCTCCTTCTACACATAGGACTCTTCAGGATATGCTTAGAAGTGAAACTCCTTCTTCCCATAGGACTCCTTTTTTCAACTCAACTTGCTTTCCCTTACCATCAAGTGTTTGAATCAAATTCAACTTCTTCAAATTTGCACATATTTATTTCTTTGAGTTTATCAGAATTAACCACTCATCAGGTTTTTGATTTCTTCCATCCTTGTCTTTAATTGTTGATGATTTTGCTACAAGTTTCAGCTACATGAGATAGTGTGTCTGTGAACCAGGTTGACTGACATGTTTCATATCACGTTGTCAGATTGTCAATCATCAAAACTACATCGTACCCTACAAATTTCTCCTTTTTGATAATGACAAACCTCTTGTCTTTGTGCATTCAAACATCTTCACATATAGGCACTAAGTATAAAACACTAGAATGAAACAAGTTAGTTTACGCCCGTGAAATTTAGGATAGTCCAACATACCTTTTTGATGAACAAAACTTGTGATATCTTGAATCTAAGCCTTGGAAGCATGAGTTTTTGAAAGAAACCCTAATTTTTCTCTCTTGAGAGTGGAGAGGAGAATAAATGATGAAAAACTGACATGATGATGAGAAAGTACCGTTTAAATCATGTTGTTAGTGTGGGGTAGGGTTTTAGGGCGAGGAAAAGACCAAAATACCCCTAAAGAAATTGAATAAAAATTGCAGAAATTTTTAGTTGAAAACTTAGTTGACAGCTTGTCAACTAGTTGATGACTTATCAGCCTAGTCGTCACCTTCTCTTCATGATCTGGTTAAGATTGACGACTTGGTTGATAGCCTGTCAACTAGTTGATGGCTTGTCAACCTAGTTGTCACTTTTTCTTCAGTGATGCAGGGTGATTTTGGTTAATGCTGACGACGAGGTTGATAGCTCGTCACTTAGTTGACAACTTATCACCTCAAGTCATTACCTTGTTGACAGATGGAGGTAAAATGAGTATAACTTTTCACTCCGATATCGGATTAAGGTGAAACCAGTTACGTTGAAAAGAAGACCCAAAGATCTTTCATTTGGTATATAATAGGTCATGTAACTCATTATAATCTAGGAGTAATGATTGTTGGAATTTGACCCAGGCTTAAACATTCACTAAAACTTAATCGATAGAAACGTTCTCAACTTGTCTTTGAGTTAGAAGACTTTTGTGACCTCCAATTCATATTTAAAAGTATCTCATACTATAGAATTGATTAACACACATATATTAACAAGGAATCATTGAGTTCGAGTCTATACGCATAGGAACGATGGTTTGAATTCTAGCCCGAAAATGTGGGGTGTTACAATCACTAACAAATATAAATATTTTTTTCAATCAAATAATAATTTTATTGTATTAAATCAAGTATTTTTCTAATATATAATTATATTTTATTTAAATTATATTTTTTTATTATATATGAAAATAAATAAATTTTGCATATTCAGATTTTGAAAAACAAATAGTCTTAACCATTCGATTTTCAGATCCGGAGACAACATCTTAATCATTCAAATATGCATTTCGATTCAAACGTCTGAATCTTAATAAAAATAAATGCAGCCTTATCCAGACTTCTGACGTCCATCTCCAATCCTGGCTTCGAGTCTAGACTCACAACCCCGAATTGAGACCCGACATCCACCTTGATCCTGACTCAAAGATTCAACTCCAGAACCTAGCTCTAGACGATTTATTTTTCAGAAAAATATTTTCCATCATACCTTGAAAGGAGAAAAAAGCAAAAAATGCTTATGATCTGGGAGTACGTATTTCTTTTACATAATAAGAAGCAATGGATGATGGATGTCCCTATTATTCATTGATTTACCTATTTTGTTTTACTTATTTTATCCGTTCATATTTGACTAAACCCACTTGTTTTCAAAAGTAGAACTTGAAGTGATCAGTTCTCACCAGCAAGTGGTGAAGGCGGAGATTAAACTTTACTGAGGGGAATTAAAATATATATAAAACAAAATCGGCACACATTTTAAAAGAAAAAAGAATTAAAAAAAAGGAAAGCGAACAGATAACATATATACATAAAATTAAAATTTTCACCTAATTAAACAATGTAATCTTTCACTAAAGAAATATCATTAGAAACCCCTCTGCAAAAAATGGCTCCACCACCACTTACAAGTGTGTTTCGTGCAAGAATCATTTTGGAAACTTCTAAGATCTAGTTATTTTAACATGCAATTAGATCGAAGATAACTATCATTTAGACTAGGGATAATTTCGTTGAATTCAAATTAAATTAAGTCTCAAGAAGATTAATAATGTGTTTATGAAGCCATACAATGATTTTTGGTGTCCATCTCTAGCCGAATTAAGCTGAACAAAATCTATGCTAAATTAATATTTTAAGTATCGAGTTGAGCTTACCTGATCCTCTAAGGTAGAGGTAAGGTCTACATACATATCTATCTTCCTCAAACATCACTTTATTGGATCATAAGGGGTATGTTGTTTTTATAGTTGAGCTAACCCGATGAGTTGTGCCTGTTGGATTATTAGTGTTGATAGAGGCGGAGTCAGAATTTTAACTAAGAGGATTCAATATTTGAAGAAAAACTAGTCAAAGGATGTTCAACACCTTCTAGATAATTTTAATTATGTATAAATTGTATATTTTTTCGTCGGAAGTTTGGATGAACCCCTTAGGCCGGCTCCGCCCCTAAGTGTTGATGGGAGTATAAAAGAGATTAAATATACCAAATTGTAGGTTTTCTTATTTCTGATGTTCTAGGTATTATATTTTCATCTTCTTTTTTATCAAGAGTATTTATTTCTGTGTTTCTATTTTCTAAGTTTTCTTCATTAATTACTTCTTGTTTTTCATTGATTTCTAAATTTTTTATATTTGTTAAGATTTCTGTATATGTTTCACTATCTTCCGAATCATAATTATCTGTTTCTTCAACATCTATTGTATTTATTTCTAATTTTTCTTTAAATTGATTTATCTCGTTTAATAATTTTTGTTCTATATCTTTTTCTTCTTTTTCTTTCTGTCATTTTTCATACAAATCTTTTAACATTTGTAGTTCTTTTTCTAATTCAGCAATCCTACTATTTTTAGTTTCTTCTATTTTTCGTATTTCTTCTGTAGTTTGTTGTTTTATTTTTTTATTTCCTTTTTTCTATTTATTTCTTCATTTTCTTTTTCTATTCTTACCATAGCTGTCAATTTATCTTCTAATTTTAATTCTTTTTTTTTCTAACATTAAATATAAATGGTCACCTATTTTATTATACCTTCTTCCTAGATTAGAAAATACTATTTTTATTTTCAATCCTTCATGGTTTTCATATATTTTTTCATCTCTAATAAATTCTTTTTTGTTCATTTTTTATTTAATTGTTAATAGATCATGTTGGTATGTATATTCCAGACTATCTATTGTCGATTCTAAATTTGATATTTCTTCTTTTTGTGCATTTATTGAGTTTTTACTAACTCCGGCAATTATGTTATATTGCAGTCTTTCTATCCTTATTTTTAATTCTTTACGTTTTTTAGATATTATTTTCTTTAATTCTTTATATTTTGGTAATTTTTGTACTTTATTCATCTAAATAATATTTTGAGGAATATCTAAATTTAGTTTTATCAAATAAGTCAGTCATAATTAATAAATTAATCAAATAAATCTAAATATATACTATTTCCGTAACTTTAAACAACATAGGCTCTGATACCAAATTGTAGGGGGGTGCGGATAACTTGTGTGGTAAAATAGATCTATTATAAGTAGAATAGATCTATTTTTATTTGTGCGTGGATATTTCTTAACTTCTCTAAATATTTTTATTTTGAGTTTATTTATGTTAATTTTATCGATATTCATATCTTGGGGGGTGATTATATGGTAATTGGTTAAATGCTTTACTATAGTATTCTTTATTTTTTTTTCCTTAGTTTTTGTAATTCTTCTATATTATTTTGAAGGTATTCTAAATATTCTATATCTTTTGTTTCAAAATATCCAATTAGATTATCTTTCATAAGTTTTTCTAATAATATTATTTCTTCCATAGTTTGTCTCCAATATTTTAAATATTCATAGTCTATCATTTTATCCTGTAGTAATTGCAGAGTTACAAATTTCTGTATAATAATTTATCCTAATTGTACTGTAATGTATATCTAATTCTAGATTTTCAATGTTATTTATTATCTTGTGTTGTTCTTCTCGTAGCGAGTTTTTTAAATTATATAAACTATCACATGTACTTTTTCCTAAATTTTCTAGGGTTTCTTCTATCAATATTAATTTTTCTTTTAGATTTTTCATTATTTTTTTAATTCGGTTTCTATAATTAATTTCTTCATTTAGATTATCTTGATTTTCTCTAGTTTTTCTAATATATTCTAACATTTCTTAATCTGAGTAATATCCATCTGGGTAATTATCCAGGTATAACTGTTCTATCCAATTTATAGTTTCAATTTCATAGTCTTATACTTTTTCTAATATTATTCTCTTAATATCTATAATTTCTATATCTCTAAGTATATATAAGATTAAGATTTTAAGATTATCTACCATTTAAAATTGGTAAAATACTTTATTATAATATTTTTTAGTTGTTTGTTTTAATCTCATTAATTCTTCTATATATTCACTAAGAAATTGTATATATTTTATATCTATTTTCCAAAATTCTAAATATACATAATTTATCATAGTTAGTGTGTGAGTTTGGTATGTAAGTATTTATAAGAGTAGTTCGGTAGGTGTGGTATATAATTAATTCTAGTCATAAAATATCTATCAAATATTATTTCCAATATGATTTTTCTT
This sequence comes from Capsicum pubescens, assembly GCA_030864215.1. Classification (NCBI taxonomy): domain Eukaryota; kingdom Viridiplantae; phylum Streptophyta; class Magnoliopsida; order Solanales; family Solanaceae; genus Capsicum; species Capsicum pubescens. The sequence goes on from CM061545.1 coordinate 21,394,609, forward strand.
ATATCTACTATTTCTATATCCTTAAGTACATATAAAATGAGTATTTTAAATTTATCTACCATTTCGTCAGATAAATAATTATCCATTTTTCATAAAATTGCTTTTTTCAAAATATTCCCTTCAATCATGCACATAACAAAATATGATCACTTTAGATTGCTATATACTAGATTATTCTTAAATAGCATATTCTTCGGTCACTATGAGCATGGTAATCTGGATACTTTTTCCTTAAACAGTGCCTCTACTCTGGTTACTCCCCTATCACGGCTTTCTTGCCTCACCGGTTTCACCTTTAGGATGACATAGTTCTTAGGGATTTTTCTCCTTTTCCACTTTGCTAATAAACTTCTTAACATGCTATTTTTCGAATAATTCTACTATAAAGCAACTAACATGAACTTATTTTATCATATCATGATTGTTAGGAATTTATGAATTTAGCTATTCATAATAGTAAATGAATATACCTGTTCTGGTAGGTTTGGTAATTCTAAGCTTTGTTCCTCCATAGATTTTTTCATTAAAATATACCTGTTTTTTAATAAATAAGCAAAATATTTATTGTGGACAAGAGAGATTTTGTGCTTCAATGCATGAAGGCTTACCTTCATCTGAGCGAATGCTCTTCCATTTATAATACTAGAATCGAATATTTTACACTGTTCTAACTTTACACGTATCTACATACTATTCCTAATCTTTTAGCTAAAGTCTTAAAAACTTAAAAAGGTCAAAAAGCCTATAGTAGGCTAATAATGGTACCTAACCTAGTAAAGACTAACTATACAATGTCTTTTACGTAAAAGAAATCAAAAGCTATAATAATTTACATGTTGAAAACTATAAGTCATATGTCCTTTTCATATCTTTAATAACTTTTTGATAACTTTGTCTTCTTTTCTTTATCCGTGGTTGATTTTCCTTTGTTGTTGTATCTATCTTCTTTTTATTGCTTTGTATCTCCATTATTGCTTCATATCTTGCATCTTCCAGCTGTCGCTTTTATCTTCTTCTATTCCAGTTGAACTTCTGGGACAATATTATCTTCTCCATTACATTTTGAACATTGATGGTCTGGATATTTATGTCCAATTAACTTGCAATATCTGGTTAATAATTCTTTCGAAATAAATTTTTCTCTAATGGCTCTAGCGATAGGTTTTTTCTCTGGATTGAGTAACGTCTAGATGCATTGCCTAACGTCTTCCATATCTGCTTCTCGTAGTTCCTTTGAATTTGAGTATACTATTACATTACCTCTTGAATAATAACTCCATATAGGATTTCTATTGCGATAAGTGTTTGCTAACTCTTGAAGAATCGTGGATAGTCCAATAATTCTCTTATTTGCATAAAAATTTGGTATCTCAATTCTAGGTATTTCTGGTTGTTGAGTAATATCTTCTGGTATAATCATATCTCGGGTCATTCCTATTTTTACAACTTGTATATGTGATTTAACTTCATCATACAATATCTCTGCTGGTGCTGTGTAAAATTTTATAAAAAATAGGTTACCTTTGGTTATCCTTTTAAAAATATTAAATGACTCATATATTTCTGGTATAGTGGATATTTCATTTCTGTCTTGGGTATATATGGTACTAAGTAGTCCATATTCGTAACAGGTTTTAACTAGATTTAGTTTGGTTTTGGGTAAAGCAATTAGCTTATTGTATCCGGTTAGCTTCTGGGTTATGTAACTCGTATGTGGTTCTTGGATGTTTATAGCTCTGGGGTTGGTATTTAAGAAGGTTTGTATTTTGTAAATATTTTCTATGTATGTTCGGGCTGTATAGTTGTAGGTCTTTTTATCTTGGTTTAAACTATCTCGGTATGTGGTAATTTGTGGGGGTATGAACATAGGTTCTTTTGGTGTATTTGGAATAAATGGTTTATCAAATAGCCTGTTTAGGTTCATATTTGTGTTTTTCCTAACTCCTTTGCTTGTACCTGTAGAAGTAGATTGATAAACGTTATGGGTTTTAGAGTATCCCAACGTCTCCTTCTAGCTCTGGAATTTTAATGTCTTTCGATCGACATAGCTCTGCATACTGCTGAGTTAGCTGATTTGTAGCTTCAGACTTCAGTTTTACTTCATTAGTCTTTAGCTTTTCTATTTCATAACCCATACTGTCCACTTTCATTGAAAGCATAGTTAGGGTGTTTGTTGACACCTAATTTTTACCCTCCACAATCCAATTTAATTTCGAGTTTCTTCAATTTTAAAATAAAATCACAACAATTATTTTGTTCAAATAAATGCTGGTTTAAATTACTTATTCAATTCACTTTTATCATTTAATTGACGATTATACATTTTATTATTTAAATGAACGTGTTCATTAAAATTAGATTTTTATTGATTAAACTTGAAAGTTAATCCGAAGGGATAAAATCTTGATTTTAAATATATTTCACTCTCAAAATATTTTATTTGGAGGAATATTTGTTGGATTCTTATCGAATTAAGAAACTCAAGGTTAATTTGTTACTTGATTTGTGCCAGATTGCGATTTAATTTAGCAAACAAATTAAATATGACCTTAATTGAAATCAAATTGGCCCAATTGTAATGCAATTGAACAATAGATATTCAATTTGGTTATAATTTAAATAAGTCGTTTAAATTGTAATTCAATCTTGATCCCAAAAGTCACCGTTTCTTAATTGAGATTATTTTAATTCGATTAAATTTAATTAGAGTTATTTTTAATCTAATTAAATTTAATTATGATTATTATAATATAATTAAATTTAATTAGGGTTATTTAATAATTCCATTAGTTTAATTAGGGTTATTTAATAACCCAATTAGATTCATTAGGGTTATTAAATAACCCAATATTTAACCCAATTAATAAACCAAGCCGGCCCAAGAACAAAGCAATTTCAGCCCAAAATTTTCCTGACCCGGCCCAATATCTTTTCTTCCTTGTAACAGCAACATCAACCATGGCAAATCTAGCCATAACATCAAAAGCAACATCTACAAACAACAACTCCTCTCAACCCAAATCCAACGCCCCTATACCGACGTCCACCGTCAACTAAAACCAAACCCAACCCAATCCATCAACCATAGACAACCCGATACCGGCGACTCCAAGCCCGGCACCGGCGACCCGAGTTCGGTGAACTCAACAGTTCAACAATTTTCACGAGTAGCTCTATGCCCGACAACCCGACCCAACGAAACTATATTTTGATTTTCCTCTCTCCATGTCAATCCCAATCTCCTTTTCTTTGCTTATAATTGTTGGGCTATCTGGGTTCTAGAAGAACCCAAAATTAGCGACGTGTCCTTAAAAACGATTGTTCCCACCTCACAATTTCAATTTTGTACCATGCAAGTACAGAGGTGGACTTTTTTGATTGGATTGAAAAGAATTTTGGATTTTTGGGGATCTTGATCTTAATTCAAAATTCAAAATCTCCACTGAAGAATTCCAAATTGGTCCTGATTTTCTTTTATCCCACATCGGTGGGAGCACAAAAAGCAACCCCTCCCTTCTCCTATAAAAGGGTAACGGTAGAGCAATTTGAAGCAAGTTTCGGAAGGTGGAAAAAGCCATTCTGAGCAAAAAACTAGTATATTTTTGTTTAAGCATAAAATTTTCTTCTTTTCAAGGAAGGTTGGGATGGCTCGGAGCTTTCCGAGTCGATAACATCAAGCTCCCAGCGGTGATAACTGTGATGATAACTCATCGTCCCGTTTTGCCACCCCAAAAGAGGTAAACGCACGCTTGTCCCTTTTAATTTCGTTGTTTCCTGCTTCATGCCCCTTTTCTTCGTAGAAGTAGTTTATCTGTTTGAAATGAATGAGGCTGGGTTGTCTGCGGTAGATGCCCAAAAAGCCGTAGAATTCTCTTCTCTTTAGAGAAGACAATATTTGGTCGCGTTCGTTATATTTGGATAACCTTTGCTGTGATTGCCTATATGCAATCTTTATTGATTTCGCCTTAGATTTGAAATTTGTCGCTTATTCTTGCTATTACTGATGAATTTGTTATGCGACTCTACTGCTTGAGATGAATAGTTGGTTCCATGACAAAGATTCATGCCTTGATTTTGTTTCGGGCTGTTGGTATTTCGTTAAGCTGTTTTCATAATCAAATCTCTTGCTTGGAGTCTGTTGAATAGTTTTGGTTTGATGGTTGTCATGGTAGCTATCTTTTTGGAGTAAAGCTGAGTGCTTTGAGCAAGTTTAAAAGATTCCGGGTTACTAAAGTTTTGTTAAGGATGTTTACACAATAATGATTCGAACTTTGGGTTTGCTTAATGATTTTGGGCTAACGATATGTCGTTATAGCTGGTTTTGGTGTCAAGGTCCTAAGATTTAATCTAATTGAATAGTTTCAGGTGGTTGTGTGCGATCTAGCTGACTCTGTGTCAAAGTTCTATGGTAAAAGGTCTAAATAATGCTTATATTTGCACAGATCAATTTCTTATTTGCAAGTCAAAAGATATATTTTCAAACATGTTAAGTAACGCGAAGTCTTTGTCTGGCATAACGTGACGCTTTCCCTGATTTAAAATAAGGTGGTTGTGTCGAACTAAGGTCCGGTAGAAAAACAAAGTTTATGATTTATATGTCTAGAAGCTTGATTTGAGAGTGTTATATGATGTTAATTGCATCCTGTTTAAATTTATTTGAGTGGTGGTGGTTTGCTTAGCTTTCATTATAATAAGTATGGGTTGGTCATAGTTTGCTTAGTCTGCGATACTAATTCAAACTTGTTTGAAGCCATTTACTTAGTCATAGTTTGCTTAGTCTTTGGATTAGAGTCAATGTAAACTTCTAAGAGTATTTCCTGTTATTCATGCTTATGAGGTGTACCTGTTTTACTATTGGTAGTCAGTTCAGGGGATTGTTTACAGTAGATCGGACTAGATTTATATTTCATGATGCAAATTCTGATTGAGTTGAGTACGCTTATCCTTATTATAGCCTACTCTTGATATCCCTGCTGCTACAATTCCTTAAGTTATCCTATTCTCTTGTGGGCTGAGGTTCATTAGGAACCGTTCCTCTTCATCCCCTATTTGAGATAGCGGTATGGATCGTGTACGTTCTGTGCTTGGGATACATCGATTTCGTGGTTATTGTTGTTGGTTTCTATGCACGCCGCATGATGAGAAGTTGCCTTTAGTAGACTGGTTTGGCATTTTTTTTATAACGATATTTTAGTAATCATTTAAATGATAACTGTAGAATGTAGATTAATTATTTTGCTTTTTGTTTTGCATGTGGATACGATTGAGTCCTATACGGACTCCCTTGCCTATGCATATCTATCACGGGCCATGGGGGACCTAAAACCCCAAGTTGGTTCCGAAAGAATTTCCAAGTATCCATCGCGTGGTATACGGGTATAAGGAGGTGGAAGAAGTAGAAGGGATTAAAGTCCCATATTTGAAGTGGCTAAGAGACAAAAGTCTCATTTCCTATTTCGTTTTGTTTAATTAGTGTTGTTTTAATTATTTGTTGTTTATTTTTTTTGTTTATTCATTCATTTGGGCCTCGAAGCCAAAGTTGTATTTAATACAGATGAAGTGAAAACTCGAGCTAAAGGGCCCGAAAATTTAGAAATAGGACAGGTGAGAGGAAAATGGGTTGAAAACCCAACTGGATTAGGATAGGTTTAACAGTTTGCAAAGCCTAAATCATTACTTCTCCTCCCTTTCCCTTTCTTTTGATTATTAGTTTTGCATGCCTTTTACGAACCTAGTCAAATCCCCTAATGAGTTCGCTAGAAACTAATCTTTGCAAACTTTCAAAATATTTCTAAAATCAATCACTTCTCAACAAATCAAATTTTAGAAGCTAATCAAAGACGTTTCAAACAGTCCGGGTAACCGCAAGTTAGCGGACGTTTTAGGTGCCTAACACCTTCCTAAAACGTTAATAGGAACCACTTACTCGAAATCTCTAACTTAAAATGATTTTCCTGTTTCGAATCATTTTAAGTAACTCTCTAAAAGTTTCTTAATTCCTTTTCAAAATTAAGTGGCGACTCTCTTTCAAAAAGTTGAAATTTCTCCGTAAAAACAAAAATAACGACTCTGCTGGGGATTTGTAACTAGGTTCTAACCAAATATTTTATTTCGTCTTTGATTAACTGTTTATGTGTTTCAATTATGTAAAGTTTAATTATCGCATCTCATGGCATTTTCTGCATCTTATAAACTGGTTTGGGGTTTCGTGGATGTCCCGGCCCTTGTTGTTCAATTCCAAAATGTGTTGGAAATACGAACAGCTTATCAGCACGTGAGTCGTCTGACGCTGTTCGTATTTTCAAACTCAAGTTGTCCGCTTGAGAACCAGTGTCCAAGCCCGCTCTAGACACAGAGGATAGAACGAAACCAAAACCCTATTTTAGGCATGTGCCTAGGACGACCTAATATCCGAGTGGGGTATTGGGCCCATTAGAAAACCTTCCTTATGTCTATTTGACCCCGATTCAATCACAGAAGAACCATGCTTATGTGTATAAGAAATGTATGCTTGTCTAAATTCAATCCATTATCCTTTGGGGTCGGGGAAAGGCTTATTTTGTCTTCTTTTATGTAGATATGGCTTAATTGTATTCTTGTGAAAAGTTCAAGATAGTCACCAAACCCGACGATTACCGGAAACTGTGGTGGGATTACATGGGTACAGAAGAGAGAAAGATTGTTAGAACACATATTGGGCATCTTCCTTATTTGATCGAGATGGACGCTTGGTCCAAAATGATCCATGTACTAACAAATTTTTGGGATGATCAAAACATGGTATTTCACTTCGGGGATGTTGAATTGACCCCCACCATTGAAGAGGTATTGATTTGCTACGAGTGTACGAAAATATGTTTTAAGAGAAAGGAGACATCGGATAAAAATATTTTAGCCCCGGATATGTGGGATCGTCAAAAGATCAAGGAAGCATTTTTAACTGATGATGACACCTGGCTAGGAGAACGGGATGAAGCAAATATCACTTTTCGTGATTTGTACCGTCGGTTTGAATGATTCAACTCTTTTCACAAATTTGGGCATAAATTGGAGTCGGAAGTAAAATAGAAGGAAACGAGAGCTTTTGCATTCACGGTAGGCCTACTTGGATCTATGGTGTTCCCGTAGGGGGAAAATGAAACAATTCATCCGAGGGTTGTCACAGTGACCCATGCACTCTTCTTTGGAATGGAATACAATTCTAAAAAAGTATTCCACAACTTAGCCCCCATGATTGTCGCCGACATATATCGCGCTTTGGGAAGATGTCAAGTCAAGAATCATTTCTTTCAAGGCTGCAACGTTATATTACACTGGTGGATGATGATGCATTTGGTGAAAAATCGTAGAACGACAAAACCTGATCACAAAACAAGGAGAAATCTGCTAGAATCGCATGACATGTGGTTATTTTTACACAAGTTCAAAAGGGAAGCATCCCACGAATTTTGGTTTAAGACTCTTGGAGAATTAAGAGATGGCGATGTCCAATGGTCCCTTAACTATCTTCGTTCAGGGAAATACATCATTCGAGGGGGCGAATGGCCTTTTTTAGTGCTCCCAGGTCTCAGGGGAACCCACCCCTACAATCCTGGCAGAGTTCTTAGGCAATTTGAGATCAAGCAGGAGACGCCTCAAATCAATTCTATGCTCAGATTCTTCACCGAATATGATGAAAGTAAGCCCTCGCTCAAAGACTACATGATAAATGGATGGAGAAGGAAAAAGTGGGTAGAAGTCTCTTTCCGTATAGGGTATGAACCTGAAGTCAGCGAAATTTACAAGGAGTGGTTGAAAAAGTGCCTCGCCAGAGCATTGAATTCGGGACAAAATGTTCCCACTCGGGTTGTGGATGTAGAATCCGAGCATCAAATTTGGCTTCACAGGATACAAGATGAGTTCCAGAAAAGTGAAATTGCGCACCGGCAGATGCACATGGAAGCCGCTTTGACCATACATACATTGAGGGAAGAGTTGAAAAGATCTAGGCAAAACGATGATGATGCCGGAAAATGCTTAATCGATTTGGACGATAGCATGGCCTCCCAACTCGACAGCATGGGAGAAATGACTTATGTTTGCAAGACAAAATTATGTGGGAGTCACCTTATCATCAATAGGTATCAAATAACACATGAGGTAAACAAGGTAAAGAAGGCGAAAGAAGACGAAGAAGCCTCCAGTAGCTAACTTTTCTATTCTCCCCTGCGCGGGAACTTATCTTCTTTCATGTTATTTCCCCTTTTCCCTAAAAATTGTATCCCTGTTTCGTTATCATTCGTAGGGATTTATGACCCTTTTATGTCTATATGAGTTGGGGGTTAATGGATTGACTTTGAGAAAGCATATTTTTTCTTCAAAAAATCGTTAGGCCTGAACCCTTGGCTTAAAAAGGGTGACCCCAATTAGGATACGCGTTATTTTAATGTCTTGTGTGATATAACTGTTTTATGTGCTTATATGCGTTGGTTGAGATCAAAGGCAAGTTTATCCACTATGACCTACGGATGAATTTGGCTATGACTCGAACAACTCTGTGTGATTATTTCCTGTCAAATATTTTGCATTACTTATCACATACGGAAACTAACATATTTGCCTTTGAGTTGTTTTACTTTGCAGATAATAGAAATTACTCCGTGTTGATAAACTGGTAGAACATCCCTACTTAACCCAATCGAAAGCACAGAAAATCCCATCCTCGGACCATCATTCAAAAATGAGAGGAAATGACGAAAAAAGTGCACTGGCTATCCGGGATAATGTGATAGCGGAGCAGAATGAGATGATTGAGGAACTTGCAAGAAAATTAGAATTGATTCAGGAGGAAATAAATCTCACTCGAGAATCGGCTAACTTGTCCATCACCATCAATGCCCCTGCTCCGGGGGGACACGGGACTCCACTCCAAATCTCTCCCCTCAGTACCCCTATTCTTGAGGACAACCCAACTAACGTATCATCCGGCTCCGCTCCTCCATTTGTCCAAAACACTAATCGCGAAAATAATCCAGACGCCTACCATCCAAAAAATCCATCCGCAACCCCACAGAACCCGTCTTCGAATCCATTCTCAAATCCTCAATACACATTCTCAAATCAACAAAGCGCATTCCCAAATCCGTAAGATTTACTCCCAAATCCACAAAATACGACAAACCTACCTTTGAATCCACCAAGTTCATTTCCAAATCTGCAAAATCCCTATCATATTCCGCCAAACTACTTACAAGGTCCACATAACCTTCCCAATTTCCAAAACGTTCTCCCCACTAACCAACCAAATTTCCTCCATCTGCAAAATCAAGCCTTTCTTTTAAATCCCCCTTAAGCCATCATATTCCCTAATATTTATGAACCCCTTCCTAACCCCGAGATGGACCATTACGAGGAGAAAGAGAAGGAATGGAGGGCCCAACAAGAAAGGAATTTACTAGCCATGCAAGAAGAGATCATGAGGATCAAAGAGTCTCACGGGGCCAAGGACCACGACGGTTTGGGGTATGACGATTTGTGTGTTCACCCAGGAGTAGACCTACCAAAAAGATATAAGGTCCCTAAGTTTGAGATATTTGATGATACCGAAAATCCAATGGCCCATCTAAGAAGGTACTGCGAGCAACTAGTAGGGATAGGGAAAAATGAGGTGTTATTAATGTGCCTATTCAGTCGAAGTTTGAACGATGAAACCTCGGAGTGGTTCATGTCTCAGGAGCCGAAAAAGTGGATTGGTTGGAAGACATCGCCCAAGAGTTTCCTTGACCGGTTCGCATTCAACGTTGAAATAGTCCCTGATTGGTATTCACTAGATCGGATTAAACAAAAGAACATTGACAGGTTTCAAGATTATGCTTTTCGTTGGAGGAAAGAAGCTGCCAAAGTGCAGCCCCCCATGTCCGAGGAGGAAATGGTATCCGTGTCCTCTCACGCTCAAGAAGGAGAATATTATACCAGGAAGGTGTCCGCTGTCAGAGCGACCTTTGCAGATTTGGTAAAAATAGGATAATCATTAGAGGAAGGTATTCGGATAGGAAAAATTGCCAAAACCTCGACATCATCTGGAACTGCCATGTTTTCTAAGAAGAAGATGGAAGAGGTGGGTGGGGTTTCTGCCAATTCTGTTACAAAATTGAAACAGCGGTTCAACTCTAGAAATGTTTTATTTTCCTCGCCATCACCTAACCTTCTGCATGCATTCTACGTCCACCCCCAATACCAAAATCCACTCCCAAACATCCCACCATCATACCACGCTCCACAGCCAAATATCTTTCCCTAATACCCAGTTCCACCTCCAAATTATCAGTCTCATTTCCAAACTACTCCCCCAAATAACCGAACAAATTTTCAAACACCTCCAAATTACCACCAAGTACCCCCTCCTACAAACCTAAGCCCGTATAACCTCCAACGTCAAAACCATGAAAAGAAACCTCCCCGAAACTTCACCCCACTAGCTGAAAGTCGCACCTAATTGTTTGAAAGATTGAAGAATGCTGGTCATTTACAACCAGTACAACCAAAGCCTATCAATCCTAGCTCCCTGTTTTATCACCCTGATCAAAATTGTGCCTATCATTCAGGGGCAGCAGGGCATAGTACCGAGGACTGTCTTATCTTAAAACACATAATCCAAGATCTGATTGATCAAAAGGTCATCGCACTCCAGGCACCTAGTCCAAATGTTAGCAGTAATCCACTGCCCAACCATGGAGGAACTACAGTTGAAATGATTGAAATAGAAGGCGAATGGGCATCTGGCAAGACCATTACCCAGGTGAACTCCAAAAAGTGCAAAAGGGCGGAAGAGGTAGGAAAGATAGAGAAATTTGTGGCTGCCTAAGTATTAGCGAGAAAGCCCTATTTATAGTAATGACTGGACCGACTCAAGTATACGCTCCTCCTCCAAAAAAGAAGTTTACTGTGCAAATAGCCACTGCCCAGGGGATGACGCGATCAGGATGATGTTACATCCCTGAGGAATTGACCAATAAGAAAGATTCACAAAAAAGACCAATCACTGAAGGAGAGGCTGAGGAATTTTGGAAGCGTATAAAACCAAAGGATTACTCAATTATCAAATAATTGGAGAAAACACCAACCTAAGTCTCTGTCTTGGCACCATTATTGAGCTCGCAACACCACCGACAGGCTCTGTCGAAGGTCTAGGAGGAAGCGTATGTTCCCACCGAAACGAGTGTTAAGAACCTGGCTGCGATGATAGGAAACGTTATGGGGAACCTCGTATATCATTCAGTGATGAAGAGTTGTCGTTTGAAGGAGTAATGCACAACAAAGCCATGCATGTCACCATCATTTATCAAGATTATGCAATTAATCAGGTATTAATAGACGACGAATCTGGTGTGAATATTTGTCCCCTCTCCACGTTGGTCCAAATGGGCTATGATCTGGGGAAAATTCGTCAAAGCCACGTAAATGTGAGAGCATTCGATGAAGGGTAGAGAGATACCATCGGAGAGATTGATTTGCACATCCAAATGGGGCCAGCTGAGTTTAAGACTAAGTTTCATGTTATGGATATCCATCCTAGCTACAACCTGATTTTGGGAAGACCGTGGATACACGGGGCAAAGGCAATTTCATCACCCCTTCATTAATTATTTAAGTTTATTTGGAAAGATCATGAAGTAGTCATCCAAGGAGAAGGAAGTCGAGCGGACCGTCCCAATGGTTATGTGCCGGTGATTGAAGATGTTCCAAAAGGTAGCAGTTTCTATACAGTGGAAATTGTAAATGCTTCGGAAAGAGATTCGACACCCAAAATATCAATGCCTTCTGTCTACAAAATGATTGCAACTGTGATGTTAAGAAATGGGTTCGAACCTGGTCGAGGCTTGGGCAAGAATTTACAAGGAATTATCGAGCCTATTGTGATCCCAGAGAGAAGCTCTAAGCACGAGTTAGGGTATCAGCCTACCAGAAAAGATAGGGTTGAGGATGAGCCAGAAAAGAGTCTGTTTAGGCCCTTGCCACTCCTGTTCCAGTCATTTCCCATACAAGAGATGTCAAATGATGATGGTATTGGAGATGGGATAGGAGATTTGTTTGAAGGATGAAATGCTGTACCAGAAGATCTCCCAGAGTCCAGCGGGGTGAAGCAGATTGCGCCAGGGGAGGCTTTGCAAAATTGGACCTCCACTCCACTTATAACCCGTCGTCTGTCGTGGTAGATGAAAGGGCAATTACTAATAGTTTTGAAATCGGTGATGATCCGGAGGAGGCCCCGCGATACACCTTTTATATCTCAAAACTTTATTTTCATATCTTACTGCTATCAAAAAGGCGGAGGCTTGTATTTGTGCAAGTCACAAGCCATGGTTTTGTAATTATTTCTCAAATTTCAATGAAAAGGCCTTCATTTATTTGGAAAACTATATTAGTTCTAAAACGCTCCTAGTCATATGTTTTGTTATTTTCTTATCATCTAACTTAGTTTGTTTGTCCATTACAGTAACAGTAGCTTAAAACCTGCCAATGTTGTGTCATGTCAAAGCCTAAACGAACAAAATAAAGGGGATGATGATAGTTGGAAGGACGATGACGAGGAATGATTTGTTGAAGATATGGAGGAATTTAAGAATCGCAAAGAACCCAATCTGGAAGAAACTGAAACAGTCAACTTGGGAGATCACGATGAAATCAAAGAGACCAGTATCAGTGTCCACCTCGCGGCGCCATAAAGAAAAGAGCTCATCTACCTGTTGCGGGAGTATATCGACATGTTTGCTTGGTCCTATGATGATATGCCAGGGTTGAGCACCAGCATTGTGTCACATAAATTGCTGATAAATTCTGAGTTTGATCCAGTCAAGAAAAAGTGAGAAAATTCAAACCAAATTTAAGTCTAAAGATCAAGGAAGAAGTGACAAAACAAATCCAGTCTAAGGTTGTCGAGGTCACAAAATATCCGACATGGTTGGCCAATATCGTCCCTGTGCCAAAGAAGGACGACAAGATTCAAATTTGTGTTGACTATAGAGACTTGAACAGAGCCATTCCTAAAGATAATTTTTCATTGCCCAACATCCATATTCTCATCGATAACTGTGTGAAACATGAAATGCAGTCATTCATTGATTGTTTTGCCGGCTATCATCAGCTACTGATGGATGAAGAAGATCCAGAAAAAATGGCCTTTATTACGCCCTGGGGTGTTTATCATTACAGGGTAATGGCATTTGGTCTCAAGAACTCAGGTGCGACATATATGAGGTCCATGACGATAATTTTCCATGATATGATCCATAAGGAGATTGAGGTATACGTGGATGATGTAATTATCAAATCCCGTGAGAGTTCGGATCATCTAACTCATCTAGAGAAATTCTTCAACAGATTAAGAAGGTACAGTTTGAAGTTAAATCCTGCTAAGTGTACTTTTGGTGTGCCATCAGGGAAGTTGCTGGGGTTCATAGTCAGCAGAAGGGGGATCGATCTAGACCCATCCAAAATCAAGACAATTCAAGACTTGCCACCGCCGAGGACCAAGAAAGAAGTTATGAGTTTCTTGGGCCTTCTGAATTACATTAGCAGATTCATCGCTCAATCAACAGTCATATGCGATCCAATTCTTAAGATGTTGAAGAAAAATGCACTGAATGAGTGGACAGAAGAATGTCAGAGAGCTTTTGATTGCATCAAGGATTACTTGTCTGCACCACCGGTTTTGGTCCCAACAAGAGAAGGAATTCCATTATTTCTTTACCTGTCAGTCTCAGAAAATGCTTTCGGATGCATCCTTGGGAAACATGATGAGACCGGCAGGAAAGAGAAAGCCATTTACTACTTGAGTAAAAAGTTCACACCATATGAAGCCCGTTACACTCTTATAGAAAGGACATGCTGTGCTTTGACTTAGACGACAAAAAAGTTGAGGCATTATCTGTCGTCCTACACAACTTACCTCATCTCGAGAATGGATCCATTGAAGTATATATTCGAGAAGGCCATGCCTACAGGAAAGCTAGCCAAGTGGCAAATGTTGCTGAGTGAGTTTGACATTGTGTATGTAACCCAAAAAGCAATCAAGGGGAAAGCCTTAACAGATCATTTGGCTGAAAATCCAGTTGATGAGGAATATGAGCCACTTCAGACATACTTTCCAGACGAGGAAGTTTTGTTCGTAGGAGAAGATATCACGAAAATCTACCCCGGATGGAGGCTATTTTTTGATGGGGCGGTCAACTTCAAAGGTTTAGGAATCGGAGCAGTTTTGGTGTCAGAAATGGGCCAGCATTATCTGGTAACTGCTAAGTTACATTTTCTATGCACCAACAACATGGCTGAATATGAAGCTTGAATCCCGGGGCTCAAATTGGCACTTGATATGGGTGTTCGTGAATTGCTAGACATCGGAGATTCAGATTTACTGATTCACCAGGTACGGGGAGAATGAGCGATAAAAAACTCCAAGATTAATCCTTATGTGGAGTTGGTGCAAGAATTATGCGAAAGATTCAAGGATGTTGATTTCGGACATATCCCACGGACACAAAATGAGTTTGCTGACGCTTTGGCCACAATATCTTCCATGATTCAGCACCCGGATCAGAGTTACATTGATCCTTTAGAAATAAGCCTGAAGGAGCAACCCACACATTGCATACACGTGGAAGAGGAGCCTGATGGAAAGACTTGGTACTATGACATTAAGAGGTATTTGGAATCTGGAATATATCCTGAAGAGGCTAGTAACAACCAAAAGAAGACAATCTGACGTTTGGCAAAGAATTACTTTCCAAGTGGAGAAATTCTTTTTAGGAGGACTCCTGATTTGGGATTCCTAAGATGCGTTGATGCGGCGGAAGCCAATAAGTTGATAAACGAGGTACACGCTGGAGTTTGTGGGCCCCACATGAATGGGTTTGTCCTTGCTAGAAAGATCCTGAGAACCAGTTACTTCTGGATGACTATGGAAAATGATTGTAGTAAGTTTGTGCAGAGATGTCCAAAATGTCAAATACATGGAGATCTGATTCGAATGCCTCCACACGAGCTTCACACAATGAATTCTCCTTGGCCTTTCGTAACTTGGGGCATGGATGTCATTGGACCAATAGAGCCACTAACATCAAATGGGCATAGATTTATTTTGGTTGCCATTGATTATTTCACTAAGTGGGTCAAAGCTGCTTTGTATAGAGCTGCCACTAAGAAAGAGGTTGCAGATTTCGTCAGGAATAACTTGATTTTCCGATTCGGAGTGCCGGAATTGATTATTACTAATAATGGGGAAAACCTGAACAGTCACTTGATGAAAGAAATTTTTGATCAGTTCAAGATTGTGCATCGCAACTCGATAGCGTACAGTCCCCAAATAAATGGAGCCATAGAAGCTGCTAACAAGAATATCAAGAAAATCTTGAGAAAGATGGTCGAAAATGATAGATCATGGCACCAGATATTACCTCACGCCTTGCTAGGGTATCGAACAACAGTTCAAACCTCCACAGGAGAAACTCCCTATTTACTAGTTTACGGGAATGAAGCTGTGATACCCGCTGAGGTCGAAATACCTTTCCTAAGTCAGGAAGCTGGACCGAGTAACGAAGAATGGGTCCGTGCTCGCTATGAACAATTCATGTTAATTGATGAAAAGAGAATGACCGTTGTATGCCATGGTCAGCTATATCAACACAGGATGGTTCGTGCCTTTAACAAGAAGGTAAGAACTCGAGCATTTGAAGTGGGACAACTGGTTCTCAAACGAATATTCCCTCACCAAGAGGAGTACAAGGGCAAGTTCGCTCCAAACTGGCAAGGGCCATACATAGTTTGCAAGGTACTATCTGGAGGAGCTCTGATTTTGTCTGAGATGGATGGCACAGAGTGGACCAAACCAATAAATTCTGATGCGGTAAAGAGATATTATGTTTGAATGACGTTCTAGTTTTTGTGTTTTCTTAGTTTGTTTGTAATCACCTTTGTAATAATGTTGTTTGCTAGTGTGTAACTGCCTAGAATCCTTTCCCTTTATGTACGAACTACGTTTGACCTGAATTCCCAAGAAAAGGAAACGTAGGCGGCCTATGTCGGCTTCGGTCAACCCCATAGGATAATTTATCGTGTCTCTTTATGTATGAACTATGTGATGACCTGAATTCCCAACAAAAATGATACGTAGGCGGCCTATGTCGGCTTCGGTCAACCCCTTAGATTTTTCTATATATATCCCTAGCGTAGGCCTGAACTACGTTTAACCTGATTCCTACTTCAACGGGATACGTAGGCGCACCAAAAATTCGGTCATATAACCCTAGGAAATGGAAACTGGGGCAGAATTTTCGAGAAGGAATCTCAAAAATTCACAAGAGACGATCAACATCCAACAAAGAGAATGAAGATCAACAAAGACTTCAGATCTACTCAAATTGGTATTATCTCTAAAAAGTATAAACTGGGGCAGAAATTTTGAGGAAGACCTCAAAATTTCCACCAAATGCCGGAACATATTCCAAATTTCCCAGCACCAGAGGTTAAAACTTTGAAAACCACCAACTGTAACAAAGTCTGGGTAGACTCAATTTTTTGGCTATGATAGAACTACTTGAAGAAACCCTCCAACAATAATCATGTATTTTGGAAACCATCCATCGGATATAGTCAGAACCGCAAGGAAGACGTTCATTGAGCTAGTACGTGACACGACTGGCAGAAATTTTCTAAAATTTTACAGAAGTTTTCAAAATTATTTTCAAAAATTTAAGACTATTTTAAAAAATCTTACGACTCACTTACTTAGTACTTGCCTAGACATCATTTGGGATAAAGTATCAGGGTGGAAGTCTCAATATGGTTGAATGCCCAAGAGATGGCAAGGAGCAAATCAAGGATCGAAGAAGGTCAACATGGAGTAATTTCATTCAACTAATCATTTTTCTGTGGATGCAGGGATCAATACGCAAAATGAGAGTCTCTTTACAAAATTCCCGAGCAAATTGGGAGCCACAACAGATCATTAATGCCCAAGAACGGTATTTTAGGAAAGCCCTAAAAATAGGTTTAATGCCCATTTATTGAGGACCTTTTGATTTGTCCATCTCATTTCTTAAAATCGTAGGCGACAAAAAAAAGAACTTTGTCTTCTTTACATGTATCGTATTTAGAAGTTTCCTAAAAATAACCGCTAGTAAAAGCAACTTTGTGTCTACTAATCGTCTACCTTGAGTACAGGTACATGTAGAAAGCAGGACACTGACAAATGAAGCCAGGTAAAATCATTTTATCACTGCCAAAATGACCATCACATATCATTGCCGCAAAGGCTATCACATATCATTACCGCAAAGGCCATTACATATCTGTTGGCGCGCTAGACACAACTCTAGCGTCGAGGGTATCCTCAGCATCCAATATATCTATCGACATGCTAGACACAACGCTGGCGTAGAGTGTATCATCAGAATCTAATATATCTGTCTACATGCCACAATGCTGACGTCGTGGATATCATCAACATTCAATATCTGTTGATACGCTAGACACAATACTGGCGTCGAGGATATCATCAGCATTCAATATATCTATCGATATGCTAGACACAACGCTGGCGTCGAGGATATCATCAGCATCCAATATATCTGTCGACATGCTAGACACAACGCTGGCGTAGAGGGTATCATCAGCATCCAATATATCTGTCGACACGCTAGACACAACGCTGGCATCGAGGATATCATCGGCATTTAATATCTGTTGACAGGCTAGACACAATGCTGACATCGAGGATATCATCAGCATTTAATATATCTGTCAACACGCTAGACACAACGCTGGCATCGAGGATATCATCAGCATTCAATATATCGGTTGACACGCAAGACACAACGCTGGCGTCGAGGATATCATCATCTTTTCATGAATCAACATCTGAATACATTAAGAGCACACAATTTGGAGGGACGCCTTCAGGTCTCTATCTAAGGATGAATGATATATAAGATTTCCTAGCAATTGATAATTTGAAGGTCATCTATAAGTCATATTATTTGAAATAGGATAGTGTGCAAGATCACCTATGAGTTGATAGACTGTAGGTCAGCCGTAAGCCACAATAAAATCCTAACCGAATAGTGTGCAAGATCGCCCAAAAGTTGATAGTTCAAACGTTATCCGTAAGTCGCAACTAAATCCTTACCGGAGGATATGCAAGATTGTCAAATTGATACGTCTAAGGGTTCTCTATAAGTCGCATCATATCCAAGATTGATTATGTGCAGGATTACCCAAAGAAGATCAATTTGAGGGATTATCTATAAGTCATATTGTATCCAAGGTCGGATGATGTGCAGGAATACCTGAAAGCTAGCGATTAGAGGGATATCTGTAAGTCATCTTTTATCCAAAGTCGGAAGATGTGCAGGATTACCTAAAAACTAGAAATTCAAAGGATATCCGTAAGTCGCCTCGTATCCAACATCAAATAATGCGCAAGATTATCTGAAGATTGACAATTTAAGGAAAATTTATGAATTGATCATCGGCTACAACCGGAGAGGTTATCATGTCACATACAACAAGTGATATAGGTAACCAAAAGGGCCACCCCACTTTGAAAACATATTCTCTCGATAGATGAGCAACCAAGGAGGTTGTTGTGTCTGTTATTGCGAGTTATTTCCCATCAAACAGGTACAATAAAGGATGACTTCGCTTTTCAAGCCACAACTCACGTGGAGATATGGTAAAAGATTACTTACCTCTTTCATGAATTATGTTTAACACTAACACTTTTTGCCTGAAGCATTGTCGAGAGCATCCGAGAGGATGAAAATCTCAAATCAAAACCACAGGTGTGGATGACTCCAAAAAGGACGCAACACAACGTGAAACTCTTTCTCAGCAACAAAACAGGACATAGTCTGGAGAGGGATGTCAAACTCTCTAGACGCGAGCTAAATGGTGATAACCACCACCATCCAACCACGTCTCTATTAGAAGGAATGTGGGTATTTTGGATATTCTATTCTCACCTTTACCTCTGGGATGTTTGTTAACTCATACTGAGAAGAACTTTCTTTTTCTTTCAACACACTTAGAGTTTTGGAAATTATGTCTGGGTAAGTTCTTACCTATGGATGTGAAGAGCTCCACGTTCATGGTTAAGAGGTTACAAGACTCTTTTCCGCAACTTGATTAACTTGTCACTCATCCCCAGCTAAAGATCGTCTAAAATAAAAGACTATCTTTTCTACCGATTAAGTCGAACTACAAGCAGTCTGATTCCCTGAGTCTTGGGGATATGTAGGCTGGGATCTATGCAGAAAACTCGACCGCATTCCAATCTCCCCCCAAATTCCTTTATTCCCCAGCTTCTCGCTTCAACCAAAACACTCTAAAACCGTGATAGTTGGTGAATTTTCTTGAAAATCGTGCTTAGAATCAAGCTTTATGAACTACAAGTGGCCTAAATTTTCACGAAACCTGCGATATGTAGGAAACCTGATACCGAGGTTCGGCTATAACTCCATGAGGCTCGTGCGAAAACCAACCTCTCATAGATAAAAATTTGTGGTCAGCCAAAATTAGGAAAGTCAACCTCCCTTTGCCCAGGATTACTTGCATCCATCCTACCCAAAGGGAGGGGGCAGTTGTTGACACCTAATTTTTGCCCTCCACAGTCCAATTTAATTTCGAGTTTCTTCAATTTTAAAATAAAATCACAATAATTATTTTGTTCAAATATATGCTGGTTTAAATTACTTATTCAATTCACTTTTATCTTTTAATTGACGATTATACATTTTGTTATTTAAATGAACGTGTTCATTAAAATTAGATTTTTATTGATTAAACTTGAAAGTTAATCCGAAGGGATAAAATCTTGATTTTAAATATATTTTACTCTCAAAATATTTTATTTGGAGGAATATTTGTTGGATTCTTATCAAATTAAGAAACTCAAGGTTAATTTGTTACTTGATTTGTGCCAGATTGCGATTCAATTTAGCAAACGAATTAAATATGACATTAATTGAAATCAAATTGGCCCAATTGAAATGCAATTGACCGATAGATATTCAATTTGGTTATAATTTAAATAAGTCGTTTAAATTGTAATTCAATCTTGATCCCAAAAGTCACCGTTTCTTAAGTGAGATTATTTTAATCCGATTAAATTTAATTAGAGTTATTTTTAATCTAATTAAATTTAATTATTATTATTACAATATAATTAACTTTAATTAGGGTTATTTAATAATTCAATTAGTTTAGTTAGGGTTATTTAATAACCCAATTAGATTTATTAGGGTTATGAAATAACCCAATATTTAACCCAATTAATAAACCAAGCCGGCCCAACAACAAAGCAATTTCAGCCCAAAATTTTCTTAACCAGGCCCAATATCTTTTCTTCCTTGTAACAGCAACATCAAACATGGCAAATCTAGCCATAACATCAAAAGAAACATAAACAAACAACAACTCCTCTCAACCCAAATCCAACGCCCCTATACCGACGTCCACCGTCAACTAGAACCAAACCCAACCCGTCAACCCTAGACAACCCGATACCGACGACTCCAAGCCCGGCGCCGGTGACCCGAATTCGGTGAACTCAACAGTTCAACAATTTTCACGAGTAGCTCTATGCCCGACAACCCGACCCGACGAAACTCGACTTTGCTTTCCCTCTCTCCATGTCAATCCCAATCTCCTTTTCTTTGCTTATAATTGTTGAGCTGTCTGGGTTCTAGAAGAACCCAAAATTGGCGAAGTGTCCTTAAAAATGGTTGTTCCCATCTCAAAATTTTAATTTTGTACCATGCAAGTACAGAGGTGGACGCTTTTGATTGGATTGAAAAGAATTTTGGATTTTTGGGGATCTTGATCTTAATTCAAAATTCAAAATCTCCACCGAAGAATTCCAAATTGCTCCCTGATTTTCCTTTATCCCACATCAGTGGGAGAACAAAAAGCAACCCCTCTCTTCTCCTATAAAAGGGTAACGATAGAGCAATTTGAAGCAAGTCTCGGAAGGTGGAAAATGCCATTCTGAGCAAAAAACTAGTATATATTTGTTTAAGCATAAAATATTCTTCTTTTCGAGGAAGGTTGGGATGGCTCGGAGCTTTCCGAGTCGATAACATCAAGCTCCCAGTGGTGATAACTGTGCTGATAGCTCGTCGTCCCATTTTTCTGCCCCGAAAGAGGTAAACGCACGCTCGTCCCTTTTAAATTTCGTTGTTTCCTGCTTCATCCCCTTTTTCTTTGTAGAAGTAGTTTATCTGTTTGAAATGAATGAGGATGGGTTATCTGCTGTAGATGCCCAAAAAGTCATAGGATTCTCTTCTCTTTAGAGAAGACAATATTAGGTCGCATTCGTTATATTTGGATAACCTTTGCCGTGATTGCCTATATGCAATCTTTGCTGATTTCACCTTAGATTTGAAATTTGTCGCTTATTCTTGCTATTACTGATGAATTTGTTATGCGACTCTACTGCTTGAGATGAATAGTTGGTTCCGTGACAAAGATTCATGCTTTGATTTTGTTTCGGGCTGTTGGTATTTCGTTAAGCTGTTTTCATAATCAAATTTCTTGCTTGGAATCTGTTGAATAGTTTTGGTTTGATGGTTGTCATGGTAGCTATCTTTTTGGAGTAAAGCTGAGTGCTTTGAGCAAGTTTAATAGATTCCGGGTTACTAGAGTTTTGTTAAGGATGTTTACACAATAATGATTTAAACTTTGGGTTTGCTTAATGATTTCGGGCTAACGATATGTCGTTATAGCTGGTTTTGGTGTCAAGGTCCCAAGATTTAATCTCAATTGAATAGTTTCAGGTGGTTGTGTGCGATCTAGCTGACTCTGTGGCAAATTTCTGTGGTAAAAGGTCTAAATAGTGCTTATATTTGCACAAATCGATTTCTTATTTGTAAGTCAAAAGATATATTTTCAAACATGTTAAGTAACGCGAAGTCTTTGTCTGGCATAACGTGACGCTTTCCCTGATTTAAAATAAGGTGGTTGTGTCGAACTAAGGTCCGGTAGGAAAACAAAGTTTATGATTTATATGTCTAGAAGTTTGCTTTGAGAGTGTTATATGATGTTAATTGCATTCTGTTTAAATTCATTTGAGTGGTGGTGGTTTGCTTAGCTTGCATTATAATAAGTACGGGTTGGTCATAGTTTGCTTAGTCTGCGATACTAATTCTAACTTGTTTGAAGCAATTTACTTAGTTTGTGGATTAGAGTCAATGTAAACTGCTAAGAACAGGAAATACTCTTAGCATGAATAACAGGAAATACTCTTAGCAGTGCGATCTAGCTGACTCTGTGTCAAAGTTTTGTGGTAAAAGGTCTAAATAGTGCTTATATTTGCACAGATCGATTTCTTATTTGCAAGTCAAAAGATATATTTTCAAACATGTTAAGTAACGCAAAGTCTTTGTCTGGCATAACGTGACGCTTTCCCTGATTTAAAATAAGGTGGTTGTGTCGAACTAAGGTCCCGTAGGAAAACAAAGTTTATGATTTATGTGTCTAGAAGTTTGCTTTGAGAGTGTTATATGATGTTAATTGCATCCTGTTTAAATTCATTTGAGTGGTGGTGGTTTGCTTAGCTTGCATTATAATAAGTACGGGTTGGTCATAGTTTGCTTAGTCTGCAATACTAATTCTAACTTGTTTGAAGCCATTTACATAGTCATAGTTTACTTAGTCTGTGGATTAGAGTCAATGTAAACTGCTAAGAACAACATGAATAACAGGAAATACTCTTAGCAGTTTACATTGACTCTAATCCACATACTAAGCAAACTATGACTAAGTAAATGGCTTCAAACAAGTTAGAATTAGTATCGCAGACTAAGCAAACTATGACCAACCCGTACTTATTATAATGCAAGCTAAGCAAACCACCACCACTCAAATGAATTTAAACAGAATGCAATTAACATCATATAACACTCTCAAAGCAAGTTTCTAGACATATAAATCATAAACTTTGTTTTCCTACCGGACCTTAGTTCGACACAACGACCTTATTTTAAATCAGGGAAAGCGTCACGTTATGCCAGACAAAAACTTCGCGTTACTTAACATGTTTGAAAATATATCTTTTGACTTGCAAATAAGAAATCGATCTGTGCAAATATAAGCATTAGTTAGACCTTTTACCACAGAAATTTGACACAGAGTCTGCTAGATCGCACACAACCACCTGAAACTATTCAATTGAGATTAAATCTTGGGACCTTGACACCAAAACCAGCTATAACGACATATCCTTAGCCCGAAATCATTAAGCAAACCCAAAGTTCAAATCATTATTGTGTAAACATCCTTAACAAAACTCTAGTAACCCGGAATCTATTAATCTTACTCAAAGCACTCAGCTTTACTCCAAAAAGATAGCTACCATGACAACCATCAAACCAAAACTATTCAACAGATTCCAAGTAAGAGATTTGATTATGAAAAAAGCTTAACGAAATACCAACAACCCGAAACAAAATCAAAGCATGAATCTTTGTCACGGAACCAACTATTCATCTCAAGCAGTAGAGTCGCATAACAAATTCATCAGTAATAGCAAGAATAAGCGACAAATTTCAAATCTAAGGTTAAATTAGCAAAGATTACATATAGGCAATCACGACAAAGGTTATCCAAATATAACGAATGCGACCAAATATTGTCTTCTCTAAAGAGAAGAGAATCCTACGACTTTTTGGGCATCTACAGCAGATAACCCATCCTCATTCATTTCAAACAGATAAACTACTTCTACGAAGAAAAGGGGAATGAAGCATGAAACAACGAAATTAAAAGGGACGAGCGTGCGTTTACCTCTTTCGGGGTGGCAAAACGGGACGACGAGCTATCAGCACAGTTATCACCGCTGGGAGCTTGATGTTATTGACTCGAAAAGCTCTGAGCCATCCCAACCTTCCTCGGAAAGAAGAAGATTTTATGCTTAAACAAAAATATACTACTTTTTTGCTTAGAATGGCTTTTTCCACCTTCCGAGACTTGCTTCAAATTGCTCTACCGTTATCCTTTTATAGAAAAAGGGAGGGGTTACTTTTTGTGCTCCCACCGATGTGGGATAAAGGAAAATCAGGGACCAATTTGGAATTCTTCGGTGGAGATTTTGAATTTTGAATTAAGATCAAGATCCCCAAAAATCCAAAATTCTTTTCAATCTAATAAAAAACGTCCACCTCTGTACTTGCATGGTACAAAATTGAAATTGTGAGGTGGGAACAACCATTTTTAAGGACACATCGCTAATTTTGGGTTCTTCTAGAATCCAGACAACTCAATAATTATAAGCAAAGAAAAGGAGATTGGGATTGACATGGAGAGAGGGAAATCAAAATCGAGTTTCACCGGGTCGGGCATAGAGCTGCTCGTGAAAATTATTGAATTGTTGAGTTCACCGAACTCGGGTCGCCGGCGCCGGGCTTGGAGTCGCCGGTATCGGGTTGTCTATGGTTGACGGGTTGGGTTTGGTTCTATTTGACGGTGGATGTCGGTATAGGGGCGTTGGATTTGGGTTGAGAGGAGTTGTTGTTTGTTGATGTTGCTTTTGATGTTATGGCTAGATTTGCCATGTTTGATGTTGCTGTTACAAGGAAGAAAAGATATTGGGCCTGGTTAAGAAAATTTTGGGCTGAAATTGCTTTGTTGTTGGGCCGGCTTGGTTTATTAATTGGGTTAAATATTGGGTTATTTCATAACCCTAATAAATCTAATTGGGTTATTAAATAACCCTAACTAAACTAATTGAATTATTAAATAACCCTAATTAAACTTAATTATATTGTAATAATAATAATTAAATTTAATTAGATTAAAAATAACTCTAATTAAATTTAATCGGATTAAAATAATCTCACTTAAGAAACGGTGACTTTTGGGATCAAGATTGAATTACAATTTAAATGACTTATTTAAATTATAACCAAATTGAATATCTATTGGTCAATTGCATTACAATTGGGCCAATTTGATTTCAATTAAGGTCATATTTAATTTGTTTGCTAAATTGAATCGCAATCTGGCACAAATCAAGTAACAAATTAACCTTGAGTTTCTTAATTTGATAAGAATCCAACAAATATTCCTCCATATAAAATATTTTGAGAGTAAAATATATTTAAAATCAAGATTTTATCCCTTCGGATTAACTTTCAAGTTTAATCAATAAAAATTTAATTTTAATGAACACGTTCATTTAAATAACAAAATGTATAATTGTCAATTAAATGATAAAAGTGAATTGAATAAGTAATTTAAACCAACATTTATTTGAATAAAATAATTGTTGTGCTTTTATTTTAAAATTGAAGAAACTCGAAATTAAATTGAATTGTGGAGGGCAAAAATTAGGTGTCAACAAACACCCTAACTATGCTTTAATGAAAGTGTACAGTATGGGTAATGAAATAGAAAAGCTAAAGACTAATGAAGTAAAACTGAAGTCTGAAGCTACAAATCAGCTAACTCAGCAGTGTGCAGAGCTATGTCGATCGAAAGACATTAAAATTCCAGAGCTAGATGGAGATGTTGGGATACTCCATAAAACCCATAACGTTTATCAATCTACTTCTGCAGGTACAAGCAAAGGAGTTAGGAAAAACACAAATATGAACCTAAACAGGCTATTTGATAAACTATTTATTCCAAATACACCAAAAGATCCTATGTTCATACCCCCACAAATTACCACATACCGAGATAGTTTAAACCAAGATAAAAAGACCTACAACTATACAGCCCGAACATACATAGAAAATATTTACAAAATACAAACCTTCTTAAATACCAACCCCAGAGCTATAAACATCCAAGAACCACATACGAATTACATAACCCAGAAGCTAACCGGATAAAATAAGCTAATTACTTTACCCAAAACCAAACCAAGTCTAGTTAAAACCTGTTACGAATATGGACTACTTAGTACCATATATATCCAAGACGGAAAAGAAATATCCACTAGACCAGAAATATATGAGTCATTTAATATTTTTAAAAGGATAACCAAAGATAACCTATTTTTTATAAAATTTTACACAACACCAGCAGAGATATTGTATGATGAAGTTAAATCACCTATACAAGTTGTAAAAATAGGAATGACCCGAGATATGATTATACCAGAAGATATTACTCAACAACCAGAAATATCTAGAATTGAGATACCAAATTTTTATGCAAATAAGAGAATTATTGGACTATCCACGATTCTTCAAGAGTTAGAAAACACTTATCACAACAGAAATCTTATATGAAGTTATTATTCAAGAGGTAATATAATAGTATATTCAAATTCAAAGGAACTACTAGAAGCAAATATGGAAGACGTTAGGCAATGGATCTTGACGTTACTCAATCCAGAGAAAAAATCTATCGCCAGAGCCATTAGAGAAAAATTTATTTCGGAAGAATTATTAACCAGATATTGCAAGTTAATTGGACATAAATATCCAGACCATCAATGTTCAAAATGTAATGGAGAAGATAATATTGTCCCAGAAGTTCAACTGGAATAGAAAATGATAAAAGCGACAGCTGGAAGATGCAAGATATGAAGCAATAATGGAGATACAGAGCAATAAAAAGAAGATAAATACAACAACAAAGGAAAATCAACCACGGATAAAGAAAAGAAGACAAAGTTATCAAAAAGTCATTAAAGATATGAAAAGGACATATGACTTATAGTTTTAAACATGTGAATTATTATAGCTTTTGATTTCTTTCACGTAAAAGACATTATATAGTTAGTCTTTACTAGGTTAGGTACCATTATTAGCCTACTATAGGCTTTTTGACCTTTTTAAGTTTTTAAGCCTTTAGCTAAAAGATTAGAAATAGTATGTAGATACGTGTAAAGTTAGAACAGTGTAAAATATTCAATTTCAATATTATAAATAGAAGAGCATTCGCTCAAATGAAGGTAAGCCTTCATGCATTAAAGTACAAAACTCCATATTCTAACAATCTTAAAGAATTTAGATTTACAACAACGGAGGCTAGGGGAGGTGATTCTGATTTTAACAAGATATTTGATGAGTTCAAACTCGATCATTTTGATCACCCCAATTTCACTCGTTGGAAAGACAAGTTCTTATTTTTTCTCGTTTGAATTCGTGAGTTACATATTTTATCTTAAACTTTTTATTTGATCGTTTATATAATTCGTTTCGTCCTATTAAATAACCAAAAAAAAAAAAAAAGAATCTGAATAACCTTGGAAAGTAAATATACTTTTAGTAAGCAAGGAATGGACAAATTACTCTGTCAGAATCAAATTCTTAAATTTCCTGTGTTTCGAACTTCATATTCTAACAGTCTCAACTTTTGCAATAATTTTAAATTTAGAGGGGAGTTATGGTGATTATATTAGTTAAAGAATATATAGCAATGTAGATATTATAAAATGAAGTGAATATAATGTAAAGATAATTGGAAGTTAGATATGTTTAGATTGTATATTACAAATTAATATATAATATTTAATTTAAAACATATGTTTAACATTTAAACACAAATTAAGGTTTGGTAGGGTCCGACTTTCCATCACCACTTTTTTTTTTCTATGGATAAACATCGTTGGGTAAATAGATATGGTAGGGGTCAAGCCTTACCCCTCACACTCACAATCTAAGTGATGGCTTGAATTTTTTTTTTTTTCTTTTAAATTATGTCTTTAAAACAGGTAGATTTGTTGAAGCTTTTTGCATCATTTTCTAAAAAACATAATTAAAAAAAAGAAGAAGATAAACATCACGTACTTCTTCCTTCAAGATGCAATTAGCATACTATAAATCTACGTCGAAATGCCAACCAAAATTACATATTCTTATCACAATATAAATAAATATATATTTCAGAAATCACTCTCATCTATACACAATTCTTTCACTATGCCAATTTCAATAACACATCACAAGCCAAAACTAGTAGTACCAGCAAGTGTAACACCTCATGTGATAAAACACCTTTCAGACATAGATGATCAAGAAAGTCTTCGTTTTCAAATGCCGGTGTTAATGTTTTATAGAAATAGTCCTTTAATGGAAGGGAAAGAACCTGTAAAAATCATAAAAGATGGATTGTCTAAAGCACTAGTATTTTACTATCCATTAGCTGGTAGGCTCATTGAAGGACCTAATAGGAAGCTTATGGCGAATTGTAATAGTGAAGGAATCTTGTTTGTTGAAGCTGATGCAAATGTGGAGCTTGAGAGATTAGGTGATTCTATTAAACCACCCTGTCCATACTTGGAAGAGCTACTATACAATGAACCAGGTTCTGATGGGATTATTGATTGTCCGTTGATGTTAGTTCAGGTAAGAAATCATTATTACCTATATTGACAATATACATATACCTTCTTTTAAGTCATCCGTATGTCAAGAGGATTTAAAAAAAAGTTATTATACAGGACAAAAAAAAAATAATCTTTTATCGTATTCGCACTATGGGATGGTGGAAATTTAAATGAACCATCTTGATTGAACTTAGCTCTACCATTGTTCTAGCCGATATGAAAAAGACAGTTCGGCGCACTAAAGCTATCGCTATGCGCGGTGTTCGGGGAAGGACCTACCATAAGGGTGTCTCATACGCAACCTTACCTTACATTTCTAGCAGATATGAAAGAAGAATATTTAGGATAAAACTTACATGCACCCGGTGTATACGCAAGCCAATACATGCATGACATATTTTTGAATTTAAAGTTCAAATTACTTAACCATGATTAATAAATATATATTTTACTCAATTTAATTACATAACTATGGTATGGTTAAGTAACACGAACTTGTCCTATAAGAAAGTACTATAGAATATCCCATCCATTTCCTATAATAATAAAAGAACTAGGGAGGTTGTAATATCCCATCCATTTCCTATTAGAAAGTACTTGTCCATCATGTATAATATTTATAAATCGACATTATGTTTTAGCATTCAGATATACATGAGAAAATTATAAGAGTGTTATATGAGTTTGTTAAATTTTTTTATTTTATTTTTAATTTAATTAAGGCATCATATAGGTTGTAAGCACAAGATGTAGAAGATGACTTTATAAGGAAGGCATCCTTTTCTCAAGTGATTAATATGATTTGATCCCTTGTAATATTCTTCTAATTAAGTTGATAGGATTTTACTACAATTAGTATCTTCTATTTTTGGTAGAATATCTCTTACCTTCTTGTATAAATAGTGAAACAATATGTGAATAATACACATTGAAATTCAACCATCTTGTAAATCTTTCATGGTATCGGAGCTGCTCGCCTTACAACAAATCTAATTTTTTTCCCCAAACTCTGAGTCCTCCAGTACTTTCCAGTACACATGGAGCAAACCACTCAATCTTTCGTTGCACCAACAACGACCATTACTACTTTAGTTAACCCTTCAACAGCGTCGTTAACAACATCTGCTACTGTTCATCTCTCAACAGTTCCCACCACTCCATATATTGTTTCTGCACGCATATTTTAGGAATGGTAATAAAAGAACTAGGGAGGTTGTAACATCCCATCCATTTCTTATAAGAAAGTACATGTCCATCATGTATAATATTTATAAATCGACATTACGTTTTAGCATTAAGATATATATGAGAAAATTATAAGAGTGTTATAGGAGTTTGTTAAATTTTTTTATTTTTTATTTTATTTTTAATTTAATTAAGCCATCATATAGGTTGTAAGCACAAAATGTAGAAGATGACTTTATAAGGAAGGCATCCTATTCTGAAGTGATTGATATGATTTGATCCCTTGTAATATTTTTGTAATTAAGTTGATAGGATTTTACTAAAATTAGCATCTTCTATTTTTGATAGAATATCTCTTACCTTCTCGTATAAATAGTAAAACAATATGTGAATAATACACATTGAAATTCAACCATCTTGTAAATCTTTCATGGTATCGGAGCTGCTCGCCTAACAGCAAATCTAATTTTTTTCCCCAAACTCTGAGTCCTCCAGTACTTTCCTGAACACATGGAGCAAACCACTCAATCTTTCGTTGCACGAACAACGACCATTACTACTTCAGTTAACCCTTCAACAGCGTCGTTAACATCATCTTCTACTGTTCATCTCTCAACAGTTCCCACCAATCCATATGTTGTTT
This sequence comes from Capsicum pubescens, assembly GCA_030864215.1. NCBI lineage: Eukaryota > Viridiplantae > Streptophyta > Magnoliopsida > Solanales > Solanaceae > Capsicum > Capsicum pubescens. The sequence goes on from CM061545.1 coordinate 21,424,746, forward strand.
CTGCACGCATATTTTAGGAATAGTAATAAAAGAACTAAGGAGGTTGTAATATCCCATCCATTTCCTATAAGAAAGTACTTGTCCATCATGTATAATATTTATAAATCGACATTATGTTTTACCATTCAGATATATATGAGAAAATTATAAGAGTGTTATATGAGTTTGTTAAATTTTTTAATTTTTTATTTTATTTTTAATTTAATTAAGGCATCATATAGGTTGTAAGCACAAGATGTAGAAGATGACTTTATAAGGAAGGCATCTTATTCTCAAGTGATTGACATGATTTGATCCCTTGTAATATTCTTGTAATTAAGTTGATAGGATTTTACTACAATTAGCACCTTCTATTTTTGGTAGAATATCTCTTTCCTTCTTGTATAAATAGTGAAACAATATGTGAATAATACACATTGAAATTCAACCATCTTGTAAATCTTTCATGGTATCGGAGCTGCTCGCCTAACAGCAAATCTAATTTTTTTTCCCCAAACTCTGAGTCCTCCAGTACTTTCCTGTACACGTGGAGCAAACCACTCAATCTTTCGTTGCACGAACAACGACCATTACTACTTCAGTTAACCCTTCAACAACGTCGTTAACATCATCTGCTACTGTTCATCTCTCAACAGTTCCCACCACTCCATATGTTGTTTCTGCACGCATATTTTAGGAATAGTAATAAAAGAACTAGGGAGGTGGTAATATCCCATCCATTTCCTATAAGAAAGTACTTGTCCATCATGTATAATATTTATAAATCGACATTATGTTTTAGCATTCAGATATATATGAGAAAATTATAAGAGTGTTATATGAGTTTGTTAAATTTTGATATTTTTTATTTTATTTTTAATTTAATTAAGGCATCATATAGGTTGTAAGCACAAGATGTAGAAAATGACTTTATAAGGAAGGCATCCTATTCTCAAGTGATTGATATGATTTGATCCCTTGTAATATTCTTCTAATTAAGTTGATAGGATTTTACTACAATTAGCATCTTCTATTTTTGGTAGAATATCTCTTACCTTCTTGTATAAATAGTGAAACAATATGTGAATAATACACATTGAAAATCAACCATCTTGTAAATCTTTCATGGTATCGGAGCTGCTCGCCATACAGCAAATCTAATTTTTTTTACCCATACTCTGAGTCCGCCAGTACTTTCCTGTAGACATGGAGAAAACCACTCAATCTTTTGTTGCACCAAGAACGACCATTACTACTTCAGTTAACCCTTCAACAACGTCGTTAACATCATCTTCTACTGTTCATCTCTCAACATTTCCCACCACTCCTTATGTTGTTTCTGCACGCATATTTTAGGATTGGTAATAAAGCATTCAGATATATATGAGAAAATTATAAGATTGTTATATGAGTTTTTTAAATTTTTTTATTTTTTATTTTATTTTTAATTTAATTAAGCCATGATATAGGTTGTAAGCACAAGATGTAGAAGATGACTCTATAAGGAAGGCATCTTATTCTCAAGTGATTGATATGATTTGATTCTTGTAATATTCTTGTAATTAAGTTTATAGGATTTTACTACAATTAGCATCTTTATTTTTGGTAGAATATCTCTTACCTTCTTGTATAAATAGTGATACAATAAGTGAATAATACACATTGAAATTCAACCATCTTGTAAATCATACATGGTATCGGAGCTGCTCGCCTTACAACAAATCTAATTTTTTTACCCAAACTCTGAGTCCTCCAGTACATTCCTGTACACATGGAGCAAACCACTCAATCATTCGTTGCACCAACAATGACCATTACTACTTCAGTTAACCCTTCAACAACATCGTTAACATTATCTGCTACTGTTCATCTCTCAACAATTCCATCCCCTCCATATGTTGTTTCTGAACGCATATTTTAGAAATGGTAAAAGAAGAACTGGGGAGGTGTTAATATCCCATCCATTTCCTATAAGAAACTACTTGTCTTTCATGTATAATATTTATAAATCGACATTATGTTTTAGCATTCAGATATATATGATAAAATTATAAGAGTGTTATATGAGTTTGTTGAATTTTATTATTTTTATTTTATTTTTAATTCAATTAAACCATCAAATAGGTTGTAAGCACAAGATGTAGAAGATGACTTTATAAGGAAGGCATCCTAATCGCATGTGATTGATATGATTTGATCCCTTGTAATATTCATGTAATTAAATTGATAGGATTTTACTTCAATTAGCATCTTCTATTTTAGGTATAATATCTCTTACCTTCTTGTATAAATAGTGAAACAATATGTGAATAATACACATTGAAATTCAGCCATCTTGTAAATCTTTCATGGTATCGGAGCTGCTCGCCTTACAACAAATCTAATTTTTTTTGCCAAACTCTGAGTCCTCCAATACTTTCCTGTACATTTGGAGCAAACTACTCAATCTTTCTTTGCACCAACAACGACCATTACTACTTCAGTTAACCCTTCAACAACGTCGTTAACATCATCTGCTACTGTTCATCTCTCAACAGTTCCCACCACTCCATATGTTGTTTCCGCAGTCATATTTTAGGAATTGTAATAAAAGAACTAGGGTGGTTGTAATATCCCATCCATTTCCAATAAGAAAGTACTTGTCCATCATGTATAATATTTATAAATCGACATTATGTTTTAGCATTCAGAGATATATATGAGAAAATTATCAGAGTGTTATATGAGTTTGTTAAATTTTTTTATTTTTTATTTTATTTTTAATTTAATTAAGCCATCATATAGGTTGTAAGCACAAAATGTAGAAGATGACTTTATAAGGAAGGCATCCTATTCTCAAGTGATTGATATGATTTGATCCCTTTTAATATTTTTGTAATTAAGTTGATAGGATTTTACTACAATTAGCATCTTCTATTTTTGGGAGAATATCTCTTACCTTCTCGTATAAATAGTGAAACAATATGTGAATAATACACATTGAAATTCAACCATCTTGTAAATCTTTCATGGTATCGGAGCTTCTCGCCTTACAGCAAATCTAATTTTTTTCCCCAAACTCTGAGTCCTCCAGTACTTTCCTTACACAAGGAGCAACCCACTCAATCTTTCGTTGCACCAACAACGACCATTACTACTTCAGTTAACCCTTCAACAACGTCGTTAACATCATCTGCTACTGTTCATCTCTCATCAGTTCCCACCACTCCATATGTTGTTTCTGCACGCATATTTTAGGAATAGTAATAAATGAACTAGGGAGTTTGTAATATCCCATCCATTTCCTATAAGAAAGTACTTGTCCATCATGTATAATATTTATAAATCGACATTATGTTTTAGCATTCAGATATATATGTGAAACCTATAAGAGTGTTATATGAGTTTGTTAATTTTTTTTATTTTTTATTTTATTTTTAATTTAATTAAGGCATCATATAGGTCGTAAGCACAAGATGTTGAAGATGACTTTATAAGGAAGGCATCCTATTCTCAAGTGATTGATATGATTTGATCCCTTTTAATATTCTTGTAATTAAGTTGATAGGATTTTACTACAATTAGCATCTACTATTTTTGGTAGAATATCTCATACCTTCTTGTATAAATAGTGAAACAATATGTGAATAATACACATTGAAATTCAACCATCTTGTAAATCTTTCATGCTATCGGAGCTGCTCGCGTTACAACAAATCTAATTTTTTTTACCCAAACTCTGAGTCCCTGTACACATGGAGCAAACTACTCAATCTTTCGTTGCACCAACAACGACCATTACTACTTCAGTTAACCCTTCAACAGCGTCGTTAACATCATCTGCTACTGTTCATATCTCAACAGTTCCCACCACTCCATATGTTGTTTCTGCACGCATAGTTTAGGAATGGTAATAAAAGAACTAGGGAGGTTGTAATATCCCATGCATTTCCTATAAGAAAGTACTTGTCCATCAAGTATAATATTTATAAATCGACATTATGTTTTAGCATTTAGATATATATGAGAAAATTATAAGAGTGTTATATGAGTTTGTTAGATTTTTTATTATTTATTTTATTTTTAATTTAATTAAGCCATCATATAGGCTGTAAGCACAAGATGTAAAAGATGACTTTATAAGGAAGGCATCCTATTCTCAAGTGAATGATATGATTTGATCCCTTGTAATATTCTTGTAATTAAGTTAATAGGATATTACTACAATTAAAATCTTCTATTATTGGTAGAATATCTCTTACCTTCTTGTATAAATAGTGAAACAATATGTGAATAATACACATTGAAATTCAACCATCTTGTAAATCTTTCATGGTATCGGAGCTGCCCGCCTTTCAACAAATCTAATCTTTTTTACCCAAATTCTGAGTCCGCCAGTACTTTCCTGTACACATGGAGAAAACGACTCTATCTCTCGTTGCACCAACAACGACCATTACTACTTCAGTTAACCCTTCAACAGCGTCGTTAACATCATCTGCTACTGATCATTTCCTAACAGTTCCCACCACTCCATATGTTGTTTCTGCACGCATATTTTAGGAATTGTCAAATAATAACTAGGGAGGTTGTAATATCCCATCCATTTCCTATACGAAAGTACTTGTCCATCATGTATAATATTTATAAATCGACATTGTGTTTTAGCATTAAGATATATATGGGAATATTATAAGAGTTTTATATGAGTTTGTTAATTTTTTTTATTTTTTATTTTATTTTTAATTTAATTAAGTCATCATATAGGTTGTAAGCACAAGATATAGAAGATGACTTTATAAGGAAGGCATCCTATTCTGAAGTGATTGATATGATTTGATCCCTTGTAATATTTTTGTAATTAAGTTGATAGGATTTTACTACAATTAGCATCTTCTATTTTTGGTAGAATATCTCTTACCTTCTTGTATAAATGGTGAAACAATATGTGAATAATACACATTGAAATTCAACAATCTTGTAAGTCTTTCATGGTATCGGAGCTGCTCGCCTTACAACAAATCTAATTTTTTTTACCCAAACTCTGAGTCCTCCAGTACTTTCTTGTACACATGGAGCAAACAACTCAATCATTCTTTGCACCAACAAAGACCAATACTACTTCAGTTAACCTTTCAACAACGTCGTTACCATTATCTGCTACTGTTCATCTCTAAACAGTTTCCACCACTCCATATGTTGTTTCTGTACGCATATTTTAGGAATGGTAATAAACGAACTACGGAGGTATTAATATACCATCCATTTCCTATTAGAAAGTACTTGTCCATCATGTATAATATATATAAATCGATATTATGTTTTAGCATTCAGGTATATATGAGAAAATTATAAGAGTGTTATATGAGTTTGTTAAATTTTTTTTTTTTTTTTTTTTTAATTAAACCACCATATAGATTGTAAGAATAAGAGGTAGAAGATAAATTTATAAGGAAGGAATCCTATTCTCAAGTGATTGATATGATTTGATCCCTTGTAATATTTTTGTAATTAAGTTACTAGGATTTTACTACAATTAGCATCTTCTATATTTGGTAGAATATCTCTTACCTTCTTGTATAAATAGTGAAACAATATGTGAATAATACACATTGTAATTCAACCATCTTGTAAATCTTTCATGGTATCGGAGCTGCTCGCCTTACAATAAATCTAATTTTTTTTACCCAAACTCTGAGTCCTCCAGTACTTTCATATACACATGGAGCAAACCACTCAATCTTTCGTTGTACCAACAACGACCATTACTACTTCAGTTAACCCCTCGACAACGTCGTAAACATCATCTGCTACTGTTCATCTATCAACAGTTCCCACCACTCCATATGTTGTTTCTGCACGCATATTTTAGGAATGGTAATAAATGAACTAGGGAGGTTGTAATATCCCATCCATATCCTCTCAGAAAGTACTTGTCCATCATGTATAATATTTATAAATCGACATTATGTTTTAGCATTCAGATATATATGAGAAAATTATAAGAGTGTTATATGAGTTTGTTAATTTTTTATATCTTTTATTTTATTTTTAAATTAATTAAGGCAACATATTGGTTGTAAGCACAAGATGTAGAAGATGACTTTATAAGGAAGGCATCCTATTCTAAAGTGATTGATATGATTTGATCGCTTGTAATATTCTTGTAATTATGTTGATAGGATTTTACTACAATAAGCATCGTCAATTTTTGGTAGAATATCTCTTACCTTCTTGTAGAAATAGTGAAACAATATGTGAATAATACACATTGAAATTAAACCATCTTGTAAATCTTTCATGGTATCGAAACTGCTCTCCTTACAACAAATCTAATTTTTTTTACCCAAACTCTGAGTCCTCCAGTGATTTCTTGCACACATGGAGCAAACTACTGAATCTTTCGTTGCACCAACAATGACCATTACTACTTTAGTTAACCCCTCAACAGCGTCGTTAACATCATCTGCTACTGTTCATCTCTCAACAGTTCCCACCACTCCATATGTTGTTTCTGCACACATATTTCAGGAATGGTAATAAAAGAACTAGGGAGGTTGTAATGTCCCATCCATTTCCTATATGAAAGTACTTGTCCATTATGTATAATATTTATAAATCGACATTATGTTTTAGCATTCAGATATAAATGAGAAAATTATAAGAGTGTTATATGAGTTTATTAAATATTTTTATTATTTATTTTATTGTTAATTTAATTAAGCCATCAAATAGGTTGTAAGAACAAGATGTAGAAGATGAATTTATAAGGAAAGCATCCTATTCTCAAGTGATTGATATGATTTGTTCCCTTTTAATATTCTTGTAATTAAGTTGATAGGATTTTACTTCAATTAGCATCTTCTATTTTTTGTTGAATATCTTTAACCTTCTTGTATAAATAGTGAAACAATATGTGAATAATACACATTAAAATTCAACCATCTTGTAAATCTTTCTTGGTATCGGCGCTGCTCGCCTTACAACAAATCTAATTTTTTTCCCCAAACTCTAAGTACTCCAGTACTTTCCTGTAGTCATGGAGCAAACCACTCAATCTTTCGTTGCACCAACAACGACCATTACTACTTCAATTAACCCGTCAACAACGTCGTTAACATCATCTGCTATTGTTCATGTCTCAACAGTTCCCACCACTCCATATATTGTTTCTGCACGCATATTTTATGAATGGTAATAAAAGAACTAGGGAGGTTGTAACATCCCATCCATTTCTTATATGAAAGTACTTGCCCATCTGGTATAATATTTATAAATCGACATTATGTTTTAGCATTCAGATATATATGAGAAAATTATAAGAGTGTTATATGAGTTTGTTAATTTTTTTTATTTTTTATTTTATTTTTAATATATTTAAGCCATCATATAGGTTGTAAGCACAAAATGTAGAAGATGACTTTATAAGGAAGGCATCCTATTCTGAAGTGATTGATAAGATTTGATCCCTTGTAATATTTTTGTAATTAAGTTGATTGTATTTTACTACAATTAGCATCTTCTATTTTTTGTAGAATATCTCTTTCCTTTTCGTATAAATAGTGAAACAATATGTGAATAATACACATTGAAATTCAACCATCTTGTAAATCTTTCATGGTATCGGAGATGCTCGCCTTACAGAAAATCTAATTTTTTTTTCCCCAAACTCTGAGTCCTCCAGTACTTTCCTGTACACATGGAGCAAACCACTCAATCTTTCGTTGCACCAACAATGTCCATTACTACTTCAGTTAACCCTTCAAAAACATCGTTAACATTATCTGCTACTGTTCATCTCTCAACAGTTCCCTCCACTCCATATGTTGTTTCTGCACGGATATTTTAGGAATGGTAATAAAAGAAATAGGGAGGTTGTAATATCCCATCTATTTCCTATAAGAAAGTACTTGTCCATAATGTATAATATTGATAAATCGACATTATATTTTAGCATTCAAAAATATACGAGAAAATTATAAGAGTGTTATATGACTTTGTTAAATATTTTTATTTTTTATTTTATTTATAATTTAATGAAGCCATCATATAGGTTGTAAGAACAAGATGTAGAAGATGACTTTATAAGGAAGGCATCCTTTTGTCAAGTGATTGATATGATTTGATCCCTTGTAATAGTTTTGTAATTAAGTTGATAGTATTTTACTACAATTAGCATCTTCTATTTTTGGTAGAATATCTCTTACCTTCTTGTATAAATAGTGAAACATTATGTGAATAATACACATTGAAATTCATCCATCTTGTAAATCTTTCATGGTATCGGAGCTGCTCGCCTTACAGCAAATCTATTTTTTTTTCCCAAACTCTGAGTACTCCCGTAGTTTCCTGTACACATTGAGCAATCCACTCAATCTTTCTCTGCACCAACAATGACCATTACTACTTCAGTTAACCCATAAACAGCGCCGTTAACATCATCCACTACTGTTCATATCACAACAGTTCCCACCACTCCATATGTTGTTTCATCACGCATATTTTAGGAATGGTAATAAAAGAACTAGGGAGGTTGTAATATCCCATCTATTTCCTATAAGAAAGTACTTGTCCATAATGTATAATATTTATAAATAGACATTATATTTTAGCATTAAGATATATATTAGAAAATTATAAGAGTGTTATATGAGTTTGTTAAATTTTTTTATTTTTTATTTTATTTTTAATTTAATTAAGCCATCATATAGGTTGTAAGCACAAGATGTAGAAGATGATTCTATATGGAAGGCATCCTATTCTCAAGTGATTGATATGATTTGATCCTTGTAAAATTCTCGTAATTAAGTTGATAGGATTTTACTACAATTAGCATTTCTATTTTTGGTAGAATATCTCTTACCTTCTTGTATAAATAGTGAAACAATATGTGAATAATACACATTGAAATTTAACCATCTTGTAAATCTTTCATGGTATCAGAGCTGCTCGCCTTACAGCAAATCTAGGTTTTTTTACCCAAACTCTAAATCCTCCAGTACTTTCCTGTACACATGGAGCAAACCACTCAATCTTTCTTTGCACCAACAATGAACTTTACTACTTCAGTTAGCCACTCAAAATCGTCGTTAACATCATCTGCTACTGTTCATCTCTCAACAGTTCCCTCCACTCCGTATGTTGTTTCTGCACACATATTTTAGGAATGGTTATAAAAGAACAAGGGAGGTTGTAATATCCCATCCATTTCCTATAAGAATGTACTTGTCCATCATGTATAATATTTATAAATCGATATTATGTTTTAGCATTCAGATATATATGAGAAAATTATAAGAGTGTTATATGAGTTTGTTAAATTTTTTTATTTTTTATTTTATTTTTAATTTAATTAAGCCATCATATAGGTTGTAAGCACAAGATGTAGAAGATGACTTTATAAGGAAACATCCTATTCTCAAGTGATTGATATGATTTGATCCCTTGTCATATTCTTGTAATTAAGTTGATAGGATTTTACTACAATTAGCTTCTTCTATTTTTGGTAGAATATCTCTTACCTACTTGTATAAATAGTGAAACATTATGTGAATAATACACATTGAAATTCAACCATCTTGTAAATCTTTCATGGTATCGGAGCTGCTCGCCTTACAGCAAATCTAATTTTTTTTCCCAAACTCTGAGTACTCCCGTAGTTTCCTGTACACATGGAGCAAACCACTCAAACTTTCGTTGCACCAAAAATGACCATTACTACTTCAGTTAACCCTTAAACAGCGTCGTTAACATCATCCACTACCGTTCATATCACAACAGTTCCCACCACTCCATCTGTTGTTTCATCACGCATATTTTAGGATTGGTAATAAAAGAACTAGGGAGGTTGTAATATCCCATCTATTTCCTATAAGAAAGTACTTGTCCATAATGTATAATATTTATAAATCGACATTATATTTTAGCATTCAGATACATATATGAGAAAATTATAAGAGTGTTATATGACTTTGTTAAATTTTTATATTTTTTATTTTATTTATAATTTAATGAAGCCATCATATAGGTTGTAAGAACAAGATGTAGAAGATGACTTTATAAGGAAGGCATCCTATTCTCAAGTGATTGATATTATTTGATCCCTTGTAATATTTTTGTAATTAAGTTGATAGGATTTTACTACAATTAGCATCTTCTATTTTTTTGTAGAATATCTCTTACCTTCTTGTATAAATAGTGAAACAATATGTGAATAATACACATTGAAATTCAACCATCTTGTAAATCTTTCATGGTATCGGAGCTGCTTGCCTTACAACAAATCTATTTTTTTTCCCAAACTCTGAGTCCTCCAGTACTTTCCTGTACATTTGGAGAAAACCACTCAATGTTTCGTTGCACCAACAACGACCATTACTACTTTAGTTAACCTCCTCAGCAACGTCGTTAACATCATCTGCTACTGTTCATCTCTCAACAGTTCCCACCACTCCATATGTTGTTTCTGCACGCATATTTTAGGAATGGTAATAAAAGAACTAGGGAGGTTGTAATATCCCATCCATTTCCTATAAGAATGTACTTGTCCATCATGTATAATATTTATAAATCGACATTATGTTTTAGCATTCAGATATATATGAGAAAATTATAAGAGTTTTATATGAGTTTATTAAATTTTTTTATTTTTTATTTAATTAAGCCATCATATAGGTTGTAAGCACAAGATGTAGAAGATGATTCTATAAGGAAGGCATCCTATTCTCAAGTGATTGATATGATTTGATCCTTGTAATATTCTTGTAATTAAGTTGATAGGATTTTACTACAATTAGCCTCTTCTATTTTTGGTAGAATATCTCTTACCTTCTTGTATAAATAGTGAAACAATATGTGAATAATACACATTGAAATTTAACCATCTTGTAAATCTTTCATGGTATCAGAGCTGCTCGCCTTACAGCAAATCTAGGTTTTTTTACCCAAACTCTAAGTCCTCCAGTTCTTTCCTGTACACATGGAGCAAACCACTTAATCTTTCGTTGCACCAACAATGAACATTACTACTTCAGTTAGCCGCTCAAAATCGTCGTTAACATCATCTGCTACTGTTCATCTCTCAACAGTCCCACCACTCCATATGTTGTTTCTGCACACATATTTTAGGAATGGTAATAAAAGAACAAGGGAGGTTGTAATATCCCATCCATTTCCTATAAGAATGTACTTGTCCATCATGTATAATATTTATAAATCGACATTATGTTTTAGCATTCAGATATATATGAGAAAATTATAAGAGTGTTATATGACTTTGTTAAATTTTTTTATTTTTTATTTTATTTATAATTTAATGAAGCCATCATATAGGTTGTAAGAACAAGATGTAGAAGATGACTTTATAAGGAAGGCATCCTATTCTCAAGTGATTGATATGATTTGATCCCTTGTAATATTTTTGTAATTAAGTTGATAGGATTTTACTACAATTAACATCTTCTATTTTTTGTAGAATATCTCTTACCTTCTTGTATAAATAGTGAAACAATATGTGAATAATACACATTGAAATTCAACCATCTTGTAAATCTTTCATGGTATCGGAGCTGCTCGCCTTACAACAAATCTAATTTTTTTTCCCAAACTCTGAGTCCTCCAGTATTTTGCTGTACATTTGCAGCAAACCACTCAATGTTTCGTTGCACCAACAACGACCATTACTACTTTAGTTAACCCTTCCACAACGTCGTTAACATCATCTGCTACTGTTCATCTCTCAACAGTTCCCACCACTCCATATGTTGTTTCTGCACGCATATTTTAGGAATGGTAATAAAAGAACAAGGGAGGTTGTAATATCCCATCCATTTCCTATAAGAATGTACTTGTCCATCATGTATAATATTTATAAATCGACATTATGTTTTAGCATTCAGATATATATGAGAAAATTATAAGAGTGTTATATGAGTTTGTTAAATTTTTTTATTTTTTATTTTATTTTTAATTTAATTAAGCCATCATATAGGTTATAAGCACAAGATGTAGAAGATGACTTTATAAGGAAGCATCCTATTCTCAAGTATTTGATATGATTTGATCCCTTGTTATATTCTTGTAATTAAGTTGATAGGATTTTACTACAATTAGCTTCTTCTATTTTTGGTAGAATATCTCTTACCTACTTGTATAAATAGTGAAACATTATGTGAATAATATATATTGAAATTCAACCATCTTGTAAATCTTTCATGGTATCGGAGCTGCTCGCCTTACAGCAAATCTAATTTTTTTTCCCAAACTCTGAGTACTCCCGTAGTTTCCTGTACACATGGAGCAAATCACTCAATCTTTCGTTGCACCAACAATGACCATTACTACTTCAGTTAACCCTTAAACAGCGTTGTTAGCATCATCCACTACTGTTCATATCACAACAGTTCCCACCACTCCATATGTTGTTTCATCACGCATATTTTAGGAATGGTAATAAAAGAACTAGGGAGGTTGTAATATCCCATCTATTTCCTATAAGAAAGTACTTGTCCATAATGTATAATATTTATAAATCGACATTATATTTTAGCATTCAGATATATATGAGAAAATTATAAGAGTGTTATATGAGTTTGTTAAATTTTTTTATTTTTTATTTTATTTATAATTTAATGAAGCCATCATATAGGTTGTAAGAACAAGATGTAGAAGATTACTTTATAAGGAAGGCATCCTATTCTAAAGTGATTGATATGATTTGATCCCTTGTAATATTTTTGTAATTAAGTTGATAGGATTTTACTACAATTAGCATCTTCTATTTTTTGTAGAATATCTCTTCCCTTCTTGTATAAATAGTGAAACAATATCTGAATAATACACATTGAAATTCAACCATTTTGTAAATCTTTCATGGTATCGGAGCTGCTCGCCTTACAGCAAATCTAGGTTTTTTTACCCAAACTCTGAGTCCTCCAGTACTTTCCTGTACACATGGAGCAAACCACTCAATCTTTCGTTGCACCAACAATGAACATTACTACTTCAGTTAGCCGCTCAAAATCGTCGTTAACATCATCTGCTACTGTTCATCTCTCAACAGTTCCCACCACTCCATATGTTGTTTCTGCACGCATATTTTAGGAATGGTAATAAATGAACTAGGGAGGTTGTAATGTCCCATCCATTTCCTATAAGAAAGTACTTGTCCATGATGTAAAATAATTATTAATTGACATTATGTTTTAGCATTCAGATATATATGAGAAAATTATAAGAGTGTTATATGAGTTTATTAAATTTTTTTATTTTTTATTTTATTTATAATTTAATGAAGCCATCATATAGGTTGTAAGAACAAGATGTAGAAGATGACTTTATAAGGAAGGCATCCTATTCTCAAGTGATTGATATGATTTGATCCCTTGTAATATTTTTGTAATTAGGTTGATAGGATTTTACTACAATTAGAATCTTCTATTTTTTGTAGAATATCTTTTACCTTCTTGTATAAATAGTGAACCAATATGTGAATAATACACATTGAAATTCAACCATCATGTAAATCTTTCATGGTATCGGAGCTGCTCGCCTTACAACAAATCTATTTTTTTTTCCCAAACTCTGAGTCCTCCAGTACATTCCTGTACATTTCGAGCAAACCACTCAATGTTTCGTTGCACCAACCACGACTATTACTACTTTAGTTAACCCTTCAACAACGTCGTTAACATCATCTGCTACTGTTCATCTCTCAACAGTTCCCACCACTCCATATGTTGTTTCTGCACGCAAATTTTTGGAATGGTAATAAAAGAACAAGGGAGGTTGTAATATCCCATCCATTTCCTATAAGAATGTACTTGTCCATCATGTATAATATTTATAGATCGACATTATGTTTTAGCATTCAGATATATATGAGAAAATTATAAGAGTGTTATATGAGTTTGTTAAATTTTTTTATTTTTTATTTTATTTTTAATTTAATTAAGCCATTATATAGGTTATAAGCACAATATGTAGAAGATGACTTTATAAGGAAGCATCCTATTCTCAAGTATTTGATATGATTTGATCCCTTGTAATATTCTTGTAATTAAGTTGATAGGACTTTACTACAATTAGCTTCTTCTATTTTTGGTAGAATATCTCTTACCTACTTGTATAAATAGTGAAACATTATGTGAATAATACACATTGAAATTCAAGCATCTTGTAAATCTTTCATGGTATCGGCGCTGCTCGCCTTACAACAAATCTAATTTTTTTTCCCAAACTCTGAGTCCTCCAGCACTTTCCGATACATTTGAAGCAAACCACAGAATCTTTCGTTGAACCAACAACGACTATTACTACTTCAGTTAACCCTTCAACAGCGTCGTTAACATTATCTGCTTCATTCATCTCTCAACAGTTCCCACCACTCCATATGTTGTTTCTGCACGCATGTTTTAGGAATGGTAATAAAAGAACAAGGGAGGTTGTAATATCCCATCCATTTCCTATAAGAATGTACTTGTCCATCATTTATAATATTTATAAATCGACATTATGTTTTAGCATTCAGATATATATGAGAAAATTATAAGAGTGTTATATGAGTTTGTTAAATTTTTTTATTTTTTATTTTATTTTTAATTTAATTATGCCATCATATAGGTTGTAAGCACAAGATGTAGAAGATGACCCTATAAGGAAGGCATCCTATTCTCAAGTGATTGATATGATTTGATCCTTGTAATATTCTTCTAATTAAGTTGATAGGATTTTACTACAATTAGCATCTTCTATTTTTGGTAGAATATCTCTTACTTTCTTGAATAAATAGTGAAACAATATGTGAATAATACACATTGAAATTCAACCATCTTGTAAATCTTTAATGGTATCGGAGCTTCTCGCCATACAACCAATGTAGGTTTTTTTACATAAACTCTGAGTCCTCCAGTATTTTCCAGTACACGTGGAGCAAACCACTCAATCTTTCGTTGCACCAACAATGAACATTACTACTTCAGATAGCCCCTCAAAAGCGTCGTTAACATCATCTGCTGCTGTTCATCTCTCAAACGTTCCCAGCACTCCATATGTTATTTCTGCACGCATATTTTAGGAATGGTAATAAATGAACTAGGGAGGTTGTAATGTCCCATCCATTTCCTATAAGAAAGTACTTGTCCATCATGTATAATATTTATTAATCGACATTAAGTTTTAGCATTCAGATATATATGAGAAAATTATAAGAGTGTCATATGAGTTTGTTAAATTTTTTTATTTTTTATTTTATTTTTAATTTAATTAAGCCATCATATAGGTTGTAAGAACAAGATTTAGAAGATGACTTTATAAGGAAGACATCCTATTCTCAAGTGATTGATATGATTTGATCCCTTGTAATATTCTTGTAATTATGTTCACAGGATTTTACTACAATTAGCATCTTCTATTTTTGCTAGTATATCTCTTACCTTCTTGTATAAATAGTGAAACAATATGTGAATAATACACATTGAAATTCAACCATCTTGTAAATCTTTCATGGTATTGGCGCTGCTCGCCTTATAACAAATCTAATTTTTTTCCCAAACTCTGAGTCCTCCATTACTTTCCTGTACATTTGGAGTAAACCACTCAATCTTTCGTTGCACCAACAACGACCATTAAAACATCAGTTAACCCTTCAACAACGTCGTAACATCATCTGCTACTGTTCATCTCTCAACAGTTCCCACCATTCCATATGTTGTTTCTGCACGCATATTTTAGGAATTGTAATAAAAGAACTATGGAGGTTGTAACATCCCATATGTTTCCTATAAGAAAGTACTTGTCGATCATGTATAATATTTATAAATCGACATTATGTTTTAGCATTCGGATATATATGAGAAAATTATAAGAGTGTTATATGAGTTTGTTAAATTTTATTATTTTTTATTTTATTTTTAATTTAATTAAGCCATCATACAGGTTGTAAGAACAAGATGTAGAAGATGACTTTATAAGGAAGGCATCCTATTCTCAAGTGATTGATATGATTTGATCCCTTGTAATATTCTTATAATTAAGTTAATAGGATTTTACTACAATTAGCTTCTTCTATTTTGGGTAGAATATCTCTTACCTACTTGTATATATAGTGAAACATTATGTGAATAATACACATTGATATTCAACCATCTTGTAAATCTTTCATGGTATCGGAGCTGCTCGCCTTACAGCAAATCTAATTTTTTTTTCCAAACTCTAAGTACTCCCGTAGTTTCCTGTACACATGGAGAAAACCACTCAATCTTTCGTTGCACCAACAATGACCATTACTACTTCAGTTAACCCTTAAACAACGTCTTTAACATCATCCACTACTGTTCATATCTCAACAGTTCCCATCACTCCATATGTTGTTTCATCATGCATATTTTAGGAATGGTAATAAAAGAACTAGGGAGGTGGTAATATCCCATCTATTTCCTATAAGAAAGTACTTGTCCATAATGTATAATATTTATAAATCGACATTATATTTTAGCATTCAGATATATATGAGAAAATTATAAGAATGTTATATGAGTTTGTTAAATTTTTTTATTTTTTATTTTATTTTTAATTTAATTAAGCCATCATACAGGTTGTAAGAACAAGATGTAGAAGATGAATTTATAAGGAAGGCATCCTATTTTCATGTGATTGATATGATTTGATCCCTTGTAATATTCTTGTAATTATGTTGATAGGATTTTACTACAATTAGCTTCTTCTATTTTTGGTAGAATATCTCTTACCTACTTGTATCAATAGTGAAAGAATTTGTGAATAATACACATTGTAATTCAACCATCTTGTAAATCTTTCATGGTATCGGAGTTGCTCGCCTTACAGCAAATCTAATTTTTTTTACCCAAACTCTGAGTCCTATAGTATTTTCCAATACACATGGAGCAAACCACTCAATCTTTCGTTGCACCAACATCGACCATTACTACTTCAGTTAACCCCTCAACAACGTCTATAACATCATCTGCTACTGTTCATCTCTCAACAGTTCCCACCATTCCATATGTTGTTTCTCCACGCATATTTTAGGAATGGAAATAAAAGAACTTGGGAGGTTGTAATTTCCCATCCATTTCCTATAAGAAAGTACTTGTCCATCATGTATAATATTTATAAATCGACTTTATGTTTTAGCATTCAGATATATATGAGAAAATTATAATAGTGTTATATGAGTTTGTTACATTTTTTTATTTGTTATTTTAGTTTTAATTTAATTAAGCGATCATATAGGTTGTAAGCACAAGATGTAGAAGATGACTTTATAAGGAAGGCATCCAATTCTCAAGTGATTGATATGATTTGATCCCTTGTAATATTCTTGTAATTAAGTTGATAGGAGTTTACTACAATTAGCCTCTTCTATTTTTTGTAGAATATCTCTTACCTTCTTGTATAAATAGTGAAACAATATGTGAATAATACACATTGAAATTCAACCATCTTGTAAATCTTTCATGGTATCGGAACTGCTCGCCTTACAACAAATCTAATTTTTTTTACCCAAACTCTGAGTCCTCCTTTACTTTCCTGTACACATGGAGCAAACCACTCAATCTTTCGTTGCAACAACACCGACCATTACTACTTCAGTTAACCCCTCAACAACGTTGTTAACATCATCTGCTACTGTTCATCTCTCAACAGTTCCCACCACTCCATATGTTGTTCATGCACGCATATTTTAGGAATAGTAATTAAAGAACTAGGGAGGTTGTAATGTCCCATCCATTTCCTTTAAGAAAGTACTTGTCCATCATATATAATATTTATAAATCGACATTATTTTTTAGCATTCAGATATATATGAGAAATATATAAGAGTGTTATATGAGTTTGTTAATTTCTTTTATTTTTTATTTTGATTTTTAATTTAATTAAGCCATTATATAGGTTGTAAGCACAAGATGTAGAAGATGGCTTTATAAGGAAGACATCCTATTCTTAAGTGATTGATATGATTTGATCCCTTGTAATATTCTTGTAATTATGTTGATAGGATTTTACTACAGTTAGCATCTTCTATTTTTGGTTGAATATCTCTTACCTTCTTGTATAAATAGTGAAACATTTTGTGAATAATACACATTGAAATTCAACCATCTTGTAAATCTTCCATAGTATCGGAGCTGCTCGCCTTACAGCTAATCTAATTTTTTTTCCCAAACTCTGAGTCCTCCAGTACTTTCCTGTACATTTGGAGCAAACCAGTTAATCTTTCGTTGAACCAACAACAACCATTACTACTTCAGTTAACCCTTCAACAACGTCGTTAGCATCATCTGCTATTGTTCATCTCTAAACAGTTCCCACCACTCCATATGTTGATTTTGCACGCATATTTTAGGAATGGTAATAAAAGAACTAGGGAGGTTGTAATGTCCCATCCATTTCTTACAAGAAAGTACTTGTCCATCATGTATAATCTTTATAAATCGACATTAAGTTTTAGCATTCAGATATATACGAGAAAACTATAAATGTGTTATATGAGTTTGTAATTTTTTTTCATTTTTCATTTTATTTTTAATATAATTAAGCCATCATATATTTTGTAAGGACAAGATGTAGAAGATGACTTTATAAGGAAGCATCCTATTCTCAAGTGATTGATATGATTTGTTCCCTTGTAATATTCTTGTAATTAAGTTAATAGGATTTTACTACAATTAGCATTTTCTATTTTTGGTAGAATATCTATTACCTTCATGTATAAATAGTGTAACAATATGTGAATAATACATATTGAAATTCAACCATCTTGTAATTCTTTCATGGTATCAACGCTGCTCGCCTTACAACATATCTAATTTTATTAACCAAACTCTGAGTCCTCCTGTACTTTCCTTTACATTTGGATCAAACCACTTAATCATTCGTTGAACCAACAACTACCATTACTACTTCAGTTAACCCTTCAACAACGTCGTTAACATCATCTGCTAATGTTCATCTCTCTACAGTTCCCACCACTCCATATGTTATTTCTGCACGCATATTTTAGGTATTGTAATAAATGAACTAGGGAGGTTGTAATATCCCATCCATTTCCTATAAGAAAGTACTTTTCCATCATGTGTAATATTTCTAAATCGATATTATGTTTTAGCATTCAGATATATATGAGAAAATTATCAGAGTGTTATATGAGTTTGTTAAATTTTTTTATTTTTTATTTAATTAAGCCATCATATAGTTTGTAAGCACAAGATGTAGAAGATGACTTTATAAGGAAGCATCCTATTCTCAAGTGATTGATATGATTTGATCCCTTATAATATTCTTGTAATTAAGTTAATAGGATTTAACAACAATTAGCATCTTCTATTTTTGGTAGAATATCTCTTACCTTCTTGTATAAATAGTGAAACAATATGTGAATAATACACATTGAAATTCAACGATCTTGTAAATCTTTCATGATATCGGAGCTGCTCGCCTTACAAAAAATCTAATTTTTTTACCCAAACTCTGAGTCCTCCAGTACTTTCCTGTACACATGGAGAAAACCACTCAATCTTTCGTTGCGCCAACAACGACCATTACTACTTCAGTTAACCCCTCAACAACGTCATTAACATCATCTGCTACTGATCATCTCTCAACCGTTCCCACCACTCCATATGTTGTTTCTGCACACATATTTTAGGAATGGTAATAAACGAACAAGGTAGGTTGTAATATCCCATCCATTTGCTATAAGAAAGTACTTGTCCATCATGTATAATATTTATAAATCGACATTACGTTTTAGCATTATGATATATATGAGAAAATTATAAGAGTGTTATATGAGTTTGTTAAATTTTTTTATTTTTTATTTTATTTTTAATTTAATTAAGCCATCATATAGGCTGTAAGCACAAGATGTAGAAGATGACTCTATAAGGAAGGCATCCTATTCTCAAGTGATTGATATGATTTGATCCTTGTAATATTCTTGTAATTAAGTTGATATGATTTTACTACAATTAGCATCTTCTAGTTTTGGTAGAATATCTCTTCCCTTCTTGTATAAATAGTGATACAATAAGTGAATAATACACATTGAAATTAAACCATCTTGTAAATCATACATGGTATCGGAGCTTCTCGCCTTACAACAAATCTAATTTTTTACCCGAACTCTTAGTCCTCCAGTACTTTCCTGTACACATGGAGAAAACCACTCAATCTTTCGTTGCTCCAACAATGACCATTACTACTTCAGTTAACGCTCAACAACGTCGTTAACATCATCTGCTACTGTTCATCTCTCAATAGTTCCCACCACTCCATATGTTGTTTCTGCACGCATATTTTAGGAATGGTAATAAATGAACCAGTGAGGTTGTAACGTCCCATCCATTTCCTATATGAAAGTACTTGTCCATCATGTATAATATTTAATAATCGACATTATGTTTTAGCATTCAGATATATATGAGAAAATTATAAGAGTGTTATATGAGTTTGTTAAATTTTTATTTTTTATTGCATTTTTAATTTAATTAAGCCATAATATAGGACGTCAGAACAAGATAAAGAAGATGACTTTATAAGGAAGGCCTCCTATTCTCAAGTGATTGATATGATTTGATCCTCGTAATATTCTTGTAATTATGTTGAAAGGATTTTACTACAATTAGCATCTTCTATTTTTGGTAGAATATCTCTTACCTTCTTGAATAAATAGTGAAAAAATATGTGAATAATACACGTTGAAATTCAACCATTTTGTAAATATTTCATGGTATCGGAGCTGCTCTCCTTACATCAAATCTAATTTTTTTCACCCAAACTCTGAGTCCTCCAGTACTTTCATGTACATTTGGAGCAAACCACTCAATGTTTCTTTGCACCAACAACGACCATTACTACTTTAGTTAACCCTTCAACAACGTCGTTAGCATCATCTGCTACTGTTTATCTCTCAACTGTTCCCACCACTCCATATGTTGTTTCAGCATACATATTTTAGGAATGGTAATAAAAGAACAAGGGAGGTTGTAATATCCCAACCATTTCCTATAAGAATGTACTCGTTCATCATGTATAATAGTTATAAATCGACATTATGTTTTAGCATTCAGATACATATAAGAAAATTATAAGAGTGTTATATGAGTTTGTTAAATTTTTTTATTTTTTATATTATTTTTAATTTATTTAAGCCATCATATATGTTATAAGCACAAGATGTAGAAGATGACTCTATAAGGAAGGCATCCTATTCTCAAGAGATTGATATGATTTGATCACTTGTAATATTATTGTAATTATGTTGATAGGATTTTACTACAATTAGCATCTTCTATTTTTGGTAGAATATCTCATACCTTCTTGTATAAATAGTGATACAATATGTGAATAATACACATTGAAATTCAACCATCTTTTAAATCTTTCATGGTATCGGAACTGCTCGCCTTACAACAAATCTAATTTTTTTTACCCAAACACTGAGTCCTCCAGTACTTTCCTGTGCACATGGAACCAACCACTCAATCTTTTGTTGCACCAACAATGACCATTACTACTTCAGTTAACCCCTCAACAGCGTTGTTAACATCATCTGCTACTGTTCATCTCTCAACAGTTCCCACCACTCCATATGTTGTTTTTGCACGCATATTTTAGGAATGGTAATAAAAGAACTAGGGAGGTTGTAATGTCCCATCCATTTCCTATAAGAAAGTACTTGTCCATCATGTATAATATTCTCAAGTGATTGATATGATTTGATCCCATGTAATATTCTTGTAATTAAGTTGATAGGAATTTACAACAATTAGCATCTTCTATTTTTGGAAGAATATCTCTTACCTTCTTGAATAAATAGTGAAAAAATATGTGAATAATACACGTTGAAATTCAACCATCTCGTAAATCTTTCATGGTATCGGAGCTGCTCGCCTTACAGCAAATCTAATTTTTTTCCCAAACTCTAAGTAATCCCGTACTTTCCTGTACACATGGAGCAAACCACTCAATCTTTCGTTGCACCCACAATGACCATTACTACTTCACTTAACCCTTAAACAACGTCGTTAATATCATCTACTTCTGTTCATATATCAACAGTTCCCACCACTCCATATGTTGTTTCAGCATGCATATTTTAGGAATGGTAATAAAAGAAATAGGGAGGTTGTAATATCCCATCTATTTCCTATAAGAAAGTACTTGTCCATCATGTATAATATATATAAATCAACATTATGTTTTAGCATTCAGATATATATGAGAAAATTATAAGAGTGTTAGATGAGTTTGTTAAATTTTTTTATTTTTTATTTTATTTTTAATTTAATTAAGCCATCATATTGGATGTAATAACAAGATGTAGAAGATGACTTTATAAGGAAGGCATCCTATTCTCAAGTGATTGATACGATTTGATCCCTTGTAATATTCTTGTAATTAAATTGATAGGATTTTACTACAATTAGCATCTTCTATTTTTGGTAGAATATCTCTTACCTTCTTGTATAAATAGTGAAACAATATGTTAATAATACACATTGTAATTCAACCATCTTGTAAATCTTTCATGGTATCGGAGCTGCTCGCCTTACAGCAAATCTAATTTTTTTTACCCAAACTCTGAGTCCTCTATTACCTTCCAATACACATGGAGCAAACCACTCAATCATTCGTTGCACCAACATCGACCATTACTATTTCAGTTAACCCCTCAACAGCGTCGTTAACATCATCTTCTACTGTTCATCTCTCGACAGTTCCCACCACTCCATATGTTGTTTCTGCACACATATTTTAGAAATGGAATTAAAAGAACTAGGGAGGTTTTAATATCCCATCAATTTCCTATAAGAAAGTACTTGTCCATCATGTATAATATTTATAAATCGACTTTATGTTTTAGCATTCAGATATATAAGAGAAAATTATTAGTGTGTTATATGAGTTTTTTAAATTTTTTTATTTTATTTTTAATTTAATTAAGCCATAAAATATGTTGTAAGAGCAAGATGTAGAAGATGACTTTATAAGGAAGGCATCCTATTCTCAAGTGGTTGATATGATTTGATCCCTTGTAATATTCTTGTAATTAAGTTAATAGGATTTTACAACAATTAGCATCTTCTATTTTTGGTAGAATATCTCTTACCTTCTTGTATAAATAGTGATACAATAAGTGAATAATACACATTGAAATTCAACCATCTTGTAAATCTTACATGGTATCGGAGCTGCTCGCCTTACAGCAAATCAAATTTTTTTTTCCCCAAAATCTGAGTCCTCCAGTACTTTCCTGTACACATGGAGCAAACCACTCAATCTTTTGTTACACCAACAACAACCATTACTACTTCAGTTAACCCTTAAACAATATCGTTAACATTATCTTCTACTGTTCATCTCTCAACGGTACTAACCCCTCCATATGTTGTTTCGGCACGCATATTTTAGGAATGGTAATAAAAGAACTAGGGAGGTTGTAATATCCCATCCATTTCCTATAAGAAAGTACTTGTCCATCATGTATAATATTTATAAATCGACATTATGTTTTATCATTCAGATATATATGAGAAAATTATAAGAGTGTTATATGAGTGTGTTAAATTTTTTTATTTTTTATTTTATTTTTAATTTAATTAAGCCATCATATAGGTTGTAAGCACAAGATGTAGAAGATGACTTTATAAGGAAGGCATCCTAATCTCAAGTGATTGATATGATTTGATCACTTGTAATATTCTTGTAATTAAGTTGATAGGATTTTACTACAATTAGCATCTTCTATTTTTGGTAGATTATCTCACACCTTCTTGTATAAATAGTGAAACAATATGTGAATAATACACATTGTAATTCAACCGTCTTGTAATTATTTCATGGTATCGGAGCTGCTCGCCTTACAGCAAGGCTAATTTTTTTTACCCAAACTCTGAGTCCTCTAATACTTTACTATACATATGGAGCAAACCACTCAATCATTCGTTGCACAAACAACGACCATTATTAATTCAGTTAACCCCTAAACAACGTCGTTAACATCATCTGCTACTGTTAATCTCTCAACAGTTCCCACCACTCCATATTTTTTTTCTGCATGCATATTTTAGGAATGGTAATAAAAGAACTAGGGAGGTTGTAATGTCCCATCCATTTCCTATAAGAAAGTACTTGTCCATCATGTATAATATTTATAAATCGACATTATGTTTTAGCATTCAGATATATATTAGAAAATTATAAGAGTGTTATATGAGTTTGTTAAATTTTTTTATTTTTTATTTTATTTTTAATTTAATTAAGTCATATATAAGTTGTAAGCCCAAGATGTACAAGATGACTTTATAAGGAAGGCATCCTATTCTAAGGTGATTGATATGATTTGATCCCTTGTAATATTCTTGTAATTAACTTGATAGTATTTTACTACAATTAGCATCTTCTATTTTTGGTAGAATATCTCTTACCTTCTTGTACAAATAGTGAAACAAAATGTGAAAAATACACATTGAAATTCAACAATCTTGTGAATCTTTCATGGTATCGAAACTGCTCGCCTTACAGCAAATCTAATTTTTTTTCCCAAACTCTGAGTCCTCCAGTACTTTCCTATACACATGGAGCAAACCACTCAATCTTTTGATGCACCAACAATGACCATTACTACTTCAGTTAACCCATTAACAACATCGTTAACATTATCTGCTACTGTTCATCTCACAACAGTTCTAACCCCTCCATATGTTGTTTCTGCACGCATATTTTAGGAATGGTAATAAAAGAACTAGGGAGGTTGTAATATCCCATCCATTTCCCATAAGAAAGTACTTGTCCATCATGTATAATATTGATAAATCGACATTATGATTTAGAATTTAGATATATATGAGAAAATTATAACAGTGTTATAAATTTTTTTATTTTTTATTTTATTTTTAATTTAATTAAGACATCATATAGGTTGTACGCACAAGATGTAAAAGATGACTTTATAAGGAAGGCATCCTAATGACAAGTGATTGATATGATTTGATCCCTTGTAATATTCTTGTAATTAAGTTGATAGGATTTTACTACAATTAGCATCTTCTATTTTTTGTAGAATATCTCTTACCTTCTTGAATAAATAGTGAAACAATATGTGAATAATACATTTTGAAATTCAACCATCTTGTAAATCTTTCATGGTATCGGCGCTGCTCGCCTTACAATGTTCATCTCTCAACCATTACTACTTCAGTTAATACTTCAACAGCGTCGTTAACATCATCTTCTACTGTTCATCTCTCAACAGTTCCCACCACTCCATATGTTATTTCTGCACGCATATTTTAGGAATGGTAATAAAAGAACTAAGGAGGTTGTATTATCCCATCCATTTCCTATAAATAAGTACTTGTCCATCATGTATAATATTTATAAATCGACATTATGTTTTAGCATTCAGATATATATGAGAAAATTATAAGAGTCTTATATGAGTTTGTTAATTATTTTTATTTTTTATTTAATTTTTAATTTAATTAAGCCATCATATAGGTTGTAAGCACAAGATGTAGAAGACGACTTTATAAGGAAGGCATCCTATTCTCAAGTGATTGATGTGATTTGATCCCTTGTAATATTCTTGTCACTAAGTTGATAGGATTTTACTACAATTAGCATTTCTATTTTTGGTAGAATATCTCTTACCTTCTTGTATAAATAGTGAAACAATATGTGAATAATAAACATTGAAATTCAACCATCTTGTAAATCTTTCCTGGTATCGGAGCTGCTCGCCTTACAACAAATCTAAATTTTTTAAACCAAACTCTCAGTCCTCCAGTACTTTCCTGTACACATGGAGCAAACCACTCAATCTTTCGTTGCACCAACAACGAACATTACTACTTCAGTTAACCCCTCATCAGCGTCGTTAACATCATCTACTAGTGTTCATCTCTTAACTGTTCCCACCACTCCATATGTTGTTTCTGCACGCATATTTTAGGAATGGTAATAAAAGAACTAGGGAGGTTGTAATATCCCATCCATTTCCTATAAGAAAGTACTTGTCCATCATGTATTATATTTATAAATCGACATTATGTTTTAGCAATCAGATATATATGAGAAAATTATAAGAGTGTTATATGAGTTTGTTAAATTTTTTTATTTTTCATTTTATTTTTAATTTAATTTAACCATCATATAGGTTGTAAGCACAAGATGTAGAAGATGACTTTATAAGGAAGGCATCCTATTCTTAAGTGATTGATATGATTTGATCCCTTGTAATATTCTTGTAATTAAGTTGATAGGATTTTACTACAATTAGCATCTTCTATTTTTGGTAGATCATCTCTTACCTTCTTGTATAAATAGTGAAATAATATGTGAATAATACACATTGAAATTCAACCATTTTGTAAATCTTTCTCTGTATCGGAGCTGCTCGCCTTACAACAAATCTAATTTTTTTTACCCAAACTCTGAGTCCTCCAGTACTTTCCTGTACACATGGCACAAACCACTCAATCTTTCGTTACACTAACAACGAACATTACTACTTCAGTTAACCCCTCAACAGCGTCGTTAACATTATCTGCTACTGTTCATCTCTCAACAGTTCCCAAAACTCCATATGTTGTTTCTGCACGCATATTTTAGGAATGGTAATAAAAGAACTAGGGAGGTTGTAATGTCCCATCCATTTCCTATAAGAAAATACTTGTCCATCATGTATAATATTTATAAATCAACATTATGTTTTAACATTCAGATATATATGAGAAAATTATTAGAGTGTTATACGAGTTGGTTAAATTTTTTTATATTTTATTTTATTTTTAATTTAATTAAACCATCATATAGGTTGTAAGAACAAGATGTAGAAGATGACTTTATAAGGAAGGCATCCTATTCTCAAGTGATTGATATGATTTGATCCTTTGTAATATTCTTGTAATTAAGTTGATAGGATTTTATTACAATCAGAATCTTCCATTTTTGGTAGAATATCTCTTACCTTCTTGTACAAATAGTGAAACAATATGTGAATAATACATATTGAAATATAACCATCTTGTAAATATTTCATGGTATCGGAGCTGCTAGCCTTACAGCAAATCTAATTTTTTTTACCCAAACTCTGAGTCCTCCAGTAGTTTCCTGTACACATTGAGCAAACCACTCAATCTTTCGTTGCACTAACAACGAACATTACTACTTCAGTTAACCCCTTAACAGCGTCGTTAACATTATCTGCTACTGTTCATCTCTCAATAGTTCCCACAACTCCATATGTTGTTTTTGCATGCATATTTTAGGAATGGTAATAAAAGAACTAGGGAGGTTGTAATATCCCATCCATTTCCTATAAGAAAGTACTTGTCCATCATGCATAATTTTTATAAATCGACATTATGATTTAGCATTCACATATATATATAAGAAATTATAAGAGTGTTATATGAGTTTGTTAAATTTTTTTATTTTTTATTTTATTTTTAATTTAATTAAGCCATCATATAGGTTGTAAGCACAAGATGTAGAAGATGACTTTATAAGTAAGGTATCCTAGTCTCAAGTGATTGATATGATTTGATCCCTTGTAATATTCTTGTAATTAAGTTGATAGAATTTTACTACAATTAGCATCTTCTATTTTTGGAAGAATATCTCTTACCTTCTTGTATAAATAGTGAAACAATATGTGAATAATACACATTGAAATTCAACCATCTTGTAAATCTTTCATGGTATCGGAGTTGCTCGCCTTACAGCTAATCTAATTTTTTTTACCCAAACTCTAAGTCATCCAGTACTTTCCTGTACACATGGAGCAAACCACTCAATCTTTCGTTGCACTAACAACGAACATTACTACTTTTGTTAACCCCTCAACAGCGTCGTTAACATTATCTGCTACTGTTCATCTCTCAACAGTTCCCACAACTCCATATGTTGTTTCTGCACGCATATTTTAGGAATGGTAATAAATGAACTAGGGAGGTTGTAATGTCCCATCCATTTCCAATAAGAAAGTACTTGTCCATCATGCATAATATTTATAAATCGACATTATGTTTTAGCATTTAGATATATATGAGAAAATTATAAGAGTGTTATATGAGTTTGTTAAATTTTTTTATTTTTTATTTTATTTTTAATTTAATTAAGCCATGATATAGTTTTTAAGCACAAGATGTAGAAGATGACTTTATAAGGAAGGCATCCTATTCTCAAGTAATTGATATGATTTGATTCCTTGTAATATTCTTGTAATTAAGTTGACAAGATTTTACTACAATTAGCATCTTCTATTTTTGGTAGAATATCTCTTACCTTCTTGTATAAATAGTGAAACAATATGTGAATAATACACATTGAAATTCAACCATCTTGTAAATCTTTCATGGTATCGGAGCTGCTCGCCATTCAGGAAATCTAATTTTTTGTTCCCAAACTCTGAGTCCTCCAGTACTTTCCTATACACATGGAGCAAACCACTTAATCTTTCATTGCACCAACAACGACCATTACTACTTCAGTTAACCCCTCAATAGCGTCGTTAACATCATCTGCTACTGTTCATCTCTCAACAGTTCCCACCATTCCATATGTTGTTTCTGCACGCATATTTTAGGAATGGTAATAAAAGAACTAGGGAGGTTGTAATATCCCATCCATTTCCTATAAGAAAGTACTTGTCCATCATGTATAATATTTATAAATCGACATTATGTTTTAGCATTCAGATATATATGAGAAAATTATAAGAGTGTTATATTAGTTTTTTAAATTTTTTTATTTTTTATTTTATTTTTTATTTAATTAAGCCATCATATAGGTTGTAACCATAAGATGTAGAAGATGACTTTATAAGGAAGGCATCCTAATCTCAAGTGATTGATATGATTTGATCCCTTGTAATATTCTTGTAATTAAGTGGATAGGATTTTACTACAATTAGCATCTTCTATTTTTGGTAGAATATCTCTTACCTTCGTGTATAAATATTGAAACAATATGTGAATAATACACATAGAAATTCAACCATCTTGTAAATCTTTCCTGGGATCGGAGCTGCTCGCCTTACAACATATCTAATTTTTTTAAACCAAACTCTCAGTCCTCCAGTACTTTTCTGTACACATGGAGCAAACCACTCAATCTTTCGTTGCACCAACAACGAACATTACTACTTCAGTTAACCCCTATTCAGCGTCGTTAACATAATCTACTAGTGTTCATCTCTCAACTGTTCCCACCTCTCCGTATGATGATTCTGCACGCATATTTTAGGAATGGTAATAAAAGAACTAGGGAGGTTGTAATATCCCATTCATTTCCTATAAGAAAGTACTTGTCCATCATCTATAATATTTATAAATCGACATTATGTTTTAGCATTCAGATATATATGAGAAAATTATAAGAGTGTTATATGAGTTTGTTAAATTTTTTTATTTTTTATTTTATTTTTAATTTATTTTAGCCATCATATAGGTTGTAAGCACAAGATGTAGAGGATGACTTTATAAGGAAGGCATCCTATTCTCAAGTGATTGATATGATTTGATCCCTTGTAATATTCTTGTAATTAAGTTGATAGGATTTTACTACAATTAGCCTCTTCTATTTTTTGTAGAATATCTCTTACCTTCTTTTACAAATAGTGAAATTATATGTGAATAATACTCATTGAAATTTAACCATCTTGTAAATCTTTCCTGGTATCGGAGCTGCTCGCCTTACAGCAAATCTAATTTTTTTTACCCAAACTTTGAGTCCTCCAGTACTTTCCTGTACACATGGCGCAAACCACTCAATCTTTCGTCGCACTAACAACGAACATTACTACTTCAGTTAACCCCTTAACAGCGTCGTTAACATTATCTGCTACTGTTCATCTCTCAATAGTTCCCACAACTCCATATGTTGTTTTTGCATGCATATTTTAGAAATGGAAATAAATGAACTAGCGAGGTTGTAATATCCCATCCATTTCCTATAAGAAAGTACTTGTCCATCATGTATAATATTTCTAAATCGACATTATGTTTTAGCATTTAGATATATATGAGAAAATTATAAGAGTATTATATGAGTTTGTTAAATTTTTTTATTTTGTATTTTATTTTTAATTTAATTAAGCCATCATATAGTTTGTAAGCACAAGATGTAGAAGATGACTTTATAAGGAAGGCATCCTATTCTCAAGTGATTGATATGATTTGATACCTTGTAATATTCTTGTAATTAAGTTGATAGGATTTTACAACAATTAGCCTCTTCTATTTTTGGTAGAATATCTCTTACCTTCTTTTACAAATAGTGAAACAATATGTGAATAATACTCATTGAAATTCAACCATCTTTTAAATCTTTCTTGGTATCGGAGCTGCTCGCCTTACAACAAATCTAATTTTTTTTACCCAAACTCTGAGTCCTCCAGTACTTTCCTGTACACATGGCGCAAACCACTCAATCTTTCGTTGCAATAACAACGAACATTACCACTTCAGTTAACCCCTTAACAGCGTCGTTAACATTATCTGCTACTGTTCATCTCTCATTAGTTCCCACAACTCCATATGTTGTTTTTGCATGCATATTTTAGAAATGGTAATAAAAGAACTAGGGAGGGTGTAATATCCCATCCATTTCCTATAAGAAAGTACTTGTCCATCATGTATAATATTTATAAATCGACATTATGTTTTAGCATTTAGATATATATGAGAAAATTATAAGAGTATTATATGAGTTTGTTAAATTTTTTTATTTTGTATTTTATTTTTAATTTAATTAAGCCATCATATAGTTTGTAAGAACAAGATGTAGAGGATGACTTTATTAAGAAGGCATCCTATTCTCAAGTAATTGATATGATTTGATCCCTTGTAATATTCTTGTAATTAAGTTGATAGGATTTTACTACAATTAGCATCTTCTATTTTTGGTAGAATATCTCTTACCTTCTTGTATAAATAGTGAAACAATACGTGAATAATACACATTGAAATTTAACCATCTTGTAAATCTTTCATGGTATCGGAGCTGCTCGCCATACAGTAAATCTAATTTTTTTTACCCAAACTCTGAGTCCTCCAGTACTTTCCTATACACATGGAGCAAACCACTTAATCTTTCATTGCACCATTAATGACCATTACTACTTCAGTTAACCCCTCAATAGCGTCATTAACATCATCTGCTACTGTTCATCTCTCAGCAGTTCCAACCATTCCATATGTTGTTTCTGCACGCATATTTTAGGAATGGTAATAAAAGAACTAGGGAGGTTGTAATATCTTATCCATTTCCTATAAGAAAGTACTTGTCCATCATGTATAATATTTATAAATCGACATTATGTTTTAGCATTCAGATATATATAAGAAAATTATAAGAGTGTTATATTAGTTTGTTAAATTTTTTATTTTTTATTTTATTTTTTATTTAATTAAGTCATCATATAGGTTGTAAGCATAAGATGTAGAAGATGACTTTATAAGGAAGGTATCCTAATCTCAAGTGATTGATATAATTTGATCCCTTGTAATATTCTTGTAATTAAGTTGATAGAATTTTAATACAATTAGCATCTTCTATTTTTGGTAGAATATCTCTTACCTTCGTGTATAAATATTGAAACAATATGTGAATAATACACATAGAAATTCAACCATCTTGTAAATCTTTCCTGGTATCGGAGCTGCTTGCCTTACAACAAATCTAATTTTTTTGAACCAAACTCTTAGTCCTCCAGTACTTTCCTGTACACATGGAGCAAACCACTCAATCTTTCGTTGCACCAACAACGAACATTACTACTTCAGTTAACCCCTCAACAACGTAGTTATCATTATCTTCTACTGTTCATCTCTCAACTATTCCCACAACCCCATATGTTGTTTCTGCACGCATATTTTTGGAATGGTAATAAAAGAACTAGGGAGGTTGTAATATCCCATCCATTTCCTATAAGAAAGTACTTGTCCATCATGTAGAATATTTATAAATCGACATTATGTATTAGCATTCAGATATATATTAGAAAATTATAAGAGTGTTATATGAGTTTGTTAAATTATTTTATTTTTATTTTATTTTTGATTTAATTAAGCCATCATATAGGTTGTAAGCACAAGATGTAGAAGATGACTTTATAAGGATTGCATCCTATTCTCAAGTGATTGATATGATTTGATCCCTTGTAATATTCGTGTAATTAAGTTGATAGGATTTTACTACAATTAGCATCTTCTATCTTTGGTAGAATATCTCTTACCTTCTTGTATAAATAGTGAAACAATATGTGAATAATACACATTGAAATTCAACCATCTTGTAAATATTTCATGGTATCGGAGATGCTCGCCTTACAACAAATCTAATTTTTTTACCCAAACTCTGAGTCCTCCATTAATCTCCTATACACGTGGAGCAAACCACTCAATCTTTCGTTGAACCAACTACGACCATTACAACTTCAGTTAACCATTCAACAGCATCGTTAACATTATCTGCTACTGTTCATCTCTAAACAGTTCCCACCACTCCATATGTTGTTTCTGCACGCATATTTTAGAAATGGTAATAAAAGAACTAGGGAGGTTGTAATATCCCATCCATTTCAAATAAGAAAGTACTTGTCCATCATGTATAATATTTATAAATCGACATTATGTTTTTGCATTCAGATATATATTAGAAAATTATAAGAGTGTTATATGAGTTTGTTAATTTTTTTTATTTTTTATTTATTTTTAATTTAATTAAGCCATCATATAGGTTGTAAGAACAAGATGTAGAAGATGACTTTAGAAGGAAGGTATCCTAATCTCAAGTGATTGATATGATTTGATCCCTTGTAATATTCTTGAAATAACTTGACAAGATTTTACTACAATTAGCATCTTCTATTTTTGGTAGAATATCTCTTACCTTCTTGTATAAATAGTGCAACAATATGTGAATAATACACATTTAAATTCAACCATCTTGTAAATCGTTCATGGTATCGAAGCTTCTCGCCTTACAACAAATCTAATTTTTTTTATCCAAACTCTGAGTCCTCCATTACTTTCCTGTACACATGGAGCAAACCACTCAATCATTCGTTGCACTAACAACGAACATTACTACTTCAGTTAACCCCTCAACTGCGACGTTAACATTATCTGCTACTGTTCAACTCTCATCAGTTCCCACAACTCCTTATGTTGTTTCTGTATGCATATTTTAGGAATGGTAATAAAAGAACTAGGGAAGTTGTAATGTCCCATCCATTTCCTATAAGAAAGTACTTATCCATCACGTAAAATATTTATAAATCGACATTATGTTTTAGCATTTAGATATATATGAGAAAATTATAAGAGTGTTATATGATTTTGTTAAATTTTTTTATTTTTTATTTTATTTTTAATTTAATTAAGCCATCGTATAGGTTGTAAGCGCATGATGTGGATGATGACTTTATAAGGAAGGCAGCCTATTATCAAGTGATTGACATGATTTGATCCCTTGTAATATTCTTGTAATTAAATTGATAGGATTTTACTACAATTAGCATCGTCTATTTTTGGTAGAATATCTCTTACCTTCTTGTATAAATAGTGAAACAATAAGTGAATAATACACATTGAAATTCAACCATCATGTTAATCTTTCATGGTATCAGAGTTGCTAGCCTTACAACAAATCTATTTTTTTTACCCAAACTCTGAGTCCTCCAGTACTCTCCTGTACACATGGAGCAAACCACTCAATCTTTCGTTGCACCAACTACGACCATTACTACTTCAGGTAACCCTTCAACAGCGTCGTTAACATTATCTGCTACTGTTCATCTCTAAACAGTTCCCACCACTCCATATGTTGTTTCTGCACGCATATTTTAGGAATGGTAATAAAAGAACTAGGGAGGTTGTAATATCCCATCCATTTCCTATAAGAAAGTACTTGTCCATCATGTATAATATTTATAAATCGACATTATGTTTTTGCATTCAGATATATATTAGAAAATTATAAGAGTGTTATATGAGGTTATTAATTTATTTTATTTTTTATTTTATTTTTAATTTAATTAAGCCATCATATAGGTTGTAAGCACAAGATAAGAAGATGACTTTATAAAAAAGGCATCCTATTCTTAGGTGATTGATATGATTAGATCCCTTGTAATATTCTTGTAATTAAGTTGATAGGGTTTTACTACAATTAGCATCTTCTATTTTTGGTAGAATATCTCTTACCTTCTTGTATAAATAATGAAACAATATGTGAATAATACACATTCAAATTCAACCATCTTCTAAATCTTTCATGGTATCGGAGCTGCTCGCCTTACAGCAAATCTAATTTTTTTTAACCAAACTCTCAGTCCTCCAGTACTTTCCTGTACACATGGAGCAAACCACTCAATCTTTCGTTGCACCAACAACGAACATTACTACTTCAGTTAACCCCTCATCAGCGTCGTTAACATCATCTACTACTGATCATCTCACAATAGTTTCCACCACTCCATATGTTGTTTCTGCACGCATATTTTAGGAATGGTAATAAAAGAACTAGGGAGGCTGTAATATCCCATCCATTTCCTATAAGAAAGTACTTGTCCATCATGTATAATATTTATAAATCAACATTATGTTTTAGCATTCAGATATATATTAGAAAATTATAAGAGTGTTATATGAGTTTGTTAAATTATTTTATTTTTATTTTATTTTTGATTTAATTAAGCCATCATATAGGTTGTAAGCACAAGATGTAGAAGATGACTTTATAAAGATTGCATCCTATTCTCAAGTGATTGATATGATTTTATCCCTTGTAATATTCGTGTAATTAAGTTGATAGGATTTTACTACAATTAGCATCTTCTATCTTTGGTAGAATATCTCTTACCTTCTTGTATAAATAGTGAAACAATATGTGAATAATACACATTGAAATTCAACCATCTTGTAAATATTTCATGTTATCGGAGCTGCTCGCCTTACAACAAATCTAATTTGTTTACCCAAACTCTGAGTCCTCCAGTACTCTCCTGTACACGTGGAGCAAACCACTCAATCTTTCGTTGCACCAACTACGACCATTACAACTTCAGTTAACCACTCAACAGCATCGTTAACATTATCTGCTACTGTTCATCTCTAAACAGTTCCCAATACTCCATATGTTGTTTCTGCACGCATATTTTAGAAATGGTAATAAAAGAACTAGGGAGGTTGTAATATCCCATCCATTTCATATAAGAAAGTACTTGTCCATCATGTATAATATTTATAAATCGACATTATGTTTTTGCATTCAGATATATATTAGAAAATTATAAGAGTGTTATATGAGTTTGTTAATTTTTTTTATTTTTTATTTTATTTTTAATTTAATTAAGCCATCATATAGGTTGTAAGAACAAGATGTAGAAGATGACTTTAGAAGGAAGGAATCCTAATCTCAAGTGATTGATATTATTTTATCCCTTGTAATATTCTTGAAATAACTTGACAAGATTTTACTACAATTTGCATCTTCTATTTTTGGTAGAATATCTCTTACCTTCTTGTATAAATAGTGCAACAATATGTGAATAATACACATTTAAATTCAACCATCTTGTAAATCTTTCATGGTATCGGAGCTTCTCGCCTTACAACAAATCTAATTTTTTTTATCCAAACTCTGAGTCCTCCAGTACTTTCCTGTACACATGGAACAAACCACTCAATCATTCGTTGCACTAACAACGAACATTACTACTTCAGTTAACACCTCAACTGCGACGTTAACATTATCTGCTACTGTTCATCTCTCATCAGTTCCCACAACTCCTTATGTTATTTCTGTATGCATATTTTAGGAATGGTAATAAAAGAACTAGGGAGGTTGTAATGTCCCATCCATTTCCTATAAGAAACTACTTGTCCATCACGTAAAATATTTATAAATCGACATTATGTTTTAGCATTTAGATATATATGAGAAAATTATAAGAGTGTTATATGATTTTGTTAAATTTTTTTATTTTTTATTTTATTTTTAATTTAATTAAGCCATCGTATAGGTTGTAAGTACAAGATGTAGATGATGACTTTATAAGGAAGGCATCCTATTCTCAAGTGATTGATATGATTTGATCCCTTGTAATATTCTTGTAATTAAATTGATAGGATTTTACTACAATTAGCATCTTCTATTTTTGGTAGAATATCTCTTACCTTTTTGTATAAATAGTGAAACAATAAGTGAATAATACACATTGAAATTCAACCATCATGTAAATCTTTCATGGTATCAGAGTTGCTAGCCTTACAACAAATCTAATTTTTTTACCCAAACTCTGAGTCCTCCAGTACTCTCCTGTTCACATGGAGCAAACCACTCAATCTTTCGTTGCACCAACTACGACCATTACTACTTCAGGTAACCCTTCAACAGCGTCGTTAACATTATCTGCTACTGTTCATCTCTAAACAGTTCCCACCACTCCATATGTTGTTTCTGCACACATATTTTAGGAATGGTAATAAAAGAACTAGGGAGGTTGTAATATCCCATCATTTCATATAAGAAAGTACTTGTCCATCATGTATAATATTTATAAATCGACAGTATGTTTTTGCATTCAGATATATATTAGAAAATTATAAGAGTGTTATATGAGGTTGTTAATTTTTTTTATTTTTTATTTTATTTTTAATTTAATTAAGCCATCATATAGGTTGTAAGCACAAGATGTAGAAGATGACTTTATAAGGAAGGCATCCTAATCTCAAGTGATTGATATGATTTGATCCCTTGTAATATTCTTGTAATTAAGTTGATAGGATTTTACTACAATTAGCATCTTCTATTTTTGGTAGAATATCTCTTACCTTCTTGTATAAATAGTGAAACAATATGTGAATAATACAAATTGAAATTCAACCATCTTGTAAATCTTTCATGGTATCGGAGATGCTCGCCTTACAACAAATCTAATTTTTTTACCCAAACTCTGAGTCCTCCAGTACTCTCCTGTACACATGAAGAAAACCACTCAATCGTTCGTTGCACCAACTACGACCATTACTACTTCAGGTAACCCTTCAACAACGTCGTTAACATTATCTTCTACAGTTCATCTCAAAACAGTTCCCACCACTCCATATGTTGTTTCTGCACGCATATTTTAGGAATGGTAATAAAAGAACTAGGGAGGTTGTAATATCCCATCCATTTCATATAAGAAAGTACTTGTCCATCATTTGTAATATTTATAAATCGACATTATGTTTTTGCATTCAGATATATATTAGAAAATTATAAGAGTGTTATATGAGGTTGTTAATTTTTTTAATTTTTTATTTTATTTTTAATTTAATTAAGCCATCATATAGGTTGTAAGCACAAGATAAGAAGATGACTTTATAAGGAAGGCATCCTATTCTCAAGTGATTGATATGATTTGATTCCTTGTAATATTCTTGTAATTAAGTTGATAGGATTTTACTACAATTAGCATCTTTAATTTTTTGTAGAATCTCTCTTACCTTCATGTATAAATAATGAAACAATATGTGAATAATACACATTGAAATTCAACCATCTTGTAAATCTTTCATGGTATCGGAGCTGCTCGCCTTACAACAAATCTAATTTTTTTAACCAAACTCTATGTCCTCGAGTACTTTCCTGTAAACATGGAGCAAACCACTCAATCTTTCGTTGCACCAACAACGAACATTACTACTTCAGTTAACCCCTCATCAGGGTCGTTAACATCATCTACTACTGTTCATCTCTCAATAGTTTCCACCACACCATATGTTGTTTCTGCACGCATATTTTAGGAATGGTAATAAAAGAACTAGGGAGGTTGTAATGTCCCATCCATTTCCGATAAGAAAGTACTTGTCCGTCATGTATAATATTTATAAATCGACATTATGTTTTAGCATTTAGATATATATGAGAAAATTATAAGAGTGTTATATGAGTTTGTTAAATTTTTTTATTTTTTATTTTATTTTTAATTTAATAAAGCCATCATATAGGTTGTAAGCACAAGATGTAGAAGATGACTTTATAAGGAAGACATCCTATTCTCAAGTGATGATATGATTTGATCCCTTCTAATATTCTTGTAATTATGTTGATAGGATTTTACTACAATTAGCATCTTCTATTTTTGGTAGAATATCTCTTACCTTCTTGTATAAATAGTGAAACAATATGTGAATAATACACATTGAAATTCAACCATCTTGTAAATCTTTCATGGTATCAGAGCTGCTCGCCTTACAACAAATCTAATTTTTTTACCCAAACTCTGAGTCCTCCAGTACACTCTTGTACACATAGAGCAAACCACTCAATCTTTCGCTGCACCAACTACGACCATTACTACTTCAGGTAACCCTTCAACAGTGTCGTTAACATTATCTGCTACTGTTCATCTCTAAACAGTTCCCACCACTCCATATGTTGTTTCTGCACGCATATTTTAGAAATGGTAATAAAAGAACTAGGGTGGTTGTAATATCCCATCCATTTCATATAAAAAAGTACTTGTCCATCATGTATAATATTTATAAATCGACAGTATGTTTTCGCCTGCAGATATATATTAGAAAATTATAAGAGTGTTATATGAAGTTAATTTTATTTTTTTTATTTTACTTTTAATTTAATTAAGCCATCATATAGGTTGTAAGCACAAGATGTAGAAGATGACTTTATAAGGAAGGCATCCTATTCTCAAATGATTGATATGATTTGATCCCTTGTAATATTCTTGTAATTAAGTTGATAGTATTTTACTACAATTAGCATCTTCTATCTTTGGTAGAATATCTCTTACCTTCTCTTATAGATAATGAAACAATATGTGAATAATACACATTGAAATTCAACCATCTTGTAAATCATTCATGGTATTGGAGCTGCTCGCCTTACAACAAGTCTAATTTTTTTACCCAAACTCTGAGTTCTCCAGTACTCTCCTGTACACATAGAGCAAACCACTCAATCATTCGTTGCACCAACTACGACCATTACTACTTCAGTTAACCCTTCAACAACGTCGTTAACATTATCTGCTACTGTTCATCTCTAAACAGTTCCCACCACTCCATATGTTGTTTCTGCACGCATATTTTAGGAGTGGTAATAAAAGAACTAGGGAGGTTGTAATATCCCATCCATTTCATATAAGAAAGTACTTGTCCATCATGTACAATATTTATAAATCGACATTATGTTTTTGCATTCAGATATATATTAGAAAATTATAAGAGTGTTACATGAGTTTGTTAATTTTTTTTATTTTTTATTTTATTTTTAATTTAATTAAGCCATCATGTAGGTTGTAAGAACAAGATGTAGAAGATGACTTTATAAGGAAGGCATCCTAATCTCAAGTGATTGATATGATTTGATCCCTTGTAATATTCTTGTAATTAAGTTGACAAGATTTTACTACAATTAGCATCTTCTATTTTTTGTAGAATATCTCTTACCTTCTTGTATAAATAGTGAAACAATATGTGAAGAATACACATTGAAATTCAACCATCTTGTAAATCTTTCATGGTATCGGAGCTGCTCGCCTTACAACAAATCTAATTTTTTTACCCAAACTCTGAGTCCTCCAGTACTCTCCTGTACACATGGAGCAAACCACTCAATCTTTCGTTGCACCAACTACGACCATTACTACTTCAGGTAACCCTTCAACAGTCTCGTTAACATTATCTGCTACTGTTCATCTCTAAACAGTTCCCACCACTCCATATGTTGTTTCTGCACGCATATTTTAGGAATGGTAATAAAAGAACTAGGGAGGTTGTAATATTCCATCCATTTCATATAAGAAAGTACTTGTCCATCATGTATAATATTTATAAATCGACAGTATGTTTTCGCATTCAGATATATATTAGAAAATTATAAGAGTTTTATATGAGGTTGTTAATTTTTTTCATTTTTTATTTTATTTTTAATTTAATTAAGCCATCATATAGGTTGTAAGCACAAGATGTAGAAGATGACTTTATAAGGAAGCCATCCTATTCTCAAGTGATTGATATGATTTGATCCCTTGTAATATTCTTGTAATTAAGTTGATAGGGTTTTACTACAATTAGCATCTTCTATTTTTGGTAGAATATCTCTTACCTTCTTGTATAAATAATGAAACAATATGTGAATAATACACATTCAAATTCAACCATCTTCTAAATCTTTCATGGTATCGGAGCTGCTCGCCTTACAACCAATCTAATTTTTTTTAACCAAACTCTCAGTCCTCCAGTACTTTCCTGTACACATGAGGCAAACCACTCAATCTTTCGTTGCACCAAAAACGAACATTACTACTTCAGTTAACCCCTCATCAGCGTCGTTAACATCATCTACTACTGTTCATCTCTCAATAGTTCCCACCACTCCATATGTTGTTTCTGCACGCATATTTTAGGAATGGTAATAAATGAACTAGGGAGGTTGTAATATCCCATCCATTTCCTATAAGAAAGTACTTTTCCATCATGTATAATATTTATAAATCGACATTATGTTTTAGCATTCAGATATATATGAGAAAATTATAAGAGTGTTATATGAGGTTGTTAATTTTTTTTAGTTTTTATTTTATTTTTAATTTAATTAAGCCATAATATAGGTTGTAAGCACAAGATGTAGAAGATGACTTTATAAGGAAGGCATCCTATTCTCAAGTGATTGATATGATTTGATTCCTTGTAATATTCTTGTAATTAAGTTGATAGGATTTTACTACAATTAGCATCTTCTATTTTTGGTAGAATATCTCTTACCTTCTCTTATAAATAATGAAACAATATGTGAATAATACACATTGAAATTCAACCATCTTGTAAATCATTCATGGTATCGGAGCTGCTCGCCTTACAACAAGTCTAATTTTTTTACCCAAACTCTGAGTCCTCCAGTACTCTCCTGTACACATAGAGCAAACCACTCAATCTTTCGTTGCACCAACTACGACCATTACTACTTCAGTTAACCCTTCAACCGCGTCGTTAACATTATCTGCTACTGTTCATCTCTAAACAGTTCCCACCACTCCATATGTTTTTTCTGCACGCATATTTTAGGAATGGTAATAAAAGAACTAGGGAGGTATTAATATCCCATCCATTTCATATAAGAAAGTACTTGTCCATCATGTATAATATTTATAAATCGACATTATGTTTTTGCATTCAGATATATATTAGAAAATTATAAGAGTGTTACATGAGTTTTTTAATTTTTTTTTTTTTTATTTTATTTTTAATTTAATTAAGCCATCATATAGGTTGTAAGAACAAGATGTAGAAGATGACTTTATAAGGAAGGCATCCTAATCTCAAGTGATTGATATGATTTGATCCCTTGTAATATTCTTGTAATTAAGTTGACAAGATTTTACTACAATTAGCATCTTCTATTTTTTGTAGAATATCTCTTACCTTCTTGTATAAATAGTGAAACAATATGTGAATAATACACATTGAAATTCAACCATCTTGTAAATCTTTCATGGTATCGGAGCTGTTCGAGGTTCTTTGGCCCAACGGCTATATAGCCGTTTTTGGGTCCAAACGGCTAGTTTGGGCCCATTTATTAAAAAAAAAAATTAACTTTAAAAAATATTTTTTAATCCCAAAAAAATTTCTATAAATACCCTACAACTTCAAATCATTTTTCACACAATTTTTCACTCTCTCAAATCTCATTCTCTCTCAAATCTCAATTCTCAATTCTCAAATATTCAATATATTTAATTTCTTAAAGTGTTCACTTTAATTTTTTAATTTTTCGTTTACAAAGTACGAGCGGAAGTTTCTAAAGTCGCAATCTTCGGATACTTCCAAAATTTGGTATTGTCGTTCCATCTCTTACGTTTAATTTTTATTTATTGTATTAATTGTTTATTATTTAATTTTATTATATTTGTGTATTTTGAATATTTTTAGTTTAATTTAATTTATATTATGGATAAATTAAGAAACCTCGCTACTAAAGGAGTTAAAATTTTTTGTTCCGGAAGCGGTAGTGGTAGTAAAAAGTGAATTACTAGCGGTAGAGGTAGTTCAAGTCGTAGATATACCCGCGTGCCTTCGCCTCCGGTACCGCTTGGTACACCTTTTGAGGAAGAAATAGGTGTAGGTGCTCACGATATGGATTATGTAGAAGCTCAGGAAAATTACGGTATAGAAGAAGAAAATGAAGTAGATGCGGTTAATTTAGACGAAGATAATGAAAATATTGTTGAGACACCCGCAGTAGGAGATGCTAACGTTAGATCTGAATCGGTTAATCTCCCTCCCCGTCCTCCCAGTGCCTCAAGACCTCGTAAAAGAACTAGTATTGCATGACAATTTTTTGAACATATATCAGATATTGAGGTGCAATGCAATATTTGTCAACAAATATATAAGCATAGAAGTGGAGGCAAGCAAGGGGGTACGGGTACGTTAATGAGACATATAGCTGAAGATCACAAAAGAGAGTTAAATATTGCAAAAGGTGGTGGGGATGTTGGTGGGCCAACGCAAACTAGAATGGACCCAGTAACCGGTCACGTAGCGAAGAAGTATAATAAATTGAGGGACCGGGAAGAAATAGCTAAAATGGTAGTTGCGGGTTGTTTGCCTTTTAATTTTCCTTCTTCTGATGCCTTTATTCGTTATATACAAGCAATTTATAATCATATGTTTAACGGTATTCCTAGAACTACTTGTCGGTCTGATATTTTTAGACTTCATTCACAATATTGTTTTTATTTATCAACATTGTTAAAAAATATTCAATGTAGATTGTCCCTAACTTCTGATCTTGGTTGTGCTGTAAATAAAAATGATTATTTAACCGTTACTTGTCATTGGATGGATAATAATTTCGTGATGCAAAAACGTATTCTTGCTTTTTTATATGATGAAGATCGTAAACATACTGGACAATTTATTGATGATTCTATTGTTAAAATTGCCAGATATTATGGTATCGAAAATAAAATTTAATGTATTGCTTTTGATAATGCTTCTAACAACAACACTGCTATAAAAAAATTAAAATCTACGCTATCTCCGCCCTTGCCTGAAATTTTTCATATTAAGTGTGCATCTCATATATATAATTTAATTGTAAAAGATGGTCTTGAGTTTTTTGAGTTTTATATTGAAAAAATTCGCCTTGCTGTTGGTTTTATTCAAGGAAATAATCGTAGATCGAGAATTAGAGAATTTAAAGTTAAGTGTCAAGAAAATGGACTTACACCGATTTTGATGCCTGAGGAAATTGATACTAGATGGAATTCTACGTATGAATTTTTAAAAATTCTTATAAATATAGAATTCCTATTACACTAGCTTTTAACCAATATTGCGGTTCATTTTCTGATTCTGCTGATTGCATGCTACATAATTCTGATTGGGTTGTAATTAATGATCTTGTTAAGTTTTTAGAAAATTTTTATGTAGCTACGGTTGAATTTTTCGGTGCTTATTATCCTACTGTTTGTAATATTTTGGCATATATAGTCGATATTTCTAGTTTGCTCAAAGAATATAAAAATAAAGAAGGTTATAAAGAAGCTGTTGGCGCCATGTTTACGAAATTTAAAAAATATTTTTTTCCGATTCTCCCTATTTACTTGGTTGGTGCTATGCTAAATCCGTGCATGAAATATAATAATATGTGTCACTTTAGTACTCTTATTTATACTAACTTAGAAATAAATACTAACCATGATTCTGAACAAGTACAACCTGATTTGTGGACGGCTACGGCTGATGCAAAGGATTACATAGAAAAATTATATAATCACTATGCTGATTTATTTGATTTAGCCGTACCTACAAATATCACTCCAACTGTCGCTCCTCATCCTCCCGAGGAGCCATCATCTTCTAAAAGGCCGGCACATAGTAGTTTTTCTGATTCGTTTTATGATTTAAATTATTGGAACAGTGTTGATGAGAGAACTTACACATCAACTTATCGGGAAGAGCTGAAATATTATCTTCGGACGGCATCAGAGGATCGCAGACGACG
Source organism: Capsicum pubescens (assembly GCA_030864215.1). Taxonomy (NCBI): domain Eukaryota; kingdom Viridiplantae; phylum Streptophyta; class Magnoliopsida; order Solanales; family Solanaceae; genus Capsicum; species Capsicum pubescens. The sequence continues at coordinate 21,468,756 of CM061545.1, forward strand.
GATCAACACGTTGGATTGGTGGAGGAGTAATGAAACACAATATCCTGTGCTTTCAAGATTAGCTAGAGATATCTTGAATGTTCCAATGTCAACCGTTGCATCAGAGAGCGCCTTTAGTCAGGGACGACAGCAGCTTGGAGACAATCGACACTCAGTGGGAAGCAATGCAATGAATGTTCTAGTTTGACTCAGAGATTGGATTAGAGCGGAAAGAAGAAACCAAGGAATGGAATCGGAGCCGAGCGACGAGCTGAAACTTGAAGAAATTATGACTTCACAGGAGAACTCAGCAGAATCAAGTCCAATGCATGGTTTTGCCCCCGTTGACTTCAACTATTCTATGCAAGTTCCCATTAATATTAACATGAATGAGTTGGAAAAAATGATGCATAATTTATAGATTTTTCATTCATGTAAATTATAAATTTTGGATCATTTTGCAATCAATAAAATTCCCCAAATTCATTCACTCCTTAGTCCTTGCTTTTTATATTTTTTCATTTAACGATTTAAAATTTTAAATTGAATTTCTAGTTTTCTACTTTAAATTAAAAACTTACTTCTAATATATTATTAATTTACTACCAAATATTATTAATTTATTATATTAAGTAGCATATGTTTTGTATATTTGTGTATATATCTTCTACAGAAGTGTATATTTAACGTTACATGTGTATATGTTTTATAAATTAGTATATAAGTATATCTATATATATTGTAATGTATATATAATGTAGTATATTTTATAAGTAGTAGTATATATACATTGAATGGTGCGTATACACGTGTATATATCTTCTATAGAAGTGTATATTTAACGTATACATGTGTATATGTTTTATAAATAGGATATCTTCTATAGAAGTGTATATATGTGTATATATCTTCTATAGACGTATATATTTAACATATACAAGTGTATATGTTTTACAAATTAGTATATAACTATATATATATATATATATATACATATTGTAGTATATATATATATGTATATTGTAGTATATATTTTATTTAAAATAGTACATATATATTGAATGGTGTGTATATATGTGTATATATCTTCTACAGATGTATATATTTAATGTATACAAGTGTATATGTTTTACAAATTAGTATATAACTATATATATATACATATTGTAGTATATATATATATATATATATATATATATATATTGTAATATATATTTTATTTAAAGTAGTACGCATATATTGAATGTTGTGTATATATGTGTATATAACTTCTCTAGACGTATACATTTAACGTATACAAGTGTATATGTTTTACAAATTAGTATATAACTATATATATATATATATACATATTTAAGTATATATATATGTATATTGTAGTATATATTTTATTTGAAGTAGTACATATATTTTGAATGGTGTGTATATATGTGTATATATCTTCTACAGATGTATATATTTAATGTATCCAAGTGTATATGTTTTACAAATTAATATATAACTATATATATATATACATATTGTAGTATATATATATGTATATTGTAGTATATATTTTATTTAACGTATGACATATATATTGAATGGTGCGTATATATGTGTATATATCTTATATAGATGTATATATTTAACGTATACAAGTGTATATGTTTAATAAATTAGTATAATATAACTATCTATATATTGTAATCCATGTATATTGTAGTATATATTTTATTTTAAGTAGTACATATACATTGATTGGTACGTATATATGTGTATATATCTTATATAGATGTATATATTTAACGTATACAAGTGTATTTGTTTTATAAATTAGTATAATATAACCATCTATAGATTGTAATACATATATATGTATATATATATACATACATAGTATATACATATATATTGTAGTATATATTTTATTTAAAGTAGTACCTATATATTGATTTAAAATGATTTAAAATGAATTTCTAGTTTAAATTAAAAACTTACTTTTAATATATTATTAATTAACTATCACACACACACACACACACACATATATATATATATTGTTGTATATACTTTATTTAAAGTAGTACATATATATTGAATGGTGCGTATATATGTGTTTATATCTTCTATAGACTTGTATCTTTAACGTATACAAGTGTATATGTTTTATAAATTAGTATATAAGTATATATATATATATATATAGTAGTATGTATATATATATATATATATTGTAGTATATACTTTATTTAAAGTAGTACATATTATTGAATGGTGCGTATATATGTGTATATATCTTCTATAGACGTATATCTTTAACGTATACATGTGTATATATTCTATAAATTAGTATGTAACTATATATATATATATATATATATATATATTGCTGTATATATATATGTATATTGTAGTATATATTTTATTTAAAGCAATACATATATATTGAATGGTGCGTATATATGTGTATATATCTTCTAAAGTAGTATACATTTAACGTATACAAGTTTATATGTTTTATAAATTAGTATGTAACTATATATATATACATATTGTTGTATATATATATATATATATATGTATATTGTAGTATATATTTTATTTAAAGTAGTACATATATATTGAATGGTGCATATATATGTGTATATATCTTCTAAAGTAGTATATATTTAACGTATACATGTGTATATGTTTTATAAATTAGTATATATATATTGTAGTGTATATATATATATATTATACTATTATAGTATATGTTTTATTTAAAGTAGTACGTATAGTCATATATAATTATATATTGAATGGTACGTATATATGTGTAATTGTTTATATATCTTTTTAAAAATATATATTGTATATTGGAGTGTATATAGTGTATATTGGAGTGTATATAGTGTATATTGGTTTTTTTATTTATTTTGTAAACGGGTTTGATCGGTTTTTAACCGGTTTTGACCGGATTTTGGTGGGTTTGACCGGGTTGGATTAAGTGGACTGAATTAGTGTGAGTTTTAATTTTTTTACTGTTTGCCCGGTCCGGCCCAGCCCGACTAGCGTCAAAATTTACCCTCAACCCGATTAAAATGAAAGGATCGATTCTAGGTTGACCCGGTCCGATCCGTTTGACACCCATACCCCTAAGTGTTGATGGGAGTATAAAAGAGTTAAATATTGAAACGAAGGAAAATTTTGGGGCGGTGTGACCTATGTCGCACGTGATGCGACCACCACACCCCAAAATTTCGGGTGAAATTTTGTCATTATCCCTGCATCAAATAGTAGAGAGGTCTAAATTCCTTAAGGATAGAGACTACTTTATCAAAGATTAATTCGTAAATTACATGTATTTCAAACTCCATATTTTAACAATCTTAAAGAATTTAGATTTACAACAACGGAGGCTAGGGGAAGTGATTCTGATTTTAACAAGATATTTGATGAGTTCAAACTCGATCATTTTGATCACCCCAATTTCACTCGTTGGAAAGACAAGTTCTTATTTTTTCTCGTTTGAATTCGTGAGTTACATATTTTATCTTAAACTTTTTATTTGATCGTTTATATAATTCGTTTCGTCCTATTAAATAACCAAAAAAAAAAAAAGAATCTGAACAACCTTGGAAAGTAAATATACTTTTAGTAAGCAAGGAATGAACAAATTACTCTGTCAGAATCAAATTCTTAAATTTCCTGTGTTTCGAACTTCATATTCTAACAGTCTCAACTTTTGCAATAATTTTAAATTTAGAGGGGAGTTATGGAGATTATATTAGTTAAAGAATATATAGCAATGTAGATATTGTAAAATGAAGTGAATATAATTGGAAGTTAGATATGTTTAGATTGTATATTACAAATTAATATATAATATTTAATTTAAAACATATGTTTAACATTTAAACACAAATTAAAGTTTGGTAGGGTCCGACTTTCCATCACCATTTTTTTTTTTCTATGGATAAACATCGTTGGGTAAATAGATATGGTAGGGGTAAGCCTTACCCCTCACACTCACAATCTAAGTGATGGCTTAATTTTTTATTTTTTATTTTTTAAATTCTGTCTTTAAAACAGGTAGATTTGTTGAAGCTTTTTGCATCATTTTCTAAAAAACATAATTAAAAAAAAGAAGAAGATAAACATCACGTACTTCTTCCTTCTAGATGCAATTAGCATACTATAAATCTACGTCGAAATGCCAACCAAAATTACATATTCTTATCACAATATAAATATATATTTCAGAAATCACTCTCATCTATACACAATTCTTTCATTTAGCGGATAGCACATATGACACACACTATGCCAATTTCAATAACACATCACAAGCCAAAACTAGTAGTACCAGCAAGTGTAACACCTCATGTGACAAAACACCTTTCAGACATAGATGATCAAGAAAGTCTTCGTTTTCAAATGCCGGTGTTAATGTTTTATAGAAATAGTCCTTTAATGGAAGGGAAAGAACCTGTAAAGATCATAAAAGATGGATTGTCTAAAACACTAGTATTTTACTATCCCTTAGCTGGTAGACTCATTGAAGGACCTAATAGGAAGCTTATGGTGAATTGTAATAGTGAAGGAATCTTGTTTATTGAAGCTGATGCAAATGTGGACTTTGAGAGATTAGGTGATTCTATTAAACCACCCTGTCCATACTTGGAAGAGCTACTATACAATGAACCAGGTTCTGATGGGATTATTGATTGTCCGTTGATGTTAGTTCAGGTAAGAAATCATTATTGCCTATATTGACAATATACATATACCTTCTTTTAAGTCATCCGTATGTCAAGAGGATTTAAAAAAAAAGTTATTATACAAGGCAAAAAAAAATAAAAAAAATACTTTTATCGTATTCGCACTATGGGATGGTGGAAATTTAAATGAACCATCTTGATTGAACTTAGCTCTACCATTGTTCTAGCCGATATGAAAAAGGCAGTCCGGTGCACTAAAGCTATCGCTATGCGCGGTGTTCGGGGAAGGGCCTACCATAAGGGTGTCTCATACGCAGCCTTACCTTACATTTCTAGCTGATATGAAAGGAGAATATTTAGGGTAAAACTTACTTGTACCCGGTGTATACACAAGCCAATACATGCATGACATGTGTTTAAATTTAAAGTTCGTGTTACTTAACCATGATTAATCAATATATATTTTACTTAATTTAATTACATAACTCTAGTATGGTTAAGTAACACGAACTTTAAATTCAAACACATGTCATGCATGTATTGGCTTGGTGTATACACCAGGTGCGTGTAAGTTTTACCCCTTGATAATGTATTCTAATTTCTTTTATGAGATAATACATAAATATGACCCTAAACTTGACACCAAATTATAACTTTGACCTTAAACTTTGATAGTGCACAAATAGGACCCTTAACTATTCAAAATCTGAACAAATATGACCTCCGATTTTGTAATCCCCATGCGTGAGTTTCACTCGCGCCTATGTGGAAAGTAATTCAATCACACGGTGTCACGTCTTTAAAAAGGCTGACTTGGAGGGAGGTCATATTTGTGCAGTTTTGAATAGTTAAAGGTCATATTTGTGCACTGTCAAAGTTTTGTTTTTTGTGTTAAAATGACGTCGTTTTTTTTTTAATTATTATTATTATTATTATTATAATTTTTTTTATTTATTTAGGGATCGAACCCGCGCAGTAGGTTGAAGGAAGCGCCCAAGAAGAGAAAATAACACCACTGGGCTATCTAAATGTTTTGTTTCATATGGTTCAACATTAATATACGTACATAAATATAGATTTTCTACCTTATATATACAACGTAATTTTTTTACCGAGGGGGTTCAGGTGAACCCCATGGCAACCACGTAGGTCCGCCCCTGCGTTAATTTAATAACGTTAATTTAATAACATTTTAATAACGTTAATTTGATAACGTTAATTTAATATACTACTACTATCCTTAGTAACGTTAATTTAATAACGTTTTATTAAAACTATAATTTTTTTTATTATTAGTATAGTTTCATCTTTAAGTTAATATTTAAATAAATTATATTTAGATATATTATATAACTTAAATTCACCCTCTGCTTTATAAAATATACATACCCGTGCGATTTTTTCGTATGAGGCTGACCCTCCTAATTAATAAATCTTCAATATTGCTCTTTTTCCACAATGACAAAAGAAATTAGATGCTATTTTAATCTTTGAGCCGAAAATAATGAAAAAATAATAGTGAAAAGTCCTTTAAATGTCATATTATTTGTGTAGTGTTGAATAGTTAAAGGTCATATTTGTGCACTGTCAAAGTTTAAGGTCAAGGTTATAATTTGGTGTCAAGTTTAGGGTCATATTTATGTATTATGCCCTTAGATTTTAAGTTGGACGTGCCCAGTTTTGCGTGTTGAACACGCGTTTTGTCACGTAGGATCGGAGGTCATATTTATGCAGTTTTGAATAGTTAAAGATCATATTTGTGCACTGTCAAAGTTTAAGGTCAAGATTACAATTTGGTGTCAAGTTTAGGATCATATTTATGTATTATCTATTCTTTAATATAGTCAGTCAAAGTAAAAAGATAGAATACATAAACATGCCCTTTAATTTGCCATCACATCATATCTATGACCTTTAACTTTAGGTTTGCATAAGTAGACATTTACACTTGTATAAAGTTAACAAGTGGACACGTATGACCGGCGTCCTACGTGGTCAATTCTTATCCTATATGGCATCCTACATGTATTATGCCACATAAGACGTACGTGTTTACTTGTTCAACTTTATATAAGTTTAAATGCCTATTTATGTACACCCAAAGTTGAAGATTATAGATGTGATTTGAGGTCAAGTTTAAATGTCATGTTTATGTATTTTGCCTAGTATAAAAGTGAAATTGTTAAACTAATATCTCTTTGCATAGGTGACTCGTTTTAGTTGTGGGGGATTTGCTGTTGGATTCAGACTTAATCACACTATGATGGATGCTTATGGATTCAAAATGTTTCTGAATGCATTAAGTGAATTAATTGAAGGAGCTTCTGCACCTTCCATACTACCTGTATGGCAAAGGGATCTCCTAAGTGCTAGATCACCACCATGCATTACATGTACTCACCATGAGTTTGATGAGCAAATTGAATCAAGAATTTCGTGGGAATCTATGAAAGACAAGTTGATAGAAGAATCATTTTTCTTTGGAAATAAAGAGATGGAAGCTATTAAAAGTCAAATATCTCAAAATTGAGAAGCTACAAAATTCGAGTTATTGGCTGGGTTTTTATGGAAATGTCGTACAATTGCACTTGGCTTGCACCCTGAAGAAGTTGTTCGTTTGACATACCCTGGTAATGTAAATGGAAGGTCATTAAAATTTAAACTACCACCTGGATATTAAGGGAATGCGTTCGTTACTCCAACCGTGATGTCAAAAGCAGGAGTGTTATGTTCAAATTCACTGACATATGCAGTTGAATTGGTCAAGAAAATTAAAGATCATATGAATCAAGAGTATATTAGATCAGTGGCAGATTTAATGGTTATTAAAGGACGACCAGAGTTGACAAATTCTTGGAATTTTATTGTCTCAGATAATAGATTTGTTGGGTTTGATGAAGTTGATTTTGGATGGGAAAACCCTATTTTTGGAGGGGTTCCAAAAGCAATTTCTTTCATTATCTTTTGTGTGTCTGTTAAAAATGACAAAGGAGAAAAAGGTATTTTTGTACCTATAAATTTGCCACCATAAGCCATGAAAAAATTTCAAGACGTTTTCTACAAGATGACTCTCAAAAATGTAGAAGAAGTCAACATAATTTCAAAGATATAAGTTTTTTCCTGTCTTTATTTCCATCCCCCCCCCCCCCCCCCCACACTCAAATGCATGTTTTAGGAATGGTAATAAAAGAACTAGGGAGGTTGTAATATCCCATCCATTTCCTATAAGAAAGTACTTGTCCATCATGTATAATATTTATAAATCGACATTATGTTTTAGCATTCAGATATATAAGAGAAAATTATAAGAGTGTTATATGAGTTTTTAAATTTATTTATTTTTTATTTTATTTTTAATTTAATTAAGCCATCATATAGGTTGTAAGCACAAGATATAGAAGATGACTTTATAAGGAAGGCATCCTATTCTCAAGTGATTGATATGATTTGATCCCTTGTAATATTCTTGTAATTAAGTTGATAGGATTTTACTACAATTACCATCTTCTATTTTTGGAAGAATATCTCTTACCTTCTTGTATAAATAGTGAAACAATATGTGAATAATACACATTGAAATTCAACCATCCTGTAAATCTTTTATGGTATCGGAGCTGCTCGCCTTACATCAAATCTAATATTTTTTCCCAAACTCTGAGTCCTCCAGCACTTTCCAGTACACATGGAGAAAATCACTCAATCTTTCGTTGCACCAACAATGACCATTACTACTTCAGTTAACCCTTCAACAACGTCGTCAACATCATCTGCTACTGTTCATCTCTCAACAGTTCCCACCACTCCATATGTTGTTTCTGCATGCATATTTTAGGAATGGTAATAAAAGAACTAGGGAGGTTGTAACATCCCATTCATTTCCTATAAGAAAGTACTTGTCCATCATGTATAATATTTATAAATCGACATTATGTTTTAGCATTCAGATATATATGAGAAAAATATAAGAGTGTTATATGAGTTGGTTAAATTTTTTTATTTTTTATTTTACTTTTAATTTAATTAAGCCATCATATAGGTTGTAAGCACAAGATGTAGAAGATGATTTTATAAGGAAGGCATCCTATTCTCAAGTGATTGATATGATTTAATCCTTTGTAATATTCTTGTAATTAAGTTGATAGGATTTTACTACAATTAGCATCTTCTATTTTTGGTAGAATATCTCTTACCTTCTTGTATAAATAGAGAAACAATATGTGAATAATACACATTGAAATTCAACCATCTTGTAAATATTTCATAGTATCGGAGCTGCTCTCCTTACAACAAATCTAATTTTTTTTCCCCAAACTCTGAGTCCTCCAGTACTTTCCTGTACACATGGAGCAAACCACTCAAACTTTCGTTGCACCAACAATGACCATTACTACTTAAGTTAACCCTTCAACAACGTCGTTAACATCATCTGCTACTGTTCATCTCTCAACAGTTCCCACCACTCCATATGTTGTTTCTGCACGCATATTTTAGGAATGGTAATAAAAGAACGAGGGAGGTTGCAATATCCCATCCATTTCCTATAAGAAAGTACTTGTCCATCATGTATAATATTTATAAATCGACATTATGTTTTAGCATTCAGATATATATGAGAAAATTATAAGAGTGTTATATGAGTTTGTTAAATTTTTTTATTTTTTATTTTATTTTTAATTTAATTAAGCCATCATATAGGCTGTAAGCGCAAGATGTAGAAGATGACTTTATAAGGAAAGCATCCTATTCTCAAGTGATTGATATGATTTGATCCCTTGTAATATTCTTGTAATTAAGTTGATAGGATTTTACTACAATTAGCATCTTCTATTTTTAGTAGAATATCTCTTACTTTCTTGTATAAATAGTGAAACAATATGTGAATAATACACATTAAAATTCAACCATCTTGTAAATCTTTCATGGTATCGGAGCTGCTCGCCTTACACCAAATCTAATTTTTTTTACCCAAACTCTGAGTACTCCAGTACTTTCCTGTACACATGGAGCAAATCACTCAATCTTTAGTTGCACCAACAACGACCATTACTACTTCAGTTAACCCCTCAACAGCGCCGTTAACATCATCTGCTACTGTTCATCTCTCAACAGTTCCCACCACTCCATATGTTGTTTCTGCACGCATATTTTAGGAATGGTAATAAAAGAACTAGAGAGGTTGTAATATCCCAACCATTTCCTATAAGAAAGTACTTGTCCATCATGAATAATATTTATAAATCGACATTATGTTTTAGCATTCAGGTATATATAAGAAAATTATAAGAGGGTTATATGAGTTTGTTAAATTTTTTTATTTTATTTTTAATTTAATTAAGCCATCATATAGGTTGTAAGCACAAGATGTAGAATATGACTTTATAAGGAAGGTATACTATTCTCAAGTGAGTGATATGATTTGATCCCTTGTAATATTCTTGTAACTAAGTTGATAGAATTTTTCTACAATTAACATCGTCTATTTTTGGTAGAATATCACTTACCTTCTTGTATAAATAGTGAAACATTATGTGAATAATACACATTAAAATTCAACCATCTTGTAAATATTTCATGGTATCGGAGCTGCTCGCCTTACAACAAATCTAATTTTTTTTACCCAAACTCTGAGTCCTCCAGTACTTTCCAGTACACATGGAGCAAACCACTCAATCTTTCGTTGCACCAACAACGACCATTTCTACTTCAGTTAACCCCTCAACAACGTCGTTAACATTATCTGCTACTGTTCATCTCTCAACAGTTCCCACCACTCCATATGTTGTTTCTGCACGCATATTTTAGGAATGGTAATAAAAGAACTAGGGAGGTTGTAATATCCCATCCATTTCCTATAAGAAAGTACTTGTCCCTCATGTATAATATTTATAAATCGACATTATGTTTTAGCATTCAGATATATATGAGAAAATTATAAGAGTGTTATATGAGTTTGTTAAATTTTTTTATTTTTTATTTTATTTTTAATTTAATTAAGCCATCATATAAGTTGTAAGCACTAGATTTAGAAGATGACTTTATAAGGAAGGCATCCTATTCTCAAATGATTGATAAGATTTGATCCCATGTAATATTCTTGTAATTATGTTGATAGGATTTTACTACAATTAGCATCTTCTATTTTTTGTAGAATATCTCTTACCTTCTTGTATAAATAGTGAAACAATATGTGAATAAAACACATTGAAATTCAACCATATTGTAAATCTTTCATGGTATCGGAGCTGCTCGCCTTACAACAAATCTAATTTTTTTTACCCAAACTCTGAGTCCTCCAGTACTTTCCTGTACACATGGAGCAAACCACTCAATCTTTCGTTGCACCAACAACGGCCATTACTACTTCAGTTAACCCTTCAATAGCGTCGTTAACATTATCTGCTACTTTTCATCTCTCAACAGTTCCCACCACTCCATATGTTATTTCTGCACGCATATTTTTGGAATGGTAATAAAAGAACTAGGGAGGTTGAAATATCCCATCCATTTCTTTTAAGAAAGTACTTGTCCATCATGTATAATATTTATAAATCAACATTATGTTTTAGCATTAATATATATATGAGAAAATTATAAGAGTGTTATATGAGTTTGTTAAATTTTTTTAGTTTTTATTTTATTTAAAATTTAATTTAGCCATCATATAGGTTGTAAGAACAAGATGTATAAGATGACTTTATATGGAAGGCATCCTATTCTCAGGTGATTGATATTATTTGATCCCTTGTAATATTCTTGTAATTAAGTTGATAGGATTTTACTACAATTAGCATCTTCTATTTTTGGTAGAATATCTCTAACCTTCATGTATAAATAGTGAAACAATATGTGAATAATAGACATTGAAATTCAACCATCTTGTAAATCTTTCATGGTATCGGAGCTGCTCGCCTTACAGCAAATCTAATTTTATTTTACCCATACTCTGAGTCCTCCAGTACATTACTGTACACATGGAGCAAACCACTCAATCTTTCGTTGCACCAACAACGACCATTGCTACTTCAGTTAACCCTTTAACAACGTCGTTAACATCATCTGCTACAGTTTATCTCTCAAGAGTTCCCACCACTCCATATGTGGTTTCTGCACGCATATTTTAGGAATGGTTATAAAACAACTAGGGAGGTTGTAATGTTTCATCCATTTCCTATAAGAAAGTACTTGTCCATCATGTATAATATTTATATATCGATATTATGTTTTAGCATTCAGATATATATGAGAAAATTATAATAGTGTTATATGAGTTTGTTAAATTTTTTTATTTTTTATTTTATTTTTAATTTAATATAATTAAGCCATCATATAGGTTGTAAGCACAAGCTGTAGAAGATGACTTTATAAGGAAGGCATCCTATTCTCAAGTGATTGATATGATTTGATCCCTTGTAATATTCTTCTAATTAAGTTTATAGGACTTTACTACAATTAACATCTTCTATTTTTGGTAGAATATCTCTTACCTTCTTGTATAAATAGTGAAACAATATATGAATAATACACATTGAAAGTCAACCATCTTGTAATTCCTTCATAGTATCGGAGCTGCTCGCCTTACAGCAAATCTAATTTTTTTTACCCAAACTATGAGTCCTCCAGTACTTTCCTGTACACATGGAGCAAACCACTCAATCTTTCGTTGCACCAACCAAGACCATTACTACTTCAGTTAACCCTTCAGCAACGTCGTTAACATCATCTTCTACTGTTCATCTCTCAACAGTTCCCACCACTCCATATGTTGTTTCTGCATGCATATTTTAGGAATGGTAATAAAAGAACTATGGAGGTTGTAATATCCCATCCATTTCCTTTAAGAAAGTACTTCTCCATCATGTATACTATTTATAAATCGATATTATGTTTTAGTATTCAGATATATATGAGAAAATTATAAGAGTGTTATATGAGTTTGTTAAATTTTTTTATTTTATTTTTAATTTAATTAAGCCATCATATAGGTTGTAAACACAAGATGTAGAAGATGAGTTTATAAGGAAGGCATCCTATTCTCAAGTGATTGATATGATTTGATCCCTTGTAATATTCTTGTAATTAAGTTGATAGGATTTTACTACAATTAACATCTTCTATTTTTAGAAGAATATCTCTTACCTACTTGTATATATAGTGAATCAATATGTGAATAATACACATTTAAATTCAACCATCTTGTAAATCATTCATGGTATCGTAGCGACTCGCCTTACAACAAATCTAATTGTTTTTACCCAAACTCTGAGTCCTCCAGTACTTTCCTGTACACATGGAGCAAACCAGTCAATCTTTTGATGCACCAACAACGACCGTTACTGCTTCAGTTAACCCCTCAACGGCGTCGTTAACATTATCTGCTACTGTTCATCTCTTAACAGATCCCACAACTCCATATGTTATTTCTGCACGCATATTTTAGGAATGGTAATAAAAGAACTAGGGAGGATGTAATATCCCATACATTTCCTCTAAGAATGTACTTGTCCATCATGTATTATAATTATAAATCTACATTATGTTTTAGCATTCAGATGTATATGAGAAAATTATAAGAGTGTTATATGAGTTTGTTAAATTTTTTTATTTTTTATTTTATTTTTTATTTAGTTAAGCCATCATATAGGTTGTAAGCACAAGATGTAGAAGATGACTTTATAAGGAAGGCATCCTATTCTCAAGTGATTGATATGATTTGATCCCTTGTAATATTCTTGTAATTAAGTTGATACGATTTTACTACAATTATCATCTTCTATTTTTGGTAGAATATCTCTAACCTTCATGTATAAATAGTGAAACAATATGTGAATAATACACATTAAAATTCAACCATCTTGTAAATCTTTCATGGTATCGGAGCTGCTCGCCTTACAGTAAATCTAATTTTTTTTTACCCAAGCTCTGAGTCCTCCAGTACATTACTGTACACATGGAGCAAACCACTCAATCTTTCGTTGCACCAACAACGACCATTGCTACTTCAGTTAACCCTTCAACAGCGTCGTTAACATCATCTGCTACTGTTTATCTCTCAACAGTTCCCACCACTCCATATGTGGTTTCTGCACGCATATTTTAGGAATGGTTATAAAAGAACTAGGGAGGTTGTAATGTTTCATCCATTTCCTATAAGAAAGTACTTGTCCATCATGTATAATATTTATATATCGATATTATGTTTTAGCATTCAGATATATATGAGAAATTTATAATAGTGTTATATGAGTTTGTTAAATTTTTTTATTTTTTATTTTATTTTTAATTTAATATAATTAAACCATCATATAGGTTGTAAGCACAAGCTGTAGAAGATGACTTTATAAGGAAGGCATCCTATTCTCAAGTGATTGATATGATTTGATCCCTTGTAATATTCTTGTAATTAAGTTGATAGTATTTAACTACAATTAGCATCTTCTATTTTTGGTAGAATATCTCTTACCTTCTTGTATAAATAGTGAAACAATATATGAATAATACACATTGAAATTCAACTATCTAGTAAATCTTTCATGGTATCGTAGCTGCTCGCCTTAGAGCAAATCTAGTTTTTTTTATTCAAACTCTGAGTCCTCCAGTACATTCCTGTACACATGGAGCAAACCACTCAATATATCGTTGCACCAACAAAGACCATTACTACTTCAGTTAACCCTTCAACAACATCATTAACATCATCTGCTACTGTTCATCTCTCAACAGTTCCCACCACTCCATATGTTGTTTCTGCATGCATATTTTAGGAATGGTAATAAAAGAAGTAGGGAGGTTGTAATATCCCATCCATTTCCTAAAAGAAAGTACTTGTCCATCATGTATAATATTTAAAAATCGACATTATATTTTAGCATTTAGATATATATGAGAAAATTATAAGAGTGTTATATGAGTTTGTTAAATTTTTTTGTTTTATTTTTAATTTAATTAAGCCATCATATAGGTTGTAAACACAAGATGTAGAAGATGACTTTATAAGGAAGGCATCCTATTCTCATGTGATTGATATGATTTGATCCCTTGTAATATTCTTGTAATTAAGTTGATAGGATTTTACTACAATTAACATCTTCTATTTATAGAAGAATATCACTTACCTTCTTGTATATATAGTGAAACAATGTATGAATAATACACATTGAAATTCAACCATCTTGTAAATCTTTCATGGTATCGTAGCGACTCTCCTTACAGCAAATCTAATTTTTTTTACCCAAACTCTGAGTCCTCCAGTACTTTCCTGTACACATGGAGCAAACCACTTAATCTTTCGTTGCACCAACAACGGACATTACTGCTTCAGTTAACCCCTCAACGGCGTCGTTAACATTATCTGTTACTGTTCATCTCTCGACAGATCCCACCACTCCATATGTTGTTTCTGCACGCATATTTTAGGAATGAGAATAAAAGAACGAGGGAGGTTGTAATATCCCATCCATTTTCTATAAGAAAGTACTTGTCCATCATGTATAATATTTATAAATCGACATTATGTTTTAGCATTCAGATATATATGAGAAAATTATAAGATTGTTATTTGAGTTTGTTAAATTTTTTTATTTTTTATTTTATTTTTAATTTAATTAAGCCATCATATTGGTTGTAAGCACAAGATTTAGAAGATGATTTTATAAGGAGGCATCCTATTCTCAAGTGATTGATATGATTTGATCCCTTGTAATATTCTTGTAATTATGTTGATAGGATTTTACTACAATTAGCATCTTTTATTTTTGGTAGAATATCTCTTACCTTCTTGTATAAATAGTGAAACAATATGTGAATAATACACATTGAAATTCAACCATCTTGTAAATATTTCATGGTATCGGAGCTGCTCGACTTACAACAAATCTAATTTTTTTTACCCAAACTCTGAGTCCTCCAGTACTTTCCTGTACACATGGAGAAAACCACTCAATCTTTTGTTGCACCAACAACGACCATTACTACTTCAGTTAACCCCTCAACAGCGTCGTTAGCATCATCTGCTACTGTACATCTCTCAACAGTTCCCACCACTCCATATGTTATTTCTGCACGCATATTTAAGGAATGGTAATAAAAGAACTAGGGAGGTTATAATATCCCATCCATTTCAAATAAGAAAGTACTTGTCCATCATGTATAATATTTATAAATCGACATTATGTTTTAGCATTCAGATATATATGAGAGAATTATTAGAGTGTTATATGAGTTTGTTAAATTTTTTTATTTTTTATTTTATTTTTAATTTAATTAAGCCATCATATAGGTTGTAAGCACAAGATGTAGAAGATGACTTTATAAGGAAGGCATCCTATTCTCAAGTGATTGATATGATTTGATCCCTTGTAATATTCTTGTAATTTAGTTGAAAGGAGTTTACTACAATTAGCATCTTCTATTTTTGGTAGAATATCTCTTACCTTCTTGTATAAATAGTGAAACAATATGTGAATATTACACTTTGAAATTCAATCATCTTGAAAATCTTTCATGGTATCAGAGCTGTTCGCCTAAGAGCAAATCTAGTTTTTTTTACAGAAACTTTGAGTCCTCCAGTACTTTCCTGTACACATGGAGCAAACCACTCAATCTTTCGTTGCACCAACAAAGACCATTACTACTTCAGTTAACCCTTCAACATCGTCGCTAACATCATCTGCTACTGTTCATCTCTTAACAGTTTCCACCACTCCATATGTTGTTTCTGCACGCATATTTGAGGAATGGTAATAAAAGAACTAGGGAGGTTGTAATATCCCATCCATTTTCTATAAGAAAGTACTTGTCCATCATGTATAATATTTATAAATCGATATTAAGTTTAAGCATTCAGATATATATGAGAAAATTATAAGAGTGTTATATGAGTTTGTTACATTTTTTTATTTTTTATTATATTTTTAATTTAATTAAGCCATATTATAGGTCGTAAGCACAAGATTTAGAAGATGACTTTATAAGGAAGGCATCCTATTCTCAAGTGATTGATATGATTTGATCTCTTGTTATATTCTTGTAATTAAGTTGATAGGATTTTACTACAATTAGCATATTCTATTTTTGGTAGAATATCTCTTACCTTCTTGTATAAATAGTGAAACAATATGTGAATAATACACATTGTAATTCAACCATCTTGAAAATCTTTCATTGTATCAGAGCTGCTTGCCTTACGACAAATCTAATTTTTATTACCTAGACTCTGAGTCCTCCTGCACTTTCCTGTACACATGGAGCAAACCACTCAATCTTTCGTTGCACAAACAACGACCATTACTACTTCAGTTAACCCCTCAACAGCGTCGTTAGCGTCATCTGCTACTGTTCATCTCTCAACAGTTTCCACCACTCCATATGTTTATTCTGCACGCATATTTAAGGAATGCTTATAAAAGAACTAGGGAGGTTGTAATATTCCATCCATTTCCTATTAGAAAGTACTTGTCCATCATGTATAATATTTATAAATCAACATTATGTTTTAGCATTCAGATATATATGAGAAAATTATTAGAGTGTTATATGAGATTGTTAAATCTTTTTATTTTTTATTATATTTTTAATTTAATTAAGCCATCATATAGGTTGTAAACATAAGATGTAGAAGATGACTTTATAAGGAAGGCATCCTTTTCTCAAGTGATTGATATGATTTGATACCTTGTAATATTGTTGTAATTAAGTTGATAGGATTTTACTACAATTACCATCTTCTATTTTTGGTAGAATATCTCTAACCTTCTTGTATAAATAGTGAAACAATATGTGAATTATACACATTGAAATTCAACCATCTTGTAAATCTTTCATGGTATCGGAGCTGCTCGCCTTACAGTAAATCTAATTTTTTTTACCCAAACTCTGAGTCCTCCAGTACATTACTTTACACATTGAGAAAACCACTCAATCTTTCGTTGCACCAACAACGACCATTGTTACTTCAGTTAACCCTTCAACAGCGTCGTTAACATTATCTGCTACTGTTCATCTCTCAACAGTTCCCACAACTCCATATGTTGTTTCTGCACGCATATTTTAGGAATGGTAATAAAAGAACTAGGGAGGTTGAAATATCCCATCCATTTCCTATAAGAAAGTACTTGTCCATCATGTATAATATTTATAAATCGACATTATGTTTTAACATAAAGATATATATGAGAAAATTATAAGAGTGTTATATGAGTTTGTTAAATTTTTTTATTTTTTATTTTATTCTTAATTTAATTAAGCCATCGTATAGGTTGTAAGAACAAGATGTAGAAGATGACTTTATAAGGAAGGCATCCTATTCTCAAATGATTGTTATGATTTGATCCCTTGTAATATTCCTGTAATTAAGTTGAGAGGATTTTACTACAATTAGCATCTTCTATTTTTGGTAGAATATCTCTTACCTTCTTGAATAAATAGTGAAACAATATGTGAATAATACACATTGAAATTCAACCATCTTGTAAATCTTTCACGGTATCGGAGCTGCTCGCCTTACAGAAATCTAATTCTTTTTTTCCCAAACTCTAAGTCCTCCAGTCCTTTCCTGTACACATGGAGCAAACCACTCAATCATTCGTTGCACCAACAACGACCATTACTACTTCAGTTAACCCCTCAACAGCGTCGTTAACGTCATCTGCTACTGTTCATCTCTCAACAGTTCCCACCACTCCATATGTTGTTTATGCTCACATATTTTAGGAATGGTAATAAAAGTACTAGGGAGGTTGAAATGTCCCATCCATTTCCTATGAGAAAGTACTTGTCCATAATGTATAATATTTATAAATCGACATTATGTTTTAGCATTCAGATATATATGAGAAAATTATTAGAGTGTTATATGAGTTTGTTAAATTTTTTTTTTTTTTTTTTTTATATTTAATTAAGCCATCATATAGGTTGTACGCACAAGATGTAGAAGATGACTTTATATGGAAGGCATCCTATTCTCAAGTGTTTGATATGATTTGATCCCTTGTAATATTCTTGTAATTAAGTTGAAAGGATTTTACTACAATTACCATCTTCTATTTTTGGTAGAATATCTATTACCTTCTTGTATAAATAGTGAATCAATATGTGAATATTACACAATGAAATTCAACCATCTTGAAAATCTTTCATGGTATCGGAGCTTCTCGCCTTAGAGAAAATCTAGTTTTTTTTACAGAAACTCTGAGTCCTCCAGTAGTTTCCTGTACACATGGAGCAAACCACTCAATCTTTCGTTGCACCAACAAAGACCATTACTATTTCAGTTAACCCTTCAACATCGTCGTTAACATCATCTGCTACTTTTCATCTCTCAACAGTTTCCACCACTCCATATGTTGTTTCTGCACGCATATTTTAGGAATGGTAATAAAAGAACTAGGGAGGTTGTAATATCCCATCCATTTTCTATAAGAAAGTACTTGTCCATCATGTATAATATTTATAAATCGATATTAAGTTTTAGCATTCAGATATATATGAGAAAATTATAAGAGTGTTATATGATTTTGTTAAATTTTTTTATTTTTTATTTTATTTGTAATTTAATTAAGCCATCATATAGGTTGTAAGCACAAGATGTAGAAGATGACTTTATAAGGAAGGCATTTTTTTCTCAAGTGATTGATATGATTTGATACCTTGTAATATTGTTGTAATTAAGTTGATAGGATTTTACTGCAGTTAGCATCTTCTATTTTTGGTAGAATATCTCTAACCTTCTTGTATAAATAGTGAAACAATATGTGAATAATACACATTGAAATTCAACCATCTTGTAAATCTTTCATGGTATCGGAGCTGCTCGCCTTACAACAAAACTAATTTTTTTTTACCCAAACTCTGAGTCCTCCAGTACATTACTGTACACATGGAGCAAACCACTCAATCGTTCGTTGCACCAACAACGACCATTGTTACTTCAGTTAACCCTTCAACAACGTCGTTAACATTATCTGCTACCGTTCATCTCTCAATAGTTCCCACCACTCCATATGTTGTTTCTTCATGCATATTTTAGGAATGGTAATAAAAGAACTAGGGAGGTTGAAATATCCCATCCATTTCCTATAAGAAATTACTTGTCCATCATGTGTAATATTTATAAATCGACATTATGTTTTAACATTAAGATATATATGAGAAAATTATAAGAGTGTTATATGATAATTTTAATTTTTTTTATTTTTTATTTTATTCTTAATTTAATTAAGCCATCATATAGGTTGTAAGAACAAGATGTAGAAGATGACTTTATAAGGAAGGCATCCTATTCTCAAGTGATTGATATGATTTGATCCCTTGTAATATTCCTGTAATTTAGTTGAGAGGATTTTACTACAATTAGCATCTTCTATTTTTGGTAGAATATCTCTTACCTTCTTGTATAAATAGTGAAACAATATGTGAATAATACACATTGAAATTCAACCATCTTGTAAATCTTTCACGGTATCGGAGCTGCTCGCCTTACAGAAATCTAATTCTTTTTTTCCCAAACTCTAAGTCCTCCAGTACTTTCCTGTACACATGGAGCAAACCACTCAATCATTCGTTGCACCAACAACGACCATTACTACTTCATTTAACCCCTCAACAACGTCGTTAACATCATCTGCTACTTTTCTTCTCTCAACAGTTCCCACCCCTCCATATGTTGTTTATGCACACATATTTTAGGAATAGTAATAAAAGTACTAGGGAGGTTGTAATGTCCCATCCATTTCCTATGAGAGAGTACTTGTCCATAATGTATAATATTTGTAAATCGACTTTATATTTTAGCATTAAGATATATATGAGCATCTTCTACTTCAGTTAACCCTTCAACAACGTCGGTAACATCATTTGCTACTGTTCATCTCTCAACATTTCCCACCACTCAATATGTTGTTTCTTCATTCATATTTTAGGAATGGTAATAAAATAACTAGGGAGGTTGTAATATCCAATCCATTTCCTATAAGAAAGTACTTGTCCATCATGTATAATATTTATAAATCGATATTATGTTTTAGCATTCAGATAAATATGTGAAAATTATAAGAGTCTTATATGAGTTTGTTAAATTTTTTTATTTTATTATTTATTTAATTATGCCATCATATAGGTTGTAAGCACAAGATGTAGAAGATGACTTTATAAGGAAGACATCCTATTCTCAAGTGATTGATATGATTTGATCCCTTGTAATATTCTTGTAATTAAGTTTATAGGATTTTACTACAATTAACATCTTCTATTTTTGGTAGTGAAACAATATGTGAATAATACACATTGAAAGGCAACCATCTTGTAAATCCTTTATGGTATCGGAGCTGTTCGCCTTACAGCAAATCTAATTTTTTTTACCTAAACTCTGAGTCCTCCAGTACTTTCCTGTACACATGGAGCAAACCACTAAATCTTTCGTTGCACCAACAAAGACCATTACTACTTCAGTTAACCCTTCAACAGCTTCGTTAACATCATCTGCTACTGTTTATCTCTCAACAGTTCCCACCACTCCATATGTTGTTTCTGCACGCATATTTTAGGAATGGTAATAAAAGAACAAGGGAGGTTGTAATATCCCATGCATTTCCTATTAGAAAGTCTTTGTCCATCATGTATAATATTTATTAATCGATATTATGTTTTAGCATTGATATATATATGAGAAAATTATAAGAGTGTTATATGAGTTTGTTAAATTTTTTAATATTTTATTTTATTTTTAATTTAATATAATTAAGCCATCATATAGGTTGTAAGCACAAGATGTAGAAGATGACTTTATAAGGAAGACATCCTATTCTCAAGTGATTGATATGATTTGATCCCTTGTAATATTTTTGTAATTAAGTTGATAGGATTTTACTACAATTAGCATCTTCTATTTTTGGTAGAATATCTCTTACCTTCTTATATAAATAGTGAAACAATATGTGAATAATAAACATTCAAATTCAACCATCTTGTAAATCTTTCATGGTATCGGAGCTGCTCGCCTTACAACAAATCTAATTTTTTTTACCCAAACTCTGAGTCCTCCTGTACTTTCCTGTACACATGGAGCAAACCACTCAATCTTTCGTTGCACCAACAAAGACCATTACTACTTCAGTTAACCCTTCAACAACGTCGTTAACCTTATCTGCTAATGTTCAACTCTCAACAGTTCCCACCACTCCATATGTTGTTTCTGCACGCATATTTTAGGAATGGTAATAAAAGAACTAAGGAGGTTGTAATATCCCATCCATTTCCTATAAGAAAGTACTTGTCCATCATGTATAATATTTATATATCGACATTATATTTTAGCATTCAGATATATATGAGAAAATTATAAGAGTGTTATATGAGTTTGCTAATTTTTTTTATATTTTATTTTATTTTTAATTTAATATAATTAAGCTATCATACAGGTTGTAAGCACAAGATGTAGAAGATGACTTTATAAGGAAGGCATCCTATTCTCAAGTGATTAATATGATTTGATCCCTTGTAATATTCTTGTAATTAAGTTGATAGGATTTTACTACAATTGGCATCTTCTATTTTCTGTAGAATATCTTTTACCTTCTTGTATAAATAGTGAAACAATATGTGAATAATTCACATTGAAATTCAACCATCTTGTAAATCTTTCATCGTATCGGAGCAGCTCGCCTTACAACAAGTCTAATTTATTTTACCCAAACTCTGAGTCCTCCAGTGCTTTCCTGTACACAAGGAGCAAACCACTCAATCTTTCGTTGCCCCAACAAAGACCATTACTACTTCAGTTTACCCTTCAACAGCGTCGTTAACATCATCTGCTACTGTTCATCTCTCAACAGTTCCCACCACTCCATCTGTACTTTTTGCACGCATATTTTTGGAATGGTAATAAACGAACAAAGGAGGTTGTAATATCCCATCCATTTCCTATAAGAAAGTCTTTGTCCATCATGTATAATATTTATAAATCGATATTATGTTTTAGCATTCAGATATATATGAGAAAATTATAAGAGTGTTAATTGAGTTTGTTAAATTTTTTTATTTTTTATTTTATTTTTAATTTAATTAAGCCATCATATAGGTTGTGAGAACAAGATGTAGAAGATGACTTTATAAGGAAGGCATCCTATTCTCAAGTGATTGATATGATTTAATCCCTTGTAATATTCTTGTAATTAAGTTGACAGGATTTTACTACAATTAGCATCTTCTATTTTTGGTAGAATATCTCTTACCTTCTTGTATAAATAGTGAAACAATATGTGTATAATACACATTGAAATTCAACCATCTTGTAAATCTTTCATGGTATCGAAGCTGCTCGCCTTACAGCAAATCTAATTTTTTTTTTCCCAAACTCTAAGTCCTCCAGTATTTTCCAATACACATGGAGAAAACTACTCAATATTTCGTTGCACCAACAACGACCATTACTACAGCACATAACCCCTCAACAACATCGTTAACATCATCTGCAACTATTCATCTCTCAACAGTTCCCACCACTCCATATGTTGTTTCTGCACACTTATTTTAGTTATGGTGATAAAAGAACTAGGGAGGTTGTAATGTCCCATCCATTTCCTATAAGAAAGTACTTGTCCATCATGTATAATAATTATAAATCGACATTATATTTTATCATACAGATATATATGAGAAAATTATTAGAGTGTTATATGAGTTTGATAAATTTATTTATTTTTTATTTTATTTTTAATTTAATATAATTAAGGCATCATAAATGTTGTAAGCACAAGATGTAGAAGATGACTTTATAAGGAAGGCATCCTATTCTCAAGTGATTGATATGATTTGATCCCTTATAATATTCTTGTAATTAAGTTGATAGGATTTTACTACAATTAGCATCTTCTATTTTGGGTAGAATATCTCTTACCTTCTTGTATAAATAGTGAAACAATATGTGAATAATACACATTGAAATTCAATCATCTTGTAAATTTTTCATGGTATCGGAGCTGCTCGCCTTACAGCAAATCTAATTTTTTTTACCCTAAGTCTGAGTCCTCCTGTACTTTCCTGTACATAAGGAGCAAACCACTCAATCTTTCGTTGCACCAACAAAGAACATTACTACTTCAGTTAACCCTTCAACCGTGTCGTTAACATCATCTGCTACTGTTCATCGCTCAACAGTTCCAACCACTCCATCTGTTGTATCTGCACGCATATTTTTGTAATGGTAAAAAACGAACAAAGGAGGTTGTCATATCCCATCCATTTCCTATAAGAAAGTCTTTGTCCATCATGTATAATATTTATAAATCTATATTATGTTTTAGCATTCAGATATATAAGAGAAAATTATATGAGTGTTATATGAGTTTGTTAAATTTTTTTATTTTATTTCTAATTTAATTAAGCCATCATATAAGTTGTAAGCACAAGATGTAGAAGATAATTTTATAAGTAAGGCATCCTATTCTCAAGTGATTGATATAATTTGATTCCTTGTAATATTCTTGTAATTAAGTTGATAGGATTTTACTACAATTAGCATCTTCTATTTATGGTAGAATATCTCTTACCTTCTTGTATAAATTGTGAAACAATATGTGAATAATACACATTGAAATTCAACCATCTTGTAAATCTTTCATGGTATCGGAGGTCCTCGCCTTACAGCAAATCTAATTTTTTTTCCCAAACTCTAAGTCCTCCAGTACTTTCCTGTACACATGGAGCAAACCACTCAATCGTATGTTTCACCATCAATGACCATTACTACTTCAGTTAACCCCTCAACAGCGTCGTTAACATCATCTGCTACTGTTCATCTCTCAACAGTTCCCACCACTCCATATGTTGTTTCTGCTCACATATTTTAGGAATGGTAATAAAAGAACTAGGGAGGTTGTAATGTCCCATCCATTTCCTATAAGAAATTACTTGTCCATCATGTATAATATTTTTAAATCGACATTATATTTTAGCATTCATATATATATGAGAAAATTATAACATTGTTATATGAGTTTGTTAATTTTTTTTATTTTTTATTTTATTTTTAATTTAATATAATTAATCCATCATATAGGTTGTAAGCACAAGATGTAGAAGATGACTTTACAAGGAAGGCATCCTATTCTCAAGTGATTGATATGATTTGATCCCTTGTAATTATCTTGTAATTAAGTTGATAGGATTTTACTACAATTAGCATCTTCTATTTTCTGTAGAATATCTCTTACCTTCTTGTATAAATAGTGAAACAATATGTGAATAATACACATTAAAATTCAACCATCTTGTAAATCTTTCATGGTATCGGAGCTGCTCGCCTTACAACAAGTCTAATTTATTTTACCCAAACTCTGATTCCTCCAGTACTTACCTGTACACAAGGAGCAAACCACTCAATCTTTCGTTGCCCCAACAAAGACCATTACTACTTCAGTTAACCCTTCAACAGCGTCGTTAACATCATCTGCTACTGTTCATCTCTCAACAATTCCCACCACTCCATACGTTGTTTCTGCATGCATATTTTAGGAATGGTAATAAAAGAACTAGGGAGGTTGTAATATCCCATCCATTTCATATAAGAAAGTACTTGTCCATCATGTATAATATTTATAAATCGATATTATGTTTTAACATTCAGATATATATGAGAAAATTATAAGAGTGTTATATGAGTTTGTTAAATTTTTTTATTTTATTTTTAATTTAATTAAATCATCATATAGGTTGTAAGAACAAGATTTAGAAGATGACTTTATAAGGAAGGCATCCTATTCTCAAGTGATTGATATGATTTGATCCCTTGTAATATTCTTGTAATTAAGTTGACAGGATTTTACTACAATTAGCATCTTCTATTTTTGGTAGAATATCTCTTACCTTCTTGTATAAATAGTGAAACAATATGTGAATAATACACATTGAAATTCAACCATCTTGTAAATCGTTCATGGTATCGGAGCTGCTCGCCATACAACAAATCTAATTTTTTTTCCCAAACCCTAAGTCCTCCAGTACTTTCCTATACACATGGAGCAAACCACTCAATAATTCGTTGCACCAACAACGACCATTACTACTGCAGTTAACCCCTCAACAACTTCATTAACATAATCTGCTACTTTTCATCTCTCAACAGTTCCCACCACTCCATATGTTGTTTCTGCACACATATTTTAGTTATGGTAATAAAAGAACTAGGGAGGTTTTAATGTCCCATCCATTTCCTATAACAAAGTACTTGTCCATCATGTATAATAATTATAAATCGACATTATATTTTAGCATTCAGATATATATGAGAAAATTGTAAGAGTGTTATATGAGTTTGTTAAATTTTTTATTTTTTATTTTATTTTTAATTTAATATAAGTAAGCCATCATATATGTTGTAAGCACAAGATGTAGAAGATGACTTTATAATAAGGCATCCTATTCTCAAGTGATTGATATGATTTGATCCCTTATATTATTCTTGTAATTAAGTTGATTGAATTTTACTACAATTAGCATCTTCTATTTTGGGTAGAATATATCTTACCTTCTTGTATAAATAGTGAAACAAAATGTGAATAATACACATTGAAATTCAACCATCTTGTAAATCATTCATGGTATCGGAGCTGCTCGCCTTACAGCAAATCTAATTTTTTTTACCCAAACTCTGAGTCCTCCAGTACTTTCCTGTACACAAGGAGCAAACCACTCAATCTTTCGTTGCACCAACAAAGAATATTACTACTTCAGTTAACCCTTCAACCGCGTCGTTAACATCATCTGCTCCTGTTCATCTCTCAACAGTTCCCACCACTCCATCTGTTGTTTCTGCACGCATATTTTTGCAATGGTAATAAACGAACAAAGGAAGTTGTAATATCCCATCCATTTCCTATAAGAAAGTCTCTGTCCATCATGTATAATATTTATAAATAGATATTATGTTTTAGCATTCAGATATATATGAGAAAATTATAAGAGTGTTATATGAGTTTGTTAAATTTTTTTATTTTCTTTCTAATTTAATTAAGACATCATATAAGTTGTAAGCACAAGATGTAGAAGATGACTTTATAAGAAAGGCATCCTATTCTCAAGTGATTGATATGATTTGATCCATTGTAATATTCTTGTAATTAAGTTGATAGGATTTTACTACAATTAACATCTTCTATTTTTGGTAGAATATCTCTTACCTTCTTGTATAAATAGTGAAACAATATGTGAATAATACACATTGAAATTAAACTATCTTGAAAATCTTTCATGGTCTCCGAGCTGCTCGGCTTACAGCAAATCTATTTTTTTTTACCCAAACCTGAGTCCTCCAGTACTTTCCTGTACATATTGAGCAAACCATTCATCTTTCGTTGCACCAACAACGACCATTACAATTTTAGTTAACCCCTCAACAACGTCGTTAATATTCTCTGCTACTGTTCATCTCTCAACAGTTCCCCCCACTCCATATGTTGTTTCTGCACACATATTTTAGGAATGGTAATAAAAGAACTAGGGAGGTTGTAATATCCTATCCATTTACTATAAGAATGTACTTGTCCATCATGTATAATATTTATATATCGACATTATATTTTAGCATTCAGATATATATGAGAAAATTATAAGAGTGTTATATGAGTTTGATAAATTTTTAAATTTTTTATTTTATTTTTAATTTAATTTAATTAAGCCATCATATAGGCTGTAAGCACAAGATGTAAATCTTTCATGGGATTGGAGCTGCTCGCCTTACAACAAGTCTAATTTATTTTACCCAAACTCTGAGTCCTCCAGTACT
Source organism: Capsicum pubescens (assembly GCA_030864215.1). NCBI lineage: Eukaryota > Viridiplantae > Streptophyta > Magnoliopsida > Solanales > Solanaceae > Capsicum > Capsicum pubescens. The sequence continues at coordinate 21,496,194 of CM061545.1, forward strand.
TTCTTGTACACAAGGAGCAAACCACTCAATCTTTCGTTGCCCCAACAAAGACCATTACTACTTCAGTTAACTCTTCAACAACGTCGTTAACATCATCTGCTACTGTTCATCTGTCAACAGTTCCCACCACTCCATATGTTGTTTCTGGATGCATATTTTAGGAATGGTAATAAAAGAACTAGGGAGGTTGTAATATCCCATCCATTTCGTATAAGAAAGTACATGTCGATTATGTATAATATTTATAAATCGATTTTATGTTTTAACATTCAGATATATATGAGAAAATTATAAGAGTGTTATATGAGATTGTTAAATTTTATTATTTTATTTTTAATTTAATTAAATCATCATATAGGTTGTAAGAACAAGATTTAGAAGATGACTTTATAAGGAAGGCATCCTATTCTCAAGTGATTGATATGATTTGATCCCTTGTAATATTCTTGTAATTAAGTTGACAGGATTTTACTACAATTAGCATCTTCTATTTTTGGTAGAATATCTCTTACCTTCTTGTATAAATAGTGAAACAATATGTGAATAATACACATTGAAATTCAACCATCTTGTAAATCGTTCATGGTATCGGAGCTGCTCGCCTTACAACAAATCTAATTTTTTTTTCCCAAACTCTAAGTCCTCCAGTACATTCCTATACACATGGAGCAAACCACTCAATCTTTCGTTGCCCCAACAAAGACCATTACTACTTCAGTTAACCCCTCAACAGCGTCGTTAACATCATCTGCTACTGTTCATCTCTCAACAGTTCCCACCACTCCATATGTTGTTTCTGCACACATATTTTAGTTATGGTAATAAAAGAACTACGGAGGTATTAATGTCCCATCAATTTCCTATAAAAATGTACTTGTCCATCATGTATAATAATTATAAATCGACACTATAATTTTGCATTCAGATATATATGAGAAAATTATAAGAGTGTTATATGAGTTTGTTAATTTTTTTTTATTTTTTTTTATTTTTAATTTAATATAATTAAGCCATCATATAGGTTGTATGCACAAGATGTAGAAATGACATTATAAGGAAGGCATCGTATTCTCAAGTGATTGATATGATTTGATCCCTTATAATATTCTTGTAATTAAGTTGATATGATTTTACTACAATTAGCATCATCTATTTTGGGTAGAATATCTCTTACCTTCTTGTATAAATAGTTAAACAATATGTGAATAATACACATTAAAACTCCACCATCTTGTAAATCTTTCATGGTATCGGAGCTGCTCGCCTTACAGCAAATCTAATTTTTTTTACCCAATCTCTGAGTCCTCCAGTACTTTCCTGTACACAAGGAGCAAACCACTCAATCTTTCGTTGCACCAACAAAGTATATTACTACTTCAGTTAACCCTTCAACCGCGTCGTTAACATCATCTGCTACTGTTCATCTCTCAACAGTTCCCACTACTCCATCTGTTACTTTTGGACGCATATTTTTGGAATGGTAATAAACGAACAAAGGAGGTTGTAATATCCCATTCATTTCCTATAAGAAAGTCTTTGTCCATCATGTATAATATTTATAAATGAGAAAATTATAAGAGTGTTATATGAGTTTGTTAAATTTTTTTATTTTATTTCTAATTTAATTAAGCCATCATATAAGTTGTAAGCACAAGATGTAGAAGATGACTTTATAAGATAGGCATCCTATTCTCAAGTGATTGATATGATTTGATCCATTGTAATATTCTTGTAATTAAGTTGATAGGATTTTACTACAATTAACATCTTCTTTTTTTTTGGTAGAATATCTCTTACCTTCTTGTATAAATAGTGAAACAATATGTGAATAATACACATTGAAATTATACCATCTTGTAAATCATTCATGGTATCGGAGCTGCTCGCCTTACAACAAATCTAATTTGTTTTACCCAAACCTGATACCTCCGGTACTTTCCTGTATATATGGAGTAAACCATTCAATCTTTCGTTGCACCAGCAACGACCGTTACTATTTTAGTTAACCCCTCAACAGCGTCGTTAACATTATCTTCTACTGTTCATCTCTCAACAGTTCCCCCCACTCCATATGTTGTTTCTGCACACATATTTTAGGAATGGTAATAAAAAACTAGGGAGGTTGTAATATACTATCCATTTACTATAAGAAAGTACTTGTCCATCATGTATAATATTTATATATCGACATTATATTTTAGCATTCAGATATATATGAGAAAATTATAAGAGTGTTATATGAGTTTTTAAACTTTATAATTTTTTATTTTATTTTTAATTTAATATATTTAAGCCATCATATTGGTTGTAAGCACAAGATGTAGAAGATGACTTTATAAGGAAGGCATCCTATTCTCAAGTGATTGATATTATTTGATCCCTTGTAATATTCTTGTAATTAAGTTGATAGGATTTTACTACAATTAGCATCTTCTATTTTTGGTAGAATATCTCTTACCTTCTTGTATAAATAGTGTAACAATATGTGAATAATAAACATTGAAATTCAACCATCTTGTAGATCTTTCATGTTATCGGAGCTGCTCGCCTTACTACAAATCTAATTTTTTTTACCCAAACTCTAAGTCCTCCAGTACTTTCCTGTACACATGGAGTAAACCACTCAATATTTCGTTGCACCAACAAAGACCATTACTACTTCAGTTAACCCTTAAACAGCGTCGTTAACATCATCTGCAATTGTTCATCTCTTAACAGTTCCCACCACTCCATATGTTGTTTCTTCATGCATATTTTAGGAATGGTAATAAAAGAACAAGGGAGGTTGTAATATCCCATCCATTTCATATAAGAAAGTACTTGTCCATCATGTATAATATTTATAAATCGTTATTATGTTTTATCATTCAGATATATATGAGAAAATTATAAGAGTGTTATATGAGTTTGTTAGATTTTTTTATTTTATTTTAATTTAATTAAGCCATCATATAGGTTGTAAGCACAAGATGTAGAAGATGACTTTATAAGGAAGGCATTCTATTCTCAAGTGATTGATATGATTTGATCCCTTGTAATATTCTTGTAATTAAGTTGATAGGATTTTACTACAATTAACATCTTCTATTTTTAGTAGAATATCTCTTATCTTCTTGTATATATAGTGAAACAATATGTGAATAATACACATTGAAATTCAACCATCTTGTAAATCTTTCATGGTATCAGAGCTGCTCGCCTTACAGCAAATCTAATTTTTTTTACCCAAACTCTGAGTCGTCCAGTACTTTCCTGTACACATGGAGCAAACCAATCAATCTTTCGTTGCACCAACAACGACCATTACTACTTTAGTTAACCCCTCAACAACGTCGTTAACATTATCTGCTACTGTTCATCTCTCAACAGTTTCCATCAATCCATATGTTGTTTCTGCACGCATATTTTAGGAATGGTAATAAAAGAACTAGGGAGGTTGTAATATCCCATCCACTTCCTATAAGAAAGTACTTGTCCATTATGTATAATATTTATAAATCGACATTATGTTTTACCATTCAGATATATATTAGAAAATTATAAGAGTGTTATATGAGTTTGTTAAATTTTTTTATTTTTTATTTTATTTTAAATTTAATTAAGCCATCATATAGGTTGTAAGCACGAGATGTAGAAGATGACTTTATAAGGAAGGCATCCTATTCTCAAGTGATTGATATGATTTGATCCCTTGTAATATTCTTGTAATTAAATTGATAGGATTTTACTACAATTAGCATCTTCTATTTTTGGTAGAATATCTCTTACCTTTTTGTATAAATAGTGAAATAATATGTGAATAATACAGATTGAAATTCAACCATCTTGTAAATCTTTCATGGTATCGGAGCTGCTCAACTTACAACAAATCTAATTTTTTTTACCCAAACTATGAGTCCTCCAGTACTTTCCTGTACACATGGAGCAAACCACTCAATCATTAGTTGCACCAACAACGACCATTACTACTTCAGTTAACCCCTCAACAACGTCGTTAACATCATCTGCTACTGTTTATCTCACAACAGGTCCCACAACTCCATATGTTGTTTCTCCACGCATATTTTAGGAATGGTAATAAAAGAACTAGGGAGTTTTTAATATCCCATCCATTTCCTATAATAAAGTACTTGTCCATCATGTATAATATTTATAAATCGACATTATGTTTTAGCATTCAGATATATATGAGAAAATTATAAGAGTGTTATATGAGTTTGTTTAATTTTTTTTTTTTTTTTTTTAATTTAATATAATTAAGCCATCATATAGGTTGTAAGCACAAGATGTAGAAGATGACTTTATAAGGAAGGCATCCTATTCTCAATTGAATGATATGATTTGACCCGTTGTAATATTCTTGTAATTAAGTTGATATGATTTTAGTACAATTAGCATCTTCTATTTTTGGTAGAATATCTCTTACCTTCTTGTATAAATAGAGAAACAATATGTGAATAATACACATTAAAATTCAACATTTTTGTAAATCTTTCATGGTATCGGAGCTGCTCGCCTTACAGCAAATCTAATTTTTTTTACCCAAACTCTTAGTCCCACAATATTTTCCTGTACACATGGAGCAAACCACTCAATCTTTCGTAGCCCCAACAACGACCATTACTGCTTCAGTTAACCCCTCAACAGCGTCGTTAACATCATCTGCTACTGTTCATATCTCAACAGTTCCCACCACTCCATATGTTGTTTCTGCACGCATATTTTTGGAACGGAAATAAAAGAACAAGGGAGGTTGTAATATCCCATCCATTTCCTATAAGAAAGTCTTTGTCCATCATGTATAATATTTATAAATCGACATTATGTTTTAGCATTCAGATATATATAAGAAAATTATAAGAGTGTTCTATGAGTTTGTTTATTTTTTTATTTTTTTTTTTATTTTTAATTTAATATAATTAAGCCATCATATAGGTTGTAAGCAAAAGATGTAGAAGATGACTTTATAAGGAAGACATCCTATTCTCAAGTGATTGATATGATTTGATCCGTTGTAATATTCTTGTATTTAAGTTGATAGGATTTTACTACAATTAACATCTTCTATTTTTGGTAGAATATCTCTTACCTTCTTGTATAAATAGTGAAACAACATGTGAATAATACACATTGCAAGTCAACCATCCTGTAAATCTTTCATGGTATCGGAGCTGCTCGCCTTACTACAGATCTAATTTTATTTACCCAAACTCTGAGTCCTACAGTACTTTCCTGTACACATGGAGCAAACCACTCAATCATTCGTTGCACCATCAAAGACCATTACTACTTCAGTTAACCCTTCAACAACGTCGTTAAATTGATATTATGATTTAGCATTCAGATATATATGAGAAAATTATAAGAGTGTTATATGAGTTTGTTAAATTTTTTTATTTTATTTTTAATTTAATTATGCCGTCTTATAGGTTGTAAGCACAAGATGTAGAAGATGACTTTATCAGGAAGGCATCCTATTCTCATGTTATTGATATGATTTCATCCGTTGTAATATTATTGTATTTAAGTTGATAGACTTTTACTACAATTAACATCTTCTATTTTTGGTAGAATATCTCTTACCTTCTTGTATAAATAGTGAAACAATAAGTTAATAATACACATTGAAATTCAACCATCTTGTAAATCTTCCATGGTATCAGAGCTGCTCGCATTACAACAAATCTAATTTTTTTTTACTTAAACTTTGAGTCCTCCAGTACTTCCCTGTACACATGGAACAAACCACTCAATCTTTCGTTGAACCAACAACGACCATTACTACTTCTGTTAACCCCTCAACAGCGTCGTTAACATCATCTGCTACTGTTCATCTCTCAACAGTTCCCACCACTCCATATGTTGTTTCTGCACACATATTTTAAGAATGATAATAAAAGAACTAAGGAGGTTGTAATGTCCCATCCATCTCCTATAAGAAATTATTTGTCCATCATGTATAATATTTATAAATCGACATTATGTTTTAGCATTCAGATATATATGAGAAAATTATAAGAGTGTTATATGAGTTTGTTAAATTTTTTATTTTTTATTTTATTTTTAATTCAATTAAGCCATCATATAGGTTGTAAGAACAAGATGTAGAAGATGACTTTATAAGGAAGGCATCCTATTCTAAGGTGATTGATATGAATTGATCCCTTGTAATATTCTTGTAATTAAGTTGATAGGATTTTACTACAATTAGCATCTTCTATTTTTGGTAGAATATCTCTTACCTTCTAGTATAAATAGTGAAACAATAAGTGAATAATACATATTGAAATTCAACCATCTTGTAAATCTTTCATGGTATCGGAGCTGCTCGCCTTACAGCAAATCTAATTTTTTTTACCCAAACTCTGAGTCCTCCAGTTCTTTCGTGTACACATGGAGAAAACCACTCAATCTTTCGTTGCACCAACAACGACCATTACTGCTTTAGTTAGCGCCTCAACAACGTCGTTAACATTATCAGCTACTGTTCATATCTCAACAGTTCCCCCCACTCCATATGTTGTTTCTGCAAGCATATTTATTGAATGGAAATAAATGAACTAGGGAGGTAGTAATGTCCCTTGCATTTCCTATAAGAAAGTACTTGTCCATCATGTATAATATTTATTAATCGACATTATGTTTTAGCATTCAGATATATATGAGAAAATTATAAGAGTGTTATATGAGTTTGTTAATTTTTTTTATTTTTTATTTTATTTTACATTTAATTAAGCCATCATATAGTTTGTAAGCACAAGATGTAGAAGATGACTTTATAAGGAAGGCATTCTATTCTCATGTGATTGATATGATTTGATCGCTTGTAATATTCTTGTAGTTAAGTTGATATAATTTTACTACAATTAGCATCTTCTATATTTGGTAGAATATCTCTTACCTTCTTGTATAAATAGTGTAACAATATGTGAATAATACACATTAAAATTCAACCATCATGTAAATCTTTCATCGTATCGGAGCTTCTCGCCTTACAGCAAATCTAAATTTTTTTCCCAAAATCTGATTCCTCCAGTACTTTCCTGTACACATGGAGCAAGACACTCAATCTTTCGTTGCACCAACAATGACCATTACTAGTTAAGTTAATCCCTCAACAGCATCGTTAACATTAGCTACTACTGTTCATCTCTCAACAGTTCCCACCATTCCATATGTTGTTTCTGCTAGCATATTTTAGGAATGGTAATAAAAGAACTAGGGAGGTTCTTATATCCCATCCATTTCCTATAAGAAAGTACTTGTCCATCATGTATAATATTTATAAATCGACATTATGTTTTAGCATTCAGATATATATGAGAAAATTATAAGAGTGTTGTATGAGTTTGTTAAATTTTTTTATTTTTTATTTAATTTTTAATTTAATTAAACCATCATATAGGTTGTAAGAACAAGATGTAGAAGATGACTTTATAAGGAAGACATCCTATTCTCAAGTGATTGATATGATTTGATCCCTTGTAATATTCTTGTAATTAAGTTGATAGGATTTTACTTCAATTAGCATCTTCTATTTTTGGTAGAATATCTCTTACCTTCTTGTATAAATAGTGAAACAATATGTGAATAACACACATTGAAATTAAACCATCTTTTAAATCTTTCATGGTATCGGAGCTGCTCGCCTTACAACAAATCTAATTTTTTTTACCCAAAGTCTGAGCCCTCCAGTACTTTCCAGTACACATGGAGAAAACCACTCAATCTTTCGTTGCACCAACAATGACCATTACTACTTTTTTTAACCCCTCAACAATGTCATCAACATCATCTACTATTGTTTATCTCTCAACAGTTTCCACCAATCCATATGTTGTTTCTGCATGCATATTTTAGGAACGGTAATAAAAGAACTAGGGAGGTTTTAATATCCCATCCACTTCCTATAAGAAAGTACTTGTCCATTATGTATAATATTTATAAATCGACATTATGTTTTAGCATTCAGATATATATGAGAAAATTATAAGAGTGTTATATGAGTTTGTTAAATTTTTTTATTTTTTATTTTATTTTTAATTTAATTAAGCCATCATATAGGTTGTAAGCACAAGATGTAGAAGATTACTTTATAAGGAAGGCATCCTATTCTCAAATGATTGATACGATTTGATCCCTAGTAATATTCTTGTAATTAAGTTGATAGGATTTTACTACAATTAGTATCTTCTATTTTTGGTAGAATATCCCTTACCTTCTTGTATAAATAGTGAAACAATATGTGAATAATACACATTAAAATTCAACCTTCTTGTAAATCTTTCATGGAATCGGAGTTGCTCGCCTTACAACAAATCTAATTTTTTTTACCCAAACTCTGAGTCCTCCAGTACTTTCCTGTACACATGGAGCAAACCACTCAATCTTTCGTAGCACCAACAACGACCATTACTGCTTCAGTTAACCCCTCAACAACGTTGTTAACATCATCTTCTACTGTTCGTATCTCAACAGTTCCCACCACTCCATATGTTGTTTCTGCACACATATTTTAGGAATGGAAATAAAAGAACTAGGGAGGTTGTAATGTCCCTTGCATTTCCTATAAGAAAGTACTTGTCCATCATGTATAATATTTATAAATCGACATTATGTTTTAGCATTCAGATATATATGAGAAAATTGTAAGAGTGTTATAAGAGTTTGTTAAATTTTTTTATTTTTTATTTTATTTTTAATATAATTAAGCCATCATATAGGTTGTAAGCAGTAGATGTATAAGATGAATTTATAAGGAAGACATCCTATTCTCATGTAATTTATATGATTTGATCCCTTGTAATATTCTTGTAATTAAGTTTATACGATTTTACTACAATTAGCATCTTCTATTTTTGGTAGAATATTTCTTACCTTCTTGTATAAATAGTGAAACAATATGTGAATAATACACATTAAAATTCAACCTTTTTGTAAATCTTTCATGGTATCGGAGCTGCTCGCCTTACAACAAATCTAATTTTTTTTACCCAAACTCTTAGTCCTCCAGTACTTTCCTGTACACATGGAACAAACCACTCAATCTTTCGTAGCCCCAACAACGACCATTACTGCTTCAGTTAACCCCTCAACAGCTTCGTTAACATCACCTGCTACTGTTCATATCTCAACAGTTCCCACCACTCCATATGTTGTTTCTGCACGCATATTTTTGGAATGGAAATAAAAGAAATAGGGAGGTTGTAATGTCCCTTGCATTTCCTATAAGAAAGTACTTTTCCATTATGTATAATATTTATAAATCGACATTATGTTTTAGCATTCAGATATATATTAGAAAATTATAAGAGTGTTATAAGAGTTTGTTAAATTTTTTTATTTTATATTTAATTTAATTAAGCCATCATATAGGTTGTTAGCACAAGATGTAGAAGATGAATTTATAAGGAAGACATCCTATTCTCAAGTGATTTATATGATTTGATCCCTTGTAATATTCTTGTAATTAAGCTGATAGGATTTTACTACAATTAGCATCTTCTAATTTTGGTTGAATATCTCTTACCTTCTTGTATAAATAGTGAAACAATATGTGAATAATACACATTGAAATTCAACCATCTTGTAAATCTTTCATGGTATCGGAGCTGCTCGCCATACAACAAATCTAATTTTTTTTACCCAAACTTTGAGTCCTCCAGTACATTCCTGTACACATGGAGCAAACCACTCAATATTTCGTTGCACCAACAATGACCATTACTGCTTCACATAACCCCTCAACAACGTCGTTAACATCATTTGCTACTGTTCATAACTCAACAGTTCCCACCACTCCATATGTTGTTTCTGCACGCATATTTTAGGAATGATAATAAAAGAACTAGGGAGGTTGTAATGTACCTTCCATTTCCTATAAGAAAGTTCTTGTCCATCATGTATAATATTTCTAAATCGACATTTTATTTTAGCATTCAGATATATATGAGATAATTGTAAGGGTGTTATATGAGTTTGTTAAATTTTTTTATTTTTTATTATATTTTTAATTTAATTAAGCCATCATATTGGTTGTAAGCACAAGATGTAGAAGATGACATTATAAGGAAGGCATCCTATTCTCAAGTGATTGATATGATTTGATCCCTTGTAATATTCTTGTAATTAAGTTGATATGATTTTAGTACAATTAGCATCTTCTATTTTTGGTAGAATATCTCTTACCTTCTTGTATAAATAGAGAAACAATATGTGAATAATACACATTAAAATTCAACATTTTTGTAAATCTTTCATGGTATCGGAGCTGCTCGCCTTACAGCAAATCTAATTTTTTTTACCCAAACTCTTAGTCCCACAATATTTTCCTGTACACATGGAGCAAACCACTCAATCTTTCGTAGCCCCAACAACGACCATTACTGCTTCAGTTAACCCCTCAACAGCGTCGTTAACATCATCTGCTACTGTTCATATCTCAACAGTTCCCACCACTCCATATGTTGTTTCTGCACGCATATTTTTGGAACGGAAATAAAAGAACTAGGGAGGTTGTAATGTCCCTTGCATTACCTATAAGAAAGTAATTTTCCATCATGTATAATATTTATAAATCCACATTATGTTTTAGCATTCAGATATATATGAGAAAATTATACGAGTGTTATAAGAGTTTGTTAAATTTTTTTATTTTTTATTTTATTTTTAATTTAATTAAGCCATCATATTGGTTGTAAGCACAAGATGTAAAAGATGACTTTATTAGGAAGACATCCTATTCTCAAGTGATTTATATGATTTGATCCTTTGTAATATTCGTGTAATTAAGTTGATACGATTTTACTACAATTAGCATCTTCTAATTTTTGTTGAATATCTCTTACCTTCTTGGATAAATAGTGAAACAATATGTGAATAATACACATTGAAATTCAACCATCTTGTAAATCTTTCATGGTATCGGAGCTGCTCGCCATACAACAAATCTAATTTTTTTTACCCAAACTGTGAGTCCTCCAGTACTTTCCTGTACACATGGAGCAAACAACTCAATATTTCGTTGCACCAACAATGACCATTAATGCTTCACTTAACCCCTCAGCAACGTCGTTAACATCATCTGCTACTGTTCATATCTCAACAGTTCCCACCACTCCATATGTTGTTTCTGCACGCATATTTTTGGAATGGAAATAAAAGAATTAGGGAGGTTGTAATGTCCCTTGCATTACCTATAAGAAAGTAATTTTCCATCATTTATAATATTTATAAATCCACATTATGTTTTAGCATTCAGATATATATGAGAAAATTATAAGAGTGTTATAAGAGTTTGTTAAATTTTTTTATTTTTTATTTTATTTTTAATTTAATTAAGCCATCATATTGGTTGTAAGCACAAGATGTAAAAGATGACTTTATAAGGAAGACATCCTATTCTCAAGTGATTTATATGATTTGATCCTTTGTAATATTCTTGTAATTAAGTTGATACGATCTTACTACAATTAGCATCTTCTAATTTTGGTTGAATATCTCTTACCTTCTTGGATAAATAGTGAATCAATATGTGAATAATACACATTGAAATTCAACTATCTTGTAAATCTTTCATGGTATCGGAGCTGCTCGCCATACAACTAATCTAATTTTTTTTACCCAAACTGTGAGTCCTCCAGTACTTTCCTGTACACATGGAGCAAACAACTCAATATTTCGTTGCACCAACAATGACCATTAATGCTTCACTTAACCCCTCAGCAACGTCGTTACCATCATCTGCTAATGTTCATGACTCAACAGTTCCCACCATTCCATATGTTGTTTCTGCACGCATATTTTAGGAATGATAATAAAAGAACTAGGGAGGTTCTAATGTACCTTCCATTTCCTATAAGAAAGTTCTTGTCCATCATGTATAATAATTATAAATCGACTTTATATTTTAGCATTCAGATATATATGAGATAATTATAACAGTGTTATATGAGTTTGTTAAATTTTTTTATTTTTTATTATATTTTTAATTTAATTAAGTAATCATATAGGTTGTAAGCACAAGATGTAGAAGATGACATTATAAGGAAGGCATCCTATTCTCAAGTGATTGATATGATTTGATCCCTTGAAATATTCTTTTAATTAAGTTGATATGATTTTACTACAATTAGCATCTTCTATTTTTGGTAGAATATCTCTTACCTTCTTGTATAAATAGTGAAACAATATGTGAATAATACACATTGAAATTCAACCATCTTGTAAATCTTTCATGGTATCGGAACTGCTCGCCTTACAGCAAATCTAATTTTTTTTACCAAAACTCTGAGTACTTCAGTACTTTCCTGTACACATGGAGCAAACCACTCAATCTTTCGTTGCACCAACAACGACCATTACTGCTTCAGTTAACCCCTCAACAGCTTCGTTAACATCATCTGTTACTGTTCATCTCTCAACAGTTCCCACCACTCCATATGTTATTTCTGCACGCATATTTTAGGATTGGTAATAATAGAACTAGGGAGGTTGTAATATCCCATCCATTTCCTATAAGAAAGTACTTGTCCATCATTTATAATATTTATAAATCGCCATTATGTTTTAGCATTCAGATATATATAACAAAATTATAAGAGTGTTGTATGAGTTTGTTAATTTTTTTTATTTTTTATTTTATTTTTAATTTAATTAAGCCATCATAAAGGTTATAAGAACAAGATGTAGAAGATGAGTTTTTAAGGAAGACATTCTATTCTCATGTGAATGATATGATTTGATCCCTAGTAATATTCTTGTAATTAAGTTGATAGGATTTTACTACAATTAGCATCTTCTATTTTTGGTAGAATATCACATACCTTCTTGTATAAATAGTGAAATAATATGTGAATAATACACATTGAAATTCAACCATCTTGTAAATCATTCATGGTATCGGAGCTGCTCGCCTTACAGCAAATCTAATTTTTTTTCTTAAACTCTGAGTCCTCCGGTACTTTCCTGTAAACATGGAGCAAGCCACTCAATCTTTTGTTGCACCAATAATGACCATTATTGCTTCATTTAACCGCTCAACAACATCGTTAACATCATCTGCTACTCTTCATCTCTCAACAGCTCCCACCACTCCATATGTTGTTTCTGCAGGCATATTTTAGGAATGGTAATAAAAGAACTAGGGAGGTTGTAATATCCCATCCATTTTGTATAAGAAAGTACTTGTCCATCATGTATAATATTTATAAATCGACATTATGTTTAAGCATTCAAATATATATGAGAAAATTATAAGAGTGTTATATGAGTTTGTTAATTTTTTTTATTGTTTATTTTATTTTTAATTTAATTAAGCCATCATATAGGTTGTAAGAACAAGATGTAAAAGATGACTTTATAAGGAAGGCATCCTATTCTCAAGTGATTGATATGATTTGATCCCTTGTAATATTCTTGTAATTAAGTTGATAGGATTTTACTACAATTAGCATCTTCAATTTTTTGTAGAATATCTCTTACCTTCTTGTATAAATAGTGAAACAATATGTGAATAATACACATTAAAATTCAACCATAAGTAGAATATTACTTTTTAAGGAAGGCATTCTATTCTCATGTGAATGATATGATTTGATCCCTAGTAATATTCTTGTAATTAAGTTGATAGGATTTTACTACAATTAGCATCTTCTATTTTTGGTCGAATATCTCATACCTTCTTGTATAAATAGTGAAATAATATGTGAATAATACACATTGAAATTCAACCATCTTGTAAATCTTTCATGGTATCGGAGCTGCTCGCCTTACACCAAATCTATTTTTTTTCCCAAACTCTGAGTCCTCCAGTACTTTCCTGTACACATGGAGCAAGCCACTCAATCTTTCGTTGCACCAACAATGACCATTACTACTTCAGTAAACCCTTCAACAGCGTCGTTAACATCATTGCTACTGTTCATCTCTCATCAGTTCCCACGACTCCATATGTTGTTTGTGCACGCATATTTTAGGAATGGTAATAAAAGAACTACGGAGGTTCTAATATCCCATCCATTTCCTATAAGAAAGTACTTGTCCATCATGTATAATATTTATAAATCGACATTATGTTTTAGCATTTAGATATATATGAGAAAATTATAAGAGTGTTGTATGAGTTTGTTAAATTTTTTTATTTTTTATTATATTTTTTATTTAATTAAGCCATCATATAGGTTGTAAGAACAAGATGTAGAAGATGAATTTATAAGGAAGACATCCTATTCTCAAGTGATTGATATGATTTGATCCCTTGTAATATTCTTGTAATAAAGTTGATAGGATTTTACTACAATTAGCATCTTCTATTTTTGGTTGAATATCTCTTACCTTCTTGTATAAATAGTGAAACAATATGTGAATATTACACATTGAAATTCAACAATCGTGTAAATCTTTCATTGTATCGGAGCTGCTTGCCTTACAACAAATCTAATTTTTTTACCAAAACTCTGAGTCCTCCAGTACTTTCCTGTACACATGGAGCAAACCACTCAATCTTTCGTTGAACAAACAATGACCATAACTTCTTCCGTTAACCCCTCAACAACGTCGTTAACATCATCTGCTACTGTTCATATCTCAACAGTTTCCACCACTCCATATGTTGTTTCTGCACGCATATTTTTTGAATGACAATAAAAGAACTAGGGAGGTTGTAATGTACCTTCCATTTCCTATAAGAAAGTACTTGTCCATCATGTATAATATTTATAAATCGACATTATATTTTAGCATTCAGATATATATGAGATAATTATAAGAGTGTTATATGAGTTTGTTAATTTTTTTTATTTTTTATTTTATTTTTAATTTAATTAGGCCATCATATAGGTTGTAAGCACAAGATGTAGAAGATGACTTTATAAGGAAGGCATCCTATTCTCAAGTGATTGATATGATTTGATCCCTTGTAATATTCTGTTAATTAAGTTGATAGGATTTTACTACAATTAGCATCTTCTATTTTTGGTAGAATATCTCTTACCTTCTTTTATAAATAGTAAAACAATACGTGAATAATACACATTGAAATTCAACCATCTTGTAAATCTTTCATGGTATCCGTGCTACTCACCTTACAACAAATATAATTTTTGTTACCCAAACTCTGAGTCCTCCAGTACTTTCCTGTACACATGGAGCAAACCACTCAATCTTTCGTTGCACCAACAACGTCCATTACTGCTTCATTTAACCCCTCAACAGCATCGTTAACATCATCTGCTACTCTTCATCTCTCAACAGTTCCGACCACTCCATATGTTGTTTCTGACGCATATTTTAGGAATGGTAATAAAAGAACTAGGGAGGTTGTAATGTTCCATCCATTTCCTATAAGAAAGTAATTGTCCATCATGTATAATATTTATTAATCGACATTATGTTTTAGCATTCAGATATATATGAGAAAATTATAAGAGTGTTATATGAGTTTGTTAAGTTTTTTTATTTTTTATTTTATTTTTAATTTAATTAAGCCATCATATAGGTTGTCAGTACAAGATGTAGAAGATAAATTTTTAAGGAAGGCATTCTATTCTCAAGTGATTGATATGATTTGATCCCTTGTAATATTCTTGTAATTAAGATGATAGGATTTTACTACAATTAGCATCTACTATTTTTGGTAGAATATATCTTACATTCTTGTATGTATAGTGAAACAATATGTGAATAATACACATTGAAATTCAACTATCTTGTAAATCTTTCATGGTATCGGAGCTGCTCGCCTTACAACAAATCTAATTTTTTTGCCCAAACTCTGTGTCCTCCAGTACTTTCCTGTACACATGGAGCTACCCACTCAATCTTTCGTTGCACAAACAATGAGCATTACTACTTCAGTTAACCCTTCAACAACGTCGTTAACATAATCATCTACTGTTCATCTCTTAATAGTTCCCACCACTCCATATGTTGTTTCTGCACGCATATTTTAGGAATGTTAATAAAAGAAATAGGTAGGGTCTAATATCCCATCCATTTCGTATAAGAAAGTACTTGTCCATCATGTATAATATTTATAAATCAACATTATGTTTTAGCATTCAAATATATATGAGAAAATTATAAGAGTGTCATATGAGTTTGTTAAATTTTTTTATTTTTTATTTTATTTTTAATTTAATTAAGCCATCATATAGGTTGTTAGAACAAGATGTAGAAGATGACTTTATAAGGAAGGCATCCTATTCTCAAGTGATTGATATGATTTGATCCCTTGTAATATTCTTGTAATTAAGCTGATAGGATTTTACTACAATTAACATCTTCTATTTTTGGTAGAATATCTCTTACCTTCTTGTATAAATAGTGAAACAATATGTGAATAATACACATTGAAATTTAACCATCTTGTAAATATTTCATGGTATCAGAGCTGCTCGCCTTAAAGCAAATCTTTTTTTTTTAACCCAAACTCTGAGTCCTCCAGTACTTTCCTGTACGCATGGAGCAAACCCCTCAATATTTCGTTGCACCAACAACGACCATTACTGCTTCAGTTAACCCCTCAACAGCGTCGTTAACATCATCTTCTACTGTTCATATCTCAATAGTTCCCACCACTCCATATGTTGTTTCTGCACGCATATTTTAGGAATGTTAATAAAAGAACTAGGTAGGTTCTAATATCCCATCCATTTCCTATAAGAAAGTACTTGTCCATCATGTATAATATTTATAAATCTACATTATGTTTTAGCATTCAGATATATATGAGAAAATTATAAGAGTGTTATATGAGTTTGTTAAATTTTTTTAATTTTAATTTTATTTTAAATTTAATTAAGCCATCATATAGGTTGTAAGCACATGATGTAGAAGATGACTTTATAAAGAAGGCATCCTATTCTCAAGTGATTGATATGATTTGATCCCTTGTAATATTCTTGTAATTAAGTTGATAGGATTTTACTACAATTAGCATCTTCTATTTTTGGTAGAATATCTCTTACCTTCTTGTATAAGTAGTGAAACAATATGTGTATAATACACATTGAAATTCAACCATCTTGGAAATCTTTCATGGTATCGGAGATGCTCGCCTTACAGCAAATCTAATTTTTTTTACCCAAACTCTGAGTCCTCCAGTACTTTCCTGTACACATGGAGCAAACCACTGAATCGTTCGTTGCACCAACAACGACCATTACTGCTTCATTTAACCCCTCAACAGTATCGTTAACATCATCTGCTACTCTTCATCCCTCAACATTTCTCACCAGTCCATATGTTATTTCGGCACGCATATTTTAGGAATGGTAATAAAAGAACTAGGGAGGTTTTAATGTTACATCCATTTCCTATAAGAAAGTACTTGTCCATCATGTATAATATTTATAAATCGACATTATATTTTAGCATTCAGATATATATGAGAAAATTATAAGAGTGTTATATGAGTTTGTTAAATTTTTTTATTTTTTATTTTATTTTTAATTTAATATAATTAAGCCATCATATAGGTTGTAAGCACAAGATGTAGAAGATGACTTTATAAGGAAGGGATCCTATTCTCAAGTGATTGATATGATTTGATCCCTTTTAATATTCTTGTAATTAAGTTGATAGGATTTTACTACAATTAGCATCTACTATTTTTTGTAGAATATCTCTTACCTTCTTGTATAAATAGTGAAACAATATGTGAATAATACACATTGAAATTCAACCATCTATTAAATCTTTCATGGTATCGGAGCTGCTCGCCTTACAGCAAATTTAATTTTTTTTACCCAAACTTTGAGTCCTCCAGTACTTTCTTGTACACAAGGAGAAAACCACTCAATCTTTCGTTGCACCAACAAAGACCATTACTACTTCAGTTAACCCTTCAAAAACGTCGTTAACATCATCTGCTACTGTTCATCTCACAACAGTTCCCACCACTCCATATGTTGTTTCTGCATCCATATTTTAGGAATGGTAATAAAAGAACTAGGGAGGTTGAAATATCCCATCCATTTCATATAAGAATGTACTTGTCCATCATGTATAATATTTATAAATCAATATTATGTTTTAGCATTCAGATATATATGAGAAAATTATAAGAGTGTTATATGAGTTTGTTAAATTTTTTTATTTTATTTTAAATTTAATTAAATCATCATATAGGTTGTAAGAACAAGATTTAGAAGATGACTTTATAAGGAAGACATCCTATTCTCAAGTGATTGATATTATTTGATCCCTTGTAATATTCTTGTAATTAAGTTGAGAGGATTTTACTACAATTAGCATCTTCTATTTTTGGTAGAATATCTCTTACCTTCTTTTATAAATAGTGAAAAAATATGTGAATAATATACATTGAAATTCAACCATCTTGTAAATCCTTCATGTTATCGGAGCTGCTCGCCTTACAGCAAATCTAATTTTTATTTCGCAAACTCTAAGTCCTCCAGTACTTTCCTGTACACATGGAGCAAACCACTCAATATTTCGTTGCACCAACAACGACCATTACTACATCAGTTAACCCCTCAACAGCGTCGTTAACATCATCTGCTACTGTTCATCTCTCAACAGTTCGCACCACTCCATATGTTTTTTCTGGACACATATTTTACTTTTGGTAATAAAAGAACTTGGGAGGTTGTAATGTCCCATCCATTTCCTATAAGAAAGTACTTGTCCATCATGTATAATAATTATAAATCGACATTATATTTTAGCATTCAGATTTATATGAGAAAATTATAAGAGTTTTATATTAGTTTGTTAAATTTTTTTATTTTTTATTTTAATTGTAATTTAGTATAATTAAACCATCATATACGTTGTAAGCACAAGATGTAGAAGATGACTTTATAAGGAAGACATCCTATTCTCAAGTGATTGATATGATTTGATCCCTTGTAATATTCTTGTAATTAAGTTGATAGGATTTTACTACAATTAGCATCTACTATTTTTTGTAGAATATCTCTTACCTTATTATATAAATAGTTAAACAATATGTGAATAATACAAATTGAAATTCAACCATCTTTTAAATATTTCATGGTATCGGAGCTGCTCGCCTTACAGCAAATCTAATTTTTTTTACCCAAACTCTGAGTCCTCCAGTACTTTCTTGTACACAAGGAGAAAACCACTCAATCTTTCGTTGCACCAACAAAGACCATTACTACTTCAGTTAACCCTTCAACAGCGTAGTTAACATCATCTGCTACTGTTCATCTCTCAACAGTTCCCATCACTCCATATGTTGTTTCTGCATGCATATTTTCGGAATGGTAATAAAAGAACAAGGGAGGTTGTAATATCCCATCCATTTCATATAAGAAAGTACTTGTCCATCATGGATAATATTTATAAATCGATATTATGTTTTAGCATTCAGATATATATGAGAATAGTATAAGAGTGTTTTATGAGTTTGTTAAATTTTTTTATTTTATTTTTAATTTAATTAAGCCATCATATAGGTTGTAAGCACAAGATGTAGAATATGACTTTATAAGGAAGGCATCCTATTCTCAAGCGATTGATATGATTTGATCCCTTGTAATATTCTTGTAATTAAGATGATAGGATTTTACTACAATTAACATCTTCTATTTTTGTAGAATATCTCTTACCTTCTTGTATATATAGTGACACAATATGTGAATAATACACATTGAAATTCAACCATCTTGTAAATCATTCAAGGTATCAGAGCTGCTCGCCTTACAGGAAATCTTATTTTTTTTACCGAAACTCTGAATCCTCTAGTACTTTCCTGTAGACATGGAGGAAACCACTCAATCTTTCGTTGCACCAACAATGACCATTACTACTTCATTTAACCCCTCAACAACATCGGTAAAATTATCTGCTACTTTTCATCTCTCAACAGTTCCCACCACTCCATATGTTGTTTCTGCACGCATATTTTATGAATGGTAATAAAAGAACTAGGGAGGTTGTAATATCCCATCCACTTCCTCAAAGAAAGTACTTGTCCATCATGTATAATATTTATAAATCGACATTACGTTTTAGCATTCAAATATATATTAGAAAATTATAAGAGTGCTATATGAGTATGTTAAACTTTTTTATTTTTTATTATATTTTTATTTTAAATAAGCCATCATATAGGTTGAAAGCACAGGATGTAGAAGATGACTTTATAAGGAAGGCATCCTATTCTTAAGTGATTGATATGATTTGATCTCATGTAATATTCTTGTAATTAAGTTGATAGGATTTTACTACTATTAGCATCTTCTATTTTTTGTAGAATATCTCTTACCTTCTTGTATAAATAGTGAAACAATTTGTGAATAATACACATTGAAATTCAACCATCTTGTAAATCTTTCTTGGTATCGGAGCTGCTCGCCTTACAACAAATCTAATTTTTTTTACAAAAACTATGAGTCCAACAGTACTTTCCTGTACACATGGAGCAAACCACTCAATCTTTCGTTGCACCAACAACGACCATTACTACTTCAGTTAACCCCTCAACAGCGTCGTTAACATCATCTGCTACTGTTTATCTCTCAACAGGTCCCACCACTCCATATGTTGTTACTCCACGCATATTTTAGGAATTGTAATAAAAGAACTAGGGCGGTTGTAATATCCCATCCATTTCCTATAAGAAAGTACTTGTCAATCATGTATAATATTTCTTAATCGACATTATGTTTTAGCATTCAGATATATATGAGAAAATTATAAGAGTGTTATAAGAGTTTGTTTAATTTTTTTATTTTTTATTTTATTTTTAATTTAATTAAGCCATCATTTAGGTTGTAAGCACAAGATGTAGAAGATGACTTAATAAGGAAGGCATCCTATTCTCAAGTGATTGATATGATTTGATCCCTTGTAAAATTCTTTTAATTAAGTTGATAGGATTTTACTACAATTAGCATCTTCTATTTTTGGTAGAATATCTCTTACCTTTTGTATAAATAGTGAAACAATATGTGAATAATACACATAGAAATTCAACCATCTTTTAAATCTTTCATGGTATCGGAGCTGCTCGCCTTACAGCAAATCTAATTTTTTTTCCCAAACTCTAAGTCCTCCAGTAATTTCCTGTACACATGGAGCAAACCACTCAATCTGTCGTTGCACCAACAATGACCATTACTACTTCAGTTAACCCCTCAACAACATCGTTAACATCATCTGCTAATCTTTATCTCTCAACAGTTTCCACCACTCCATATGTTGTTTCTGCACGCATATTTTAGGAATGGTAATAAAAGAACTAGGGAGGTTGTAATGTTCCATCCATTTCCTAGAAGAAAGTACTTGTCCAACATGTATAATATTTAGAAATCGACATTATGTTTTAGCAATCAGATATATATGAGAAAATTATAAGTGTGTTGTATGAGTTTGTTAATTTTTTTAATTTTATATTTTATTTTTAATTTAATTAAGCCATCATATAGGTTGTAAGCACAAGATGTAGAAGATGACTTTTTAAGGAAGGCATTCTATTCTCAAGTGATTGATATGATTTGATCCCTTGTAATATTATGGTAATTAAGTTGATAGGATTTTACAACAATTAGCATCTTCTATTTTTGGTAGAATATCTCTTACCTTCTTGTATAAATAGTGAAATAATATGTGAATAATACACATTGAAATTCAACCATCTTGTAAATCTTTCATTGGATCGGAGCTGCTCTCCTTACAGAAAATCTGAATTTTTTCCCCAAACTCTGAGTCTTCCAGTACTTTCCTGTACACATGGAGCAAGCCACTCAGTCTTTCGTTGCACCAACAATGACCATTACTACTTCAGTTAACCCTTCAACAGCATCGTTAACATCATCTGCTACTGTTCATCTCTCAACAGTTCCCACCACTCCATATGTTGTTTCTGCACGCATATTTTAGGAATGGTAATAAAAGAACTAGGGAGGTTCTAATATCCCATCCATTTCCTATAAGAAAGTACTTGTCCATCATGTATAATATTTATAAATCGACATTATGTTTTAGCATTCAGATAGATATGAGAAAATTATAAGAGGGTCATATGAGTTTGTTAAATTTTTTTATTTATTATTTTATTTTTAATTAAATTAAGCCATCATATAGGTTGTTAGAACAAGATGTAGAAGATGACTTTATAAGGAAGACATCCTATTCTCAAGTGATTGATATGATTTGATCCCTTGTAATTAAGTTGATAGGATTTTACTACAATTAGGATCTTCTATTTTTGGTAGAATATCTCTTACCTTCTTGTATAAATATTGAAAAAATATGTGAATAATACACATTGAAATTCAACCATCTTGTAAATCTTTCATGGTATCGGAGCTGCTCGCCTTACAGCAAATCTAATTTTTTTTACCCAAACTCTGAGTCCTCCAGTACTTTCCTGTACATATGGAGCAAACCACTCAATATTTCGTTGCACCAACAATGACCATTACTGCTTCAGTTAACCCCTCAACAGTGTCGTTAACATCATCTGCTACTGTTCATATCTCAACAGTTCCCACCACTCCATATGTTGTTTCTGCACGCATATTTTAGGAATGATAATAAAAGAACTAGGGAGGTTATAATGTACCTTCAATTTCCTATAAGAAAGTACTTGTCCATCATGTATAATATTTATAAATCGACATTATCTTTTAGCATTAAGATATATATGAGAAAATTATAAGAGTGTTATATAGGTTTGTTAAATTTTTTTTTTTTTTATTTTATTTTTAATTAAATTAAGCCATCATATAGGTTGTAAGCACAAGATGTAGAAGATGAATTTATAAGGAAGGCATCCTATTCTCAAGTGATTGATATGATTTGATCCCTTGTAATATTCTTGTAATTAAGTTGATAGGATTTTACTACAATTAGCATCTTCTATTTTTGGTAGAATATCTTTTAGATTCTTGTATAAATAGTGAAACAATATGTGAATAATACACATTAAAATTCAACCATCTTGTAAATCATTCATGGTATCGGAGCTGCTCGCTTTACAACAAAACTATTTTTTTTACCATAACTCTGAGTCCTCCAGTACTTTCCTGTACACATGGAGCAAACCGCTCAATCTTTCGTTGCACCAACAACGACCATTACTGCTTCAGTTAACCCCTCAACAGCGTCGTTAACATCATCTAGTATTGTTCATCTCTCAATAGTTCCCACCACTCCATATGTTATTTCTGCACGCATAATTTAGGAATGGTAATAAAAGAACTAGGGAGGTTGTAATATCCCATCCATTTCCTATAAGAAAGTACTTGTCCATCATGTATAATATTTATAAATCAACATTATGTTTTAGCATTCAGATATATATAACAAAATTATAAGAGTGTTGTATGAGTTTGTTAATTTTTTTTTTTTTTTTTTTTTCAATTCAATTAAGCCATCATATAGGTTATAAGAACAAGATGTAGAAGATGAATTTATAAGGAAGACATCCTATTCTCAAGTGATTGATATGATTTGATCCCTTGTAATATTCTTGTAATTAAGTTGATAGGATTTTACTACAATTAGCATCTTCTATTTTTGGTAGAATATCTCTTACCTTCTTGTATAAATAGTGAAACAATATGTGAATAATACACATTGAAATTCAACCATCTTGTAAATCTTTCATGGGATCGGAGCTGCTCGCCATACAGCAAATCTAATTTTTTTTACCAAACTCTGAGTCCTCCAGTACTTTCCTGTACACATGGAGCAAACCACTCAATCTTTCGTTGCACCAACAATGACCATTACTGCTTCAGTTAACCCCTCAACAACGTCGTTAACATCATCTGCTACTGTTCATCTCTCAACAGTTCCCACCACTCCATATGTTATTTCTGCACGCATATTTTAGGAATGGTAATAAAAGAACTAGGGAGGTTGTAATATCCGATCCATTTCCTATAAGAAAGTACTTGTCCATCATGTATAATATTTATAAATCGACATTATCTTTTAGCATTCAGATATATATGAGAAAATTATAAGAGTGTTATATAGGTTTGTTAAATTTTTTTATTTTTTATTTTATTTTTAATTAAATTAAGCCATCATATAGGTTGTAAGCACAAGATGAATTTATAAGGAAGGCATCCTATTCTCAAGTGATTGATATGATTTGATCCCTTGTAATATTCTTGTAATTAAGTTGATAGGATTTTACTACGATTAGCATCTTCTATTTTTGGTAGAATATCTTTTAGATTCTTGTATAAATAGTGAAACAATATGTGAATAATACACATTAAAATTCAACCATCTTGTAAATCTTTCATGGTATCGGAGCTGCTCGCGTAACATCAAATCTAATTTTTTTTACCCAAACTCTGAGCCCACCAATACTTTCCTGTACACATAGAGCAAACCACTGAATCTTTCGTTGCACCAACAATGACCATTACTACTTTAGTTAACCCCTCAACAATGTCGTTAACATCATCTACTACTGTTTATCTCTTAACAGTTCCCACCTCTCCATATGTTGTTTCTGCATGCATATTTTAGGAACGGTAATAAAAGAACTAGGGTGGTGTTAATATCCCATCCATTTCCTATAAGAAAGTACTTGTCCATCATGTTTAATATTTATAAATCGACATTATATTTTAGCATTCAGATATATATGAGAAAATTATAAGAGTGTTATATGAGTTTGTTAAATTTTTATATTTTTTATTTTTTATTTTATTTTTAATTTAATTAAGCCATCATATAGGTTATAAGAACAAGATGTAGAAGATGACTTTATAAGGAAGACATCCTATTCTCATGTGATTGATATGATTTGATCCCTTGTAATATTCTTGTAATTAAGTTATTAGGATTTTACTACAATTAGCATCTTCTATTTTTTGTAGAGTATCTGTTACCTTCTTGTATAAATAGTGAAACAATATGTGAATAATACACATCAAAATTCAACCTTCTTGTAAATCTTTCATGGTATCGGAGCTGCTCGCCTTACATCAAATCTAATTTTTTTTACCCAAACTCTGAGTCCTCCAGTACTTTCCTGTACATATGGAGAAAACCACTCACTCATTCTTTGCATCAAGAATGACCATTACTGCTTCAGTTAACCCCTCAAAAACGTCGTTAACATCATCTGCTACTATTCATATCTCAAGAGTTCCCACCACTCCATATGTTGTTTCTGCACGCATATTTTAGGTATGGAAATAAAAGAACTAGGGAGGTTGTAATGTCCCTTGCATTTCCTATAAGAAAGTACTTGTCCATCATGTATAATATTTATAAATCGACATTTTATTTTAGCATTCAGATATATATGAGAAAATTATAAGAGTGTTATATGAGTTTGTTAAATTTTTTTATTTTTTATTTTATTTTTAATTTAATTAAGCCATCATATATGTCGTAAGCACAAGATGTAGAAGATGACTTTATAAGGAAGGCATTCTATTCTCAAGTGATTGATATGATTTGATCCCTTGTAATATTCTTGTAATTAAGTTGATAGGATTTTACTACAATTAGCATCTTCTATTTTTGGTAGAATATCTCTTACCTTCTTGTATAAATAGTGAAACAATATGTGAATAATACATATTGAAATTCAACCATCTATTAAATCTTTCATGGTATCGGAGCTGCTCGCCATACAGCAAATCTAATTTTTTTTACCCAAACTCTGAGTCCTCCAGTACTTTCCAGTACACATGGAGCAAATCACTCAATATTTCGTTGAACCAACAATGACCATTACCGCTTCTGTTAACCCCTCAGCAGCGTCGTTAACATCATCTGCTACTGTTCATATCTCAACAGTTCCCACCACTCCATATGTTGTTTCTGCACGCATATTTTAGGAATGATAATAAAAAACTAGGGAGGTTGTAATGTACCTTCCATTTCCTATAAGAAAGTACTTGTCCAACATGTATAATATTTATAAATCGACATTATATTTTAGCATTCAGATATATATGAAATAATTATAAGAGTTTTATATGAGTTTGTTAAATTTTTTTATTTTTTATTTTATTTTTAATTTAATTAAGCCATCATATTGGTTGTAAGCACAAGATGTAGAAGATGACTTTATAAGGAAGGCATCCTATTCTCAAGTGATTGATTTGATTTGATCCCTTGTAATATTCTTGTAATTATGTTGATAGGATTTTACTACAATTAGCATCTTCTATTTTTGGTAGAATATCTCTCACCTTCTTGTATAAATAGTGAAACAATATGTGAATAATACACATTGAAATTCAACCATCTTGCAAATCATTCATGGTATCGGAGCTGCTCGCCTTACAACAAATCTAATTTTTTTCCCACAACTCTGAGTCCTCCAGTACGTTCCTGTACACATGGAGCAAACCACTCAATCTTTCGTTGAACCAACAACGACCATTACTACTTCAGTTAACCCTTCAGCAGCGTCGTTAACATCATCTGCTACTTTTCATCTCTCAACACTTCCCACCACTCCATATGTTGTTTCTGCACGCATATTTTAGGAATGGTAATAAAAGAACTAGGGAAGTTGTAATATCCCATCCATTTCCTATTAGAAAGTACTTGTCCATCATATATAATATTTATAAATCGACATTATGTTTTAGCATTCAGATATATATGAGAAAATTATAAGAGTGTTATATGAGTTTGTTAAATTTTTTTATTTTTTATTTTATTTTTAATTTAATTAAGCCATCATATAGGTTGTAAGCACAAGATGTAGAAGATGACTTTATAAGGAAGGCATCCTATTCTCAAGTGATTGATATGATTTGATCCCTTGTAATATTCTTGTAATTAAGTTGATAGGTCTTTACTACAATTAGCATCTTCTATTTTTGGTAGAATATCTCTCACCTTCTTGTATAAATAGTGAAACAATATGTGAATAATACACATTGAAATTCAACCATCTTGCAAATCATTCATGGTATCGGAGCTGCTCACCTTACAACAAATCTAATTTTTTTCCCCAAATTCTGAGTCCTCCAGTAGGTTCCTGTACACATGGAGCAAACCACTCAATCTTTCGTTGCACCAACAACGACCATTACTACTTCAGTTAACCCTTCAGTAGCGTCGTTAACATCATCTGCTACTTTTCGTCTCTCAACACTTCCCACCACTCCATATGTTGTTTCTGCACGCATATTTTAGGAATGGTAATAAAAGAACTAGGGAGGTTGTAATATCCCATCCATTTTCTATAAGAAAGTACTTGTCCATCATGTATAATATTTATAAATCGACATTATGTTTTAGCATTCAGATATATATGAGAAAATTATAAGAGTGTAGAAGAAGACTTTATTAGGAAGGCATCCTATTCTCAAGTGATTGATATGATTGGAACCCCTGTAATATTCTTGTAATTAAGTTGATAGGATTTTACTACAACTAACATCTTCTATTATTGGTAGAATATCTCTTACCTTATTGTATAAATAGTGAAGCAAAATGTGAATAATACACATTGAAATTCAACCATCTTGCAAATCATTCATGGTATCGGAGCTGCTCGCCTTACAACAAATATAATTTTTTTCCCACAACTCTGAGTCCTCCAGTACGTTCCTGTACACATGGAGCAAATCACTCAATCTTTCGTTGCACCAACAACGACTATTACTACTTCAGTTAACCCTTCAGCAGCGTCGTTAACATCATCTGCTACTTTTCATCTCTCAAAACTTCCCACCACTCAATATGTTGTTTCTGCACGCATATTTTAGGAATGGTAATAAAAGAACTAGGGAGGTTATAATATCCCATCCATTTCCTATAAGAAAGTACTTGTCCATCATATATAATATTTATAAATCGACATTATGTTTTAGCATTAAGATATATATGATAAAATTATAAGAGTGCTCTATGAGTTTGTTAAATTTTTTTATTTTTTATTTTATTTTTAATTTAATTAAGCCATCATATAGGTTGTAAGCACAAGATGTAGAAGATGACTTTATAAGGAAGGCATCCTATTCTCAAGTGATTGATTTGATTTGATCCCTTGTAATATTCTTGTAATTATGTTGATAGGATTTTACTACAATTAGCATCTTCTATTTTTGGTAGAATATCTCTCACCTTCTTGTATAAATAGTGAAACAATATGTGAATAATATACATTGAAATTCAACCATCTTGCAAATCATTCATGGTATCGGAGCTGCTCGCCTTACAACAAATCTAATTTTTTTCCCACAACTCTGAGTCCTCCAGTACGTTCCTGTACACATGGAGCAAACCACTCAATCTTTCGTTGAACCAACAACGACCATTACTACTTCAGTTAACCCTTCAGCAGCGTCGTTAACATCATCTGCTACTTTTCATCTCTCAACACTTCCCACCACTCCATATGTTGTTTCTGCACGCATATTTTAGGAATGGTAATAAAAGAACTAGGGAAGTTGTAATATCCCATCCATTTCCTATTAGAAAGTACTTGTCCAACATATATAAAATTTATAAATCGACATTATGTTTTAGCATTAAGATATATATGAGAAAATTATAAGAGTGTTATATGAGTTTGTTAAATTTTTTTATTTTTTATTTTATTTTTAATTTAATTAAGCCATCATATAGGTTGTAAGCACAAGATGTAGAAGATGACTTTATAAGGAAGGAATCCTATTCTCAAGTGATTGATTTGATTTGATCCCTTGTAATATTCTTGTAATTATGTTGATTGGATTTTACTACAATTAGCATCTTCTATTTTTGGTAGAATATCTCTCACCTTCTTGTATAAATAGTGAAACAATATGTGAATAATACACATTGAAATTCAACCTACTTGCAAATCATTCATGGTATCGGAGCGGCTCCCCTTACAACAAATCTAATTTTTTTCCCACAACTCTGAGTCCTCCAGTACGTTCCTGTACACATGGAGCAAACCACTCAATCTTTCGTTGAACCAACATCGACCATTACTACTTCAGTTAACCCTTCAGCAGCGTCGTTAACATCATCTGCTACTTTTCATCTCTCAACACTTCCCACCACTCCATATGTTGTTTCTGCACGCATATTTTAGGAATGGTAATAAAAGAACTAGGGAAGTTGTAATATTCCATCCATTTCCTATTAGAAAGTACTTGTCCATCATATATAATATTTATAAATCGACATTATGTTTTAGCATTAAGATATATATGAGAAAATTATAAGAGTGTTATATGAGTTTGTTAAATTTTTTTATTTTTTATTTTATTTTTAATTTAATTAAGCCATCATATAGGTTGTAAGCACAAGATGTAGAAGATTACTTTATAAGGAAGGCATCCTATTCTCAAGTGATTGATATGATTTGATCCCTTGTAATATTCTTGTAATTAAGTTGATAGGATTTTACTACAATTAGCATCTTCTATTTTTGGTAGAATATCTCTCACCTTCTTGTATAAATAGTGAAACAATATGTGAATAATACACATTGAAATTCAACCATCTTGCAAATCATTCATGGTATCGGAGCTGCTCGCCTTACAACAAATCTAATTTTTTTCCCACAACTCTGAGTCCTCCAGTACGTTCCTGTACACATGGAGCAAACCACTAAATCTTTCGTTGAACCAACAACGACCATTACTACTTCAGTTAACCCTTCAGCAGCGTCGTTAACATCATCTGCTACTTTTCATCTCTCAACACTTCCCACCACTCCATATGTTGTTTCTGCACGCATATTTTAGGAATGGTCTTAAAAGAACTAGGGAAGTTGTAATATCCCATCCATTTCCTATTAGAAAGTACTTGTCCATCATATATAATATTTTTAAATCGACATTATGTTTTAGCATTAAGATATAAATGAGAAAATTATAAGAGTGTTATATGAGTTTGTTAAATTTTTTTATTTTTTATTTTATTTTTAATTTAATTAAGCCATCATATAGGTTGTAAGCACAAGATGTAGAAGATGTCTTTATAAGGAAGGCATCCTATTCTCAAGTGATTGATATGATTTGATCCCTTGTAATATTCTTGTAATTAAGTTGATAGGATTTAACTACAATTAGCATCTTCTATTTTTGGTAGAATATCTCTCACCTTCTTGTATAAATAGTGAAACAATATGTGAATAATACACATTGCAATTCAACCATCTTGCAAATCATTCATGGTATCGGAGCTGCTCGCCTTACAACAAATCTAATTTTTTTCCCACAACTCTGAGTCCTCCAGTACGTTCCTGTACACATGGAGCAAACCACTCAATCTTTCGTTGAACCAACAACGACCATTACTACTTTAGTTAACCCTTCAGCAGCGTCGTTAACATCATCTGCTACTTTTCATCTCTCAACACTACCCACCACTCCATATGTTGTTTCTGCACGCATATTTTAGGAATGGTAATAAAAGAACTAGGGAAGTTGTAATATCCCATCCATTTCCTATAAGAAAGTACTTGTCCATCATATATAATATTTAAAAATCGACATTATGTTTTAGCATTCAGATATATATGAGAAAATTATAAGAGTGTTATATGAGTTTGTTAAATTTTTTTATTTTTTATTTTATTTCTAATTTAATTAAGCCATCATATAGGTTGTAAGCACAAGATGTAGAAGATGACTTTATAAGGAAGGCATCCTATTCTCAAGTGATTGATATGATTTGATCCCTTGTAATATTCTTGTAATTAAGTTGATAGGATTTTACTACAATTAGCATCTTCTATTTTTGGTAGAATATCTCTCACCTTCTTGTATAAATAGTGAAACAATATGTGAATAATACACATTGAAATTCAACCATCTTGCAAATCATTCATGGTATCGGAGCTGCTCGCCTTACAACAAATCTAATTTTTTTCCCCAAATTCTTAGTCCTCCAGTACGTTCCTGTACACATGGAGCAAACCACTCAATCTTTCGTTGCACCAACAACGACCATTACTACTTCAGTTAACCCTTCAGTAGCGTCGTTAACATCATCTGCTACTTTTCGTCTCTCAACACTTCCCACCACTCCATATGTTGTTTCTGCACGCATATTTTAGAAATGGTAATAAAAGAACTAGGGAGGTTGTAATATCCCATCCATTTACTATAAGAAAGTACTTGTCCATCATGTATAATATTTATAAATCGACTTTACGTTTTAGCATTCAGATATATATGAGAAAATTATAAGAGTGTTATATGAGTTTTTAAATTTTTTTTATTTTTTATTTTATTTTTAATTTAATTAAACCATCATATAGGTTGTAAGCACAAGATGTAGAAGAAGACTTTATTAGGAAGGCATCCTATTCTAAAGTGATTGATATGATTTGAACCCCTGTAATATTCTTGTAATTAAGTTGATAGGATTTTACAACAACTAACATCTTCTATTATTGGTAGAATATCTCTTACCTTCTTGTATAAATAGTGAAACAAAATGTGAATAATACACATTGAAATTCAACCATCTTGCAAATCATTCATGGTATCGGAGCTGCTCGGCTTACAACAAATCTAATTTTTTTTTTCTCAAATTCTGAGTCCTCCAGTACTTTCCTGTACACATGGAGCAAACCACTGAATCATTCGTTTCACCAAAAATGACCATTACTACTTCAGTTAACCCTTAAGCAGCGTCGTTAACATTATCTGCTACAGTTCATCTCTCAACAGTTCCCACCACTCCATATGTCATTTCTGCACTCATATTTTAGGAATGGTAATAAAAGAACAAGGGAGGTTGTAATATCCCATCCATTTCCAATAAGAAAGTACTTGTCCATCATATATAATATTTATAAATCGACATTATGTTTTAGCATTAAGATATATATGAGAAAATTATAAGAGTGTTATATGAGTTTGTTAAATTTTTTTATTTTTTATTTTATTTTTAATTTAATTAAGCCATCATATAGGTTGTAAGCACAAGATGTAGAAGATGACTTTATAAGGAAGGCATCCTATTCTCAAGTGATTGATTTGATTTGATCCCTTGTAATATTCTTGTAATTAAGTTGATAGGATTTTACTACAATTAGCATCTTCTATTTTGGAT
The DNA here is from genome assembly GCA_030864215.1 of Capsicum pubescens. NCBI lineage: Eukaryota > Viridiplantae > Streptophyta > Magnoliopsida > Solanales > Solanaceae > Capsicum > Capsicum pubescens. Next base: position 21,528,186 of record CM061545.1, read on the forward strand.
AGAATATCTCTCACCTTCTTGTATAAATAGTGAAACAATATGTGAATAATACACATTGAAATTCAACCATCTTGCAAATCATTGATGGTATCGGAGCTGCTCGCCTTACAACAAATCTAATTTTTTTCCCACAACTCTGAGTCCTCCAGTACGTTCCTGTACACATGGAACAAACCACTCAATCTTTCGTTGAACCAACAACGACCATTACTACTTCAGTTAACCCTTCAACAGCGTCGTTAACATCATCTGCTACTTTTCATCTCTCAACACTTCCCACCACTCCATATGTTGTTTCTGCACGCATATTTAAGGAATGGTAATAAAAGAACTAGGGAAGTTGTAATATCCCATCCATTTCCTATTAGAAAGTACTTGTCCATCATATATAATATTTATAAATCGACATTATGTTTTAGCATTTAGATATATATGAGAAAATTATAAGAGTGTTATATGAGTTTGTTAAATTTTTTTATTTTTTATTTTTTTTTAATTTAATTAAGCCATCATATAGGTTGTAAGCACAAGATGTAGAAGATGACTTTATAAGGAAGGCATCCTATTCTCTAGTGATTGATATGATTTGATCCCTTGTAATATTCTTGTAATTAAGTTGATAGGTCTTTACTACAATTAGCATCTTCTATTTTTGGTAGAATATCTCTCACCTTCTTGTATAAATAGTGAAACAATATGTGAATAATACACATTGAAATTCAACCATCTTGCAAATCATTCATGGTATCGGAGCTGCTCGCCTTACAACAAATCTAATTTTTTTCCCCAAATTCTGAGTCCTCCAGTACGTTCCTGTACACATGGAGCAAACCACTCAATCTTTCGTTGCACCAACAACGACCATTACTACTTCAGTTAACCCTTCAGTAGCGTCGTTAACATCATCTGCTACTTTTCGTCTCTCAACACTTCCCACCACTCCATATGTTGTTTCTGCACGCATATTTTAGGAATGGTAATAAAAGAACTAGGGAGGTTGTAATATCCCATCCATTTACTATAAGAAAGTACTTGTCCATCATTTATAATATTTATAAATCGACATTATGTTTTAGCATTCAGATATATATGAGAAAATTATAAGAGTGTTATATGAGTTTTTAAAATTTTTTTATTTTTTATTTTATTTTTAATTTAATTAAACCATCATATAGGTTGTAAGCACAAGATGTAGAAGAAGACTTTATTAGGAAGGCATCCTATTCTCAAGTGATTGATATGATTTGAACCCCTGTAATATTCTTGTAATTAAGTTTATAGGATTTTACTACAACTAACATCTTCTATTATTGGTAGAATATCTCTTACCTTCTTGTATAAATAGTGAAGCAAAATGTGAATAATACACATTGAAATTCAACCATCTTGCAAATCATTCATGGTATCGGAGCTGCTCGCCTTACAACAAATATAATTTTTTTCCCACAACTCTGAGTCCTCCAGTACGTTCCTGTACACATGGAGCAAATCACTCAATCTTTCGTTGCACCAACAACGACCATTACTACTTCAGTTAACCCTTCAGCAGCGTCGTTAACATCATCTGCTACTTTTCATCTCTCAAAACTTCCCACCACTCCATATGTTGTTTCTGCACGCATATTTTTGGAATGGTAATAAAAGAACTAGGGAGGTTGTAATATCCCATCCATTTCCTATAAGAAAGTACTTGTCCATCATATATAATATTTATAAATCGACATTATGTTTTAGCATTAAGATATATATGAGAAAATTATAAGAGTGCTATATGAGTTTGTTAAATTTTTTTATTTTTTATTTTATTTTTAATTTAATTAAGCCATCATATAGGTTGTAAGCACAAGATGTAGAAGATGACTTTATAAGGAAGGCATCCTATTCTCAAGTGATTGATTTGATTTGATCCCTTGTAATATTCTTGTAATTATGTTGATAGGATTTTACTACAATTAGCATCTTCTATTTTTGGTAGAATATCTCTCACCTTCTTGTATAAATAGTGAAACAATATGTGAATAATACACATTGAAATTCAACTATCTTGCAAATCATTCATGGTATCGGAGTTGCTCGCCTTACAACAAATCTAATTTTTTTCCCACAACTCTGAGTCCTCCAGTACGTTCCTGTACACATGGAGCAAACCACTCAATCTTTCGTTGAACCAACAACGACCATTACTACTTCAGTTAACCCTTCAGCAGCGTCGTTAACATCATCTGCTACTTTTCATCTCTCAACACTTCCCACCACTCCATATGTTGTTTCTGCACGCATATTTTAGGAATGGTAATAAAAGAACTAGGGAAGTTGTAATATCCCATCCATTTCCTATTAGAAAGTCCTTGTCCATCATATATAATATTTATAAATCGACATTATGTTTTAGCATTAAGATATATATGAGAAAATTATAAGAGTGTTATATGAGTTTGTTAATTTTTTTTTTTTTATATTTTAATTTTAATTTAATTAAGCCATCATATAGGTTGTAAGCACAAGATGTAGAAGATGACTTTATAAGGAAGGCATCCTATTCTCAAGTGATTGATTTGATTTGATCCCTTGTAATATTCTTGTAATTATGTTGATAGGATTTTACTACAATTAGCATCTTCTATTTTTGGTAGAATATCTCTCACCTTCTCGTATAAATAGTGAAACAATATGTGAATAATACACATTGAAATTCAACCATCTTGCAAATCATTCATGGTATCGGAGCTGCTCCCCTTACAACAAATCTAATTTTTTTCCCACAACTCTGAGTCCTCCAGTACGTTCCTGTACACATGGAGCAAACCACTCAATCTTTCGTTGAACAAACAACGACCATTACTACTTCAGTTAACCCTTCAGCAGCGTCGTTAACATCATCTGCTACTTTTCATCTCTCAACACTTCCCACCAGTCCATATGTTGTTTCTGCACGCATATTTTAGGAATGGTAATAAAAGAACTAGGGAAGTTGTAATATCCCATCCATTTCCTATTAGAAAGTACTTGTCCATCATATATAATATTTATAAATCGACATTATGTTTTAGCATTAAGATATATATGAGAAAATTATAAGAGTGTTATATGAGTTTGTTAAATTTTTTTATTTTTTATTTTATTTTTAATTTAATTAAGCCATCATATAGGTTGTAAGCACAAGATGTAGAAGATGACTTTATAAGGAAGGCATCCTATACTCAAGTGATTGATTTAATTTGATCCCTTGTAATATTCTTGTAATTAAGTTGATAGGATTTTACTACAATTAGCATCTTCTATTTTTGGTAGAATATCTCTCACCTTCTTGTATAAATAGTGAAACAATATGTGAATAATACACATTGAAATTCAACCATCTTGCAAATCATTCATGGTATCGGAGCTGCTCGCCTTACAACAAATCTAATTTTTTTCCGACAACTCTGAGTCCTCCAGTACGTTCCTGTACACATGGAGCAAACCACTAAATCTTTCGTTAAACCAACAACGACCATTACTACTTCAGTTAACCCTTCAGCAGCGTCGTTAACATCATCTGCTACTTTTCATCTCTCAACACTTCCCACCACTCCATATGTTGTTTCTGCACGCATATTTTAGGAATGGTAGTAAAAGAACTAGGGAAGTTGTAATATCCCATCCATTTCCTATTAGAAAGTACTTGTCCATCATATATAATATTTATAAATCGACATTATGTTTTAGCATTAAGATATATATGAGAAAATTATAAGAGTGTTATATGAGTTTGTTAAATTTTTTTATTTTTTATTTTATTTTTAATTTAATTATGCCATCATATAGGTTGTAAGCACAAGATGTAGAAAATGACTTTATAAGGAAGGCATCCTATTCTCAAGTGATTGATATGATTTGATCCCTTGTAATATTCTTGTAATTAAGTTGATAGGATTTTACTACAATTAGCATCTTCTATTTTTGGTAGAATATCTCTCACCTTCTTGTATAAATAGTGAAACAATATGTGAATAATACACATTGAAATTCAACCATCTTGCAAATCATTCATGGTATCGGAGCTGCTCCCCTTACAACAAATCTAATTTTTTTCCCACAACTCTGAGTCCTCCAGAACGTTCCTGTACACATGGAGCAAACCACTCAATCTTTCGTTGAACCAACAACGACCATTACTACTTCAGTTAACCCTTCAGCAGCGTCGTTAACATCATCTGCTACTTTTCATCTCTCAACACTTCCCACCACTCCATATGTTGTTTCTGCACGCATATTTTAGGAATGGTAATAAAAGAACTAGGGAAGTTGTAATATCCCATCCATTTCCTATTAGAAAGTACTTGTCCATCATATATAATATTTATAAATCGACATTATGTTTTAGCATTAAGATATATATGAGAAAATTATAAGAGTGTTATATGAGTTTGTTAAATTTTTTTATTTTTTATTTTATTTTTAATTTAATTAAGCCATCATATAGGTTGTAAGCACAAGATGTAGAAGATGACTTTATAAGGAAGGCATCCTATTCTCAAGTGATTGATATGATTTGATCCCTTGTAATATTCTTGTAATTAAGTTGATAGGATTTTACTACAATTAGCATCTTCTATTTTTGGTAGAATATCTCTCACCTTCTTGTATAAATAGTGAAACAATATGTGAATAATACACATTGAAATTCAACCATCTTGCAAATCATTCATGGTATCGGAGCTGCTCGCCTTACAACAAATCTAATTTATTTCCCACAACTCTGAGTCCTCCAGTACGTTCCTGTACACATGGAGCAAACCACTAAATCTTTCGTTGAACCAACAACGACCATTACTACTTCAGTTAACCCTTCAGCAGCGTCGTTAACATCATCTGCTACTTTTCATCTCTCAACACTTCCCACCACTCAATATGTTGTTTCTGCACGCATATTTTAGGAATGGTAATAAAAGAACTAGGGAAGTTGTAATATCCCATCCATTTCCTATTAAAAAGTACTTGTCCATCATATATAATATTTATAAATCGATATTATGTTTTAGCATTAAGATATATATGAGAAAATTATAAGAGTGTTATATGAGTTTGTTAAATTTTTTTATTTTTTATTTTATTTTTAATTTAATTAAGCCATCATATAGGTTGTAAGCACAAGATGTAGAAAATGACTTTATAAGGAAGGCATCCTATTCTCAAGTGATTGATATGATTTGATCCCTTGTAATATTCTTGTAATTAAGTTGATAGGATTTTACTACAATTAGCATCTTCTATTTTTGGTAGAATATCTCTCACCTTCTTGTATAAATAGTGAAACAATATGTGAATAATACACATTGAAATTCAACCATCTTGCAAATCATTCATGGTATCGGAGCTGCTCCCCTTACAACAAATCTAATTTTTTTCCCACAACTCTGAGTCCTCCAGAACGTTCCTGTACACATGGAGCAAACCACTCAATCTTTCGTTGAACCAACAACGACCATTACTACTTCAGTTAACCCTTCAGCAGCGTCGTTAACATCATCTGCTACTTTTCATCTCTCAACACTTCCCACCACTCCATATGTTGTTTCTGCACGCATATTTTTGGAATGGTAATAAAAGAACTAGGGAAGTTGTAATATCCCATCCATTTCCTATTAGAAAGTACTTGTCCATCATATATAATATTTATAAATCGACATTATGTTTTAGCATTAAGATATATATGAGAAAATTATAAGAGTGTTATATGAGTTTGTTAAATTTTTTTATTTTTTATTTTATTTTTAATTTAATTAAGCCATCATATAGGTTGTAAGCACAAGATGTAGAAGATGACTTTATAAGGAAGGCATCCTATTCTCAAGTGATTGATATGATTTGATCCCTTGTAATATTCTTGTAATTAAGTTGATAGGATTTTACTACAATTAGCATCTTCTATTTTTGGTAGAATATCTCTCACCTTCTTGTATAAATAGTGAAACAATATGTGAATAATACACATTGAAATTCAACCATCTTGCAAATCATTCATGGTATCGGAGCTGCTCGCCTTACAACAAATCTAATTTATTTCCCACAACTCTGAGTCCTCCAGTACGTTCCTGTACACATGGAGCAAACCACTAAATCTTTCGTTGAACCAACAACGACCATTACTACTTCAGTTAACCCTTCAGCAGCGTCGTTAACATCATCTGCTACTTTTCATCTCTCAACACTTCCCACCACTCAATATGTTGTTTCTGCACGCATATTTTAGGAATGGTAATAAAAGAACTAGGGAAGTTGTAATATCCCATCCATTTCCTATTAAAAAGTACTTGTCCATCATATATAATATTTATAAATCGATATTATGTTTTAGCATTAAGATATATATGAGAAAATTATAAGAGTGTTATATGAGTTTGTTAAATTTTTTTATTTTTTATTTTATTTTTAATTTAATTAAGCCATCATATAGGTTGTAAGCACAAGATGTAGAAGATGACTTTATAAGGAAGGCATCCTATTCTCAAGTGATTGATATGATTTGATCCCTTGTAATATTCTTGTAATTAAGTTGATAGGATTTTACTACAATTAGCATCTTCTATTTTTGGTAGAATATCTCTCACCTTCTTGTATAATTAGTGAAACAATATGTGAATAATACACATTGAAATTCAACCATCTTGCAAATCATTCATGGTATCGGAGCTGCTCGCCTTACAACAAATCTAATTTTTTTCCCCAAATTCTTAGTCCTCCAGTACGTTCCTGTACACATGGAGCAAACCACTCAATCTTTCGTTGCACCAACAACGACCATTACTACTTCAGTTAACCCTTCAGTAGCGTCGTTAACATCATCTGCTTCTTTTCGTCTCTCAACACTTCCCACCACTCCATATGTTGTTTCTGCACGCATATTTTAGGAATGGTAATAAAAGAACTAGGGAGGTTGTAATATCCCATCCATTTACTATAAGAAAGTACTTGTCCATCATGTATAATATTTATAAATCGTCATTATGTTTTAGCATTCAGATATATATGAGAAAATTATAAGAGTGTTATATGAGTTTTTAAATTTTGTTTATTTTTTATTTTATTTTTAATTTAATTAAACCATCATATAGGTTGTAAGCACAAGATGTAGAAGAAGACTTTATTAGGAAGGCATCCTATTCTCAAGTGATTGATATGATTTGAACCCCTGTAATATTCTTGTAATTAAGTTGATAGGATTTTACTACAACTAACATCTTCTATTATTGGTAGAATATCTCTTACCTTCTTCTATAAATAGTGAAACAAAATGTGAATAATACTCATTGAAATTCAACCATCTTGCAAATCTTTCATGGTATCGGAGCTGCTCGCCTTACAACAAATCTATTTTTTTTTTCTCAAATTCTGAGTCCTCCAGTACTTTCCTGTACACATGGAGCAAACCACTAAATCTTTCGTTTCACCAAAAATGACCATTACTACTTCAGTTAACCCTTAAGCAGCGTCGTTAACATTATCTGCTACAGTTCATCTCTCAACAGTTCCCACCACTCCATATGTCATTTCTGCACGCATATTTTAGGAATGGTAATAAAAGAACAAGGGAGGTTGTAATATCCCATCCATTTCCAATAAGAAAGTACTTGTCCATCATATATAATATTTATAAATCGACATTATGTTTTAGCATTCAGATATATATGAGAAAATTATAAGAGTGTTATATGAGTTTGTTAAATTTTTTTATTTTTTATTTTATTTTTAATTTAATTAAGCCATCATATAGGTTGTAAGCACAAGATGTAGAAGATGACTTTATAAGGAAGGCATCCTATTCTCAAGTGATTGATTTGATTTGATTCCTTGTAATATTCTTGTAATTAAGTTGATAGGATTTTACTACAATTAGCATCTTCTATTTTTGGTAGAATATCTCTCACCTTCTTGTATAAATAGTGAAACAATATGTGAATAATACACATTGAAATTCAACCATCTTGCAAATCATTCATGGTATCGGAGCTGCTCGCCTTACAACAAATCTAATTTTTTTCCCACAACTCTGAGTCCTCCAGTACGTTCCTGTACACATGGAGCAAACCACTCAATCTTTCGTTGAACCAACAACGACCATTACTACTTCAGTTAACCCTTCAGCAGCGTCGTTAACATCATCTGCTACTTTTCATCTCTCAACACTTCCCACCACTCCATATGTTGTTTCTGCACACATATTTTAGGAATGGTAATAAAAGAACTAGGGAAGTTGTAATATCCCATCCATTTCCTATAAGAAAGTACTTGTCCATCATATATAATATTTATAAATCGACATTATGTTTTAGCATTTAGATATATATGAGAAAATTATAAGAGTGTTATATGAGTTTGTTAAATTTTTTTATTTTTTATTTTATTTTTAATTTAATTAAGCCATCATATAGGTTGTAAGCACAAGATGTAGAAGATGACTTTATAAGGAAGGCATCCTATTCTCAAGTGATTGATATGATTTGATCCCTTGTAATATTCTTGTAATTAAGTTGATAGGTCTTTACTACAATTTGCATCTTCTATTTTTGGTAGAATATCTCTCACCTTCTTGTATAAATAGTGAAACAATATGTGAATAATACACATTGAAATTCAACCATCTTGCAAATCATTCATGGTATCGGAGCTGCTCGCCTTACAACAAATCTAATTTTTTTCCCCAAATTCTGAGTCCTCAAGTACGTTCCAGTACACATGGAGCAAACCACTCAATCTTTCGTTGCACCAACAACGACCATTACTACTTCAGTTAACCCTTCAGTAGCGTCGTTAACATCATCTGCTACTTTTCGTCTCTCAACACTTCCCACCACTCCATATGTTGTTTCTGCACGCATATTTTAGGAATGGTAATAAAAGAACTAGGGAGGTTGTAATATCCCATCCATTTACTATAAGAAAGTACTTGTCCATCATGTATAATATTTATAAATCGACATTATGTTTTAGCATTCAGATATATATGAGAAAATTATAAGAGTGTTATATGAGTTTTTAAATTTTTTTTATTTTTTATTTTATTTTTAATTTAATTAAACCATCATATAGGTTGTAAGCACAAGATGTAGAAGAAGACTTTATTAGGAAGGCATCCTATTCTCAAGTGATTGATATGATTTGAACCCGTGTAATATTCTTGTAATTAAGTTGATAGGATTTTACTACAACTAACATCTTCTATTATTGGTAGAATATCTCTTACCTTCTTGTATAAATAGTGAAGCAAAATGTGAATAATACACATTGAAATTCAACCATCTTGCAAATCATTCATGGTATCGGAGCTGCTCGCCTTACAACAAATATAATTTTTTTCCCACAACTCTGAGTCCTCCAGTACGTTCCTGTACACATGGAGAAAATCACTCAATCTTTCGTTGCACCAACAACGACCATTACTACTTCAGTTAACCCTTCAGCAGCGTCGTTAACATCATCTGCTACTTTTCATCTCTCAAAACTTCCCACCACTCCATATGTTGTTTCTGCACGCATATTTTAGGAATGGTAATAAAAGAACTAGGGAGGTTGTAATATCCCATCCATTTCCTATAAGAAAGTACTTGTCCATCATATATAATATTTATAAATCGACATTATGTTTTAGCATTAAGATATATATGAGAAAATTATAAGAGTGCTATATGAGTTTGTTAAATTTTTTTATTTTTTATTTTATTTTTAATTTAATTAAGCCATCATATAGGTTGTAAGCACAAGATGTAGAAGATGACTTTATAAGGAAGGCATCCTATTCTCAAGTGATTGATTTGATTTGATCCCTTGTAATATTCTTGTAATTATGTTGATAGGATTTTACTACAATTAGCATCTTCTATTTTTGGTAGAATATCTCTCACCTTCTTGTATAAATAGTGAAACAATATGTGAATAATACACATTGAAATTCAACCATCTTGCAAATCATTCATGGTATCGGAGCTTCTCGCCTTACAACAAATCTAATTTTTTTCCCACAACTCTGAGTCCTCCAGTACGTTCCTGTACACATGGAGCAAACCACTCAATCTTCCGTTGAACCAACAACGACCATTACTACTTCAGTTAACCCTTCAGCAGCGTCGTTAACATCATCTGCTACTTTTCATCTCTCAACACTTCCCACCACTCCATATGTTGTTTCTGCACGCATATTTTAGGAATGGTAATAAAAGAACTAGGGAAGTTGTAATATCCCATCCATTTCCTATAAGAAAGTACTTGTCCATCATATATAATATTTATCAATCGACATTATGTTTTAGCATTCAGATATATATGAGAAAATTATAAGAGTGTTATATGAGTTTGTTAAATTTTTTTATTTTTTATTTTATTTTTAATTTAATTAAGCCATCATATAGGTTGTAAGCACAAGATGTAGAAGATGACTTTATAAGGAAGGCATCCTATTCTCAAGTGATTGATATGATTTGATCCCTTGTAATATTCTTGTAATTGAGTTGATAGGATTTTACTACAATTAACATCTTCTATTTTTGGTAGAATATCTCTCACCTTCTTGGATAAATAGTGAAACAATATGTGAATATTACACATTGAAATTCAACCATCTTGCAAATCATTCATGGTATCGGAGCTGCTCTCCTTACAACAAATCTAATTTTTTCCCCAAATTCTTAGTCCTCCAGTACGTTCCTGTACACATGGAGCAAACCACTCAATCTTTCGTTGCACCAACAACGACCATTACTACTTCAGTTAACCCTTCAGTAGCGTCGTTAACATCATCTGCTACTTTTCGTCTCTCAACACTTCCCACCACTCCATATGTTGTTTCTGCACGCATATTTTAGGAATGGTAATAAAAGAACTAGGGAGGTTGTAATATCCCATCCATTTACTATAAGAAAGTACTTGTCCATCATGTATAATATTTATAAATCGACATTATGTTTTAGCATTCAGATATTTATGAGAAAATTATAAGAGTGTTATATGAGTTTTTAAAATTTTTTTATTTTTTATTTTATTTTTAATTTAATTAAACCATCATATAGGTTGTAAGCACAAGATGTAGAAGAAGACTTTATTAGGAAGGCATCCTATTCTTAAGTGATTGATATGATTTGAACCCCTGTAATATTCTTGTAATTAAGTTGATAGGATTTTACTACAACTAACATCTTCTATTATTGGTAGAATATCTCTTACCTTCTTGTATAAATAGTGAAACAAAATGTGAATAATACACATTGAAATTCAACCATCTTGCAAATCTTTCATGGTATCGGAGCTGCTCGCCTTACAACAAATCTAATTTTTTTTTCTCAAATTCTGAGTCCTCCAGTACTTTCCTGTACACATGGAGCAAACCACTAAATCTTTCGTTTCACCAAAAATGACCATTACTACTTCAGTTAACCCTTAAGCAGCGTCGTTAACATTATCTGCTACAGTTCATCTCTCAACAGTTCCCACCACTCCATATGTCATTTCTGCACTCATATTTTAGGAATGGTAATAAAAGAACAAGGGAGGTTGTAATATCCCATCCATTTCCAATAAGAAAGTACTTGTCCATCATATATAATATTTATAAATCGACATTATGTTTTAGCATTAAGATATATATTAGAAAATTATAAGAGTGTTATATGAGTTTGTTAAATTTTTTTATTTTTTATTTTATTTTTAATTTAATTAAGCCATCATATAGGTTGTAAGCACAAGATGTAGAAGATGACTTTATAAGGAAGGCATCCTATTGTCAAGTGATTGATTTGATTTGATCCCTTGTAATATTCTTGTAATTAAGTTGATAGGATTTTACTACAATTAGCATCTTCTATTTTTGGTAGAATATCTCTCACCTTCTGTATAAATAGTGAAACAATATGTGAATAATACACATTGAAATTCAACCATCTTGCAAATCATTCATGGTATCGGAGCTGCTCACCTTACAACAAATATAATTTTTTTCCCACAACTCTGAGTCCTCCAGTACGTTCCTGCACACATGGAGCAAATCACTCAATCTTTCGTTGCACCAACAACGACCATTACTACTTCAGTTAACCCTTCAGCAGCGTCGTTAACATCATCTGCTACTTTTCATCTCTCAAAACTTCCCACCACTCCATATGTTGTTTCTGCACGCATATTTTAGGAATGGTAATAAAAGAAATAGGGAGGTTGTAATATCCCATTCATTTCCTATAAGAAAGTACTTGTCCATCATATATAATATTTATAAATCGACACTATGTTTTATCATTAAGATATATATGAGAAAATTATAAGAGTGTTATATGAGTTTGTTAAATTTTTTTATTTTTTATTTTATTTTTAATATAATTAAGCCATCATATAGGTTGTAAGCACAAGATGTAGAAGATGACTTTATAAGGAAGGCATCCTATTCTCAAGTGATTGATTTGATTTGATCCCTTGTAATATTCATGTAATTATGTTGATAGGATTTTACTACAATTAGCATCTTCTATTTTTGGTAGAATATCTCTCACCTTCTTGTATAAATAGTGAAACAATATGTGAATAATACACATTGAAATTCAACCATCTTGCAAATCATTCATGGTATCGGAGCTGCTCACCTTACAACAAATATAATTTTTTTCCCACAACTCAGAGTCCTCCAGTACGTTCCTGTACACATGGAGAAAACCACTGAATCTTTCGTTGCACCAACAACGACCGTTACTACTTCAGTTAACCCTACAGCAGCGTCGTTAACATCATCTGCTACTTTTCATCTCTCAAAACTTCCCACCACTCCATATGTTGTTTCTGCATGCATATTTTAGGAATGGTAATAAAAGAACTAGGGTGGTTGTAATATCCCATCCATTTACTATAAGAAAGTACTTGTCCATCATATATAATATTTATAAATCGACATTATATTTTAGCATTCAGATATATATGAGAAAATTATAAGAGTGTTATATGAGTTTGTTAAATTTTTTTATTTTTTATTTTATTTTTAATTTAATTAAGCCATCATATAGGCTGTAAGCACAAGATATAGAAGATGACTTTATAAGGAAGGCATCCTATTCTCAATTGATTGATATGATTTGATCCCTTGTAGTATTCTTGTAATTAAGTTGATAGGATTTTACTACAATTAGCATCTTCTATTTTTGGTAGAATATCTCTCACCTTCTTGTATAAATAGTGAAACAATATGTGAATAATACACATTGAAATTCAACCATCTTGCAAATCATTCATGGTATCGGAGCTGCTCTCCTTACAACAAATCTAATTTTTTCCCCAAACTCTGAGTCCTCCAGTACGTTCCTGTACACATGGAGCAATCCACTCAATCTTTCGTTGCACCAACAACGACCATTACTACTTCAGTTAACCCTTCAGCAGCGTCGTTAACATCATCTGCTACTTTTCTTCTCTCAACACTTCCCACCACTCCATATGTTGTTTCCGCACGCATATTTTAGGAATGGTAATAAAAGAACTAGGGAGGTTGTAATATCCCATCCATTTACTATAAGAAAGTACTTGTCCATCATGTATAATATTTATAAATCGACATTATGTTTTAGCATTCAGATATATATGAGAAAATTATAAGAGTGTTATATGAGTTTTTAAAATTTTTTTATTTTTTATTTTATTTTTAATTTAATTAAACCATCATATAGGTTGTAAGCACAAGATGTAGAAGAAGACTTTATTAGGAAGGCATCCCATTCTCAAGTGATTGATATGATTTGAACCCCTGTAATATTCTTGTAATTAAGTTGATAGGATTTTACTACAACTAACATCTTCTATTATTGGTAGAATATCTCTTACCTTCTTGTATAAATAGTGAAACAATATGTGAATAATACACATTGAAATTCAACCATCTTGCAAATCTTTCATGGTATCGGAGCTGCTCGCCTTACAACAAATCTAATTTTTTTTCTCAAATTCTGAGTCCTCCAGTACTTTCCTGTACACATTGAGCTAACCACTAAATCTTTCGTTTCACCAAAAATGACCATTACTACTTCAGTTAACCCTTCAGCAGCGTCATTATCATTATCTGCTACAGTTCATCTCTCAACAGTTCCCACCACTCCATATGTCATTTCTGCACGCATATTTTAGGAATGGTAATAAAAGAACTAGGGAGGTTGTAATATCCCATCCATTTCCTATAAGAAAGTACTTGTCCATCATATATAATATTTATAAATCTACATTATGTTTTAGCATTTAGATATATATGAGAAAATTATAAGTGTTATATGAGTTTGTTAAATTTTTTTATTTTTTATTTTATTTTTAATTTAATTATGCCATCATATAGGTTGTAAGCACAAGATGTAGAAGATGACTTTATAAGGAACGCATCCTATTCTCAAGTGATTGATATGATTTGATCCCTTGTAATATTCTTGTAATTAAGTTGATAGGATTTTACTACAATTAGCATCTTCTATTTTTGGTAGAATATCTCTCACCTTCTTGTATAAATAGTGAAACAATATGTGAATAATACACATTGAAATTCAACCATCTTGCAAATCATTCATGGTATCGGAGCTGCTCGCCTAACAACAAATCTAATTTTTTTCCCCAAACTCTGAGTCCTCCAGTACGTTCCTGTACACATGGAGCAAACCACTCAATCTTTCGTTGCACCAACAACGACCATTACTACTTCAGTTAACCCTTCTGCAGCGTCGTTAACATCATCTGCAACTTTTCATCTCTCAACACTTCCCACCACTCCATATGTTGTTTCTGCACGCATATTTTAGGAATGGTAATAAAAGAACTAGGGAGGTTGTAATATCCCATCCATTTCCTATAAGAAAGTACTTGTCCATCATATATAATATTTATAAATCGACATTATGTTTTAGCATTCAGATATATATGAGAAAATTATAAGAGTGTTATATGAGTTTGTTAAATTTTATTATTTTTTATTTTATTTTTAATTTAATTAAGCCATCATATAGGTTGTAAGCACAAGATGTAGAAGATGACTTTATAAGGAAGCATCCTATTCTCAAGTGATTGATATGATTTGAACCCTTGTAATATTCTTGTAGTTAAGTTGATAGGATTTTACGATAATTAACATCTTCTATTTTTGGTAGAATATCTCTTACCTTCTTGTATAAATAGTGAAACAATATGTGAATAATACACATTGAAATTAGACCATCTTGCAAATCTTTCATGGTATCGGAGCTGCTCGCCTCACAACAAATCTATTTTTTTTTCTCAAATTCTGAGTCCTCCAGTACTTTCCTGTACACATGGAGCAAACCAGTAAATCTTTCTTTTCACCATTAATGACCATTACTACTTCAGTTAACCCTTCAGCAGCGTCGTTAACATCATCTTCTACTGTTCATCTCTCAATAGTTCCCACCACTCCATATGTCGTTTCTACACGCATATTTTAGGAATGGTAATAAAAGAACTAGGGAGGTTGTAATATCCCATTCATTTCCTATAAGAAAGTACTTGTCCATCATGTATAATATTTATAAATCGACATTATGTTTTAGCATTCAGATATATATGAGAAAATTATAAGAGTGTTATATGTGTTTGTTAATTTTTATTATTTTTTATTTTATTTTTAATTTAATTAAGCCATCATATAAGTTGTAAGCACAAGATGTAGAAGATGACTTTATAAGGAAGGCATCCTATTCTCAAGTGATTGATATGATTTGATCCCTTGTAATATTCTGTTAATTAAGTTGATAGGATTTTACTACAATTAGCATCTTCTATTTTTTGTAGAATATCTCTTACCTTCTTGTATAAATAGTGAAACAATATGTGAATAATACACTTTAAAATTCAACCATTTTGTAAATCATTCATGGTATCGGAGTTGCTCGCCTTACAGCAAATCTAATTTATTGTACCCAAACTCTGAGTCTTCCAGTACTTTTCTGTACACATGGAGCAAACCACTCAATCTTTTGTTGCACCAACAATGACCATTACTACTTTAGTTAACCCCTCAACAGCCTCGTTAACATCATCTGCTACTGTTCATCTCTGAACAGTTCCCACCACTCCATATGTTATTTCTGCACGCATATTTTAGGAATGGTAATAAAAGAATTAGGGAGGTTGTAATATCCCATCCATTTCCTATAAGAAAGTACATCATGTATAATATTTATAAATCGACATTATGTTTTAGAATTCAGATATATATGAGAAAATTATAAGTGTGTTATATGAGTTTTTAAAATTTTTTATTTTATTTTTCTAATTTAATTAAGCCATCATATAGGTTGTAAGCACAAGATGTAGAAGATGACTTTATAAGGAAGGCATCCTATTCTCAATTGATTGATATGATTTGATCCCTTGTAATATTCTTGTAATTAAGTTGATAGGATTTTACTACAATTAACATCTTCTATTTTTGGTAGAATATCTCTTACCTTCTTGTATAAATAGTGAAACAATATGTGAATAATACACAATGAAATTTACCATATTGTAAATCTTTCATAGTATCGGAGCTGCTCGCCTTACAGCAAATCTATTTTTTTTTCCCAAACTCTGAGTCCTCCAGTACTTTCCTGTACACATGGAGCAAACCACTCAATCTTTCGTTGCACCAACAACGACCATTACTACTGCAGTTAACCCTTCAGCAGCGTCGTTAACATCATCTGCTACTGTTCATCTCTCAACAGTTCCCACCATTCCATATGTTGTTTCTGCACGCATATTTTAGGAATGGTATTAAAAGAACTAGGGAGGTTGTAATATCCCATCCATTTCCTATAAGAAAGTACTTGTCCATCGTGTATAATATTTATAAATCAACATTATGTTTTAGCATTCAGATATATATGAAAAAATTATAAGAGTGTTTTATGAGTTTGTTAAATTTTTTATTTTTTATTTTATTTTTAATTTTATTAAGCCATCATATAGGTTGTAAGCACAAGATGTAGAAGATGACATGATAAGGAAGGCATCCTATTCTCAAGTGATTGATATAATTTGATCCCTTGTAATATTCTTGTAATTAAGTTGATAGGATTTTACTACAATTAGCATCTTCTATTTTTGGTAGAATATCTCTTGCCTTCTTGTATAAATAGTGAAACAATATGTGAATAATACACTTTAAAATTCAACCATCTTGTAAATCTTTCATGGTATCGGAGCTGCTCGCCTTACAACAAATCTAATTTATTGTACCCAAACTCTGAGTCTTCCAGTACTTTCCTGTACACATGGAGCAAACCACTTAATCTTTCGTTGCACCAACAATGACCATTACTACTTCAGTTAACCCCTCAACAGCCTCCTTAACATCATCTGCTACTGTTCATCTCTGAACAGTTCCCACCACTCCATATGTTATTTCTGCACGCATATTTTAGGAATGGTAATAAAAGAATTAGGGAGGTTGTAATATCCCATCCATTTCCTATAAGAAAGTACATCATGTATAATATTTATAAATCGACATTATGTTTTAGAATTCAGATATATATGAGAAAATTATAAGTGTGTTATATGAGTTTGTTAAATTTTTTATTTTATTTTTTTAATTTAATTAAGCCATCATATAGGTTGTAAGCACAAGATGTAGAAGATGACTTTATAAGGAAGGCATCCTATTCTCAAGTGATTGATATGATTTGATCCCTTGTAATATTCTTGTAATTAAGTTGATAGGATTTTACTACAATTAACATCTTCTATTTTTGGTAGAATATCTCTTACCTTCTTGTATAAATAGTGAAACAATATGTGAATAATATACATTGAAATTTACCATCTTGTAAATCTTTCATGGTATCGGAGCTGCTCGCCTTACAGCAAATCTAATTTTTTTTCTCAAACTCAGAGTCCTCCAGTACTTTCCTGTACACATGGAGCAAACCACTCAATCTTTCGTTGTACCAACAACGACCATTACTACTGCAGTTAACCCTTCAGCAGCGTCGTTAACATCATCTATTACTGTTCATCTCTCAACAGTTCCCACCATTCCATATGTTGTTTCTGCACGCATATTTTAGGAATGGTATTAAAAGAACTAGGGAGGTTTTAATATCCCATCCATTTCCTATAAGAAAGTACTTGTCCATCATGTATAATATTTATAAATCAACATTATGTTTTAGCATTCAGATATATATGAGAAAATTATAAGAGTGTTTTATGAGTTTGTTAAATTTTGTATTTTTTATTTTATTTTTAATTTAATTAAGCCATCATATAGGTTGTAAGCACAAGATGTAGAAGATGACTTTATAAGGAAGGCATCCTATTCTCAAGTGATTGATATGATTTGATACCTTGTAATATTCTTGTAATTAAGTTGATAGGATTTTACTACAATTAGCATCTTCTATTTTTGGTAGAATATCTCTTACCTTCTTGTATAAATAGTGAAACAATATGTGAATAATATACATTGAAATTAACCATCTTGTAAATCTTTCATCGTATCGGAGCTGCTCGCCTACAGCAAATCTAATTTTTTTTCCCAAACTCTAAGTCCTCTAGTTCTTTCCTGTATACATGGAGCAAACCACTCAATCTTTCGTTGCACCAATAACGACCATTAATACTTCAGTTAACCCTTCAGCAGCGTCGTTAACATTATCTGCTTCTGTTCATCTCTCAATAGTTCCGACCACTCCATATGTTGTTTCTGCACGCATATTTTAGGAATGGTAATAAAAGAACTATGGAGGTTGTAATATCCCATCCATTTCCTATTAGAAAGTACTTGTCCATCATGTATAATATTTATAAATCGACATTATGTTTTAGCATTCAGATATATATGAGAAAATTATAAGAGTGTTCTATGAGTTTGTTAAATTTTTTTATTTTTTATTTATTTTTAATTTAATTAAGCCGTCGTATAGGTTGTAAGCACAAGATGTAGAAGATGACTTTATAAGGAAGGCATCCTATTCTCAAGTGATTGATATGATTTGATCCCTCGTAATATTCTTGTAATTAAGTTGATAGGATTTTACTACAATTAGCATTTTCTGTTTTTGGTAGAATATCTCTTACCTTCTTGTATAAATAGTGAAACAATATGTGAATACTACACTTTTAAATTCAACCATCTTGTAAATCTTTCATGGTATCGGAGTTGCTCGCCTTACAGCAAATCTAATTCTTTTTTTCCAAACTCTGAGTCTTCAAGTCTTTTCCTGTACTCATGGAGAAAACCACTCAATATTTTGTTGCACCAACAACGACCATTACTACTTCAGTTAACCCTTCAGCAGTGTCATTAACATTATCTGCTACTTTTCATCTCTCAACAGTTCCCATCACTCCATATGTTGTTTCTGCACTTCCATTCCTTTCTTCTATTCCTAATACCAACTCCATTGTTATAACTTCCATACTACTCACAAACACCACTTCACCAGAAAACGACCAACAACTTATATCTATTAATACAAACGCTCAAGCTCCCGTGAAACTCTTGTTATCCAATTACCAACTGTGGTATTCTCCATGACGTTCTATATTTATTGGATATAATTTCACCTCCTATGTTGTTTCTCCTCCTACCGAAGTGCTACTGAACTCTTTGTTTTGGGTCTGACAGGATCAATTGCTCCGAAGTGCACTTGTAGCCTCTCTCACTTTAGAAGTGGCAGCGTAGGTCCTTTCAGATGCAACTTCCTATGATGTGTGGATGACTCTCCAAAATTTGTATGCCTGACCCTCGCGTGCTCGTCTCCTTACACCCAAGGAGTCTTTGACACGAGTGAACAAAGGTACTAAATCTATGGCGTCGTACCATCAACAAGTGAAGCAACTTATTACCACTTTGAATGCTGCTGCAGCAAATCTAACTATGGATTATGTTACCATTCATGTTCTTAATGGACTCCCCTCTGAGTATAAGATGCTATCTACTGCAATTCGTGCGCGAGAAACTCCTCTCTCTTTTGATGAACTCCATGAAAATCTTTGTGATTATGAGAGCAGTGTTGCTCATGAAGCTTCAGCCATTTCTGGTCCAATAACAACAAATTATACTTCTCACAATGGTGGATTAAATAGACACACCAATTGCACAAATCATTATTTTGCTTCCAAAGTTCAACCTAACCTAAATTCGAGGCAAAATCATTCTGCCCCATCAAAGAATCATAGAGATGGTTCTACTGTGATAAGGATGGACATATAGTGAAGCAATGTTAGAAGTTATTTCCTTGGTCTAAGCCATCTTCCTTTGGTGGCTCAAATTCCTCGACTACTGGAAACACAAGGGTTCCTCCAAGAGCAAATTTTGCTCAAACCGCCAACCAAAATAATCCTAATTGGTTGGTAGACTCTGGTGCATCTCACCATGTGACTGTAGATCTTCAAAATCTATCAATTCATTCCGACTATGATGGTAGGCAAGATGTGATGTTGGGTGATGGTAAAAACTTGGCTATGACACATTCTGGCTCTACTTTCTTACCTTCTCGTTCAAGGCCTTTATACCTTAATAATGTTCTCTGTGTCCCTCGAATGAAAAAGAATCTTATTTCTGATTATCAATTATGCTCATCGAACAATGTTACTGTTAAATTCTCACCTTTCTCATTTGTTGTGAAGGATTACTACATGAGGAAGCCTCTGGTAGTGGGAAAGCCTAAGGATGGCGTTTACGAGTGGCCACCATTTCTCCCTGCAAAATCTACTTCTTCTATTCCAACTGTCAATTCCACGAAACTCTCCACAGTTTCACAATGGCATTGTCTTTTTGGTCACCCTTCCTCTCCTATATTGTGTCGCACTCTGCAACTGATTGATATACCTATTCAAATAAATCCTTCTAAGTTTTTTTTCAACTCTTGTAAGTGCAATAAAATGCACAAGACTCCTTTTCAAGTTTCTTCAATAATATCAACACGTCCTTTTGAATTTATTTATCCTGATGTATGGGGATCTTCACCTTTAGTTTCTGTCGATGGCTTTAAATATTATCTCATTTTTGTGGACCATTACACAAAATATGTTTGGCTCTATCCTATGAAAAGAAAATCTGAAGTTGCGCATATTTTTCCAAAATTTAAAGCCATTGTAGAGAAATTCTTTAATCGTTCTATAGTCTCATTTTACTCAGACAATGGTGGTGAATTTATCAATTTAAAGGATTTCTTTGCTTCTAATGGAATCTCTCACTTTTTGACTCCTCCTCACACTCCTGAACACAATGGCACAACCGAAAGATGACATAGGCATATTGTTGAAACAGGTATCACTCTTCTTCACATTTCTAATCTTCCATTATCATTTTGGTCATATGTTTTTCAAACTGCTGCATATTTGATAAATAGAATGCCCACTCCTTTATTGAATAATGATTCACCATATCTTTAAATTTTTGGATCTCTTCAAAATTATAAGAAGCTTTGTGTTTTTGGTTGTCTGTGTTATCCTTGGTTGAGACCATATGCACAAAACAAACTACAACCTCGTTCATCTCCTTGTGTCTTCCTTGGATATTCTTTAAATCAAAGTGCATATAAATGCTATGATCCAGTCACCTCAAAACTTTTTATTTCAAGACATATAGATTTTGTGGAGCATGAGTTTCCCTTTAAAACCATCCAACTCAGTGATGTTAGGGTGTCTGATGCTACTGTGACCAGTGGACTCCTCATTTCATCGTTCCATACTCACCCCTTTATAACCCAACTTGTTCCTCCCCGACTACTGGACGATCCCTATCTTCTAGTACAAATTTGGTCGGCCGTGAATGTCCTTTCGCTGGTCCAACCACTCTAATGGCTTCAAATGTCAGTATTCCATCATCAGATGAGTCAGTGAGATCATCAGGATATGTTTCAGGTACGAGCTCCTCACCAAATTCATCTCCCACTTTATTATCTTCTAATCATGACAGGGACTTACCAAGAAACACTCATCCCATGATCACCCGAGCAAAGAATAATATTCATAAGCCAACACAAAAGTTATGCATGCACACCACTCTTTCTGAAACGAAAGACAACTGTCTCATCCAAGCCAATTACACACCATCTAAAGTCCCTGTCAATATGTCCAGCATCAAATCTGAGCTAAAGTCTTTGTCAAGAGCACTAAATGATCCTGATTGGAAGGCAACCATGGAGGAAGAAATTCATGCATTACAGAAACAAGGCACATGGGATCTCGTTCCATCTACGACAAATAAAAAGTTAATTGGCTCTAAATTGATTTTTTGAGTCAAGCTAAATTCTGCTGGGACATTAAACAAATATAAAGCACGTCTTATCGCTCAAGGATTTACACAACGGCCGGGCATTGATTATATTGAGACATTTTCTCTAGTTGCTAAGCACACTATAGTTCGAGTGATTTTAACTGTAGCCGTTTCTAGAGATTGGCCTTTGCGACAATTGGATGTTAATAATGCCTTCTTGAATGGTCAACTAACGGAAGAGGTTTATATGGCTCAACCTAAAGGTTTCGTTGACCTAACAAGGCCTCAACATGTCTGCAAACTCAAGAAGGCAATTTATGGGCTTAAACAGGCACCACGAGCTTGGTACTCCGAACTACAGAGCTATCTTCAAACTTTGGTTTTTCAAGCCGATCATTGTCTCTTCATTTACAATTAGTTGGGCATCACTATTTACTTGGTCGTCTATGTTGATGACTTAATTGTTACTTGGAGCAATCCTAATGTTGTCGATAAGTTTATTTGGGCAACGTTTCTCTATCAAAGATTTGTTCTCTCTTAGTTATTTTCTTGGTGTTCAAGTTGTGAGAGCGTCTGATGGAATCTTCCTATCTCAGAAGAAGTATATTAATGACATAATTTCCAAGACACAAATGGAAGGTGCGAATGTAGTCAATACTCCCATGTCTACTAGAAATTCATTATGCTTGGAGGACAGTGCACATCTTGATGATTTTAAGCTTTATCGTACTGTAGTTGGCAACTTACAGTATTTGGCATTAACAAGACCAGATATAGCCTTTGCCGTAAACAAGCTAGCACAATTCTCCCATCATCCGACTGAAAATCATTGGCCTGCAGTCGAACGTGTTGTTCGCTACTTAGTTGGAACGGTGAACTATGGTCTCTTTTTCCATCGTAAGTCTCCGCTTGATCTTCATGCCTTCTCAGACGCAGATTGGGCAGACAATAAGGATAACCGCTCTTCCACCAGTGCCTTTCTTATATATCTTGGTAAAAATCTAGTCTCTTGGAGCTCAAAGAAACAACAGAGTGTAGCTAGATCATCGACTGAAGTAGAATACCACTCAGTTGCCTCTGCTACTGTTGAAATTCAGTGGATTCAGAACTTACTTCATGAGATTGTTATTTCATTACCAAGGCAGCCAGTTGTCTACTGCGATAATTTAGGTGCTACATATCTCGCTGCCAATCCAGTGTTTTATACGCGGATGAAGCATCTCGAGGTTGATTATCATTTTGTTCGCACTATGGTTCAAAATGTCCTGCTTCATGTTTCTCATATTTTTGGAAAAGATCAACTTGCAAATTTACTTACAAAAGCTCTCCCTAGTTCTCAATTTGCAAATCTTTGGCGTAAGATTGGCGTTTCTGATCAATCGCCATCTTGAGGAGGCGTATAAGGAAGGCATCCTATTCTCAAGTGATTGATATGATTTGATCCCTTGTAATATTCTTTCTAATTAAGTTGATAGGATTTTACTACAATTAGCATCTTCTATTTTTTGGTAGAATATCTCTTACCTTGTATAAATAGTGAAGCAATATGTGAATAATACACATTGAAATTCAACCATCTTGTAAATCTTTCAGGCTTGACCCCTAGTCCCCTACCATATATATTCATCCCAAAAGGTACAAAATTAGAGGGCATGCACCAAACATGTAGCAAAAAGTTAGTTACACAAACGACCGTCCCAAGGAAAGTTAGGAAGGATAAGCCTATATAAAATCCTTCCTATATACTAAAGGTATGTTTAATTAACAACAAAGTTAAATTCTGATATCTTCTTCTCACAGTAGAAAATTGTCATTTATCTAGTTAAATTAAAACTTTAACCTCTCTAGATAGTTGACATTGAAAGCAATAAAAGGTTCTATGTCCACTAAAAGAAACAACAAATAAAATGGTTAATTTTACTACATCATTTTTTTTTAGTAACTAACCGTGTATTAATCGCTAGTAGTCAAAATTACAAAGCCATAGCAGCTTATCAAAAGTCTGCCATCCAAAATAAAGACTCAAATTTAAGTATCTAAAAACATTTAAAAGACTAGTTTATCCCTAACTTCCACTGGAGCTCTCATCATACACATAGGCAATATCTCTAGCAATGTGATCCCATTGTCTGCATTTTCCTTCAAAGGATCTCTGGTTTCTCTCCATCCACAGAGCATAAGTGCACTCTGCATAAATCAATTTGAATACTTTAGCCTGTTGTGACTTTCCCTTCGAGTATCTGATAGCCCAAGACAAATGTTGATCCCATAAATTAGCCGTGTAGTATGAGAAAGTAAGCCAGCACAACAATTTCTTCCATACAGCTCTTGCAAAATCACAGATGACAAAGTTATGATCTGTGGACTCCAAAGTAGTTTGACAGAATCTGCAATTTAAATCTACTTGTATCCCCCATTTAGTTAATCTGTCTGCAGTAGGAAGTCTATTCTGAAGTTGCATTCACATGGTGAATATAGTCTTTGGTCTAGCTCTGTTACCTATCGTCAAACCTTTCCAGAGCACTAGGTTGATTACCTATGAGCAGCAAGTACATTTGCCTGATAGAAATTAAATCTGCTGATTGCATTTGAGTTCATACCAAAGTATCTCAAGCTGCAATCCTTTTAACCATTCATGAAGCATGCTGAGCTATAAGGGTATCAAATAACTGATGGTTCTTAACGTAAAATGCATGATCCCAACATATTCTAGCCATAGAGACTTTATTCCAGATGCGAATATTTAAAATATTAAGTCTTCTAGCTAATTTGGGTAGACAAGTTTTGTCCCAGTCCACTAATGTTCTCATGGAAATGATATTCGTACCTGACTATATAAAGCTCCTGCAATAAGATTCTATAAGCTAAAGAAACTTTGAAGGGATTGTGAATATTTACAACCAGTAAGCTTGAATCCCAAACAACACTGATTGGACTAACTAAACTCTTCCAGCGTAAGATAATTTTCTATCAGTCCAAGAGGAAATTCTGATCACAATCTTCTCAATTAGGGGTGCCCATTATATATTAGCCAACTTCTTGGTAGACAAAGGAATGTCTAAATATTTGAATGGTAGATCACCATGGTTTAATCCAAGTTTCTGCTTAATGCTCACCTGAACATCATTAGCTATTCCACCAAAATATATACAACTTTTCCCTAAGTTTGCTTGAAGACCAGAAGATTGTGAGAATTTATGGAAACACTAGTATAAGCAGTTCACTAATGCAAGGTCACCTCTTGAAAATAAAAGGAGATCATCTCCAAAACATAGTTGAGATATTCCTAATTTAGCACATTTGGTATGGTTTTTGAATTGGCTCATATCTTTTAATGTCATGAACCGAGCTGAGGCCCTGGCCGCGGTGAGCATCCCGGACCAAGAAGGCCCGGGCCCCCATCTATATCTGGCAACCATGCACAAAGATCATACAATATAAAGAAAAGCGAAAAATTATCAGATGGAAACATGGTCAATCTCATAAGAAAACTGAACGATTCGAAAGGAAGCTCTTAACATTCAAAACACATAATACCAGTCTGCGAAATCTCTAACAACATGAAATCAACTTTTGTCTATAAGCTGAGACAAGGCCTCCAGTCGGACCATAATTCAAAATAACATAACAATGTCTAATAACCAGGCCTTTTGGAATAGGGGAGGCTCACCAACTGCAAATCTCAGACACACCAATCTACTTCTTAGCGGGACCCCAGGACTGAGCCTCAGAACCTGAAATAAAGGGGGGTCAATACAGATGTATTGGTACACAGAGCAATAAAAAATAATGTAATTTTATACAACATAAGTTAGAGCAATTCATATAACAGTTTACATACGATATAGGAAAACACATGGGCATACTTAAAAGACATTGAAACATTTCTTTGAATCCACGACTCACTCTTTAT
The DNA here is from genome assembly GCA_030864215.1 of Capsicum pubescens. NCBI lineage: Eukaryota > Viridiplantae > Streptophyta > Magnoliopsida > Solanales > Solanaceae > Capsicum > Capsicum pubescens. The sequence goes on from CM061545.1 coordinate 21,554,309, forward strand.
CATACTTCTAAGCTAGGTGGTACACCCTACAACTCTACAATCCCACGGGCTATATGGAATCCGCCCTTAACTCGACGGCCAAGCTCCCAACCCAAGTTTGCCGCAAGGGTTGAAGTCTCTATCTCCAATACGCCAAGGGGCACTAGGCCAGCGTACGGTCCCTCTTGGGGACATAATAAACCAGTATCGGTATAACATGATTCCCAACAATGAGCCCTTACACTCAAATGCTTTCTTCGGGTAACCACTTAACTCTCTGTAAGCCCATTTTTAACTCTTCAAGACATGCATTCTTTAAAATCTAAATCTGAAAGGAATCTGATTGTGTTATGGCACTCCTCCGTTTGGTATCGTTATACCAAAAATTGTAAGTCATGTCTCTAAGCCATACATTACTATGTTACAACTCTTTCATTCAAAACAATGTTTAGACCATCAAGTCATTCAAACAGTACAAGAGGATGTGTATATCGAAATTCATGAAAACATATGCAAAGATTCTCTCTTTCAATTCACAAAACTGTGGTGGTCAAGTATTTTGTAACAAACCATGCAACTCTTTAAAATTATCACTCTCATTTATATAAACAAGAACACACCTTCTCTTCACTTTATATCTAAAATCAAGTCTTAAATAATAATAAAGACATTTGTCTCGTGCTTCTCAACATATAATTGAATGCTTCATAACATATGAAAACAAGAGTCTTTATAATAAGAGAGGAATTATAACTGTTCATGCTCTCAATTCAACATTCAAACTCATAACGCATACATACTTATATACGAGTACAAATCAAATTTAGGGGAAGGCCTCAAGACGAAAACATTATATCAGTAAAAGAGTTCACAATGCATGCTTTTTAATGTAATTCAAGATCCTTCACGAATACATGATTTCTCAACATTCAAAGCATTATTAAAAATGATTTCATCATGCCCATGTAGTTTAGGAAAACCCCACATACCTTACATGACTTAATTCGAAGGATAGAGCTCAACTCTTGATTTGTTTCTTGAAAATCTTGACTTAAGAGCTTGGTTCTTGATCTTTGGGAGTTTAGGATTTTCTTGGAGAGGAAGAGTGAATAATGATGTAACAATCTCTCTTTGGGGGCTTTAATCTTGTGTTTTGGACGGTTTTGGATGAGGTAAATGACCTAATTGCGCCTAATTAATTGGAAAATAAAATTGGAAAAATATGAGAGCACACTATAGAGCGGACGACGTAGGCTATGGAGCATCAAAATGGAGCGCGTGATGCAGGATCCATAGCAACACAATGGATTGGGCAACGCGGGCATATCATGAGCTTCCACTATTTTTGTAATCCAAACATACCCTTACGCCTTTCTAAAAATTCTGAAACTTCTCCAAGACATGACCCTTACATTCCCGAACATGAATCAACTTAAATATCTATGTCTCGAGGTCGGAAGAATGATATAATTCATGATCTTTGAGGATCTGAAGGATGATTTGGAGGTGATTGGCATGCTCTTCCTCACTTTTGGAGTAAACCAAAATATCATCTATAAAGATAATGACAAACAGATCTAGAAACTGACAAAACATCTTATTCATTAGGTCCATAAAGGCTGTAGGGGTATTAATCAGTCCGAAGGACATAACTAAGAATTCATAATGTCTGTATCGGGTTTGAAAAGCTGTTTGGGAATATCAGTTTCCCTAACCTTCAACTGATGATACCCCGAACGAAGGTCTATTTTAGAGAAATATTTGGCACCTTAGAGTTGATCAAATAAATCATCGATTATGGGAAAAGGGTATTTATTTTTTATAGTGACCTTATTAAACTGACAGTAATCGATACACATACGAAGTGAGCCATCTTTCTTATGCACGAAGAGCACCGGGGCACCCTAGGGAGAAATAATTGGACGAATAAAGCCTTTATCAAGAAGGTCCTTTAACTGTTCTTTCAACTCTTTCAATTCCGCAAGAGGAATTCTGTATGGCGGGATAGAAATAGGACGAGTGTCCGACAACAAATCAATGACAAAATCTCTCTCTCTCTCAGGTGGTATTCCTGGAAGATCATCGGAAAAACTTTCGCAAATTCATTAACTATATGGACGAACTGGAGGGAAGGACTTTCAATACCAGAATCCTTAACCCGAACAAGATGATACAAATAATATTTAAATATAAGTTTGAGGGCTTTGAGATAAGATATGAACTTCCCCCTGGTGCTAAAGAATACCCCAACCACTCTATCACTGGTTCATTCAGAAAGGAGAAAGTAACCTTTCAGGTTCTACAGTCTAATATGGCATAACATGAATAAAGACAATCCATTCCTAAAATGGCATTGAAGCCAATCATATCAAGAACTATAAGATCCACCACAGTATCACTATGACAAATAGATACAACACAATTTCTATAAACCCTTCTAGACACAATAGAGTCACCAACAGAAGTGGAAACAGAGAGGGTTTTAGAAATGTTTTCAGGATTAAAACCAAAGCTAACTGCCATATAAGGAGTCACATAAGACAAGGTAGACTCGGGATCAAGTAATACATACACATCACGAAAGAAAATTTATACATACCCGTGACCACATCTGGTGAATCCTCTGTATCCTGGAGATTAGATAGAGCATACAACTGGTTGCAACTTCCCCCGGTAGATGAAGTAGTACCCTTGGGTGGTGGTGGGGAAACGGAATTAGGTTGAGACTTAGCACCCTCAATGTTACCTCTAACTGCCGGACAATCTCTTTGAATATGGCCTGGCTGGCCATAAGCATAGCATACCATTTTGCCAAATTGGCATCTTCTTGGGTGGTTCTTTCTGCACGAATACGGAGGGTATTGCACGAATGTCAGGGACACACTCCTTTTGGGACTTAGTGCCTTGTACTCCCTATCCATTATTAGGCTAAAAATTCTAAAATTACCGATCAACTGGAGGTCTGGGCACTGGGGCGCTAGCTAAAGACTGAGCATTACTCTAAAACTTTTTCTTTGCCCACTTGTTACCCCAATTATTAGCACCTTGGTGCTGACTGTTATTTTGGTCTATAGATCTAGATCTTTTAGCTTACCTCTTCTTCTCTCTTACCTAAGCCAACCTTTTCTTTTGCTCTTCAATCTGCTGCATATGAACGGACAATCTAGAGAAATCCATATCTCTATTCAATATCGGTCCCTTTAATTCCAATACCAGATCACCCGAGTGGCCAGATGCAAACTTCTTATTCAACTCTCATGTTACCCGCCAATTCTGGAGCATACCTGGACAGTTGGGTGAACTTCATTGTATACTCCGCAATACTCATTTTTCCTTGTTTCAAATTCATAAATTCTTCAGCCTTTGACTCTCTCAATTCTTGGGGAAAGAAACAGTCTAGGAAAGCTTCCAAAAATTTACCCAATACAAAAGGCTCAACATCACTACCCTTTGAATCCTCCCATCTATTATACCACTGATTGGCCACATCCTTTAACTGAAAAGTCGCCAATTCAACACCTTCAACTTTATTCGCATGCATAAACCAGAAAATCTTCTCCAGTTTATCAATGTACCCTTGTGGGTCCTTCTTAACTTTCGTACCAGTAAACATGGGTGGGTTCAGTCCCATGAATTAACCAACCCATGTAATCTCAGATGAACCAGACACAAATCCTACATCTTCAGACCGACGAGCATGAAAAGCCACTAAATGAGCTATCATATGCATAGATTATTGGAACTCAACATTCGATACCTTTCTCTGGGTGTTTTGAGTATGGTTGACTCCAGATAGAGAGGCCCAGAGTAGATTAGTCTAAATAAGAGAGACTTCTGGAGTAGCAACAAACTTTAGGGTAAGAGCTCTATTACGAGTCTGTATCGATGGGTAGGGCGGACATCTTTAGCCTGAGCATTCTGTTCATTGGTTCGACGAGGAGGCATGATCAATTTTTTGAAATACAGGGAATCATTGGTTAGAGGGAATTCAGAATCTACAATACGGACTAAATCATAAATGAAAGAAAGACATTCCTAAATGCCTAGTAGCCTCCTGCTCATAAGTATGATGCTCTACACACCAATAAATAGGACTCTACCCGATGCGATTTTGCAGACACTCTGAGACCATGAATCTGCTCTGATACCAAGTTTATCATGACCCGAGCCGAGGCCCTGGCCACGACGAGCATCTTGAACCATGAAGGCCCGAGCGCCCATCTATATCTGGCAACCATGCACAAAGATCATACAATATAAAAAAAGCAAAAAATTATTAGATGGAAAATGGTCAATCTCATAAGAAAATTAAACAATTCGAAAGGAAACTCTTAACATGCAAAACATAAGACACCAGTCTGCGAATTCTCTAACAACATAAAATCAACTTCTGTCTATAAGCTGGGACAAGGCCCCGAGTTGGACCATAATTCAAAATAACATAACAATGTCTAATAACCAGGCCTTTTGGAATAGGGGAGGCTCACATACTGCAAATCTCAGACACACCAATCTACTTCTTAGAGGGACCCCAGGACAGAGCCTCATAACCTGAAATAAAGGGAGATTAATACAGATGTACTGGTACACAGAGCAATCAAAAATTAATGTACTTTTATACAATATACGTGAGAGCAATTCATAAAACAGTTTACATACGATATAGGAAAATACATGGGCACACTTAAAAGCTTTGAAACATTTCTTTGAATCCATGGCTTACTCTTTATCTTACTTCTAAGTTAGGTGGTATACCCTGCAACTCTACAATCCCACGAGTTATATGGAATCCTCCCTTAACTCGATGGCCAAGCCCCCAACCCAAGTTTTTCGCAGAGGTTGAAGTCTCTATCTCAAATACGCCAAGCAGAACTAGGCCAGCGTACAGTCCCTCTTGGGGACATAATAAACCCGTATCGGTAAAACATGATTCCCAGCAATGAGCCCTTACACTCAAATGCTTTCTTCGGGTAACAACCTAACTCTCTATAATCTCATTTATAACTCTTCAAGATATGCATTCTTTAAAATTTAAATCTGAAAGGAATCTGATTGTGTTATGGCACTCCTCCATTTTGTTTCGTTATACCAAGACTTGTAAGTCATATCTCTAAGCCATACATTACCATGTTATAACTCTTTCTTTCAAAACAATGTTTAGTCCATCAAGTCATTCAAACAGTACAAGAGGATGTGTATATCGAAATTCATGAAAACTTATGCAAAGATTCTCTCTTTTAATTCACTAACCTGTGGTGGTCAAGTATTTTGTAACAAACCATGCAACTCTTTAAAATTATCACTTCTCATTTATAAAAACAAGAACACACCTTCTCTTCACTTCATATCCAAAATCAAGTCTTAAACAATAATAAAGACATTTGTATCATACTTTTCAACATTCAATCGAATACTTCATAACATATAAAAACAAGAGGCTTTATAATAAAAGAGGGATTATAATTGTTTATACTCTCAATTCAACATTCAAATTCATAACGCATACATACTTATACACAAGTACAAATCAAATTTAGGGGAAGGCCTCAAGACGAAAACATTATATCAGTAAAATAGTTCACAATGCACATTTTTTAATGTGATTCAAGATCCTTCCTGAATACATGATTTCTCAACATTCAAAGCATTTTTAAAAATGATTTCATCATGCCCATGTAGTTTAGGAAAACCCCACATATCTTAGATGACTTAATTTGAAGGATAGAACTCAACTATTGATTTGTTTCTTGAAAATCTTGACTTAAGAGCTTGGTTCTTGATCTTTGGGAGTTTAGGGTTTTCTTGGAGAGGAAGAGTGAATAATGATGTAACAATTGCTCTTTGGGGGCTTCAATCTTGTATTTTGGATAAGGTAAATGACTTATTTGCCCTCAAATACTCGAAAAACAAAACTGGAAAAATATGAGAGCACGCTATAGAGCGGGCAATGCGGGATACGGAGTGCTGGAACGGAGAACGTGATGCGGGATCCATAGCATGGTAATGGATCAAGCAATGCGGGCATATCGCGGGCTGCAACTATTTTGGTGATTTGAACATGCCCTTACGCCAGTTCGAAAATTCTGAAACTTCCCCGAGACTTGCCCCTTACATCCTTGAACATGAATCAACTTAAAAACCTACGTCTCGACGTTGGAAAGATTGATTTAAGGATCATTGAAATTACAGAACTTAAAATATGAGTAAGTCCTTTTTAACACTTAGAAAATTTTCAGGTTACTAACTCTTTAAGATGCTACTAAGTGTGGTATCAAGTCGAGAATTCTATGAGGTTCTACATTTAAGTTCTATTAGGAATCTGTATCAAAATCATTGGCTTTCTGTATATTAATTTTTATCATACAGCTTGGAGATTTATGCTTTCTAATGCAAGATTTGACTAACTCCTGAGAGAATGTTGTCTCCAATCTTTCTTCCAGGTATAAAACATTATTGAGCTTCAATGAGGCATAATCTTTTACATTCGAAAGGCCAATATCTTTGCAATGATCTTATATAGTACTGAGCAGCAAGCAATAGATCTAAAATCTTTAATAGTCATAGGGCTAGCATTTTTAGGAACCAAGATGATCATAGTGCAATTAATAGGTCTATATAGCTTCTCTGATTGAAAAAAACTATTTTATAGTATCTTGTATATATTCTTTAATGATAAGCCACGATTTCTTGTAAAATGTGCATTATATCCTTCTATTCCTGGTGCCTTGTTATCCTCAATAGCATTTAAAGTAGTAAATATTTCTTGTGTCAATGTAGGCCCTTGTTTTACGGTTATTCCATCAGCAACAGGTAAACAATAAGCTCTTATACCCATTAATGACTTGTAGAAAGATACCACCTTATCTTTAATGTCTTTTGAATTTTTCAGTATTAAGTGTCGTAGGTGCAGGTCTTTTCCATGTGACCAGCAACTTGTTTTCTTTGCCAACCAGCAACAATAGTTTGTGTGAATCTATCATGTTCAGCCCAGATATTAAAGTATCTGAATGGTACCTTGAATTTCCATTGCATTTCCTCCACTGTAAATTCCATGGGACAATGATTTGAGAAATGAGGTAGATCATATGTGACAGCTACATGTATCCAATCATTATTACCAAACACTCGGTCTATTCTACTACAGATTCCAACTTCGCATAACTGTTTGTTATTCCTAGAATATTTTTTTTAAAAAATAATACTCCTCTTTTCATGGGAGTTCTATGAGATTAAGTGACTGTACATAGTTAAAAAACTCCTCAGTTTTGATCAAAGTTACTGGAGCTCCAGACAATCTATCTTGTTGATGTAATAATTGTCACACCCCTTTTCCGCCCGAGGGTCGAGTCGAAGGATTTTTCCAATTAAAGTGACAGTATTGAATAGGGATTAGTTTATCTTGTTGATGTAATAATTGTCACACCCCTTTTCCACCCGAGGGTCGAGTCGAAGGGTTTTTCCAATTAAAGTGACAGTATTGAATAGGGATTAGTTTATTAACAAAGTCGCCACTTGGAATTGAGTTTTGGTGTTCCAAGTCACCTTTTCGAATCCCTAATCAAAAGTAAATGACTCTTTTATTTTGGTCTGCGAAAACAGAAGACCGGGTAAGGAATTCTGTTGACCGAGGGGAAGGTGTGAGGTACCCCTCAAGTCCCGCGGTTCTAGCACGGTCGCTTTTATTGACTTATCTTGACTAAAACTATTTTGATAATTATGTCAAGGCCCAAATTCGCTCATTTTTAATGTCTAATAGCTGTCTATAACTCTTGTATTAAATCGGTAAAAATTAATTTTAGAAAAATATTTGTCAAGGTGCATTATTGCATCCTTGAATTTTTAAATGTCTCAAAAAGATGCGTACGCTGCATTCTTAATTGAGACGAATATTTTAAACGTATCTAAAATTTGCCTAGTGTTGAAGCATTGGTTAGTCTATTATAAATTCAAGACATCTAAACTTAATCTTTTCTTTAAAAATCATCACAATTTTTCTATTCGTTTTATCCTCTCCTTTTGCTTTTTATTTTAGATTTGCAATGAGTTTTTGAATTAATCCGCAACTCGCCTCGTTCCCTCACATATAATTTGTTTATTTTTAAATTAATTAAAAATATATATTTTAATCTTTCTAAATGAAAAGAATTCATCTCACTCTTGCGAACAAATTGTTGATACATAAACTTAACAAAATTATATAAAAGTCAAATTAACATAATCCATAACATAATTAATTAATAAAATCGCATTTAACAAGACTATCATTATGAAGTTAACCAAAAGAAGAAAAGGAAAAATAAAATAAAATCAGCACATATTACATTTAACAAACTTACGATAACAAAATTAACATAAAAAGGAATTAAATAATCATGCAATTTCTTTTCTTAAAAATAAAAATAAAATGAAACTGTTGTCCTGTTTTTTTTTTTCTTTTTTAAAAAAGTTTTGCTCTTCCTCTCCTATCTTTCTAATTGTTTCCTTTTGTATGTACCATATGCATGTTTATTATGTGTGTGCACACTGCATTTTTGTTTTCCTTATTAATTTTTTTTTATTTTGCATGTGCATGCATGATTCTTAAGTTCTATTTTTCAACATAATTATATTAATCGCATAACAACCAAATGAAATGTTATATTTTTTAACACTAATAAAAAAAATCTCATTTAAAATTCAAAACTAATCTAATTAACTTTATTTTATAAACAACAAATGAATTACATATAAAGACATAAAGCATGGACTATATAAAAATAGTAAATTAAACATACTAAATAATATAAAACAATCCTTGAAATAACTTCATTCATATTTCAATTCAAAACGAAACGTATAAAAATAAGTAGTACGGATTTGACAAGAACTTGTTTGATAAATTATATCGAATAAAGAAGTATCGCTGTCAAAAACTCAAACAGAAACCCGACTTCAACTTGACACTCTTTTCTTTGCATGTCTTTTTCTCTAGTTTTTCTTCTTTGATTTTCTCTCTTTACTTTTCTTACTGTTCTCTTTTGTTTTGTTTATTCTCCTATTGTTTTCTCCTTTTTTCCTTTCCCTCATTTTTCTAAGTGTTTAGTTTGTGTGTGTCATGTGTATGCTAATGTTTTTTTGTTTTTGTTTTCTCTCCCCTCTTTTTTTTTTGGTTTGTCCGTGTGTGTGGGTGTGTAATACATAGGGGTATAGCCTGGGAAGTTGAGGAAAATTAGGGGGTGGTTGGGGTAGTTTTTAGGATAAGATTTCCTTCTTTTTTTTTATTTTTTTTTTAAGAAAAGACAAGATAAAAATAATATAATTTTTTTTTTATATAAATAGAAAATGCAAGAAAATTTTATAATTATCCTAAAATAAAATATAGTCAAAAATATTAAAATTACTTGCTTATTTATTAAAGGCAAAATGACCTTCTGAACTCCTGTACTATGTCGGTTTTGTAAGTTGGACACTTTTACTAACATGTTTGTTATCTGGACCCCTGAACCCACTAAAAAGAAACATTTTAAATCATTTTTTGGTTAGTGTAATACACTCTCCCCCATGTTAGCTGCCACATCAGCTGCCACACCTGCCACGTCAGCCACGTCATCTGCCACATCATTTTAAAAAAAGTATTACATTAAATTCCAAGTCATTTTTAAAATGCTACATAAAAAATTAAATATTAAAATTAATTTAATTAAATAAGAAAAATTTATAAATTGTAGAAAAATTTGAATAATCATGTTTCTATTTTCGCTCACAAATTAACATCAAATTCATTCCAAATAATTAAAATTCTTCTCCAACTAATTTAAATTTTTAACTATAAATTCATATATACAAACATAATAAATTTTTTATTTTTATAGTTGAATATTTTTAACAAATTCACAAAAAGTTTAATTTTTTTAAGTGAAATTCACTAAATTTTTTTAATATTCACTATCACTCACTTTCAATTTAAATTTTAATCCCCAAAAAAATAAAAATATTTCAAATTTAAATTTTAATTAAAAAAAGAATTGAATTGAGAGGAAAAATTAAAATAAAAAATAAAAAGTGAACGTGTGTGTGGGGGGGGGGGGTCTGGAAGAGTGTTTGAGTGGGGTGTGGGAGCTGGAAGGGCTAGGGGTGGGGTGGGGAGGGGATGGGCGGGGCTGGGGTGGGGTAGAGGGGTTGGGGTGGGGTGGGATGGGGTTGGGTAGGGTGTGAGGGGTGGGGTCGGGCTGGGGTGGGGGTGGGGAAGGGCTGGACGGGTGTTGGGGTGGCATGGGTGGCTGGGGTGGGTTAGGACGGTGTGGGAGTGGGGCGGGGAGGGAAAAAATATTTTTTTAAAAATTTTTAAAAATATTTTTAAAATGATTTTTAAATTACTTTTACTTTTTAAAAATATTTTTTAAATTAAAAAAGATGGAGCGGAAAAAATGACCCTTTTTATAATTTTTAAAAATTACGTGTCTACATTTTGCCCCTCTTTGTGTGAAATCTCGAAGAGTTTTCATACAAAGAAGTAGACAAAGAGGTGATTTTTTATCCTCCAATTATTCAAAAAGTAAAGATAAAATAAAATAAAATAAAGTAAAATAAAAGATATGACCGAGTCCTGGTTTTGGACCGCCTACATATCCCGGGTTATAAGAGAATTAGGTCACTTGTAGTTCAATGAGGTAAAATGGTGAGACAATGAGTTAGAGTTCGAGTCAGGTTCGATCGAGTCTTCGGTTTGCGACTTCTGTTTTTTACATCCAAATGAAAAATAAAAAATAAAAAATGAAAATGAACATACAAGTGAAAGATCTTATCTATTGTTCAGCTTTTCTGGAATCTTGACTTTAATCTTCATGACTTCTCAAATGGTGAGATAGTCATTATTCTGAGTTGAATTTGATACACGAAATGTTCTTCCTCGTTGGTATTAGAGGGGAACTTGACAATTGATTTATTCTTCAGCTTTTCTTTTGGCTTGGATTTGAAAATCTTCACCCGATTCTTCAGGCAGGCTCCTGACTTGCAATTGATAATGTCCACCCTATTCTTCATACGGGCTCCTTGACTTACAATTTCTTCACCCTGTTCTTTAGGCGGGCTCCTGGACTTTCTCGTTCATTCACCTTGCTCTTCAGGCAGGCTCCTGGACTTTCTATTTTCGATTTTTCAAATATGTTCCTAAACTCAACATAAAAGGTGAAATAGAAAAATAATATCCCATTCTTCAGGAGGGTCCTGAGCGTAAAAATAAATTCTCATTCTTCAGGAGGGTCCTGAGCATAAAAATAACTTCTCATTCTTCAGGAAGGTCCTGTCCCATTCTTCAGGAGGATCCTGTACACAAAATAAATTCCCATTTTTCAGGCGGGTCCTGTCCCATTCTTCAGGAGGGTCCTGAGCAGCAAATAAATTCTCATTCTTTAGGAGGCTCCTGAGCATAAAATAAATTCTCATTCTTCAGGATGGTCCTGTCCTATTCTTCAGGAGGGTCCTGAGTATAAAATAAATTTCCATTCTTCAGGAGAGTCCTGTTCCATTCTTCAGGAGGGTCCTGTCCTATTCTTCAGGAGGTCCTGGGTATAAAATAGATTCCCATTCTTCAGGAGGATCCTGTCCCATTCTTTAGGAGGGTTCTGAGCACAATATAAATTTCCATTGTTCCGAAGGGTCTTGTCCCATTGTTCAGGAGGGTCCTGTGTATAAAATAAATTCCAGTAAATACGAACAAAATTTTTTCCCAGTTTGCATTAGTAAATTTTGCGAGTGTCATCAGATCACAACTTTTGAAAAGTACAGTAAAGAGTGTGAATCAAAGATCTGCTAAAGAAATGTGTCTCATCAGAGTAAAACTGATGACCAAAATTAGGAAGTGCATCTCCTAACACATGAAACTTAAATTATCCAGACAAGAAAGTGCGTCTCCTAGGGGTTAAATGAAATTACTCAACTAGAAAATGCGTCTTCTAGGAGCGAATGTTCAAGTTAGGAAGTGTGTTACCTAACACATGAAAATTAACATACCTTGACTAGGAAGTGCATCTCCTAGGTATTAAATGAAATGACTCGACTAGAAAGTGCATCTTCTAGGAGTGAATGTTCAAGTTAGGAAGTGCGTTACATAACAAATGAAAAATGACATACCCTGACTAGGAAGTGCGTCTCCTAGGGGTCAAATGAAATGACTCGACTGGAAAGTGCGTCTTCTAGGAGTGAATGTTCAAGTTAGGAAGTGCGTTACCTAACAAATAAAAACTGACATACCCTGACTAGGAAGTGCGTCTCCTAGGGGTCAAATGAAATGACTCGACTAGAAAGTGCATCTTCTAGGAGTGAATGTTCAAGTTTAGGAAGTGCGTCACCTAAAGAATGAAAACTGAAATACCTAGACAAGGAAGTGTGTCTCCTAGGGGTAAATGATGATGAGTTTTCACCATGATTGTGATTATTAAAAATGTTTAGTAATATCGCCTCTTGCATTTGCAAAAGTGAGGAATTGCATCTTTTAATATTTAGGCTTTGAAGCCCTTGATTTGAAGGTAACACGTTTTTGTTTCATAGAAAGAAAACTTTTTACTTTAAAACACGGTAGTTGATTTGTGCCATTTGGCTATTGAGACGATCTCTTGCACTTGTCATGCCCAGATCCATTGCAAATCATTGATAGGTATTGTTGACTTGTTGTAGTATTGACTCCAAATTCTGACTACTAAAATATTTTGACTCAAATCATATTTCTCTTGCATGGTGCCTTGGGATTCAGCTTCAAATACACCTTTTATACTTTTATGAGTCCAAAAACTGTCAGATGACAAGCATTCTCGAGTACTTTACTTTATTTTTGAAACATGTTATCTTTGTGTGTTGGTATTTTGTCTTGCTTTTCACAACCAAAGGAGTTGTTAGCAAGTTTTGAAGTCCTTCCTCACTTATCTTGACAAAATTTTGACTTAGAAATACATAAAAGATGACGATAGTGATTTTCTTTTGACCACAAAGAAACAAAAATAAAAATACAAATAAAATAAAAATAAAAATAACAAAAAGAATAGGAAAGGACAATAGACATCTTTTCTTTTAAAAAAATGTCAAAAAGGAAATTTTATCTGGGTGTGGCAGCTGATTCTAGTGATTATGACATGCATTTTGAATTAAACAACCTGATCTATCTAAACTAATCACTATCACTTTTTGTCCACTCATTGAATTTGAAAGGGAGCTATTCTTGAACTTATTCCCTCTAGATTATAATCCTCCTTAGGCTAGTGACACCTCGATGGGTTTTCGCCAACAAGCCGCTCCCATTTTTTTTTTCAACTCATTGTGGTCTTATGATGCCCATGAAGACTTTTACCAATAAGACTCATTTTTATTGATATCACAACTCACGGTCGCCTTATGATGCCCAAAAGGATTTTCACCAATAAGACTCTCTTATTTTCATTTTTTTTTTATAGAAAATAACACTCAAAATATGAAATATCTTGCACCCATAACATGTTTAGCCTTGGCATTCTCAAAGATTGATCTGAAGGACTTTCTTTAGTTGTAACTTGGCTTTTGGAATGAGATAGAAAGAAAGGTCGGCATGGGGCTCAAAATTTACACAACATTGGGTAAAATATACAACTTTTGGAATCGACTATTTTAAGGAAATAAACTTTTGCCCCAGTTTTATTTCATTATGGGTAACTTGAATTTTCTTTTGGTTGGACCGAACCCCAGAGGAGCTGCCTACGTATCTTGTCATGGCAAGAATCAGGTCAAACGTAGTTCAGGAAGTCATTCTCTTTTTTGACTTCATTTTTTCTTGATATTTTTCTGACTCCATTTTTCTTGACACCTTCTTTTATATTTTTTCCAAACTCTATTTTGATTCCAAAAGAGGGGTATGAAATAAAATAAAACTAAAGCTCAAAAGGGGTAACAAAGGATGACACAACATTTGTATAGCAGGATGAAATGCCTTCGTCATATCAATCCTTAAAAATGTAAGCACTTAACATGCAATTTGTGAGTGAACATAAAGATCATGTATATTTTTTTAATATTGACCTTGAATGAATACGTATGTCACTACTTCTCATGCACTTGTCAAACAGAAAGGTCCAATTATATTCACATTCCTCCTATTAAAGGACTCATGTGTTTTTAAGCTAACTTCTTTTTGCTTCTCTTGATAATGGAGACGATATATCTTCGATCGCTCTCATTTAAAATGTTTGAGATTAACCTTCTCATTGATGACCAAGTCATTTTTGATTCACAAAGTGATTGTTCCAATCCATTCAAGTGAGGCTTTAACTCAATCAATAAACATCTCAATATTTTACTTATTTCCTTACATGATTTTTCCTTTCAACTCTATCTTCCTGGTCAAGTGTTTTAGGATTAGATTAGGTTTTAAGATTTGGTGAAAATTCATCATGCATATCGTATCATTAGAATCACCATAAAAGAATTGTATGAAGAAAAAGAAAGACAAATAAACAATATTCAAAAAAATGAAAATAGAAATAAAGAGACACACATTTTGTTGACAGAAAGACAAAAGGGTTTGAACAAAGACGATAAGAAATAAGACAAGATAAATTCCGAACTACAACCCTAAAATAATTCGGATAGCAAAAAGAAAAAGAAAACAGACTACCAAAAATCCCTCATCGTGAGGAGTGAAGATTGATTTCTAAATTGCCAAACTTAATATTTTAGCCACTGATTTGCACGTTGGCCTTAATGGAGTATCCACCCTCATTGCGACATCATCTATTTTTTTCCAATCATTCTAAAGTTATCGCCATTAAAGTCTCTTCAAAATAAATCGTCAGCAGTTTTCCTTTTCCCTTACTCCTCATAATTGATTTCAAAACCTTTTTAGATGAGTCAAAGGATGACCATGACCCTCGTACATGTCCATCTTTGGTGTTTTGGAGGTTAGAGGAAAGTGAACATTGAAATATGTAAAAATCCTTGTGAGAATTCTCTTTTTCTCTCTCAGTATCTGCATGTTTTTCATATTTTGCTCTAGATTTCTCACTTTTCAGGCCATTTCTTCTTACTCCTCATTTCTAA
The DNA here is from genome assembly GCA_030864215.1 of Capsicum pubescens. Lineage (NCBI taxonomy): Eukaryota > Viridiplantae > Streptophyta > Magnoliopsida > Solanales > Solanaceae > Capsicum > Capsicum pubescens. The sequence continues at coordinate 21,569,327 of CM061545.1, forward strand.
CAATTTACACCACCTCATATCAGACCCTATACCATATTTGTGTGTCATTTTGCCTGTTCTATGAACTTGGTGTTGTATTGGTGAGATGCCAATTTAGCCACAAGTCAATCACTAAATATTATTTTGATTTTGGAGAAAACTAATGTGTCAGAGTTTAAATTTCTTTTTTTTAAGATCACCGAATTCATGGAGGACTGCCTACGTATCTCATTAAGATGAGAATTAGATGTGCATAGTTCTTGAAGTATATGTCGTACAAAATTCAGCCTCAAGACCCCTAAAGGTTCAGGAATGTTAAAGATTTATATATATATATATATATATTTGTAAAAACTTAGCTTCATGATCCCTAAAAGTTTAGGGCTGTTAAATTTATATATTTTTATTTATTTTGTAAAAGCTTATCCCATGATCTCTAAAGATTCCGGGCTATTGAAATATATATTTTATTTTATTATTATTATTATTATTTGTAAAACCTTAGCCTCATGATCCCTAAAGATTCAGGGCTATTAAAATAAAAAAAATTGGACTTGAGAATTAGAAAAATAATTATGAAAGTAATCATATTTTCAAAATATTCCCCAATAAATCTATGAATAATTTTTCAAAAGACAGGGTCGTATCCTGGAAGGACTTCCTACGTATCACACTAAGATGTGAGAATCAGACCCTCATAGTTCATGAAGATCGTAAAACTATATTAAATAAAATTTTCTTTGAAAAATGATTCACTAAATGTGAGGATAAATTAATCTCTTGCATTTTAAAGTTGCCTAAAGTCGGTCAACAAACAAATAGCCTTCCAAACAAATGGCAAAGAGCACGTAGGATGCACATGCTGGTCTTTATAAAGTAGGTTATCTGTCCTAGATAGACCCGGCCCCTGTGCGGAGTCCCGCTAAGTCAAATGCATCTGATGTAAATAAAGTGGCACCTAATAGGGATAACCAGATTCTGAGTATTCAGTTATTCTAAGTTTGAGCCTAATAGGGCTAGGTGTCTAGACTGGCTTACCCGAGCAGGCACTCGAGCCGGGGAAGGACAACTTGGTCGGTAGCAAGGCAACACCGCTTTCGTTGTCAATCCGAACCTCGCCTAACATGTGTGACTATAATCCTTCACCAGGTGCCTTAACACTCCGGCTATCTCAAAAAGAAAGTGGGATGCATGCGCTGCATTCCTTCTATCCTATTTCAGAGACTCAGAGGGGGTGCGCAAGACAAGACAGTGTATAATACAGTTCAATCAATATCAAAGCGGTAAATAAGAAACAAGTAGCGCATAAGGACAACAAACACAATATCAACAATAATTAAAGGAAGTATAAGTCAATATAAAAAGCTCGAATTCTTATTATTCCCCAGCAGAGTCTCCATAGATGTCACACCCCTTTTCCGCCCGAGGGTCGAGTCGAAGGGTTTTTTCAATTAAAGTGATAGTATTGAATAGAGATTAGTTTATTAATAGAGTCGCCACTTGGAATTGAGTTTTGGTGTTCCAAGTCACCTTTTTGAATCCCTAATCAAAAGAAAATGACTCTTTTATTTTGGTCTGCGAAAACAGAACATCGGGTAAGGAATTTTGTTGACCGAGGGGAAGGTGTGAAGCACCCCTCGAGTCCCGTGGTTCTAGCACGGTCGCTTTTATTGACTTATCTTGACTAAAACTATTTTGATAATTATGTCAAGGCCTAAATTCGCTCATTTTTAATGTCTAATAGCTGCCTATAACTCTTGTATTAAATCGGTAAAAATTAATTTTATAAAAATATTTGTCAAGATGCATTATTTCATCCTTGAATTTTTAAATGTCTCACAAAGATGCATACGCCGCATTCTTAATTGAGACGAATATTTTAAACGTATCTAAAATTTGCCTAGTGTTGAAGCATTGGTTATTCTATTATAAATTCAAGACATCTAAACTTAATCTTTTCTTTAAAAATCATCACAATTTTTCTATTCGTTTTATCCTCTCCTTTTTCTTTTTATTTTAGATTTGCAATGAGTTTTGAATTAATCCGCAACTCGCCTCTTTCCCTCACATATAATTTGTTTATTTTTAAATTAATTAAAAATATATATTTTAATCTTTCTAAATGAAAAGAATTCATCTCACTCTTGCGAACAAATTGTTGATACATAAACTTAACAAAATTACTCAAAAGTTAAATTAGCATAATCCATAACATAGTTAATTAATAAAATCGCATTTAACAAGACTATCATTACGAAGTTAACCAAAAGAAGAAAAGAAAAAAAAAATTAAAATGAGCACATATTACATTTAAAAAACTTACGATAACAAAATTAACATAAAAAGGAATTATATAATCATGCAATTTCTTTTCTTAAACAAAAAAAAAAGAAAAAAAAAAGAAACTGTTGTAAGTTTTGCTCTTCCTCTCCTATCTTTCTAATTGTTTCCTTTTGTATGTACATATGCATGATTATTATGTGTGTGCACACTGCATTTTTGTTTTCCTTATTAATCTTTTTTTTCTTTTGCATGTGCATGCATGATTCTTAAGTTCTATTTTTCAACATAATTATATTAATCGCATAACAACCAAATGAAATGTTATATTTTTTAACACTAATAAAAAAAAATCTCATTTAAAATTCAAAAATAATCTAGTTAACTTTATTTTATAAACAACAAATGAATTACATATAAAGACATAAAGCATGAACTATAAAAATAGTAAATTAAACATACTAAATAATATAAAACAATCCTTGAAATAACTTCATTCATATTTCAATTCAAAACGAAACGTATAAAAATAAGTAGTACGGATTTGACAAGAACCTGTTTGATAAATTATATCGAATAAAGAAGTATCGCCGCCAAAAACTCAAACGGAAACCCGACTTCAATCGTACTCAACTTGATGTTCAAACTCCCTACCTGTAGGATCCAAAACTGTGATAATATCTTGTAGAGTTTGAGTAATAGTCACCTCAATCAACATTCATGGAAAGAAGATTGGTTTTGCCGTGCATTCATCGGCATAAATGGGGACACCAACAATACACGCAATTCTGATCAAGGAATTGTGACCTCAACAAGGCATTGGAAGGTTTGGGAATTTAACCCAAAGTGAAATTTCTGTTGGAAACTCTTTGCTAAAATCAAAGTTCCGCGACCAGGGTTTAAGAATAATTGGTCTATTATTAATGGTGTATGGTCCTGCATATAAGATCTCATTCATATCTTCAATCGAAGCAAAGGGAATAAAATATTTCAGGACTCACAACAGTAGACCAAATTTGGTTAACATATTATGTCATAGAATTGTACCCTGGTATATCTCCTATAAAATATGCTATTAGTGCACAATTCCATTTCGCAACTTCCTTCGCAACCTCTCCTGAGTCAGGTTGAACAATAGGATTACCATTAACAAGTTGAGGTGCTATGTATTCCAGTCTGAGTCCATTTGTTGCCCATCAATTGATAGTAAATATCGATTTCCATGGTTGTGCATGTGATTAGTAACTATTTCTTTCATCATCAAAGACTGCTGAGGAGGCTTGAGTAGCTCCAACCTCAATTACCTCTTCGGGAGAAGCAGATCTGGTGTTCTTCCCTACACTTGTTACTGTTTTTTTTTTTTAATTTGTTCACATTTAGGGCTAAGGTTAGGGGTAGAGTGGTGAGTGGAAGGAGTAATGGTCATACTCAATCTCTTAGAACTCCTTCCCTTGACCAGAAGTGGTTGCTGCACCGCCCATCCCATCAGAATTTGGAGTGGATGTAACCATTTTTACCCTTATCAATTACACCACTTCGAGTTTGCAATCCAGTTGAACTCCCACCCACAACAATAGGTTCTTTTCTTGGTATTTCCTGCCCTTTTCCTTGACCTTTTTCGCGCCCCTAGACATGAAAGAACTCCAGTGCCGTGCATAGACTAACGTGCGCCACGAGCCAAAGCTAGAGAGAGAAAATTTTCTATATCATTCTTATTAATTATAGGTCGTCTAAATATTACAAAATTAATAATATTTAATAAAAAAAAAAATCATAGTTTTCACCCTAAACTATCTACACTCAAACTATTAACGTGACCTATTACACACCTATATTTTATAAAAGTGAATTTAATAACTCCTCATGACACCCATGCCAAGGCGTGTTGCTTACACTCAATATAAGCGCGTCCCAACCTTTTGAAACTCAAAAATAAACATTAAAAAAATAATAAAATATTGTCCCCATTGATTATATTGAATAAAAACATCTATTTAAACCAATTTGGGATTTCAAACTCAATAACTCTAATTCCCAAATTGGTCATCCAAAATCAAAATTCAAGATCATTTGTTTGAAAAATTGGTAACTAAATCTTTTTAATCATTTGATTTCTTGCTATGTTGCGAGAAAATATAGTTCTTTTGTCTTAGTTTTGTTCAAATTTTTATAATTGTTTCTTCCCTCAAGTGTTTGTTTAACCTCTCTTAAAATTTATTTTGTATTATTTTTCTTAATCAAGGTATTTTAATGACTAAGATAAGCTTGAGCAAACTTTGTAAGCAAGAAGAAAAATAATAGTTGAAAGAGGTTCGATGCAAATATGGACATTTGTTGCCTTTGATAACTTCATGGACCTCAAGAAATCCGAGCAGATGATATTGGAGTTGTCCTTACTATGGGGTAAGTGAGTTTTTATTCAAACATTGATTGTATACGAATCTAATTTCTTTCATTTTAGAATGTTAGATCATGCAATTTATGACTTTAGAAGGATGATTAATCATATTGATCCAAGATCTAAATTTGTTATTCCTAAATTATTGAAAATAATTGTGGAGCTTGAGGAAAGAGTTGAATCTTCTGTAAAATGTGCAATTTATGAATAAAAAATAGTTGAGGACAAGACTAATAGGACAACTAAATCTTTGGAGAGCAAAATAGACATGAACAAAATAGAGTTGCAGCTGGATAATTTCTAGGATGATTTGAAGATGATGAAGACAAATGAGAAGAAATGGAAGACCAAAACTGCATAATCACAAACACACATAACCAATCAAACATTAATAAATGCAGTCACAGCTGCATAAGCACAAACACACATTTCAGCACCAATAAATTTATAACTGCTTAATCATTAGCCCAAAATGAGTACATTTACACCATGTCACCAAATATATTTACAAAAAGATCACAACTATAAAAAATATTGCAGTCATAAAATGCAGCCAAAGCTACCACCAATAAATAGTTTTAAAAGCAGTCACAACCGCCAACATCAAATAACTACAAAAAAAATAGTCTTAAATGCAGTTACAACTATCAACATTTATACAAAGAAACTATAGAGATTGAACATTAGAGCTTTCTTGACTCAAGAGTGCAGCCTTGGACCTTGTCTTCATTTGTTTTTCCCACTTATTTCTTGTAGTTGCCTGGAGGTCATAGCTTTCCTTCCTCTCTATTTCACACCAGTTTTTACTGTATTTCCAGGTTTTTTTGTCACAACTGCTGAAGACTTGGCACTTTTGAATCTCTTACTAGAAATTCCAAGCTGCTCAAATAAAAAAAGTGTCAACATTTATAGAAATTATAGTAAATAAAATTTAAATAGTAAATGAAGTAGTAAACTTACATTAAGAATTGTGCATCCACTTTGTGTGTGAAGTACTCCCATTCCAACCATTCGTGGCCTGCAAGCACCCTAAAAAGGAACGAAAAAAAGATATTAAGAAGAAGGTAAGCATAATTAGTGTACAACACACATATTAAATATAGTACTTTTTCTGTAGAACCCTTTGGTCTACTTCTTCCTCTTCCAGTTGCACCTCTCCCATTTCAAACAGTTGGTGTTGTAGAAGATGATGAACTTGGACCTGCACTTGGGACTGCACCAACTGATAAACTTGGGCTAGGACCTGCACTTGGGTCTTCACTAACTGATGAACTTGGATATTTTTTTATTGTGACCCTTGTTATGGCAAGTGTTGCATGACATGTCAATTCCTTTCTTGGACAACTTTTTAGTTTTTTTTTTGGTTTCACCTTCTTCTTTCTTCCCATTTTTTTCTGGCCTGCCTAACATCTTCCTAATTGGAGGTGGCACAATAGAGATATTATGTGATTCTGCACAGATCTTCATATTTAAAACTGGTTGAATAAAGTAGTTGTATGTGCTCATGTAAGTTTCTCTATTGTACCAGTGAGATATGTAGTTTATTGGTTTTAATATTTTGTAGTGAAGAGCAGTCACTGCATGAGGATAGGATATACCCTTCAACATCCATGCTCTACAACTACAATATGCTCTAGAAAGATCCATAATACGCCTATATTCCCTTTTAAGTACCCCATACCTTGTATCAGAATTTCATTCTATGCTACACTTTATAGATCTTGTTGTATTATCATTTGGTACTTTCATAGCCATTGGAGATATGCCATTGATCCAAGTTTCACAAAATCCCTCATCTATCTCACTCTTTTCATCATTTTTATCCTTATCTCTTCTAACATTGTAATTATTGTCTTGTTCCTTTCTTCTAATATCCAGGCTTTAAAATATTCTGCCATGTTGTTGTCAACAAGATCACACTTTGTGGCAAAGCTAAAGTAAACCTTGCTCCATCTCTCTGGATTAAAATACATCAACTTATTCAGTATCTATTATCCACCCAACATCTTCATATACCTAATGTTTTCTCTAAGTTCAGCCTCAAAGGTAGATCTTTCACACCTTCAAAAATATTTTTTCTTCTGAATACCTCTACATATGAAATTTTTTGACCAGTTTGCAAGGACATGCCTTGCACACATTCTAGGTTCAACATTTGGTAAATGTTTAGTTACAACAATTTTTATTCCCTAAAAGAAACACAGAAACAATTAGGGACACAACATATATATTGGCAAAATATATAGTAGTATAAAGTGCATCAAAATTAAATAAATTCTTACCTTTTGTATGTCAGTTATCATTGTCAAATCTATCCTATCTCCCAGCTGAAGATTTTCTTATACAATTCTTATAAACCAACTCCAAGTAGACTTATTTTCAATCTCAACCACTGCCCATGATAGTGGTAACATTTGATTGTTACCATCGTTACACACAATAACTAGTAGCTGCCCTTTTGTCATTCCTTTTAAAAAATATCAATTCAAACCGATGCACTTCCTACAACCAGCTAGGAAAGACTTCTTCATTGCATCCAAACATATGTAGAAGCCTTGAAATATTTTTCTACCATCTTCAAATACTTTATCATGAAGCTTCACTACACATGTACTACCTGGATTTGATCTTAACAACTCACCTCTATTATCTAAAATTTTCTCAAATTTCAAATTATAATCATCCATTAGTTCTGCAATCACCTTATTCCTGGCTCTTCTACACACTGTTCTTCCAACATGTAAATTCAGTTCTTTCTTAATAAGTAGCTGAAACTCAAAAATTCTAATGTCTAGATATTCCTTTATCCTCTCATTGAAGTGACTGGATAAGAACTTGGTATTACAAAGTTTATTTCTATTGGTAGGATCACACTTATGAACAGGATTGTAGGAATCAATGCTAAAAGTTCATGGACCTAAAATCAATGCTAGCATAAAGAATCCATGGAAAACCAGTTGTACACCTAACCCTTACCTTTGTAGGTTCATTAACACATTTTTCAATTGCAACATGTTTAGCAAAAACATATTTAGTAACAGCGGCTCTAAATTCTTTAACACTTTCAAAAACAAGTCCTAATTCCCACACAACTTTCTGACAGTCTGAATTTGTCATGACCCAATTTTCGAGTCATGATGGCACCTACCATAACCCACCATTAGGTAAGCCGACACCTTAATCTGGAGCTAATGCAATGGGTTACCTTGGTGGAATCGTCCAACATGGACCCTATATAGGAACATAATATAACAACAATATTCCACAAATAAGAAAACTAACATTCGAATACCAATCCCATGACCTGATAGTATAAGTACAAGAGCAACTGTAAATCCGACAATAGAAATTACAGTTAGAAGTCTAATAAACTTAAATAGTCTTAAATAATAACATACATTTATCTCGAATACAAAAGACAGAATAAAGATAGAGGGGAAATTGGGCAACCCAAACTCCAAGAGCTCACCTTATCTCCTGATGATCAACACGACATAATCTCGACTCAACGGTGGCAACTAGAACTTGGGTATACACCAAAAAGGTATGGAAATGTAGTATGAGTACCAAAACACGAGTACTTAGTAGGCATCGTCGACCGGCTAATCTAAATTATAATATAAGGACGAAATAAAGTAAGACAATAACTTACAGTCAAGGTATAGGATCGAACCTGAATCTTCTTCGATATCACTGTATACAATATCTAATCTACTAGGGCAATAGCATAACTTATTATATCAACATATACCATAATCATCATACAAATGAGTAGTTGTTTCGGAAGCGTAAAGCCACATATATACAATAACAACCATGTATTTACCATAATCAACACCAACCATCATTAGAATATAAAGCACAAGAACTTACCATGACGTCCCATATAGAAGGAAAGTACACGCAAAAGAACACAACAAAGAACTCGTCACGCCGTCCCATACCATTGAATAGTACACCAAACGATCAATCCATCAATATATCAAGGCACAACTACACAAGAAACTCACCAAAGTCGCGGGTTGCACATTCTTACCATGGCCTCTTACTGAGGTCTACAATCTTTATCAATATCGCAATTTAGCACAACAAAACCGATATCACTATAGCATAGTTATATAGTTACTTATTCTCTATTTCATTGATCAACTCCAAGTCTAGTCTATAATAGCTAATCTCCATATCCATGAAGCACTAGTTTACAAGTCTTATAGTTTACTAGTCATCAAATAAGGAAGAGCTACAAGTTACCAACACTATTATTTATTCATCTTGTCACACCCCTTTTTCGCTCGAAGGGATCGGGTCAAAGGGTTTTTCCAATTAAAGTGACAGTATTGAATAAGGATTATTTTAATTATAGAGTTGCCACTTGGAATTGAGTTATGGTGTTCCAAGTCACCTTTTAAAAGCCCTAGTCAAAAGGAAATGACTCTCTGTTTTGGTCTGCGAAAACAGAAGACCGACACTACTAGAAATTCGGTATTTTCCGACAGCCCATGTAGTCGGAATGTATAGTGGTAGTCGGGAAATACCTTATCGGGAAAAATCGTCCGACCACATCTGTCGGAAATTTCCGACTACTATAGTCGGGAACATGAAATTAATAATTAAAAATAATTATTTAATAAATAAAAATATTCTGACCAAAGTAGTCGGAATATTTAAAAAAAATATTTAATAAATAAAACTTTTTCCACTACTATAGTCAGAATATTAATAAATAATCATTTAATAAATAATAATTTTTCGACTACTTTAGTCGGAATATTAATTATAAAGTATTTAATAAATAAAATTTTTTTGACTACTGTGGTCGGAATATTAATAAATAATTATTTAATAAAATAATAAGTCTCCGACTACTGTGGTCGGAATATTAATTAAAAATTATTTAATAAATAAAACATTTCCGACTAAGGTGGTCGAAAATTTAATAAATAATTATTTTATAAATTAAAATTTTTCGACAAATGTAGTCGGAATATTTATTAAAAATTATTTAATAAATAAATTATTTCCAATCATTCCTGTTCAACTAGAATTTAAAAATTACAAATAAAACTGAAACTTAAAAATTCAACCACTTTGAAACATCCAAAACAAATAGCACAATCAAATAGTATAAGCATTTCAAGACAAGTCTAAACATCACAATCCAAAACAAACACCAATTGTAATAGTTTAAGTCTAAATGTCACTATCATAAACAAGAACCAACCAATACAACGTAATCTAATCACTTCATTCACTATCTTCCCCATCCTCAAATACTTGCGGCATATGCTTCTTAACTAACGCCTCAAACTTGGCAAATTTTGCACAGTGTTGCGTCAACTCTTCAATTTTTGTTCTCATCGCTTCCATTTCTTCCGTTTTTTGTGAAATAGAAGCGGAGTTGGGTAACATTGGGGAAGAACTACTCGAGGATTGGTTAACTCCAATCCCATAGGTTTTACCCTTCTATGGACCACCTACCACAGTTGTCCATATTCTAGTCATATCAGTAGGTGATGGCTAGACCATGGTACCATCCTCTGAAGCAGGTTGAGTTTGAAGTCAATCTTCAATGCTTTTTTGAAATCCCTCCTGAAAGAAAAATAATTTTCATTAAGTAAACAAGCTAAGTTGAATAATAAGAAAATAATATATATAAAATCTATTATCTTACAAATGCATCCTTAGCACGCGGTTCGACCCACTCTGCTCTTGTACCGTCTGAGTTTTTCTTCATATGTGTCTCTGCGAAGGCCGTAGGAAGAGGTACATCTACTTTCCCGTTGAAGAATTTCTGCAAAATTTTACCCATATACAAGATCAATGCTACTGTAAAAGAAGCCATATATAATTGAGATATATAATTGAGTACTGGAAGCAAATATGAACTTTTTCTTCTGCATCATTGCATAAAGTACTGCTCAAGATTTCTCCATTTTGGAGGTTGACTTGAATGAAGAAAACAAAAACCAACAAAGCAAAGAAAGAAATATTACATCATCAAGAAACATACATAATGTAATTTCATTTTTTCCAAATCAAGGAATTGAAGCAAAAGGAGTTATATCTAGGAGGTATAAAGGTAATGCTATTAATCCAGGTTTGCTAGTTTGCGCGCTTATATGCTACTGAGATTCCTTTCCTCTCATAGATGTTCAACCAAGTTTCTCTTACTGTCATGGTTGCTAATAGACAGAACTAGTTATGACTCGAAGACCAGAACACAACACAACTTATAATCATGTTCATGTGTAGCTTTATGGAGTGCAGATCAAATCAACACAACTTCATTTGCTAAAATAAAATCTTGTTTTATACCTGTAGACAAGTTCAATAGAAATTGAGCGTGTTTGTGATCATGCTGATGAGTGTGTCGTGGAAACTGATGCACCACCAAATGGTGGTCCAGAACAGTTGGCTATATTTGTGGTTCTCAAAGAGGAGGGGATGAATATTTCAGCACACACTGAAAAAAAGATTCTAAAAAGCCATTCAAAGCAATCTTAATCCTTTATTCAAGGTTTGCACCTCTTCAAGTTTGTTATATACAAACAATCACTTGTTGTCATCAAGTAAACAGACCTGAGAAATTTCTTTCTTTTTGTATGATTAATAGGTACGCGCAGTAAAGATAGTTCCCACGTTCCCTCAAACAACTTCAAATAAGTTGTTGAGGAGAGTTCTAAGAGAGCAGTGGAAGCAACATCTTCAGAAACAGAGTAAACTTTAGCTAACATCTCAACTAATCTTTGGTGAATATGACTAATTAAATGAATGATCACAACAAGTTTTCGGATCTACTAGTTCAAAGTAATAGTCTAAACGCAGCCTTCTGTGAAAATCGAGCCGGGTGATTGTAAAAGTTAAATCTGCGGGAATTCTGACCTCAGTCATGCTATCACTATTATTTTTAGTTTTCTTATGCTCGATGTAATCTATTAATGTGTTTGGACATATGGAGAAGGGCCATTATCTATGAGTGCAGAAAAAGTTGAGATGATAAGTTAGGAAGAATTAATGAGTAAAGTTAAGAAAATTGTGGGACCACAGAATTTATGTAGTTCCAGATGCAATGAATAATTTTACCTAATGTAAGGAATATGAGCTAGCATTTAAAAATCTTGTCTTCGTACTTCCTTTTCTGCTTTTCGGTAAAACAAAGATAAAACTATAATGGTGTTAAAGGCTGGGAGGACGAAGTCATGATTTATCATGTTCTTTAGTTGGTAGCCTAGAAAGTAATTGCTGATCATACAAGTATTGTGCGGATAACAAGTAGAATGTCCTGTTCCTTGTGTTAGTTTCTGCTTATTCCAATTACAATGTCATGAGTGCTCTTTCTCTTGTTTTTTCTTTACCCTTTTAAGATTTTCTTAAATCATCAAACACTTTGCAAGATCTTCACATAATCTGATTATAAATATTATATACATCATGGGCATTTTATTGATATATTGAAAAAGAAGATCTATTTTCAATTTTTTAAACAAACTCCACACAAGAAATTTGAAAATAAAAATGATGGAAGCAAAAAGTTAATTAGGTGGATAAAAGGAGGTTAGACAAGAATAGTGCCAGTCTTCTTTGGTGGGTAGAGAAACTCATCAAACCTCAGGTGTGCAGCGAGCCACCCGTTTCAGAGGCTCGATTTGTCTTTCCCCGTTCCCTCTTCGCCTTATATTCAGGAGTATCCCATAATATCAAGAACTTAGACCACACTTCATCATTCAACCAACTAGGTTTTACCAAATTATTCCGGGCCTCATATAAGTGTTCTTTGATCCGTAGAGCTGCTTTCAACCAAAAAATGCGGTCTACTCCATGTACACTTTATCTGCAAAATAATTTAATATAAAATAAAAAAATGAGTTGATGGATACAATGAAAAAACTATCTCTAGGCAATGAGATTCATAGCTTATAAAATGCTTATACCACAAACTGTTTCCACATAACAATTCTAGTTTTGTATGGAATCTCAAACCAACTATTCCACGGCTCATTGAAAAATGGTTTAATTGCTTCTATAACCATATGCGCGCCAGCATATTGAGGAATGAACCTGCAATAAAATTATGTTAAACCATCATCTTAGCTTTTAAAAATTAAGGAAAACTTAAGTGTTACTTACCCATCACGATAAGGGACGATTCGTAGCCTCCCAACATTGTCATATTCTAATACATCTTTGAATTGCAAATTCTGAGAAGCAGCTGATGTAGAACTAGGTGTTGTGGCACTGTCCATAGATGGCGATGTTGGTGTGTTAGGACCTCCAACTCTCAATCCAGAAAGGCTTGGTGCAGATGATGTTGAAGGCACAGATGATGAGCTACTATGTAGACTATTTTGGGATGAAGACGTGTGGAACTGGTCAGACGGTGGAGGCATGAAAAAGGCATTTGGTAGTGAAATAGTGCATGTAGGAGGGGGAGGAATATTTGTAGTAGTTGGTTGAAGAGTTGTGGTAACAGGTGGTGGTGGCGGCGGTGGTGGTGGTACGGTATATTGACCTGTAGCAACATTATCAATTCCTTTCTTACTTTTCTTATGTCGTCCATTAACATTACCTTTTGATGCCATTGATTTTCTTTACTAGCCACCTGAAAAAGAAGGAACAACCAGTTTATTATAATAACAAAAGAAGCTCGTTGTTGAAAATCAGTGACATCATTAATGGAAGGGGAGAAAATCAGTGACTCAATAGTAGCTACAGTCAAAGATTACAACTAAGAAAATAGTGGCCAGGAGCATTGTCACATGAACCTGATCGATCTAAAAAAAATCATTTTTTGGAGAACCAATCAATCCAACCTCAACACTGACCAAACTTACTGCAGTATCCCTGACCACTCAATATGTATAAATAATTCATCCAAAACCCAGTAAGTTCTCTTTTCTAGAATAAAAATCCCATATAATCAAATTTTTGGACCCACCTTTGAACATGTCACCATAACCTTATAACACATAAGACCGATAACGGAGCCAGTTTAAGGGGAAAGAAGAAACAGAGAGAAAAAAGAACAGTGGAGCAGATGTGCAACTAGTATATAATTTTATCAAACACTACACTTGTATTCGTAATGTATAATCTACAGTGACATCAGTTAGCTGAAGCACCAGTTTACCAACAAATGAACCTATATATCAGACATCACATTTACTTTCTAAGTCGAGTCAACGGCTGGGTTTTAGATAAAAACGATCACCTTGGGTCAGTTCTAGATTTTTTGTAACATAGTTATGCAAATGACAACATGCACCACATTTTTATCTTTAGTAAGAAACAGAGTTCACCTTACTTTCTTACGATTGCAAAAAGGGTCTTGCTGCAGTGAAGCCTTAATGAATCCAAGTGAAGTAAAACTAGCCCCAGTTGGTCTTCTTTATCTGGTACGCAAATTATAATCAAGCTCCAATGAAGACTACAAAGGAGAAGAAGCAACACAAGTACATCAATATTACAAAACAAAGGCTTGCATCTCAAAACTGTTATACCTCATCAAAAGTTGTAGGAGAAACCTGTTTATGGAAGTAGCACATCAAAACAAAGGCCTGTACCCGAAGCTACAGATATATGGAAATCACAGGTAGAAAAAGAGGATACATGGCAGTAGGTTACAACTAAATCGGCAGCTAAAAGCTTAGATGTACATCATCAGATTTATATTACAAAAGTAACTAATGGTTTTGAATATTTGGTTGATGATGATCAAGATATACCAGGCCAGGAAACTAGTCTATAGGTGCTGATGAAGGGCATTAGAGAAAATGCTAGTAGTTTGATTAAATGAATTTGATCTCTTGGAATACAAGAAGAATAAAAAAACTTCACAAGTAGAGGGAGTTTCGATTATTGGGGAAGGACAATAAAGTTAGTATTATTGCAGGTATAAAGCATAAAGTCAAAGTAAATGTGCTAATAAAGTAGTTCAGAAAATAGCACATATTGTTAAGTAAAATAACAACAAGCAGTAGCTAAAATACAATTCAAGACCTACTACACACTACTATTAATAACAACTCAATCCTCATCGCTTGTTTCATAGTCATTCATCAATTCTTCCTCATTACTTGTTTCATTTTCATCAAGTAACTCTTCCTCACTTATTTCATTTTCATCAATTGGATCTTCCTTGTCATTTGCCCTGGATGTTCCTTCTCCATAATCATTAATAATCAATCTAAGTTCAGAAGGATCAAATTCTTCATATAGGACTTTGCTATGCTGTAACTCACCTGCTAATTCATTATCCACCCTTTCTTCAACACTTGAAATGTCATTCTAATACGCTACATCCAATGCATCCTCTAATTCAACTCTACCCATGAGTTTTGTTTTTATAACTACCCTCCATGCAGATTTATTCTTACACAAAGGATAAGGAGCGTAATACACTTGTTTCACGTTTTGTGCAATGACAAATGGATCATAGAGTCCATACTCTCTTGTACGCTTAATTTCATACCACTTACACTGAAAGTGAACCAACTTTTTCTTTGGCCAACCAACATGATAATCGAGTTCTAAAATCTCGTGAAGCACACCATAATAATCAACAC
The DNA here is from genome assembly GCA_030864215.1 of Capsicum pubescens. NCBI lineage: Eukaryota > Viridiplantae > Streptophyta > Magnoliopsida > Solanales > Solanaceae > Capsicum > Capsicum pubescens. The sequence continues at coordinate 21,584,546 of CM061545.1, forward strand.
CACCATCACCTTTCACCCAAACCCCACTTTTGTTAGTTTTCTTGTCCTTAGAGAATTCTTCTGTATGAAATTTGTACTCATTGACAGAGTACTTAGAAAACTTTTTGACTTTAGCATTAGGTCCCCAAGCTATATCACGTAAAAATTGGCCATTTAGGTCATAATTAAGTGGATTGTGAACCTATAAAATGTTGAAGAAAAGTTAAAATTTAAATATACATATGACTGAACAAGTGTAAATGGTGTTAAATATTTAAGATACACCTACATATTCTCTAAACCACACTGAAAACATAGCATAAACAACAGCATCCCCGTGTAAATCCACGAAGTAGCTGTACGACAAAGTTATGATTTTCATTAGTTAAAGTTTAGATAGACCTTGAATGATTGTTCTTAATATAAATATAGTCACTTATAAAAAGGCAGGACCTTGGTACAATTTAATAATACATGTGTTTTAGCTGACTTAAGATCCACTTCATTCAAATATCGAAGTGGACCAACTTTCGAACTTCCTTTACCTGGCTGATTGAATATTAAAAATGATGGTGCTGAAAGATCTGTATTGTCTCCATCATCATGCCTATTAGGTAGGTTTCTCAGACATGGTATATCATGTTCAAAATAATATGAACAAAAATAAGAGGTCTCTTTAGCCAAATAAGCCTCACATATTGATCCCTCAATTCGAGATCTGTTTTTTATGGTCCGCTTACATTTGCCAATAGTCCTGCATAGTATGATCTTTTAGATGAAATAATGTTCAATTATAACACATGAAAGTAAATGTTAAAAGTCAATAACTCTCAAAGGGATACATCCATCTACACTGAACAGGTCCTCCAAGTTGTGCCTCACGCACAAGGAATTGGAAGATGCTCCATAACATCAAAAAAACCAGGAGGAAAATTTTTTGCCAACTTGTTTAAGGTTAAGAGAATTTTGATATCCATCAAAGATAGATTCTCCTCCTTTAATGTGTTAGAACATAAATCTTTGAAAAATAAGCTTATCTCTGTTATGGGCTTCCATATTCTATCGGGCAATGCACTGAATGCAATTGGCATCAGTGACTCCATGAAAATGTGACAGTCATGGCTCTTCATAGAGGCCAACTTCCCTTCCTTCATGTCAACGCACCTGGATAAATTTGACGCATATCCATCTGGCATTCTCAAATTCTTAACCCAATCACAAATCACTCTTCTATCATCCAAAGTGAATGTGTAACTGGCCTTGGGCTTCAGAATCTTATTGTTTAAGTATGTCAGGTATAACTCACTACGCCGAAAATACTCCTTTATGTCCATCTTGGCCTTCAAGTTATCTTTTGTTTTGTTACTTACATCCATCACAGTATTAAACAAGTTGTCAAAGAAGTTTTTCTCAATATGCATGGCATCAAGATTATGAGGCAGAAGATTGTCCTTCCAGTAATCTAACTCCCAGAATATGATTCGTTTAGTCCAGTTATGTGTAACACCATAACCAGGTATCCTGGATGGTGGAAAATCTGTTACCTTAGGCAGATTCCTCACTCTATTCCAAATTTCTTCTCTCGATAAGATTGACGGTGGCTCCTCAAAATCAGACTTATTCTTCATAAAGTCACTGGTATTCCTCCTAAACTCATGTTACATTGGCAAAAATCAACGGTGACAGTCAAGCCATGAATTTTTCCCCCATGTTTCAAAGTGAATGCTTTTGTGTCTTCCATACAACAAGGGCAAGCTAACTTGCCCGCAGTCGACCACCCAGACAACATTCCATAAGCAGGAAAGTCATTTATAGTCCACATCAAAGTAGCACGCAATCTAAAGTTTTGTTTCATTGATACATCATATGCTTCCACACCTTCATGCCATAATAAGTTTAATTCATCAATCAATGGTTGCAGATATACATCAATAGAAACTTTTGGATTTCGAGGACCCGAAATAATGCAAGTCAGAAATATATACGGACTTGTCATACACAGTTCAGGTGGGAGACTATAAGGAGTCACAAACACTGGACAACATGAATATGTTGAAGTTGAGACAGAAAATGGAGTAAATCCATCGGTAGATAATCCCAACCTAATATTTCTTGGTTCACTAGCAAAATCTGGATACACACTATAAAAATACTTCCATGCTTCTCCATCTGACGGGTGACATAAAACACCAGGTGGTCTTTTATTTTCATAATGCCATCTCATGTGAGGGGTAGAGCTCATTGATGCATACAACCTCTTTAACTGTGGTATAAGGGGTAAGTAATGCATCTACTTCACAGGAACCTTCTTCTCTTTGGCATGTGTGACTTCCTTATAGCGAGGCTGGTTACAAATTTTGCAATGTTCTAAATTTGCATCTTCCTTATAGAATAACATGCAACCTTTCTCGCAATAGTGAATCCTCTCTGATGAAAGTCCTAACTTAGAAACCAACTTCTTTGTTGTGTAGAAATCTTTGGGTAAGTCAAGTTCATTTGGGTTAAGTTCATTCATAAGTCCAATGATAGAATTCATGCCCTCTTGAGAAATAGAATAATCTAACTTAATACTCAGTAACCGAACGACAACAGATAACTTGGAATGCGTTGATCCTTCATACAATGGATGACTAGCTTCCTCCAACTGTTCATAAAAGTTCTTAGCCTCATCATTTGGTTCATTTTTTTCCCTTGAATGTGTCCCAAAATCATCCCTGACCATCTCACTATATCGTGAACTTTCAACATTATTCTCTCTTATTGGACTTTCAACATAATTCTGAAAAGCAAAATCATTAGCATCACTACTTTATCCATGAGCTGTCCACACAGTATAATTCACCATAAAACCCTTCTTATAAAGATGTAATGTAACATCATCTAGACTCAATAACTTGCAACCCTTGCAATTCCAACAAGGACACCTAATTTTCCCTTCAGTGAGAAAATCATCAAGTGTCATTGCTTTAGCAATAAATCCAGCTACCCCAGCTTTATATTCCGCCCTCAACCCCACATAGTTAGGATAAGTTCTATTATACATCCATGTACGATCTGTATTTTCCATCTACACAAGAACGCCAAACAATAATAACAGAGAAAATTATAAACCCCAAAGGCTACAAATTCAACTCTATCAGTAAGGCAAACATATAATATTAGATCAAATTCAATAATAACTCTAAATTTCATCAGAACAAAGATTGTGAAATAAACCTCAAAAGCAACAATGCCAATTCAATCAATACAGATGTCTCAACAGCAAAGGCAAACCATCATTCAAGATTCAAGTAAATGAAGTTTTGGAAGTCTCAAAAGAGAAGGAGGGGTGCTTAAAAGGTGAATTTGTGTACTAATGCTCCTCATAAAAACTCGTCATACAATTCAGTCAATGGCATAAAGGGTACACTTATTCTTTAGATTTCGACACTAACAAAGTAGCTCTTACATGATACTTAAAAGGCATGACACTTCCATCTCAAAGAAGACAATATAACTACCTGTTGTAGACTCAGAAGAGTACTCATTACCAACAAACAGCAGGTATATTTATTCACAAGAGTGAGATGCAAGAAAGCATCATCATTATTAGCCACAGAAAAAGTTTAAAAGAAATCTAAAAGTAGTTGTTGCTGTAAAGCTTTTTCAGCAGGTCTGTACACTGGGCACATTGTTGTTGTTGTAGTAATGTTACATGCATGTTTATATCGACTAATTAAATGAATGTCCATGGATCATGTCGTTTCCTTTAAGTTTATCTCAGTCGATATTACATAAAAATAAAAACATAAAGCACTAGAGGTTATATACTAAGCACTAGAGGTTATATATAAAACAGAAGAAAAAACATAAATATATTTACATGTCTTAAGCTGAAACTAGCATTAAACAAAAATAGACTGAATAATTCACATTCATGGGTGGCAAAGGAGGGGAAGAGCTGCAAGCCTGTCTATAGGTATTTGTGTTTGAAAATTCACTTAATAGGTATAAAATAACTTATCCAGATGCTAGTGGGTTGTCTTTTCTAGAATCCAGAACCCATAAACTCAAATGCTAGAAAGAAGATAAAACGTAGTCGAAGTGTCAAGTGAGAGCAGATACTATCAATTTAAACTTCAGATAAAAAGGAATTCCAAACTCCAGTTATCAATTTAAAAAAAAAGTCGCTAATTTGACCTCAAATTCAAAAACATTAGCTACAATCAAACAAATTGCACAAAATCCCAAACCCTAGAAACTAATTTACACAAAAATCAAATAATCAGTTACTCCAGAATAGCAATAACGTAAAACTCAAACTAAAAATTTTAAGTAAAAACTAATCAAAATTACTTTTGGTGTCACGAAAGAAATTCAACCTCAAATTCTCAATTGCAAATCTTCAGGAAAACACACTGTCGCGGTACTGTCTTCATCGTGGTCGACACCGCCGCGGTATTGTCTTCACCGTCGCGGTACTGTCATCACGACACTGTTTTCGTGAACCCTAGTGTAGAGAGAGAGCGAGAGAGAGAGAAAGCTTTCAGTATTTGATTTTGTAATGTTTCTATAATGTATTTGTTTTTGTTGGTAATATAATTTAAAGGTTTCCAACTACGATAGTCGGAAACGTATTTACTAATATATTGGAATAATATTTATTTTTTCTATATAAGGGTCTAATTATATATATTTAATTAATTATTTTTCGTTTCCGACTACAGTAGTCGGATATATATTTAGTAATATTTTTAATTAATTACTATTAATTTTCTATATGAGGATAGAATTATTTATTTAGTCATATATTTAATTATTTATTTAAATTTTTGACTACAGACGTCGAAAATATATATTTAATAATTAATTTAATAATTATTTAATTTTTATATAAGGGTCTTATTATATATTTAGTAACATATTTATTTAATTATCTAATTTTTCGACTACTGTAGTCGGAAGTACATATTTAATGATTTATTTAAATAATTATTTAATTTCCATGTAAGAATAAGTTATATATTAAGTAATATATTTAAATTATATATTAAATAATATATTTAAATTATATATAAAGTAATATATTTATTTAATTATTTAGATTTCCGACTAAAATGGTCGGAAATAAATATTTAATAATTTATTTAAATAATTATTTAATTTCCGTGTAAGAATAAGTTATATATTTAGTAATATATTTATTTAATTATTTAGTTTTCCGACTACAGTGGTCGGAATTACATATTTAATAATTTATTTAAATAATTATTTTATTTTCGTGTAAGAATAAGTTATATATTTAGTTATTTAAATATTTATATTTTCGACTACAATGGTCGGTAAGACATATTTAATAAATTATTTAAATAACTATTTAATATACGTATGAGGGTAATATTATATATTTAGTAATATATTTATTTAATTATTTAGATTGTCGACTATAGTGGTCGGAAGTAAATATGTTATAATTTATTTTAATAATTATTTAATTTTTGTATAAGGGACTGATTATATATTAAATAATATATTTATTCATTATTTAGATTTCTGACCACAGTGGTTGGATGTCAATATGCTATAATTTATTTAAATAATTATTTTATTTTTGTATAAGGGTCTGATTATATATTTAATAATATATTTAGTTAATTATTTACGTTTCCGACTATTGTTGTCGGAAATATATATTTAATAATTTATTTAAATAATTATTTAATATCCGTATAAGGGTCAGATTATATATTTAGTAATATACTTATTTACTTATTTTTAGGTCCGACTACAGTAGTTGGAATATACATTTCCCGCAATTTCCCGCCAAACATTCTGATGGTTATAGTCACAAATAGTGTCGGAATAATATTTTGTAAAAATTAAATAAAAAAAATTACAATTTCCGACCGAAGTGGTTGGAAATTTGCGACTTCTTTATTTCAATCAAAAATTACAGTCGGAAAATAGCGAATTTTTGGTAGTGCGGGTAAGGAATTCTGTTGACCGAAGGAAAGGTTTGAGGCACCCTTCGAGTCCCGTGGTTCTAGCACGGTCGCTTTTATTGACTTATCTTGAGTTAAACTATTTTTAATAAATTATGTTTAGGCCTAAATTCGCTCATTGTTTATTATACCGAGCACTTGTCTATTATCCTATATTAAATAAATCGATGAAAATTTTAAAAAAAATTGTCAAGTTAATTTTAGAAAATATTTATCAAGGTATATTTTTAAATCCTTGTATTTTTAAATATCTCAAAAGATGCATACGCCGCATTCTTAACCGAGACAAAAATATATTAAATGTGTCTGAAATTTACCTAGTATTAAAGGCGTTGTTTTGCATCTTATAAACATGAAAATAATTTTAACTTTTTGAAAAATGCTATGTAAACTTAAACTTAATAAAAATTTAGAAAAATTATTTTAAAAGGATATTAATCTATACACAATTATTAGACTTAATTAATGACAAAAATAATAAAAAAATAGAATAAGATAAAAAATAATAAAATAATGCAAATATACACACCAAAATTTAATTATATTTCTTTCTAATTTTATTATAATATTTCAAATAAATAAATTCTTCATTTAAAATCAAATCAAATAAATCAATCTAAATATAAATTCTAAAGTAAACATTACATAAAGTTTAAAAATTAGTTTCAACAACTGTTATTTATGATAGCAATATTATTTGCTCCAACAGCGACAATAGCTGGCCGAAATTTGCGAGAAAGAAAGAGGGGTGGAGGTAACAACAATGGTGACTGATGAATGATAACACAACCATATTTTGGGGATTTTCGACGCCGTTTCGCCGTTAGTGGTGCAACGACAAATCTGAAGAGGGAGAAAGAACGGCAGTGGCGGCGCAAGGCTTTGCCGGCCAGATCTGGTGATGTCGGAGCATCTAGTGGTATCGTCGAGAAAGAGCGGAGGGAAGGCCAGCGGCGCGGGGGTAGTTGGAAGAGGTACGGCGCCGGGGTGATGTGATTTTCCGATGAATTTTTGCCGTCTTGAATGGGTTTTCCGGCGAGGAACTTGTTGGAGGCTGTTTCGCCGGAGAATAAAGCGACTAGTTTGGCTAAGGGTTGCCGGATTTTGAGTTATTTTGCTATGTTGGTCACCAATTTTGACTGGAGTTTAAAGCGTATGACATATTCCAACGAGGGAATACCATTTCCGGCATATTATAGTGAGTGTGTGTATATGAATTTGCGTTTATTATAAGAATAAAATATAGTGTAGCAATATTTGATATATAAATATACAGTAGTGTACTAGCATAACAAAATATAATAAAATTTTACATATCTAGTCAATTACACATGTTAATAAAGTAACGAAATCATTAAACATTTTTCATTCATATTTGTTATAAGAACATATATAAAATGAATGTTACATAATTTAGATAAGAACCTGTTTGTGAAGCAATCAATGTCACCGAAACTCGAATGAAATCTTGAAACTCAACTTTTCTCTTTTCTTTTCTTTGTTTTCTCCTTCAGAGTTTTCCTTACTTGTGTTTTTCTGTCTGTCTTTTTGTTCTCTCAGTATCTGGTTCTGATAATGAATGTACGTACCCTCTTTGTTTTTTTTTATCTGGGTAGGGAGTCCTTTTTGTAGAAGGTTCTTTTTTTTTGGGGGGGGGGGAACAGTTATCTGATAAAAAAGGGGAATAGTTTTTTAACTGATAAGGGGGAAGGATGTTCAAAATTCAAAAATAATTTATTTTTATTTTATTTATTTTAATAAAAGATAATATTAATAATAAATCAAAATAAATAATATAATAAATATAAATAAAATAATAATTAATTAATTTTATATTTAACAAAAAGATAATAACAATTTATAAATAAATAAATAAATAATAGAAAAAACAAATATAATAAAATAATATTAAAACTATTAATTTATTTATTAAAATTTATAAAAGACAACACACACACACATATATATATATATATATATATATTAAATTAGAATAAAATAAAAATAAAAATAAAAAATATATGATTAAATATAAATATAAATATTTAATAACGATAGACAAATTAAAATTTAGGGAGGATAAAAAATCACGTGTCTACATTTTTGCCCCTCTTTGTGTGAAATCTCGAAGAGTTTTCATACAAAGAAGTAGACAAGATATGATTTTTGATCCTCTAATTATTAGAAATGTAAGGATAAAATAAACTTAAAATTAAAATAAAATGAAAAATGTGACCAAGTCCTTGTTTTGGACATCCTACCTATCCCGGGTTATAAGGGAATCAGGTCACGAGTAGTTCAAAGGTGATATGGAGAGAGAAAGAGTTAAAAGTCGAATGAGATTTTGTCGAGTTTCCGATTAACGATCTCTGCCCTTTACATTCAAATGACTAACAAAAATAAAAAATGAAATGAAAATTGCAATTTCTAGAATCTTGATTCAAATCTTCATGACTTGAACTTGAAAATTCACCCTATTTTTCAGGCGGACTCCTTACTTTCAATTTCTCCACCCTGTTCTTCAGGAGGGCTCCTGGACTTCCTTTTTCTTCACCCTATTCTTCAGGCGGGCTCCTGGACTTATAATTTCTTCACCCTGTTTTTCAGGCAGGCTCCTGGACTTACAATTTCATCACCCTGTTCTTCAGGCGGGCTCCTGGATCTACAATTTCTTCACCCTGTTCTTCAGGCGGGCTCCTGGACTTTCTGTTTCTTCACCCTGTTCTTCAGGTGGGCTCCTAGACTTACAATTTCTTCACCCTGTTCTTCAGGCGGGCTCCTGGACTTACAATTTCTTCACCTCGTTCTTCAGGCGGGCTCCTGGATCTATAATTTCTTCACCTTGTTCTTCAGGCGGGCTCCTGGACTTTCTTTTTCTTCACCATGTTCTTCAGGCGGGCTCATGGACTTACAATTTCTTCTCATTATTCTTCAGGCGGGCTCCTGAACTAAAAGTAAATAGTGAAACATAAAATAACATCCCATTTTTCAAGAGGGCCCTGGACATTAAATAAATTCCCATTCTTTAGGAGGGTCCTGAGCAAAAAAGTAAATTCTCATTCTTCAGGAGGGTCATGAGCAAAATTAAATTCCCATTCTTCAGGAGGGTCCTGTGCATAAAAATAAATTCCCTTTATATAAATTCTCGTTCTTCAGGAGGGTCCTGAGCATAAAAATAAATTCTCATACAACACACACATAAAAATTTGCCCCAGTTTGTACTGGGAAAATTTGTGTGTCGTCATATTTTAATGTTTTGAAAAATATAGTGACAGAATAAATCAAAGCCTGGAATAGCTTTGATAAATTCATCTCCCAAAGAATAAAATTTACCATAACCGAGATCCAGTACCGTATGCTGTAATCCTGATTCTTGCATTGACAGAAGTGTGAAATTGCATCATTTATTTGAACACATTCTATCTCTGTTTCAAACAAAACAAATAAAAATTGTGAGTTTTAAACACACGTGGTGGTTGGTTTGTGGTTTTCGGCTCTTGAAGTGACCATTCTTGCACTTTTCATGTTCAACTCCTTTTCATTCCTTGATTGATTCTCATTGACTTGTCATACCTCTGACCCAAAATTCTGACTACTATCACTCTCAACTCAAAACATATTTCTCTTGTATAATATCTCAGGATTTAACTTTCCATACACCTTTTATCCTTCCATGAGTCAAAAATTGTCAAATCACAATCATTCTGAATACTTTATTATACTTTAAAATGTTGTCTTTGTGCGTTGACCCTTTGTCTTGCTTTGTACCTTTGAAGAAGTTGGTAGCAGGTTTGGAGTTCTTTCTCACTTGACCTGACGTGAGTTTGACTCAAAAACACACAAAAGACAACAAAAAATTTCGTTTGATGACAAGGACACAAAAATCAAAAATCAAAATAAAATAAAAAGAAAAAAAAAGACAATAGGTATCTCTTTTTCAAAATAACAATAAAAACTTATCTGAATGTGAAAATCGATTCTGGTGATTATGACATGCATTTTGAATCAAACAACTAGATCTATCCACACCAATCATTACAATTTTTATCCATTTATTGAGCTTGAAATTTAGCCAATCTTGAACTTGTTCCTTCCGGATAACAACTCTCCTTCGGCTAGTGGCACCTCAATGGATTTTTGCCAACGAGCCTATCTCATTTTCACTTCTTTCTCAGCTTACAGTCGCCTTATGGTGCCTAACAAGGTTTTCCCCAATGAAACTCTCTCTTTTTCACTCTTTTTTTTTAAATAAACACCCAAAAATATGAAATATCATGCACTCATAACATGTTTAGCTTTGACATTCTCAAAGATTGATCTGAAGGTCTTTCTTTGGTTGTAACTTGGATTTTGGATAGGGTTAGAAAGAAAGGTCGGCATGAGGCTCAAAGTTTACACAACATTGGGTAAAACATTCAACTTTTGGAATCGATTCTTTTAAGAAAATAAACTTTTGCCCCAGTTTTCTTTCATTCTGGGTAATTTGAATTTTTTTTGGTTGGACCGAACCCCGGAGTAGGGCTTCCTACGTATCTTGCCACATCAAGAATCAGGTCTAACTTAGTTCATGAAAAATCATTCTTTTTCTTGATTTTGATTTTTTTTTCACTTTAATTTGATTCCAAAAGAGGGGTACGAAGTAAGATAAAAGCTCAAAAGGGGTAAGCAAAGGTTGATATATTATTCGGATAGTAGAACAAAATGCCTTCATCATTTCAATCTTTTAAAATGCAAGTACAAAACATACATAATGTAATTGTACATGAATATCATATATAATATCTTTTAACTACATCAACATTGACCAGCATTCCTTCCATTTTTCCTTCTACATCAGTCAGATATAACGCACCTTTAATGTAGCACTTTCTTCACTATAAATGGTCCATGGCAATTAGGAGAAAATTTGCCTTTGACCTCAATTTTGACCAACTTCAAAATGTCTGTGACGCACCTTTTCATTATATGCGTGTGTCATTCTCTTCTGATATAGTTGTCCATGACATACTGACGTCAATATTCTTTTATTAATCAAGCTTAATTTCTCTAACCAAGTCTTGACCCATTGGTCATCATCAATTTCAGCTTCCACAACTACTCGAAGAGATGGAATCTCAATCTCTGCAGGTATAACTGCTTCAGTTCCGTACACTAACAAGTAAGGAGTTTCACCAATTGAAGTCCGGACTGTAGTATGATAACCTAACAAAGAAAAAGGTAACTTTTCATGCCATTGTCGGGAACCCTGTACCATCTTACGGAGTATTTTCTTTAAGTTCTTATTGGCAGCTTCTACAACCCCATTTTTCTTTGGGCGATAAAAAGTTGAATTTTGATGCATAATATTAAATTGTTGACACACTTCTTGCATCAAATGATTGTTGAGATTTGCAGCATTATCCGTGATAATTATCTTTGGAATGCCAAACCGACAAATAATGTTGGAATAAATAAAATCAACCACCGCTTTCTTGGTCACTGACTTGAAAGTCGCTGATTCCACCCACTTCGTAAAATAATCAATGGCTACCAAGATGAACCTATGTCCATTCGAGGCTTTCGGCTCAATTGGTCCAATTACGTCCATTCGCCAAGCCACAAAAGGCCATAGAGCAGTCATTGTATGCAACTCAGATGGAGGGGAATGTATCAAGTCCCCGTGTACTTGACATTCATGACATTTACGAATGAAACTGATGGAATCTCTCTCCATGGTGAGCCAATAATAACCTGCTCGGAGTATTTTCTTTGCCAAAACATACCCACTCATGTGTGGTCCAAAAATTCCAGAATGTATTTCAGTCATGATTTTTGAAGCTTCTTTAGCATCTACACACCTCAAAAGTCCCAAATCAGGAGTCCTCTTATATAAGACTTCTCCACTTAGGAAAAATCCACTAGACAAACATCTAATGATTCTTTTTTGGTTACCATCCGCATGTATAAGATATTTTCCAGTCTGAATATATTCTTTGATATTATAGAACCACAACTTCACATCCAGTTCTTCCTCAACCACATTACAATATGCATGTTGATCATGAATCTGTATATGCAAAGGGTCAATATAAATTTTGTTAGGATGTTGAAGCATCAAAGATAAGGTCGCCAAAGCATCAACAATCTCATTATGATCTCTAGGAATGTGTTTGAACTTTACTGATACAAATCGTTGACATAGATCTTGCAAAAAAACCTTGATATGGTAGGATCTTTGAATCACGAGTCTCCCAATCTCCTTGGAATTGATGGACTAATAAATCTGAGTCTTCTAACACTAACAATTCTTGGATCCCCATGTCAATAGCTAATCTCAAACCCAGAATGCAAGCTTCGTATTCTGCCATATTATTGGTACAATAGAATCGAAGGTGGGCTGTTATAGGATAATATTGTCCTGATTCAGAAATAAGAACTGCTCCTATCCCCACTCCTTTTACATTAGCAGCTCTATCAAAGAACAACTTCCAGCCTGAATGGCAATTGTCAGAAATAAACTCATCAACATACAATACCTCTTCATCTAGAAAATAAGTCTTCAAGGGCTCATACTTCTCATCAATAGGATTTTCAGCCAAATGATACGCTAAAGCTTGAGCTTTCATTACAGTTCGTGTCACATAGACAATTTCAAACTCTGTGAGAAAAATCTGTTATTTCACGAGTCTGCCTGTAGGCATAGGCTTCTGAAAAATTTACTTTAAAGGATCCATACGAGAGATCAGGTAAGTAGTATAAGATGAAAAGTAATGTTTCAGCTTTTCGGCTACCCAAGTTAAGGCACAATACGTCTTCTCAAGAAGAGTGTACTTAGCCTCATAAGTGGTAAACTTTTTGCTAAGGTAGTATATGGCCTGTTCTTTTCTACCTGTAATATCATGTTGACCCAATACACAGCTAAAAGAATTGTCTAACAATGACATGTATAATATCAAGGGTCTACCTGGCTCTAGAGGAACCAAGATAGGTGGATTTGACAATTATCTCTTAATTCTGTCAAATGCCTCTTGACATTCTTCAGTCCATTCAACTTTAGCATTCTTCTTCAACAACTTGAATATTAGGTCGTAGGTTGTCGTAAGCTGAGAAATGAATCTACTAATATAATTCAACCTTCCAAGTAAGATCATCATCTCTGTTTTATTCTTTGGTGGAGGCAAATCTTGAATAGCTTTTATTTTTGAAGGATCTAACTCAATGTCGCGCCGACTGACTATAAGGCCCAAAAGCTTTCCTGACGGGACTCTAATTACACATTTCACTGGGTTAAGTTTGATATCATACCTTCGAAGCATTTCAAATAATTTTCTAAGATCTTTGACATGGTCAGACTGCTCTCTTGATTTAATGATCACGTCGTCAACATAAACTTTAATCTCCTTGTGCATCATGTCGTGAAATATTGTAGTCATTGCCCTCATATAAGTTGCCCCAACATTCTTTAGTTCGAACGGTATGACTCGATAACAATATGTCCCCCTAGCCGTGATAAATGATGTCTTTTCTGCATTTTCTGGATCCATAATGATCTGGTGATTCCCCGCATAACAATCCACAAAAGAAGCAAGATCATGTTTGGCACAATTGTCCAAAAAAATATGAATATTGGGAAGTGGAAAATTATCTTTTGGACTTGCTTTATTTAGATCATGATAATCAACACACATCCAAACTTTACCGTCCTTCTTTGGAACAGGGACAATATTTACCAACCAAGTAGGATACTGGGCCACTCGAATGACTTTAGCCTCAGGTTGCTTCATGATTTCCTCTTTGATTTTTACACTCATGTTAGGTTTGAGATTTCTTAGATTTTGCTTGACAGGAGGAAAGGCAGGATCAATTGGCAACTTGTGAACTACCAAATCGATGCTCAAACCGGGCATATCATCGTAAGACCACACAAAGATGTCTTTATACTCAAGCAAAGCTTCAACTATAGCTTTCTTTTGTTATGGTTGAGCATGTATACTTATCTTAGTCTCCCGAATATTTTCATGATCTCCTAAATTGATCACCTCAGTTTCCTCCAAATTGGGATTCGTCTTATTCTCAAACTGTTTGAAATCTTTGCTTATATCCTCAAATGTTTCTCCTTCATCGTATTCAACTTCTTTATTCATTATTTCATAATTAGATTGATTTTTTAAATTTGGTTGATAATTCTTCATGCATATCATATCATTAGAATCGGCATAGAATGAACTGTATGATAGAAAAATAAATAAATAAATAAACATCAGACTCAAAATAAAATGAAGGGAGCCTACACTTTATCAAAAACAAAGATAGAAAGAGTTTTAACCTAAAATACTAAGTTTAAAGATTTGAATTACAATCCTAGAATGATTCAGATTACAGAAGAAATAAACAAACTACTAAGACTGTAAGAAAAACAAACAAACTACCAAGACTCCTTAATAATAGGGAGAGGAGTGGCCTCCCAATTTTTAAGCTGGACATCAGGGCCGACAAATTGCACATCTGCATTGCTGGTACCTTCCCCGATTTCAACCATATCATCTTCAATGAACACATTCTGAAAAAGGACAATCAACTCTGTATCATCATCATTCATTGATTATGCAACAGGTAACTTGGAGGACCCAACATCATTGACTTTGATGAAAGACTTGTGAAGTGGAGGTATCATCTTGGTAAGTGACCATGACTCTTTATTACACTTTTTAGCCTTCTTTATATCTTTAGCAGTGGGTGCGTATCCCAAACCAAAAGTATCAAGGTTCTCATAGAGGTTTACTAGATGAACTATGCCTTGCAAAAACATCCCTAAACCTTTTCTTGGTTCGAAACCATGCTTCAACATTTCATTCACTACCATAACAGATGCAGAGGACAATTGTGGTCTTGCGATGAGATTCCCCTCGAGGATATGCTCAACAGCCACTACCTCATAAGCTTGATGAATTAACACTCTATCTGCAGTATCTTCTTCGATGGAGGAAACATAGTAGTCTTTATACATGGATAAGTCTCCTTCACTATGAACAACTATTTCTTGCTTGTCGTGTTCAAATTTGACCATTTGGTGCAACGTTGATGCGACTGTTTTAGCCCTATGAATCCATGGCCTTCCCAATAACATATTATGTGAAGTGTCAATGTTCAGCACTTGGAAATCCATAGAAAAATCCACAGGCCCGATTGTCAATATGAGTTCTATTTCACCAATGGCATCAGTTTTTTATCCGTCAAAACCTTTGACACATACATTGTTAGGTCGGATTCATTCTACATTAACATTCAACTTTTGCAAAGTTGACATAGGACAAATGTTAGCGCCTGATCCTCCATCAATTAACACTCGAGTGACTATGGAATGCTCACATTTCATAGTAATGTAGAGACCCTTATTATGTCCAGTACCTTCCACAGGCAATTCATCGTCTGAGAAAGAAATCTTATTTGCTTCAAGGATCCTTTCAACAAATTTTTCCAGCTGATTCACTTTAATCTCACTGGGAACACATGCTTCATTAAGAATCTTCATTATAGCCTTGCGGTTTTCTTCTGAATGTATTAATAAAGACAACAAAGAAATATGTGTTGGTTTCTTCTTCAACTGTTCTACAACAAAATATTCTGGCAATTTCGTTTTCTTTAAGAATTCTTCATCTTCTTCGTCAGTAACAGGTTTTTTGACGTCATTCGTTCTTTATCGCCTTGTTTATTCTTTCTTAACTCTACTGAGGCATAACATCTTCCAGATCGAGTTAATCCCCCTACTTCGTCCACATCTTTAATCACTTTCTTCCCCTTGTGCATTACCACAATGCGATCATAGTTCCAAGAAACTGCCTTAGAATTAACCATAGCCAACTGTGACACTGGTTTAATAACAATGGGAGCTATAGGAGCTCATTTTATGATTAAGAGAGATTTAGGGGATCATCCTGGAATAATGAATTTTGGTTGTACTTGACTTGACCCATCATTTTTTGATATCTCTTTCTCCATCACCAAGGGAACATTCGATGATTCGAGTTTTGTTATCACCACCTCTGCTTTTATAGGTTTTTCTTTTGTCAAATCTATAGCATTTGTTAATTTTTCTGAATCAATTTTAATTTTAATGATCGGCTTGTAGGATATTACAACATCTTTACCACTGGGTATCACTTCGAGAATATTTGCTTCATTATGATCTGGAAATGGATTTTGATTGACATTTGAAGCATTTGGACTTGGTACCATGATCTTTTGGGTGTCAATCAGCCCTTGAATAGCCTAGGAGGGCCTCTTTGAATTTGTGGGACCGGTGAATGATTTTGGATGGCTGGTGCACGCCATTGCGAGTATGAAGGATCCCAAGCATATGGTTGTGCATTATAAATAGGATATTGGGGGAATGGAATAAAATATAATGCATTTTGTGCATATGGTTGACGCGCACTTCTCCAATGTTGTTGTGGACCTGGTACGACAGTTGTTACATCCTTTTTTCTTTTCTTTCATCGGAACATCCTGCACCATTTTGAATTACCTGTGTTGTTGCTTTCAAAGTGGCCTGGCTGATAATCTTTCCTGACTTTATTCCATTCTCTACCATCTCTCCAACTTTAATAACTTTAGCAAATGTGCTTCCAATAGTAGAAAGTAAGTGATGGAAATAATCGGGTTCTTGAGCTTGCAAAAAGATATCGATCATTTCAGATTCCTTTATCGATGGTTTGAATCTTAACGCCTGATCTCTCCATCTGATAGCATATTCTCGAAAACTTTCAGTCATCTTTTTTCTCATGTTAGCAAGAGTAGTGCGATCTGGCACTATTTCAATGTTATATTGAAATTGCTGAACAAAATCTCCAGCCATGTCATCCCACACGTGCGAACTGAAAATGTCTTGATCAATAAACCATTTTGAAGCTATTCCTGTCAGGCTTTCTCCAAATTAAGCCATCAATAATTCTTCTTTTCCTCCTGCTCCCCATAATTGGTTGCAAAACTTTTTCAAGTGAGCAACAGGATCGCCATGACCTTCGTATTTGTCAAACTTTGGCATTTTGAACCCTTGCAGCAAATGGAAGTCAGGAAACATACATAAATCTTTTTATGAAACACTTTTTAGTCCACCTAATCCTTGCATATTTCTCATACTCTGCTCCAAGCTTCTTACTTTCCTAGCCATTTCCTCTTGTTCCTCATTTTTAACAATCTTCTCAATAATGATTGGAGAATCGTGTTGATAAGCATGATAATGAGGATTTTGGGATTTGAAAGTTATTTCAGGAGGATATAACAGATCATGACTTGGTCCCCCCATATTCTTCGTTACTGTCGATTGAGTACCCGCAGCAGCTGGTGCCATAGAAGTAAAAAGTGGATTATTTGTGACAGCAGGATTTGGTGAGTGCATGGTAGAAGTACCACCAATACCAAACATATTAGCAAATATGCCGAATCCCGGTGGGTAAAATGGATCACTAGTTTGACCTGGAGCAGGATTTCAATCATTCGAAGTCGAAAGTCCAGGTATTGATGAAGGTGGGGCTTGTCCATTCAACCAAGCTTGGTACATATTCGCCATATGTTGTTTCAATGACTTTATTTCTTCCATTGATGCTACTTCCTGCGAAATCAACTGATTTTTCTCTTCTTCACTGTCAGACCCTATACCTTCTCTACGGGTCATTTTTCTTTTACCCTTGTATCTGGTGTTATACGGATGTGATGCTAGTTTAAACCACAAAACAACCACCAATTACTTTATCTTTCTGTTACCAAGTAGCAAATGGGTGAGTGTTATATATTTAACACATTATAATGTCACGTTGTATGTTATGCTTCTAGATGCATTTTCCAACCTATTTGGGAAGGCTTTACGTTTCATCCCAGCTTTCTAGGCGCACTTTTTGATTTTTTTTTTTAATTTAAAAGGAAAGACAACCATTTTTAAGATCACCGAATCCATTGAGGACTGCCTATATATCTCATTAAAAATAAGAATCAGGTGTGAGTAGTTCTTGAAAATATATCGTACAAAATTCAGCCTCAAGAGCTCTAAAGATTCAGGGCTGTTAAGATTTATATATATATATTTTATTTTGTAAAAACTTAGCCTCATGATCCCTAAAGATTCAGGGCTATTAAGATATATAAAAATTGGATCTGAGAATTAGAAAAATAATTATGAAAGTAATCATATTTTTAAAATATTTCCCAATAAATCTATGAATAATTTTTCAAAAATTAGGGTCTTATCCTAGGAAGGACTTCCTACCTATCCCACTAAAGAGTGAGAATCAGATCCTCGTAGTTCATGAAGACCGTAAAACTATGTTACTAAAATTTTTTCTTTCTTTTAAAAATAATTTTTTTTTTAAATGATTCACTAAATGTTAGGATAATTTAATCTCTTGCATTTTAAAGTTGCCTAAAGCCGGTAAACAAACAAACAACCTTCCAAACAAATGTCAAAGAGCACGTAGGATGCACATGTTGGTCTTTATAAAGTAGGTCACCTATCCTAGACAGACCCATCCCCTGTGCCGAGTCCCGCTAAGTCAAATGCATATGATGCAAATAAAGCGGCACCTAATTAGGATAACCAAATTCTGAGTTTTCAGTTCTTTTAAGTTTAAACCTAATAGGGATAGGTGTCTAGACTGGCTTACCCGAGCGGACACTCGAACCTGGGAGGGACAACTTGGTCGGTAGCAGGGCAACACCGCCTTCGTTGCCGATCCGAACCTCGCCTAACATGTGTGACTATAATCCTTCACCAGGTGCCTTGACACTCCGGCTATCTCAAAAAGAAAGTTAGGATGCATACGTTGCATTCCTTCTATCCTATTTCAGAGACTCAGAGGGGTGCGCGAGAGAAGAAGTTTATAAAATAGTTCAACAATATCAAAGCGGTAAACAAGCGACAAGTAGTACATTAGGCCAACAAACACAATATAAAAAATAATTAAAGCAAGTATAAGTCAATATAAAAAGCTCAAATTCTTATTAATCCCCAACAGAGTCGCCAGATATGTCATACCCCTTTTTCGCTCGAAGGGATCAGGTCAAAGGATTTTTCCAATTAAAGTGATAGCATTGGATAGGGATTATTTTAATTATAGAGTCACCACTTGAAATTGAGTTATGGTGTCCCAAGTCACCTTTTTTAATCCCTAGTCAAAAGAAAATGACTCTTTGTTTTGGTCTGCGAAAACAGAAGACCGGGTAAGAAATTCTGTTGACCGAAGGGAAGGTGTGAGGCACCCTTCGAGTCCCGTGGTTCTATCACGGTCTATTTTATTGACTTATCTTGACTTAAACTATTTTTAATAAATTATGTTAAGGCCTAAATTTGCTCATTTTTATTATACCGAGCACTTGTTTATTATCCTATATTAAATAAATCGATGAGAATTTAAAACAAAATTGTCAAGTTAATTTTAGAAAATATTTATCAAGATATATTTTTACATCCTTGTATTTTTAAATATCTCAAAAGATGCGTACTCCACATTCTTAACTAAGACAAAAATATATTAAACGTGTATGAAATTTACCTAGTATTAAAGGCGTTGTTTTGCATCTTATAAACTTGAAAATAATTTTAACTATTTGAAAAATGCTATTTAAACTTAAACTTAATAAAAACTTAGCAAAATTATTTTAAAACGATATTAATCTATAAACAATTATTAGACTTAATTAATGACAATAATAATAATAAAATAGGATAAGATGAAAATAATGAAAACATACACACCAAAATATAATTATATTTATTTCTAATTTTATTATAATATTTCAAATTAATAAATTCTTCATTTAAAATCAAATCAAATAAATCAATTTAAATATAAATTCTAAAGTAAACATTACATAAAATTTTAAAATTAGTTTCAACAACTGTTATTTATGATAGCAGTATTATTTGCTCCAACAACGACGATAGTTGGCCGGAATTTACGAGAAAAAAAGAGGGGTGGAGGTAACAACGATGGTGGCTGATGAAGGATAACACTGCCATATTTTGGGGATTTCCGGCGTCGCTTCACCGTTAGTGGTGCAATGGCAAATCTGAGGAGGGAGAAATAACGGCAGTGGCGGCACAAGGCTTCACCGGCCAGATCTGGTGACGTCGGAGCGTCTGGTGGTATCGTCGGGAAAGGGGAGAGGGAAGGGCAGCGGAGCGGGGGTAGTTTGAAGAGGTGCGGCGCCGGCGTGATGTGGTTTTCCAATGAATTTTCGCCGTCTTGAATGGGTTTTCCAGCAAGGAACTTGTTGGAGGCTGTTTCGCTGGAGAATAAAGCGACTAATTTGTCTAAGGGTTGCCAGATTTTGGGTTATTTTGCTATGTTGGTCACCGATTTTGACCGGAGTTTAAAGTGTATGACATATTCCAATGAGGGAATGCCATTTCCTGCATATTATAGTGAGTGTGTGTATATGAATTTGTGTTTTTTATAAGAATAAAATATAGTTCAACAATATTTGATATATAAATATACAGTAGTGTACTAGCATAACAAAATATGATAAAATTTTACGTAACTAGTCAATTACACATGTTAATAAAGTAACGAAATCATTTAAACATTTTTCATTCATATTTGTTATAAGAACATATATAAAATGAATGTTACATAATTTAGATAAGAACCTGTTAGTGAAGCAATCAATGTCACCGAAACTCGAATGAAATCTTGAAACTCAACTTTTCTCTTTTCTTTTCTTTGTTTTCTCCTTCAGAGTTTTCCTTACTTGTGTTTTTTTGTCTGTCTTTTTGTTCTCTAAGTATCTGGTTTTGATAATGAATGTGCGTACTCTCTCTGGTTTTTTTGTCTGGGTAGGGAGTCCTTTTTGTAGAAGATTCTTTTGGGGGGAACAGTTATCTGATAAAAAAAGGGGAATAGTTTTTTAACTGATAAAGGGGAAGGATGTTCTAAATTCAAAAATAATTTATTTTTATTTTATTTATTTTAATAAAAGATAATATTAATAATAAATCAAAATAAATAGTATAATAAATATAAATAAAATAGTAATTAATTAATTTTATATTTAACAAAAAGATAATAACAATTTATAAATAAATAAATAATAGAAAAACAAATATAATAAAATAATATTACAACTATTAATTTAGTTATTAAAATTTATAAAAGAAAACATATGTTTAATTTTTATATTTTTTTTAAATTAGAATAAAATAAAAATAAAGATAAAATATATATGATTAAATATAAATATAAATATTTAATATCGATAGACAAATTAAAATTTAGGGAGGATCAAAAATCACGTGTCTACATATCTATCTCAAGGCCATTTTCTAGTTAGCATCCTCATTATATAAGTTGTCAATTAAGCTACCACGACATCACATGCTAGATGTCAACTTAACTTTTATCATACAATACTAAGACCAATACCATTATGAATGTTACAACCTTAAGGACTAGTTTTCATATTTTAACCATGTAAGGTCCACCAACTAGTTTTCTAGGCTTCTAGCCCACAAGTCATAGTCACTTATTAGAGACAACCAGTTATCACATAAGACACTTTATTAGGCAAAATTCCCTAACATGACCATTTATCCAAGTCAAGTAGATTTACTAGGTGAGCCCTTGGTTTTACACAAGATTACAAATATCAATTAGCCTTAACCCAATACTCGACATAATCCACTTCTAGTTACTAATTAGAATTACTTCGGGTCACACCTTTTAACTAGTGATTAGTGACGAAGAATGATTAATAATTTACCAAGAAAGGCATCATTTCCCTAGTACATAAACAGGTTTATCCACACACGACATAACCCCACATATGTCCCTATATTCATATATACCACCACACATGGTATCATCATAACATCGTTACCTCTTTCGGATTAACCGGGCATCATCACAACATCAACATATTCTCCGGATTCATCGATATAATAAATACATCATTACCTTTTTTGGATTCACCGGGCATCATCATAACATCATTATATCCTCTGAATTCACCAGGTACCATCATAACATCATTATCTCTTCTGGATTAATCGGACATCATCATAATATCAACATATTCTCCAAATTCACCGGGCATCATCATAACATCATTACCTCTTCTGAATTATCTGAGTATCATCATAATTTCAATATGTCCTCCGAATTCATCGGGCATCATCATAACATCATTACTTCTTCCGTATTAACCGGGCATCATCATAATATCAACATATCCTCTGGATTCACTGAGCATCATCATAACATCATTACCTCTTCCAGGTTAATCAGGCATCATTATAATATCAACATATCCTCCGGATTCACTGGACATCATCATAACATCATTACCTCTTCCGAATTAACCGGGCATCATTATAATATCAACATATCCTCCGAATTCACTGGGCATCATCATAATATCATTACCTTTTCCAGATTAACCGGGTATCATCATAATATCAACATATCTTTCGGATTCACCTGGCATCATCATAACATCATTACCTCATCCATATTAACCAGGAATCATCATAATATCAACCTATCCTTCGAATTCTCTGGAAATCATCATAACATTATTATATCCTCTGAATTCACCGGGTATCATCATAACATCATTACCTCTTTCAGATTAACCGGGAATCATCATAATAGCAACATATCCCCCTGATTCACTGGGCATCATCATATCATTAGCACATCTCCCAAGACAACCAACATTCATAGACATATGTAGTCAAATCAATAAACATGTACAAGCCACAATAATAGAGTATAAGTGATGCAAATTAACACATATCATAATACTTTACAATTAGTCATCACTATATAACATAAGTAGATGCATGAGCATGAATATCTAAATGACATACGTAATCACCACTTTTCCAAGGTTATCATGTTTATTAGCAAGTCAATTATAAGTCAAATGCATGCTTTCTAGCCGCCTTTATTCCCACATTTCATAATGCTAACCCAAAAAGGGAAATCGTTCACATAAGCATTAGCTTAATCATTTGACTTGGTTCATAGCAAGAGTGGTATCATAATTAGAGGTTCACTTGGTGCATTAATTGATAAATCAAGCGATAGCATAACCATAAGT
This sequence comes from Capsicum pubescens, assembly GCA_030864215.1. Classification (NCBI taxonomy): domain Eukaryota; kingdom Viridiplantae; phylum Streptophyta; class Magnoliopsida; order Solanales; family Solanaceae; genus Capsicum; species Capsicum pubescens. The sequence goes on from CM061545.1 coordinate 21,607,579, forward strand.
TCAATTCACAAGACTTTCTGAGGTTATCCATATCATGACAACAAGATAATCAATCAAGTATAAATATTATCCAACCATCGACCACATACGTAAACTAACAACCATGTTTAACCATTGTAATCTCAATAACATAACTTAGACGTTCATCAAGTAGCTAGGCCACTAAGGAATTTAATAGTTCAAGCTTAAGGTGGGTCAAGTCCCACTCCTAAATCCCAATAATGCAAAAGTTTACTTCTACAAGACTAACTTCTACCTAGAATTAGGCTAGATTCTTAATCACATCATAAGGGCTTATCAATCCATACTAAGCCTATAAGGGAGAAATCTTCTTCAAGAAACCTTCCCAAGTTACCCCAAACACTAAGGCCATTTCATAACTAGTCATAACTAGGTTACATACTCTTAAGGTTAGACCAACAACATCATTCTCAACTACTAGAGAAACTAATGTATTCTCATGCTATTCATACAACTTCAAGTAGAAATATCCAAGGTTCTAGGCTAAAGGTCAAACATCACACTTTATTAGTTTAATTGCCTACAAGAAACAACTAATCCCAAGTATTGTCATTACTCCATTTATCATCTAAATCCCCACCCAGTCTCACAAGATATCAATTATTATACTACAATTAAGCTCAATTTATCTACAAGTAAGCCTAACCTACCTTGAGTCCAATTGTTCACGAACCAACAAGCTTTGCCTTTCCTTTTATTGAAGCCTCTTCTTCCACGAGCCAAGCTATCAAAAACATAATCTAAGAATCATTACAATAAAAACAACACCCATTATGGCATCATTATGCCATGGATTCAAAATGACATCAAACCCCCAAGTGGGTCCCATCTTCAAAAAATGAGTTTTTGAGACTAACCCATTGTTCAAACATTATTAAGGAGATATAACCCTCAAGAAATTTGAGTAAAACAATCATATTTGGGGATACAATTGAGAATCAAGGACTTAGAATTTTGGGTCTAGAAATAAAGAAATTAATATCAAATTTGAAAGAATCTTACCATAGATTTGTAGCAAAAATGGATTACACAAGTTATTCAATCTCTTAATCAACCCACAAGACTCACTTTTAAGTCACCAAATCTTTATGGCTTCTAGGGATGTCAAAAAGGAGAAGAATGCCCCAAAAATCGGCCAAATGGGCCTTTTATACGAGTTTAAATGAACTCGCAAGGTCAAAACTTATTTTTGACCTTCCGAACTCTTTTGGACTCCTTTTTTCTCAAACGAAATATGTAACTCCACTAAATTCAACATTATAGATGCATTGGTGAAGTCGTATTTTCCATCCGAGGTCATTTAGTCCACTTGTGGATCCCACACCTATATATTTTGAGTTTTGACTTTTCGACTAATGGATAGAAATGAGCTCGGGTGTTGTGGGATCCGAACCAAGGGTATACCTATCCTAAAATTAACATTACATAGCTTCTGGCATAGTCAAAATTTTCATCCAAAATTATTTTTCTGAAGTTTTTGCTCGATAGCCATTTGGAATCGACGAAAACTTCTAAATGGGAAATTGACTCTAAAAATCAACGAACTACCTGGTAACCGAACTATCTATTCCAACAAGTCATAAATTAATTAGTGTAGACACGTAATTTCGTCCCTCCCCGATATAGTTTTATCCATTTTTACCTTATCCTACCCATGTAATTACATCCCACAAAAATTCAAAAAAAATAACTCTCAACAAAATCCCCAATAAACTTTTATTCTTTTTTAACATTCTAACAACCCTTTCAATTAAAATAAGACACATTACCCATACCCCTACCCCTAAAACCCTTACCACGTACCCTCGTTCATGTGATTATACCCTACAAAAATACAAAAATAACAACTCCTGATAAAATTCCTAACAAATTTTATCTTGTTTTAATCCTATCCTAAATACCTCTCCCTACCCCCACCTCATAGCTCCTCACCCCTACCCACATATACCCACTTCCCCACCCACTCTCACAATTCCACTCACTATCTGCATATACCATATATACACAACAAAATAGAAAAGAAAAGGGGGAGAAAAAGAAGAACACGATTCATATAAAGCACCCCACTTTTCCCTTTTGGTTTCTTCTGGGTAGAATACATATACAGGGAGAGACTCCATTCTCACTTTTGGATCGAAAAGCACTACAGCAACCATTGATGATCTTTTATTTTTCTTCTTCGCGAATACACACTCACCCACAGCTAATTCACGGACAGAATCGAAATACTCACGCGTCGATCGAAAAACACCCATACCCAATCGGAGAGATGGGTAAAAATCAGTAGTGGTTCAGTTGGGGTTTGAGTTTTCCGGTGAACTCTTCGCTGAAATCGGTTATCTCGGTCTGTCAAAGCTCCAATGGAGTAAGTCTCGCTGGCAATCTATAAAAAACGGTGACAGATCGCAAAGCAGGCGTGGGTTTCGCCTCTCTCATGCAACTTCTGATTTTGTTGTTGAGGTCGGGCATCTAGAAGTCGAACTAGATTTTGTCATGGGTTGTCGATAAGATTTGGACTCATTCTGTCATCTTTTGTTGATTTTGAGTCGAGATTTGAATTGAGGTTTTCGGGTGCGGACTTTCTTTAATCAAACAACATTAAGTCCGAAAGCTTCAAATTGAGGTTCAATTCTACGCTTTCATTCTTTTTATTTGGTTGTTGATAATATTCTATGCATCAAATTGAATGTCATGTGTTGGTGGATCTATGATGACGTGAATCGTTGTTTGTTTTGATTCAGAGTTTGATTTCCTAGATTGTGGATTGATTATGAGTTGTGTGATGAAATGATATCTCATTCGAGAAGTAAAATCAGTATTTGGGGTTCGAAAATCAAAAATTAATAAAAAGCAAGTGTTAATTTATTTGTGATTCATTGATGTTGATGAACTTGGTAGTATCATGATAAGACCGTCAAAGGCGTAAGCAAATAGTAGGCTTGGGTAGGAAAATTTAGAATTCTTGGATTGTTGAACGTTGAAAATGTGTGATGAATGGCTTGGTTTTATAGTTTATTGTATTTAATTTAAATGTATTCATTTAGCCGGGGAATGCCCGAGACACATTGTATTTATTCACCGGGGAATGCCCCGATGTATTATGTTGGCGGAAGACATTCGTGATGAAGGTCCGAGGCATCGGGTAAAGCACGGGAGCGTAGTTAGGATTAGTGTAGGTTAGATAGGATTTATTTTTGCATTTTTATTTATTTTGGACTGTATAATTGGACTGAACACTGTATTTTGGATTTATTTTGTTTCTTGTGTTTGGATGCTTGTTTATGTGTTTTATGTGGTTTATACGTTCTTAGTGCCAAAATTAGCCGATACGTTTCACCAAGAGACCGTGGTCAAACCACGGGATCGAGGGGTGCCTAACACCTTCCCCTCGGTCAATAGAATTCCTTAGTTGGAATCTCTGTTCGCAAACCAGTTTTAAGAGTCAAAATATTTTGAAAATGGATTTTCAAAGGTGACTTAGCACACCCGATCTATGCCAAGTGGCGACTCTGAGTTTAAATGTAAATAATCCTTTTTCGAAACAAATTTTTAATCTTTTGTCACTTTAATAATAAAACCCTTTCGAGCTTGAAATCAATCTTTTTGGAGTTAAAAGGGGTGTGACATCTCTGGCGACTCTGCTGGGGATCTTTTCAGAATTCGGTCTTATTTTTGGAGTCATTTCGGCTTTGTTTGGCATTATGGGGGTATAAACATTGTTTGTGATAATTGTTTGTGTTATTGTTATCATTGTTGTGCGTTTTCATGCTCTTTGTGTACAGTATTTATCCTATATGTTACCATTTTTATATCTGGCATCATGTGTCTACCCCCAGGCCTTCTTTCTGCAAAAAGTCTGTAGCACACGTGTTGTACACGACCTCTAGTTGAGTCACCCTTATTTTATGGGGGGAGCCGTCGGTGTTATGGAGTAGGTGGAAAGCAAAGCAGCCACTATCGACCATACGCTCTCCCGAATAGCCTTGTTAGTGAACCACAACGTAGGTCAGCCTTTAGGTCATGCTTATGTGCATCATACTGAGACCTAGGGGGACCCACATGGCCCTTTGTAGGAGACTCACCTCTAAAGCATCCCTGCGTGCTAACTGTTGCATCTTTAAGGGTAACGTGGTCATTTGACGGACTGATTTGAAAAAAAAACATTTGTTAGGAGTAAGGTGCGTAGGCAAAAAACGAAAATGGAAAAAAATAAAAAAAGTGAGTCGAAAAGAATGAATCAAAAGGGGCGTCGTAGTTTATTTTAGAGTTCTTTATGGCTTTTGTTCTTCATAATCCAAAAACTCAAAAATATTTTTTTTATGTTTTGCATTTATCTTATCAAAGTACCGTAAGTTTAACAAAAAAAAAGCAAAAAAAAGAGGGTTTTGTTTGCCTTTTCTACTTGTTTGTCAAAAGCAAAAATACCAAAAAGATTTTTCTTCATAATTGGTGGTGTCAGTCTTAGTTGAAGTGTCTAGTTGAAAATCCAAAAAAAAGTTTTTATTCGTTTGTTTTTGGTTGTGTCTCTTAAGTTAGGGTCAATTTATTAGTTAATCGTTAATTGTCCAATCTGGATGAACTACGTATACCTGATTCCCTTCCCTCGGGTTGGGATACGTAGGCAACCTTCGGGTTGGGATATGTAGACAACCCTTGGTGGGTCCGGTAATCTTTGTGTTGGCCTTTGTCTTATTATTAGCCTAGGTCTCTCGCCCTGTAATCTAGAGTTGTTATCCAAGTAGATTGATTTTTCTCAGTACTTCTGTTCGGTAAATTGGAGTCATGAAGTGGTCTGTCCCATCAACATATGTTTGCGTCAAAAATCCCAAGGGTTGGGAATCTTCTACTCCTATCGAATTTTTGAGATAACGTCTTATGTGTTATTACATGATTGGTTTGTCCACCAAGTCTAGAGTCCTGATGGTTGTCAAGGTGCCCAAAAAGTTAATCAAGTGGTGGGAAATGTTTAACTATATGGATCAGCAGAAACTGATTAAAATATTAGGTGATCTTACGGAACTTCTGCATGTTACCCCTCGTCCAAATTTAATAGAGGTTGAGTTATCCTTTTGGGATCCAAGTAGTTTGGTGTTCAGGTTTAGGGAATGTGAAATGACTCCTACTTTGGCAGAAATATCCGATTTGTTGCATTTGCCCTATATCGAGAAAGATATGATTCGAGCACGAAATCATACTGGCGTGAGGTTTTTGCAGTCTTGTGGTTTAAAAAGTAAGGGTATGCATTTGGGTTGTTTAAGTGATTCGTGGGTTTCCTTAGATTTTTTGTTCTCTAGATTCGGGCCCTTGGAAGGTTTTGATTGCTTTTGGGATGAATTTCATATGACTAAGGAGAAGTGGGAGAAAAAGCATCTTGAAGTCTTCACCCTCGCTTTGTTAGGTACTTTAGTGTTTCCACTAGAAGAAAGACGTATTAATACACGTTTGCAATCTGTGGTGATGACTCTATTTCATAAGGATCAAAATGACAAGGGCACTAATCAAAAGGGCAAGGTCATTAATCAAAAGGGCAGATTCACTCTCATACCCATGATCTTAACAGAAATATATAAGGCTTTAACCGAAGTGAAGTGGGCGATGATATTTTTTTAGGGCAATAACCTGATATTGCAATTATGGATGATGAAGCATTTGCATGCGCCTTCTTTAGTTACACCAGACGTGGTTGATCGTTGTATTCCCAATCGAGTGAAACCCATGGACCTCAGGTTGCGTTTGGATAAATTCTTGCTACCCGTGAGAGTCGACGCTTGGATTGAATTTCTTGAGTAAAGAACCGAGGATAGCATTTTGTGGACTTATCTGTGGCTTCGACCAAAGATAATCTTGTTTGGTTGTCAGATGCATCTCCTTCTAGTTATGTTAGGGCTCAATTTCACTAGGCCATACAGTCCTTATAGGGTAATGCGCCAGTTGGGTAGGCCGTAGGACGTGCCTACAGTAGTGGATCTTCTAAAAGATGTTGAGTACTTCAACGACCAAGCCTTAGGTGAGAGCAGATACGAGCAGTTCTGGAAGCATGCAACAGAGCTAGGTGTGGACACTCTCAAATAAAGTTTGGATAATCTGGGGTACACTCAAGGATATGGGGTATGACTTTAATCTATCCCTCGGGGTATCAGCCAACCCTTACCAGCGCAGCTTAAAGGGAGAATATGGGAAGAATTCATAGTTGACGACCATCAGGATGAAAGTGCGGGGTCCAAAGTGGAGACATTGAGAGTTCAGTTAGTAGATTTGTTCAAGACTGTAGAAAGGTGTCAGAACAATCTTTCCAAGTTCACTCCTCATGAGGTGGGAATACGAGCCAGAAGCTTCTTCCCAAATATCAGGGTGTCTTTACAGGATATGCTACAAAGTTTGAATGGGAGAAAGAGAACTTCACAGGAAGGTCCATCTCAGCCAGGGTCATCACGCAGAGCACCAGTCTGAAAGAGCATTTCTTATCTTTATTCAGTTTGAGTCTTTTATGTTTCTGTCATTGTAGGGTGGTGTCTTTTTTAAGTCGAAGTCAAGTTGTTTTTGATATTAGGGTCTTTATTAATTTCATGTATGCCATCTTGGGGGTCTAGAATGTTGTTTTGTATTTGTTGTTTAGTTTTAAAGTGGTCCTAAATTCCTTGTATGTTTTTGTTGTTTCTTTCATCAAATGTTATGATGTTACGTCTTTCTTTTGTTTGTTTGTTTTCATTTTTCGTTAAAAAAAAAACCTTCAATTATGTGATGTTTATGCATATGCAGCCCGAACTACGCAAGATCTAATTCATGTACAACATGATACGTAGGCAACCTACTTTTGGGTTCGATCTAATCATTTTGTTTCATTGTTTTTCATTATTTTTCCTCTTTTAAAGAAAAAAACAAAAGCCATAAAGAATGATAAAATGAAGGTAGATAGCGAGAGAAGAAAAGAAAGAAAGAATGATGAGACAATAAAGGGAAAGAACAGAGATTGATACGGAAAAAAAAGTGTAGATAAAAATCGGGATGATGTTAAAATGACCTCGCTACCCTCAAAAGCTGGTAGAAATGAACATGAATTTAGGACAATTTTACCAATGTGATTCCCATGCTTGTTGTGTGCCCTAATCCTAATGGATGTCATTTTTTATGAGCATGTTCTTTCAGATAACAGTGGTAGGTTTGCAGCACTCTGTCTAGTCATCCATACTTCACTAGATCCAAAGCAAAGCTCGCCATGGCTAGCAGGGAGATTGAAAATTCGCTCATTGACCCGGATCAGGATCACAGGGAAGAAAGTTCAGAACACAATGATGAGGTAGTAAGGCTCAGGTAACAATTGATAGATTTTCACTGGGCATGGGCCAGCGGAATGTCTCCTTCTCCGCTCTCTGAAGGACTTGGGAATATCTCGAATTGCCCACCGCTCTCTCAGGTGCAATTCTCTGCTCCTACTGAGTCACCTGAGCACGCGCCAGGATTCACTCCGCGACATTATTATCCTGGCAGTTCTAGTGTGCCCTTGGCAGCTCCCCAATCAAGACCTGCTGCTCAGCTGGCACCATCGATCACATCGGTATTCGTGGCTCCGCCACCACCTGAAGCTCCCACATATGTTGTGCGTCCGACAATGGGGCTTCCTCGATCTGCCAGTGAGCCAGTATTGAAGGTTCCAGATAGTCAGTATTATGCCCCGGAGCCTACTTTGAGAATGAATGAACCGTATGGGTACACTCATCCACCTGCATTTCCATTTGATACGGAGAAACCTGTCGCAATAGAGGAACAGGAAGTCATAGTGCGGAAGTTGACAAGTTTAGAACAGGCCATGAGGAATTTGCAGGGAATCGGAGGTTATAAGAGTGTTTCCTATAAAAATCTTTACATGTTCCTAGACATCAAACTTCCCCTCGGTTTTAAAATGCCCAAGTTCGAGAAGTATGCAGGGCACGGTGATCCCGTGGCACACTTGAGATGTTATTGCAACAAGTTGAGGGCGGAAGGAGGAAGGGAAAAGCTGCCCATGGCTTTCTTTGGCGAGAGTCTTTTTGATCTGGCTTCAGAATGGTTTATCGATCAAGATATCGACAAGTGGAACAGCTGGGATGACTTAGCTTTTGAGTTTGTGCAACATTTTCAGTATAACATCGACCTAATTCGGGATGAAAAATCCTTGGTCAACATGAAGAAGAAAAGCACTGAAGGTTTTAGGGAATACGCGATAAGGTGGCGTGAACAGGACGCCAGGGTAAAGCCTCCATTGAAAGAAAGTAATTTGGTAGAGGTTTTCATTCAGGCACAGAATGAGACCTATTTTCAACATTTACTTCCGGCAATGGGAAAGTCTTTTATTGAAGTCCTCAAAATGGGGGAGATGATAGAGGACAGAATGAAGACCGGCCGAATAGTGAGTTTTGCCGCATTAAAAGCCACCACACAAGCGATTCAAGGTAAATTTGGCGCACTCAGAGGTAAAAAAAAGAAAGAGGACGTGGCGACCGTCGTAGCTGGAACCCATTCCTATCCCAAAAGACCACCTCGCCCCTATCCCAAATACCAAGCCCAAGTCTACGCCCAAGCTCCATATATTTCTCCTCACCATTACTACCCTCTACAAAACCTTTTATATTCCATTCCACCACCCCCGTACCCAGTACATAGCGCACAACCATATGCCCAAACCCCTTCTTACCCGCAATGATGCGTGCAAGCTCCACAAAATCACCCATCCGCTCCACCAAATTACCAAAAACCCTCCAGACCCAGTTTTCAACCTAGGCCCAAGTATAAGAAAGAGAAGGTGGTCAAAAATCAATTCACACCTCTTGGGGAGTCATATGCTAGCTTGTTTGATAGGTTGAGAAAGTTGAAGGTCTTAAGCCCAATTCAAGGAAGGCTTTCAAATCCACCGCCGAGGAATTTCGATTATTCTTTAAGGTGTGCGTACTATGCTGACATGCCAAGCCATGATATCGAGAAATGCTGGCATTTAAAGAGAGCTATCCAAGATTTAATTGACACAAATCAGATGCTGGTCCAGGACCCGAAGGGTCCAAACATTAACCAGAATCCGCTGCCAACCCATGCTGAAACCAATATGTTAGAATTGATATATGACGGGAAAGAGTCTTCAAGGTGTTATAAACCTATTGTCAAGGTACAGACCATTGAGGAGAAATTAGTGAATATAGCAGAGTCTTTGAAAGCAATGTCATTGAGCCAGGAAGGAATGAGAGAAGATAAAGCCCAAGAAAGCACAAAAAAACCCCTGATCACGGTGCAAGGTGCCAGAAGGTATGTTGATTTAAGTCAGGATAAACCTAAGTTGACAGTGGTAGGAGATCTGAGTTAGCCCGTCTTGAAGGTGAAAGGAGCACTGGAAGCGCCTATTGTCCCTAAACCAGTGACCCAACCTCTGATAGTTGATACGAAAAGGGTTCCCTAGAATTATGGGCAGATTGTGATGACCTATCACGGGAAGGAAGTAGTGGAAGATGTAGATGAGGTAGGGGGTTTGACTCGGTCAGGAAGATGCTTCATGCCTGAAAGTTTAAGAAAGTCCAAGCCAATTGTGAGTGGACCGTCATCTATCAAAAAGCCTATCACCGAAGAAGAAGCCAAAGATTTCTTGAAAAAGATGAAATTGCTAAAGTATTCAATAATAGACCAGTTAAAGAAAACTCCTGCTCAAATGTCCCTCTTATCTTTGTTGTTGCACTCCAAGGAATATCGTGATATTTTACTGAAGGTATTAAATGAAGCTTATGTTCCTAGGGAGATTACAGTAAATCATCTTGAGAAAATGGTTGGGAAAATCTTTGAGGTCAATCGAATTAGCTTTTCTGACGAGGAATTGCCTGTTGAAGGTATAGGGCATAACCGGGGCCTTTACATTATAGTGAAGTGAGAATATTTCTACGTCACTCATGTTATGATTGACGGAGGTTCAGGTGCAAATATCTGCCATATTTTTGCTTTGCAAAAGTTGAATATTGGTGCTGAGAGGATCAGGCCCAACAATGTATGTTCCAGGGCTTTCGATGGTGCAAAATCAAAATCCATTGGCGAAATAGAACTAATGTTGATTATTGGGCCTGTTGAGTTCACCATAGAGTTTCAAGTATTGAATATAGACTCTTCTTACAATCTGTTGTTGGGAAGGTCGTGGATCCACAAGGCCAAGGCGGTTGCATCTACACTACACCAAATGATTAAGTTTGAGCATGACAGGTAAGAAGTGGTTATCACAGTGAAGGAGATTTTTCCGCCTGCGAAGATTCTCCCTTGTCTCTTATTGAAACAAATAACGTAGAGGAGACATTCGTCTATCAAATTTTTGATACAGTGCCAGTGAATCGTATCGTTGAATGGAAGGTTATACCAGGACCACAATTTTCTTCCTCTTTTATCATGATAGTGAGTGAACTTTGGAAATACGGATTTGAGCTAGGAAAGGGTTTGGGAGCATCTCTGCACGGTATAGTTCATCCCATATGTCCGAGCGAGAACGTGGGCACATTTGGTTTGGGTTTTGCACCCACGGATGAAGATATGAAGAAATCCAAGGAAAGGAAAAAGGAAACATGGTCACTCCCTCGCCCAATGCCACTACTTAGTGAATCATTAGTTAAGAGCGGCGTCACGAAACATGTGGAATTTGAAGTTGAATTGGTTGATGACTGCCAGAACCTTTTTATTGAAGTTGATATGGTCAAAGCAGGAGAAGGTACCAGTATGGAAGACGTGCAGTTCATAGGTCCAGCTGTCCGGCTCAATAATTGGGAAGTCTCTCCTCTCCCCGTCAGGAGGGAGTTTTGGTAGTTTATTTTGTTTTTTCTTTCTGTTTATCCGAGTTATTTTAGGGTTGTAATTCGGATTTTAGTTTGTTTATGTTATGTTAGCATCTATGCTTAAACCCTTCTATCTTTTCATTTAATGAAATGCAATGTCCCTTTTGTTTCGTGTCTAATATTTTTTTTTATATAGTTCTCTTTATGCTGATTCTAATGACATGACATACATGCGGAATTTTTAGCCTAATCTTAAAATCCAAACTAATCAAGATGTAATGAAGCAGGATGGGGAATATGATGAAGAAGAAGCACTAGAAGAAATAAGCAAAGAGTTGGAACAGTTTGAAGACAAACCGAATCCTAATTTGAATGAGACTGAGCCAATAAATCTAGGGAATCAAGAAGATGTTAGGGAAACTAAAATCAGTGTACATGCTTTTCCACAGCTAAAATATGGAATGATTCAAGCATTAATTGATTATAAGGATGTTTTTGCATGGTCTTATGATGATATACCTTATTTAAGCACTGAATTAGTGGCTCACAAATTGCCGACTAATCCCGCATTTCCTCTTGTCAAATAGAAGTTGAGGAAGTTTAAAACTGATGTAAGTATTAAAATCAAAGAGGAAATCATGAAACAACTTGAAGCCAAAGTACTTCGAGCGGATCGTTATCCCATGTGGTTATCCAATGTTGTTCCCGTACCAAAGAAAGATGGCAAAATTCGAGTGTGTGTTGATTACCGTGATTTAAATAGAGCAAGTCTGAAAGATGATTTTCCAGTGCCCAACATCCATATTTTGCTAGACAACTGTGCTAAACACGAGGTTGCCTCTTTTGTGGATTGCTATGCCGGATATCACCAGATCATTATGGATGATGAAGACGCAAAGAAGACGTCTTTTATCACACCATGGGGAACCTATTGTTATCGAGTGATGCCGTTCGGTTTGAAGCATGCTGGAGCAACATACATGAGAGCCATGACTACTATGTTTCATGATATGATGCATAAGGAGATTGAGGTCTACGTGGATGGTGTTATTATTAAGTCAAAAAGTTGGGCCGACCATGTTAAAGATTTAAGAAAGTTCTTTGAAAGGCTTCGCAGGTATAATCTCAAGCTCAACCTTCGTAAAATGTTTATTTGGAGTTCCATCTGGAAAGTTGTTGGGGTTTGTGGTCAGCCGTCGGGGGATTGAATTGGATCCCTCGAAAATCAAAGCAATTCAGGATTTTCCCCCGCCCAAGAATAGGACGGAGGTAATGAGTTTGCTTGGTAGACTGAACTACATTAGCAGGTTTATTGTCCAACTCACAACCACTTGTGAGCCCATATTCAAGTTGCTAAAAAAGAGTACTGCGGTAGAATGGATTGAAGAATGTCAGGAAGCGTTCGACAGAATCAAAAGATATTTTTCAAATCCTCCCGTAATGGTACCACTGGAGCCTGGTAGGCCTTTGATCTTATATTTATCATTCATGGACAATTATTTCGGTTGTGTCCTGGGTCAACATCACAGGCAAAAAGGAGCAGGTTATTTATTATCTTAGCAAGAAGTTCACCGCATATGAGGCCCGGTATACTCTTCTTGAAAGGACTTGTTGTTCCCTAACTTGGGTAGCACAGAAGTTGAAATATTATCTCTCATCCTATACTACTTATCTCATCTCCCGCATGGATCCTTTGAAGTATATCTTTCAGAAGCCTATGCCGATAGGTCGATTGGCAAAGTGGAAAATATTACTTACCGAGTTCGACATTGTATATGTGACTCGAACTTCCATGAAAGCCTAAGCCTTGGCAGATCATCTTGCTGAGAATCCCATCGATGAAGAGTACGAGCCATTAAAGACATAATTTCCTGATGAAGAAGTGTCGTGTGTCGATGAAGTCGTTATAGATGCTGATCCAGGTTGGAAGTTGTTCTTCGATGGAGCTGTCAATATGAAAGGAGTCGGAATAAGTGAGGTTCTTATCTATGAATCGAGACAACATTTCCCGGTAACAGCACAACTTCGATTTTACTGTACTAACAATATGGCAGAGTATGAAGCTTGCATTCTTGGTTTAAGGTTAGCTATTGATATGGGAGTCCAGGAATTATTGGTGTTAGGGGATTCAGATTTGCTCGTCCATCAAATTCAAGGCGATTGGGAGACGTGATATTTGAAGCTCATCCCGTATCGACAATGCTTGCAGGAGCTATGTTGACGGTTTATGTTAGTAAGATTTAGACATATTCCAAGGGTTCATAATGAAATTGCTGATGCTTTAGCCCCTCTATCTTCAATGCTCCAATATCCTGATAAAGCCTACATCGATCCAGTGCATATACAGAATAGTGATCAGCATGCTTACTGTAATGCGGTTGAAGAAGAGCTCGATGGAGAACCCTGGTTCTTGGATATTAAGTGATACATTCAGTCAGGAGAATACCCAACATATGCCACCAACGATCAAAAGAGGACTATTAGGCGTTTGGCTAGTGGATTTTTCTTAAGTGGGGGGATCTTATATAAGAGAACCCCAGATCTGGGACTTTTGAGGTGCGTAGATGCAAGAGAAGCCTCGACAATTATGGTTGAAATACACTCTGGAGTATGCGGGTCACATATGAATGGTCATGTTTTGTCAAAGAGGATTCTTTGAGCAGGTTATTACTGGCTTACTATGGAGAGGGATTCTATTCGATTTGTTCGAAAGTATCATCAATGTAAGGTACACGGTGATCTGATACATTCTCTTCCTGTTGAGTTGCATACAATGGCCGCTCCATGGCCGTTTTTGGCTTGGGGAATGGATGTGCTTGGACCGATTGAGACGAAGGCATCAAATGGACATAGATTCATTTTGGTAGCCATTGATTACTTCACAAAGTGGGTAGAAGCAGCAACTTTCAAGTCAGTGACAAAGAAGGCTGTGGTAGATTTTGTTCATGCCAACATCATTTGTAGGTTTGGAATTCCTGAGATGATCATTACAGACAATGCTACCAATCTCAATAGTCATCTGATGCAAGAAGTGTGTCAACAATTTAAGATCGCACATCAAAATTCTACTCCATATCGCCCAAAGGCCAATGGTGCTGTAGAAGCCGCCAATAAGAATATAAAAAAAATACTGCGAAAAATGGTACAAGGGTCTAGACAGTGGCATAAAAAGTTATCGTTTGCATTGCTAGGTTTTCGCACCACTATTCGTACTTCAACAGGGGAAACTCCATATTTATTGGTGTATGGGACAGAAGCAGTCATCCCTGCAGAAGTTGAAATTCCCTCTCTTCGAGTCATTATAGAAGCAAATATTGATGATAACGAATGGATCAAAACCCGACTGGAACATTTGAGTTTGATTAAGGAAAAAGGCTAACGTCTGTGTGTCATGGCCAGTTGTATCAGAGGAGGATAGCTCGAGCGTATAATAAAAATGTCCATCCCAGGAATTTTGAAGTTGGTCAGTTGGTATTGAAACGTATCCTTCCTCACCAGGTTAAAACGAAAGGCAAGTTCTCCCCTAACTGGCAAGGTCCCTTCGTTGTGAAGAAAGTGTTGCCCAATGGAGCCTTATATTTGACAGATATTGAAGGCAAAATGGCAGAAATGGCTATCAATGCTGATGCGGTCAAAATATATTATGTATGATATTTTATCCTTTGTTGATTTTATTGCATGTTTAGTACTTGCATTTTTTGAAGATTGATATGATAAAGACATTTTATTCTTCTATCCAAACATTTTGTCATCCTTTGTTACCCGTTTGAGCTTCATTTTATTTTTCTTTCATATCCCTCTTTAAGAATCAAAATAGAGTCAAAGATAAATGTCAAGGAAATAATAATAAAAGAAAGAGTTCGAAAATAAAAGAAAAAAATCAAATCAAAACAAAGAACAAGCTGATGGAACTACGTGCGACCTGATTCTCCTCTCTCGAGAGTGAGATACGTAGGCTACCCTATTTTGGGCTCGGTCAAACCAAATAAAGATTTTAGAGTCACCCTGTCAACAAAAACTAGGGCATGAGTTAATGTGTTGTTTGAGTCGATTCCAAAAGTTGTAAGTCCCACCCCCATTTTAAGTGTTGTTTAAGCCTCTTGCCATCCCCTTTCTAACCTTATCCAAAAGCCAGGTTACAACCAAAGAAAGTCCTTCAGATTAATTCTTGATAATGTTAAGGCTAGGCATGCATTGGATATGATGATACATTGTTGGGTACTACTCGTCTTCCTTAGCATAAGAAATCAGGAAAGAAATAAAAAATGAGAGTCTTATTGGTGAAAATGCGGGCATCATAAGGCGATAGTAAGTTGAGAGAAATGAAAATGAGAGAGTCTTATTGGTGAAAACCCTCGCAGGAACCATAAGGCGATGGTGAGTGTAGAGAAAATAAAAATGAGAGAGTCTTATTGGTGAAAACCCTCACGGGCACCGTTAGGAAATGACGAGTTCAAGAGAAAAGTAAAAAGTGAAAAGAAAGAGATTTGTTGGAGAAAGTCTTTTAAGATGTCGTCAATTGAATATGATGCATGAGTCCAATGGATTTAAAGAAGCGGCTCAGCAGTGAAGGCACGAACTCAACAACAAATGGGAAGTTTGGATAGGAAGATCAGACAGCTTAATCCAAAATGCATGTCATACTTATTGGAGTTGGTTTCCGTATTCAGATAAGTTTTTTTTTTAATAAGGGACATTGCCCTTTTCTTTTATTTACATATCCATTTTTTTTGTCTTTTTATGTTATTTATCAAAATAAAAGTCACCATCATTTCTTTACATTTTAAGTTAAGTCTGTGTCAAAACAAGCGAGAAAGAATTTCAAAATTTACTACCAGTCTTTCCAATTATATGAGGAAAATCCAAGGACCAGCACATGAAAGAAATATGATCGTAATTCAACACGAAGCAAAGGAAGTCTATCAACCGACAGGCTGTTGGATTTGTGGAAACATTCAAATTTGGGAAAAAGGGTGCACCTCAGAGGCATGGTAAAATTGAAACCCATTGTTCGAGTTGGAACTCATTTCTCTCAATCTGGATCCGGGTCAATGATGCGGAAAGATAAGGCAAGTGTTAGCGATTTGGAACAAAGATGACAGGAACGAGTGCCGGGGCAGATACCTGACAAGCCAAGAGCTGCAAGCCACCACTAAGTTTTTAACTGACAAATTTTCTTTGTTGAAATAGGGGAAAATTCTCTTCACTTAATTCAGCTACCATTGGAAATGCACATCCGTGGGATTTTACTTTCTGTTCAAGACCCTCCTGAAAAATAGAATTTTACTTTCTGTTCAGGACCATCCTGAAAAATGGGATTTTACTTTCAGTTCAGGACCCTCCTGAAAAATAGGATTCTACTTTATGCTCAGGACCCTCCTGAAAAATGGACTTTACCTTCTGTTCAGGACTCTCCTGAAAAATGGGATTTTACTTTCTGTTCAGGACCCTCCTGAAAATTGGGACGTTACCTTCTATTTAGGACCCTCTTGAAAAATGGGATTTTACTTTCTGTTCAGGACCCTCCTGAAAAATGGGATTTTACTTTCTGTTCAGGGCCCTCCTGAAAAATGGGATTTTACTTTCTGCTCAGGACCCTCCTGAAAAATGGGATTCTACTTTATGCTCAGGACCCTCCTGAAAAATGGGATTTTACTTTATGTTCAGGACCCTCCTAAAAAATGGGATTCTACGTTATGCTCAGGACCCTCCTGAAAAATGGGATTTTACTTTCTGTTCAGGACCCTCCTGAAAAATGGGATTCTACTTTATGCTCAGGACCCTCCTGAAAAATGAGACTTTACCTTCTGTTAAGGACCCTCCTGAAAAATGTGATTCTACTTTATGCTCAGGACCCTCCTGAAAAATGGGATTTTACTTTCTGTTCAGGACCCTCCTGAAAAATGGGATTCTACTTTATGCTCAGGACCCTCCTGAAAAATGAGACTTTACCTTCTGTTCAGGACCCTCCTAAAAAATGGGATTTTACTTTATGTTCAGGACCCTCCTGAAAAATGAGATTTTACTTTCTGTTAAGGACCCTCCTAAAAAAAATGGGAATCTACTTTCTGTTCTAGACCCTCCTGAAAATGGGACTTTATTTTTAGTTCAGGACCCTTCTGAAAAATGGGACTTTACCTTCTGTTCAGGACCCTCCTGAAAAATGAGATTTTACTTTCTGTTCAGGACCCTCCTGAAAAATGGGATTCTACTTTATGCTCAGGACCCTCCTGAAAAATGGGATTTTACTTTCTGTTCAGGACCCTCCTGAAAAATGGGATTCTACTTTATGCTCAGGACCCTCCTAAAAAATGAGACTTTACCTTCTGTTCAGGACCCTCCTGAAAAATGGGATTTTACTTTATGTTTAGGACCCTCCTGAAAAATGGGATTTTACTTTCTGTTCAGGACCCTCCTGAAAAAAATGGGAATCTACTTTCTGTTCAGGACCCTCCTGAAAATAGGACTTTACTTTCAGTTCAGGACCCTCTTGAAAAATGGGATTTTAATTTATGTTCAGGACCCTCCTGAAAAATGGGATTCTACTTTATTCTTAGGACCCTCCTGAAAAATGGGATTTTTCTTTCTGTTCAGGACCCTCCTAAAAAATGGTATTCTACTTTATGTTCAGGACCCTCCTGAAAAATGGGATTTTACCTTCTGTTCAGGACCCTCCTGAAAAATGGGACTTTACCTTCAGTTCAATACCCTCCTGAAAAATGGGATTTTACTTTCTGTTCAGGACCCTCCTGAAGAATGGGAATTTACTTTCAGTTCAGGACCCTCCTGAAAAATGGGATTTTGCTTTCTGTTCAGGACGCTCCTGAAGAATGGGAATTTACTTTCAGTTCAGGACCCTCCTGAAAAATGGGATTTTACTTTCTGTTCAGGGCCCTCCTGAAAAATGGGAATTTACTTTCTGTTCAGGACCCTCCTGGAAAATGGAACAATGCTTTCAAAAATGAAATACTACTTTACTATAATGTTTGTTTGGGATAATTTTCGTTCTAGTTTTAATTTTTGGTTTCAGGAGCCCGCCTGAAGAACAGGGTGATGAAATAGCAAGTTAGGAGCCCGCCTGGAGAATAGGGTGAAGAAATGAAAAGTCAAGCAACAAAGCGAAGCAATTGAAAGCCAAGCAACAAGTTGAAAAAAATTGCAAGTCAGGAGCCCGCCTGAAGAATAGGGTGATAAAAGTCGAGTCAAGAGCCAACAGAAGCTGTATAGAGAGGATTTTGTAATTTCATTTATGTTTTAACTTGTAATTTTTATTTTTGATGTAATGACAGAGCCGCGGACCGGAACCTCGATGGAACCTCACTCAACTCTCCAACTCGGTATAGTCCACTTCTCTTCCAACCCTTTCAGATACTTGTGACTTTCTCATGACTTGGGTAGATATGGTGTCCGACAGGATTCGATTGTCCTTTTTTCTTTTACTCCTCTCTTTGAATAATGATTGGGACAAAATTCGATCTCGTTGTTTACTTCTTTGTCTGAAAACACTGCGTGTTTACCTTTAAAGGGGGCATGATGTAGACAGGTAATTTCGTCCCTCCACGATATCATTTTACCCATTTTTACCTTATCCTACCCATGTAATTACATCCCACAAAAATACAAAAAAATAACTCTCAACAAAATCCCTAACAAACTTTTATTCTTTTTAACATCCTCACAACCCTTTCAATTAAAATAAGACACATTACCCATACCCCTACCTCCAACACCTTTACCACGTACCCTCGTTCATGTGATTATACCCTACAAAATTACAAAACTAACAACTCTTGATAAAATTCCTAACAAATTTTATCTTGTTTTAATCCTATCCTAACTACCTCTCCCTACCCCCACCTCATAGCCCCTCATCCCTACCCACGTGTACCCACTTCCCCACCCACTCTCACAATTCCACTCACTATCTGCATATACCATATATACACAACAAAATAGAAAAGAAAAGGGGGAGTAAAAGAAGAACACGATTCATATAAAGCACCCCACTTTTCCCTTTTGGTTTCTTCTGGGTAGAATACATATACAGGGAGAGACTCCATTCTCCCTTTTGGATCGAAAAGCACTACAGCAACCATTGACGATCTTCCATTTTTCTTCTTCGCAAATACACACTCACCTACAGCTAATTTACGGACAGAATCGAAACACTCACGCGTCGATCGAAAAACACCCACACCCAATCGGAGAGATGGGTAAAAATCAGTAGCGGTTCGGTTGGGGTTTGAGTTTTCCAATGAACTCTTTGCCGGAATCAGTTATCTCGGTCCGTCGAAGCTCCAATGGAGTAAGTCTCGCCGGCAATCTATAAAAAACGGTGACAGATCGCAAAGCAGGCGCGGGTTTCGCCTCTCTCACGCAACTTCTAATTTCTTTGTTGAGGTCGGACATCTAGAAGTCGGACTCGATTTTGTCATGGGTTGTCGATAAGATTTGGACTCGTTCTGTTATCGTTTGTTGATTTTGAGTCGAGGTTTGAATTGAGGTTTTCGGGTGCGAACTTTCTTTAATCGAACAACATTAAGTCTGAAAGCTTCAAATTGAGGTTCAATTCTACTCTTTCATTCTTTTTATTTGGTTATTGATAATATTATGTGCATCGAATTGAATGTCGTATGTTGGTGGATCTATGATGATGTGAATCGTTGTTTGTTTTAATTCGGAGTTTGATTTCCTAGATTATGGATTGATTATGAGTTGTGTGATGAAATGATATCTCATTCGGGAAGTAAAATCAGTATTTGGGGTTCGAAAATCAAAAATTGATAAAAAGCAAGTGTTAATTTATTTGTGATTCATTGATGTTGATGAACTTGGTAGTATCATGATAAGACCGTCAAAGGCGTAAGCAAATAGTAGGCTTGGGTAGGCAAATTTTGAATTCGTGGATTGTTGAACGTTGAAAATGTGTGATGAATGGCTTGGTTTTTTAGTTTATCGTATTTAATTTAAATGTATTAATTTTGCCGGGGAATGCCCGAGACACATTGTATTTATTCACCGGGGAATGCCTCGACGTATTATGTTGGCGGAAGACGTTCGTGATGAAGGTCCGAGGCATCGGGTAAAGCACGGGAGCGTAGTTAGGATTAGTGTAGGTTAGATAGGATTTATTTTTGCATTTTTATTTATTTTGGACTGTATAATTGGACTGAACACTGTATTTTGGATTTATTTTGTTTCGTGTGTTTGGATGCTTGTTTATGTGTTTTATGTGGTTTGTACGTTCTTAGTGCCAAAATTAGCCGATACGCTTCACTAAGCGACCGTGGTCAAACCACGGGACCGAGGGGTGCCTAACACCTTCCCCTCGGTCAACAGAATCCTTAGTCGGAATCTTTGTTCGCAAACCAGTTTTAAGAGTCAAAATATTTTGAAAAGAGATTTTCAAAGGTGACTTGGCACACCCGATCTATGCCAAGTGGCGACTCTGAGTTTAAATGTAAATAATCCTTTTTCGAAATAAATTTTCAATCTTTTGTCACTTTAATAATAAAACCCTTTCGAACTTAAAATCTATCTTTTTGGAGTTAAAAGGGGTGTGACAATAAGGAGAATCTCAAATAGCGGAAATAAGAATAAATATAGAAAATGACCTAAAGGGACATTCCAGAATTATATACAACTCTATTAACTTTTTTCCTTCTTCTAGCCTTATCTCTATGTTCAACCTGTTCAACTTCATCTTTTCCATCAGTTACATCTTCTGAATCAGTTTCAAAGATGGCAGCTTTATCTAATGGGTAAGAAGGTTCATCACCAGCTAATTCACCTTCCAAACTATTTCTATCACCACCTACAGATTCATCATACCCAGTATCTGGTCCCTTTTCTTCCAATTCCTAACTTAATATGTATAGGAATTACTGGTCTCTCTCCCCTCCCCCTCTTCTCTTTCTTTTCTCTTTTTCTTCCCTAAGACCTCCTAACTCTTAATCCTCATATTCATCCATATTACTCCCAATCTCTACACATCTCTCAATAGATTCTACATCTGAATCTTCAACAGATTCTACTCCACCAGTCTCTCTCCTAACTTATAAAAATTTATCAATCATATGAGCGACATAAGCAATAGTAAAACTAGTAGGAGCAACTGTAGAAGATGTAGTAAGAGAAAAATAATGAATAGTAGGATAAAGGTCTTATGAAAGATAAGATAAATGCTATCAAAGAGACATGAGCAACATGAGGAATAGTAGCAGCAACAATAGGAGAAGATACATGAGCAGTAGGAGAAGAGACATGAGCAGTATAAAGAGGGACATAAGCATCAAGAGGAGGGATAGGAAGAGGAGGAGAACTATGTGCAATAGGTTGGACAAAAGGAGGGGCATCTTTAATATTTTTAGATGCCCTGTCAACACTATCAATATCATTTTCCCTGTCTTTATCAAAAGATACACCACTTTTTCCCTCCACATGCCCTTCCCAATCACTTGCATATTCCAATAAAGGTTGGGCCAACAGGGGTTCAGCAACCATGTGATACACAAAAGCTTCCAAAATATTTTCATTACACAATTTCTGTGAAATCTCAATTGTGTCTTTGTCTGACCTAATTTCAATTAAACTAGAATACTTAGGCAGTCTAACATATAGTAAGCATTGTCCAGGATCATATCCCAAATACTTTACATAATCCCTCAATTCAAAATAAGACAACCTATCCACATCAACATCTAAAAATTCAGTAATTTGCCTACCAACATAACTTTTTCCTTTTTCCCCTTCACTTTACCCATATTAAGAAATCCACCATGGTAAATTCTCAAAGTGATCAGTTGAAAACTTATTTTAAGAAACCTGAAATCATTGACCACGAAAACACAATAAAGTAAGATCCTTGACATCAACCCAAACAACATTCCCACAGTACACGAACAAAAAATTATAGAATTTATGCAACAATTACAAGACTCACAACTCATTTTTTTACATATTGAACCATATGCACAAACTACAACACATTAATTTTGAAGATAAATTAAAGATGGCAAAAAATCCTAGCTCAAAACCCTAGTTCATATCACAAGTAAAAATTCATAATATGGAACACCTATAAGTGTCACGGTTTAAAGACGACTAAAAACCCTAACTCAAAAATCCTAGATCGAATTTAGGAACGAAAACAGAGATGGGGCTAACCTTTTAACTGAAAATTAGTAGCTCCTATATTGTAACCCCTAGCGTGTAACCCCTAGCTCATAACCTCTACCTTGAAATCAACCAAACTCAACTCGTAACAATCTACTGAATTCAACTCGTAACTTGAAATGAAAAGAGATAAATGATTTTTTTGTCAACAATGAAAAACACTACAAAATTAGGTGTTTATGTTTTCTATCGGGTGAAAAATTGCTAATAAACTTGAAAACAAAAGAGAGGTAAAGTTTTTCTTTTGTTCGTTGATTGATGCTCTTCAAATGGGTTTTTCCTTTGTCCATTCATATTCTACATGAATGGATTGGGTAGGGTGAAATAATTAGGTTGGGTCAGGTTAGGATTGGGTAATTTAGTTGGGTCGGATTAGGATTTTGCAATTGAGTTTGGTCAAATTAAGATTGGATAATTTATTTGGGCTGGGTTAGGTTTAATTTAAGGGTTCATTATTTTAATAGGAAAATCAAATTAAACACGTGTCATCACCATAGGGGGCGAGTGGACTATACACCACTTATTAAATTTGGGCATGGGTGTCGCAGGGAGGTATTAAATTCACTTTTATAAAGTATAGTTGTGTAATACGTCACGTTAATAGTTTGAGTGTGTCTTAGACTTTTCGTGTATAGTTTGGGATGAAAATGATGACTTTTTTCTATTTTATAATAAGGTAAAAGGAACACGATATGATAAGTTATCTGTTGGATTTTTATATTGGATAACTACTCTTATTATATTAGACAAAGAGTTTAAGTATTGTACACTATCAGTGTACAAAATATTCTGCACTATTAGGTAAACTTGACCTGTTATTGCAGGTTACCCAATTTTTCACATAAAAATTGAAAAGAAAAAATTGGATAACCTAAAATATTAGGTCGAGTTTACCTGATAGTATAAAATATTTTGTACACTGATAATGCACAAAACTTAAATTCTTACAAATAAATAAAGAAAGTAATATGTTATTAAAGACATATATTTTTTTATGTCTAATCGAGTTGAATCAAGCTGAGATAAACCAAAAATGAGTTAACCAAATCCTGAAACAATTATTGATCATCTATGTAGAAACAAGTTAGGTTGGGAATAACTAATCTTTACGTTTTTTTTGTACTCCAAATAGCATCCCCTGAAAGTTTTTTTTTTTGGTAAATAAACTGATTTTATTACCAAATAGGCTTTACAAAGCAGAAAAAACACAGGTCTGCACAGCTGCCAGACCTGTACAACAACTACTCTAGCTTAACTTTCTTCATCACTACTACCGATCTATTTCGAACAGCATACAACCCAAACACTCAGTCATCTAGGATACCAATCAAGCACCTGTAAGATCGCAGCCAGCTTTGCGTTAGTTCTCCCTCGAATATGAACCTCTTGAACTATTTTCATCACTACCACTGCACTATTATTGCTCTTGCCTTGAAATATCCTGTGATTTCTTTCCTGCCTGATGTAGTAGATGCTGGCTGCTAAAGCAATTCTCCCAATATCTGTAATATAGTTTGTTGCACTTCAGTAGTGACACCACCAAAGTAAATAGCACTCTTGTCCACATTTGCTTCCAATCCAGAAGCTACTGAAAATTCATTGAATAAGCCATAAAGAAATCCCACAGAGCTAGGATCTCCTCTACTAAATAACAACAGGTCATCAGCAAAACTTAATTGCACCACATGCATTTTAGCACACTTTGGATGATACTTAAAACCTGGGGTTTGCCTTAGTTTCTTAAGCAATCTGGTGAAATACTCCATAGCCAGGACAAATAGATAAGGAGACAAAGGATCTCCTTGTCTAAGTCCTTTTTTAGCCTCAAAAGGGATACTCGGATAGCCATTAATCAGGATAAAGTAGGAGAAATCCAGTCCACAAATACTCCAGGAAATAATAACTGATCCATAATCTGCCTCAAAAATCCCCATTCTACTGAATCATATACTTTCCTCATGCTTACTTCCAACATACATCTAGGTGATATCCCTTTCCTCCCATATCCTTTTACCAACTCATCCCCTGAAAGTTAATATCTATAAAAATCACTTATACTTTACAAATCATTAATTTTCATTTGGAAAAGGTTTAACATTACTATTACTTTTACCCTTTTCTACTTATTAGATTTAATTGTCTTAAAATACTCGTAACTTATTGAAAATAACTTAAATTCATCTTCTTTCCACCTATTGATCTAAATTGTCTTTAACGTTAAATTTCATGTTAAAAATTTTTCTTCTTTCACTTATTGAATCTCATTTTTCCTAAATATTATTTTTTGAGTTAAAAATATCATGTTTTAAAATGAAATTTTAAGTTTTAATTAAATAATTGTCATTGATTTACTGGCCAGATAAAATATAAATAACCTGACCCATCCCGATGATCCAAAATAACAAGAAACCATTAGTCTGTACCCAGTTCTATCGATAACTCCATGTAGACTAATAAATTAGCACAACATATTTAATTAAAACACTACATATATTATATCATAATTTTGAGTCGGGGGTCTATCAGAAACAATCTCTCTACCTCATTTGAGGTAGTGATCTAGAATGCGTATACTCACCCTTTTCGGACCCCATTTTATGACATTACACTGAATATGTTATTGCATATATTATATTTTAATTCCTTTTAAAATATGTATCAAAGTTAATTAGATAGATAATTAGCTGAAGTTAGTTACGGGTGTTAGTGGTAGTTGAGTTTGTTAGTAGTGGAAGTTGTTAGCCAGCCGTCAAGTCCAACTGTCAATGATTAAGTTAGTTGTGCAACAATGAAGGTAGTTACTATAAGCTTGTGTATATATATGATCCCTTCCAGATTGAATGAAGTAATCTGATTCATTGTCACAAAATATCCTTTTCCCCAATTCCTATGCATAAACTAGTAAATTCTGTCACGGTATTAGAGCAGTGAGATCCAAGCTCATTTCACACTTCATTTTCATCTATTACCTTCTCTTAGCTTAGAAATTTGAAGCTCGTAACAATGGTGGATGTTTCAACACAAATCGATGAAGTGGAAGCACAGACCGATCACCATCACCCATTGTATTTACAACCATCAAACATCCCTGGTTCCATCTCCAAAAATTATGATCTATAAAGCAGGTCCATGCAAATTGCTCTCCTTGATAAAAAAAAATTAGGGTTCATCTATGAAACGTGCGGGAAGGAGAAGTTCAAGGAGAACTTGTTCTATGCATGGGAGAAATGTGATAAAATTGTACACTTGTAGATTATGAATTTAGTTTCAAAAATTCTGCTAACTGGTATTGTGTATGCTGAAAGTGCTCATGCTATTTGGGAAGGTCTCACAGAGAGATTCAACAAAATCAATCGAGTGAAAGTTTTTCAGTAGTTACACAGAGAGATTGCAAATCATGTACACGGTACTAATTATGTTTCTATTTACTATTCCAAGATTAAGGAACTATGGGATGAATATAGCACTATGATTCCTGTCCCAAAATATTATTGCCCTAATTCTAAGAAGTATGTTGAGCATATTAGAGAGCAGTGTTTGTTACAATTTATAAATGGTCTAAATGATTCATATGACCAATCTCATAGACAAATTCTGATAAAGTCCATACCTCCTACTGTAAGTCAGGATTATGCTATGATTACTAAAGATGAGAGTGAGAGGACCATTAGTTGTGCACAAGTAATCATGACTGATTAGAGGTTTAATGATCGTACTATTTTACAAGATGGAAGAGTACAGGTTACAAATCAAAGAAACCTTTTCTATGATGTGAGCATTGTAATATCAGAGGACGCTCTAAGGATCAATGTTGGAAGATAATAGCATATCCTGCCGATCATAAATATAAGGTAAAGTTCAACCCAGGGAGAGGAAATGAAGGTTATTTCTCTGGAGGTAGTGTCACTCAAACTCCTAAATTTTTTGCCAATGGAAGATTTGAAAATCAGATGCATCCTAATATAAACAATGTGTATGTCAACACTACACCTGGAAAGGGTACTTGTGACATTGGTCCATTTCTGTTTGGACTACAAAACACTAGAACCAATAACATGGTTGAGACTAGAGGCCAATACTTCACTGAGGAACAATACCAGCAGATCCTCAATCTACTAAACAAGGATGCCACAGGTGGTCAGCAACCAACCAATACTGCAAGTACCATTACTTGTTTTCATTCACAAATTCCATATAGTGAATGGATAGTTTACTTAGGTTCCACTCACCACATAACCACCAGCCTTGAAAACATACTGAACCCTTCAACAGTCAAGGGCTCAAAACATGCCAAAGTACACTTACCTATAGGGGATAGAGCAGATGTTTCACATATTAGAGACATCTAATTTCTTTATGAATCTGTGCTGAATAATATATTGTTTATGCCAGGTTTTAAGTTCAACCTATTATCAGTTTCAAGATAACCAAGGAACTGTCATGTTTTGTCTCTTTTTCCCTAATTTTTGTATATTCTAGGACATATACAGTGGAAAGGTGAGGAGTATTGGTAAAGAGCAATGTGGCTTGTACATATTCAAATTTGGTGGTTGAAATACAATAAAATAGTGTTGTGCAATAACAAAAGTAACAAGGGTTGTAGATGGCGCTACAAGAAACTACAAATTGTGGCATGAAAGACTTGGACACCATTCCTTACCTGTGATGTAGAAATTAGATATTCTTGGCTCTAAATGTAGTAGATATGTTCATGAGAACTGTTCGATATGTCAACAAGTTAAGAAATCTAGATTGATATTTCCCATTAGCAGTTCCAAAAGTCAGTTTCCTTTACAATTTGTACATATTGATTTATGGGGACCCTATAATAAAGCCGCAAAACTTGATAAGAAGTCTTATTTTTTTATTATTGTTGATGATTACTCAAGATTAACTTGGATATTATTATATTAGAAGTCTAAAGTCATAGTGGTACTTAAACAATTGTTGTCCATGATATAAAACCAGTTTAACATATTAATTAAGGTCTCGAGGCCAGACAATGAGACTGAATCCTTCGAAAATTAATATAATAAGGTACTTAGTTAATATGGGATCATACATCAAAGTAGTTGTGTCCACACACCACAAAAAAATATCCAGGTTGAAAGAAAACACAGACATATCATGGACACTGCTAGAGCATTGAGATTTCAAGAAAATATTCCACTCAAATATTGAGGCTTATGTGTTAAGACTGCAGTATACCTTATAAATAGGTTGCCTTCCAGTTATTTAGAAGAGGTGTTCCTTATGAGCGGTTATATGAGAAGAGGTGTACTCTTTCTCATCTAAGAGTTTTTGGATGCTTGTGTTATGCAACGAATTTAATCAACGATGACAAATTTGCAGCAAGGGCTAGAGAAGCTATCTTGATGGGCTATTCTAAAACACAAAAGCGTTACCTATTACTTGATACTTCTGCTAACCTCTTCTTTGTTAGCAGTGATATTAGATTTAGTGAATGTGTTTTCCTTTTCAAACGGGAAACATCAGACCACATATTGGGAGAAAAACATTTATTCATAGAACAGGACCAAATGCAGTATTGTCCATCATCTTTGCCTAAATTAATGGCCATAAAATGCAAAATGGTGGCTCTGATAATTCTCATGACTCTACTCATGGATCTACAAATGATGCACAGATTGAAATAATAAGAGATGGTCATACAAACATCACTAATGATGGAGTGGAAACTGTTGGGATTAGTCTTTCACCTGAACCTATCATTTTTGTATAAAATATAACTTCTGAATATCTTGTAGATGGTGACAATAAAGATAATGATGTTGCTGATTTGAAAAATCATGTAGTTGATCCACCGAATGATCTTCCAGCATCATCTTCATCTCCTTACATTAGAAGATCTCAAAGAAATGTCAAGGAGCCCATATGGATAAAGGATTATAATACTCAAAAGAAGAAGAGCACTAGTTTGTATCCTATAGCACAACATTTTCTATTGTAATGCCCAGGGAGTACACCCTAGACGCTACACGATGCTTATGGTCCCATGAGACCACAAGTTAACCCATGAGTTGGTACCTACTGTGAGCACTAAATAAAACTGATAAACAATATATGCGGAATTTCAATTAGAATTTCATAAGGTTTTAGCAACTGTAAACAATTCTAAATAATGGTTTAAAATGTTTGAAAACAAACTAGCAATACTGATAAAATGTTTGGTATCACAACTGAAAACTGACCAACTGTATGTACTAGTCTGAAAGCCTCTAATTGTCTGATGGTGGAGTTTAGGGGACAAGCCCCCAACTAACTCCGACTGAATAAATACCTAAACTACCGACATAACTAAATATAATATAACTCGTCCTCAAAGTGAGGGGACTCACCATAGTTGTTGCTACTGAAGCACTAGAAAGTCTGAGGACGATCAACAATTTGAGCATCTAAACCTACAATATAAGACATCATAGAGTAAGAAACGAGTATGCGGTTAGTACTTTTGAATGTACTGGTATGCTAAATGGGGTTAGGCTGATATGCATGGGTTCATGTTCATGAGTATTAACTAACTGAATGTATAGCACGTGATACTTAGTGTAAGTACATGAAAACTGTAATGACTGAGAATGCATGACCACACACAAAGCAAGTACTGAAGTAGTCTGAAAACTGAGTTACTGAATCCTGATAGTTAAAAGATTGGTAACTATATGTTATGGTCAAGAAAGACTGAACTGAATTAGGAACTGAGTACTGAAACTGAAACTATAGGAGTTTTCATCTAACTGACATGCCCCAATATAGACTGATTGGGGTCAAACCTGCAACCCCAGTTGGAAAGGTGTTAGTATCATGCCATGGGTTACTAACAATGGCTGGGTCAACCCTAATCTAGCAGGAAGACTCATGAGATGTAAATACATATGTCAACCCTAGACTGGAAGGAAGACATATTACCATACGCTGGTTATGTAGTTCTGTAACTCAGGGATTGCTACTAAGGTTCATACCCTAAACTGGAAGGAACGCCCCTATTCCTGGGTTCGCTCGGTGCAGAATCCTACTCCTAACTGAACCAACACTGAGCACTAAATTGGACTAGGCTTGACTGAGTTCATACTTACCATGTTAACTGACTGAGTACTACTACACATGATTCGACTGGGAGCTTTCTATGTCTACTGTAGACTAGTTAAGAAGCTAGATTTCGCATATCAGAACCCCCAGGACTCAATATCATTGAAAACACAACCATACCACACATTTTAAACCATAATAAATACTTAAAATTCAACCTTCACTTATTTAGTTATTTTATCAAATAATTGGAAGGCATAACCTTGTACATGAGAATGGTCAACATGCTAATATATCATGACTTCAACATTTAACTCACAATTTAGGGGATTCAACATGATACTTACATCAACAAACATACACATTAGTTTATTTCACATGAAATTCTTATATTCAAAACTTGTCATTCGAATTACAACACATAAATAGGCATAATATTATCCAAATCAAGCAAACTGATAACAAACCTTAAAAAAAGGGTTCTTGGACTCCAAGGGTGGAAGGGACCCAAGGATGAACACTTAACATACCTTAATTAACGAATCCTGGAAGTTGTTGAGGTATTTTTTGAAAATTGAACTTGAAGCTTGAGGGGCTAGGGTTTGTGTTCTTGAGAGGGAATGCTTTGGATTTTGAGTGAAATATGAATTTAAGGGAAAAAATGCTATTTTGGGACTCAAATCTCATGTTATGGAGCACTTGGGTAAGGAAAAAAAACACAAATGCCCCTAATGACATGGATTTAAAATGGTAAATAGGCCATCCATCGTGGCACGACCCCTGGCTGGATCAAGCGGCCATCACGGCGCGACCCCTGGCTGGGTCAAGCAGCCATGCGGCGCGACCCTAAGCGTGTGTCATCTGGATGCCATGGTGTAGCCCTATTGCGAACCCCTACTAGTTTGGTCATCTAAGTCTCTAGTATTTATCTAAATTTTGTAAGTCTTGGACCCATTTTAACATGTAATACAAGGCTGAAATGGACTAAAATATTATGGGGTCTTACAATATCTCCACCTTGGGAACATTCGTCCTCAAATGAGACTGATTAAGCTAAGAGGTAATGAGGTACTAGTATTACATGTTGAAGATGCATGATTGAGACGTGACTACATGACTAAGCCCGAAACATAGTGACTGACCAAACTAATTCATGAATGGGTAAGTGATATGAGAATGCTATGCAGTTGGAACTAAATTTAAAGAAGAATTTATCTAAGGAAGACCGTTACCTCAGGACGATTCTTAGTTTTTGGAGAAGATATGAGGGTACTTGGTTTACATGTCTGCTTCAGCTTCCTAAGTGGCTCCCTGAACAGACTGGTTTTGCCAAAGAACCTTGATCAAGGTAACTTCTTTGTTCCTTAGTCTGCGAATCCGATGGTCAAGAACTTTAACTTGAACTTCTTCATAAGAGAGACTGTCCTGAACATCTACACATTCTAAGGGGACTACAACTGTTGGGTCACCAATATACTTATTTAGTAAAGAGACATGAAATACTGGGTGCACTGATGTTAAGTCTACAAGCAATTCAAGTTCATAGGCTACCTTTCAAAAATGGCTCAGAATTTTCTAAGGGACAACATACCGGGGACTAAGTTTCTCCTTTTAACCAAACCTCTTTACCCCCTTCATGGGAGAGATTTTCAAGTAAACTAAGTCACCAATCTCAAACTCGAGATCTCTCCTCCTCACATCAGTATAGGATTTCTGTCAGCTATGGGTTGTCTTAAGCCTCTCCCTGATTAACTGGATTTTCTCAAAGCATTAAAGATTAAGTCAGGCCTTATCAATGCAGTATCACCTACCTAAAACCAACCAATTGGATACCTACATATCCTCCCATAAAGAGCCTCAAATGGAGCAATCTGAATACTGGAATAATAGTTGTTATTATATGCAAACTCTATCAAAGATAAGTGATCATCCCAACTACTTTTAAAATTGAGGACACATGCTCTCAACATGTATTCTAGGGTCTGAATGGACCTCTCTGCTTGACTATCCATTTAAGGGTGAAAGGCAGTACTGTGGTGAACTTGTGTACCAAGAACCTTCTGGAAGGCTTTCTAAAAGTGAAAGCTAAACTGAGTACCTCTATAAAAAATAATGTACAACAGAATACCGTGAAATCTAACCAACTCTCTAAGGTAGAGCTTGGTATAATCCTTAGCTGAATAGGAAATATGGTCTGGTAGAAAATGGGCTGAGTTAGTCATACTATCCATAATGACCCAAATCGAATCATGTTGACGATGAGTATGAGGCAAACCCATAAAAAGTCTATGTTCACTTTCTTCCATTTCCAGGTGGGGATACTGAACTCCTGCATCAAACAACTCGGGTTTTGGTGCTCAATCTAAACCCGTTGGCAAGTAGATCACTTATCTACAAACTTTGCAATGTCTCTCTTCATCCCACTCCACCAATAGATTTCCTGTAAATCGTGATACATCTTAGTGGCCCCTGGATGAATCGAGTAGTATGCACTATGCACCTCAGTATGATTTCACTATCTCAAATCATATACATACGGCACACACAATCTACCCTGGCAACGCAACACACCATCTTCCCCTTGGGAGAAAACCTCAACCTTTTAATCTCTGTCAGACTCCTTCAACCTAACCAAACTAGAATCCATATCCTATTTTTCTTTCATTTGGAAAATAAAGAAGATTCTGAACTATTTTGCACCCACATACTACCCTCGACTGAATCAACCAAATGGATGCCTAGTCTGGCAAGTTGTCAAACTTCCTGAACTAGCTTATTCTTGTCATTTTCAACCTGAGCAATGCTACCCATGGACAACCTGCTGAGGGCATCTTCCACTATATTGGCCTTGCTAGAATGATAAAAAACACTTATGTTGTAGTCTTCAACAACTCTAACCTCCTCTGGCGCAAGTTCAATTTTTTCTGCAAGAATCATACTGCAAGCTCTTATGGTCTTTGAACATATCAAGATGCACCCCATACAGATAATACTTCTGAATTTTCAAGGCAAACACAACAACTACTAACTCAAGATCACAGGTAGGATAATTCCTTTCATGGGTCTTAAGCTATCTGAGGCATAGGATATGACCTTACCTCTCTGCATAAAAACACAACCCAAACCAACTCTGGAAATATCAAAATAAACGACAAACCCATCTAAACTATCTGGCAAGGTCAAAACTGGAGCTGAAGTGAGTTGAGTCTTCAACTCCTGAAAAATCTTCTCACAAGTATTTGAGCACTGAAACTTGACTTTCTTCTAAGTCAATCTAGATATGGGGATGCAATAGATGAAAACCCATCAACAAACCGTCGGTAATAGCTAGCCAGACCTAAGAAACTCCTAATATCTGATGGAGAGATGGGTCTAGTGTAGTTTCTTAATGCTTTGGCCTTTTGAGGTCAACTCTAACGCCATCACTGGAAACAATGTGACCAAGGAAATCTACTGACCTTAGCTAAAATTCGCACTTTCTGAATTTGGCGAACAACCGATGGCTTTAAGAGTCTGTAATACTATTTCGAGGTGGTCTGAATGATTAATTTTGGTATGAGAATAGACAAGAATGTCATCAATGAAGACTATGAAGAACATATACAAGTACTTCTTGAACACTCGGTTCATCAAGTCCATAAAGGATGTTGGGGCATTTGTGAGACCAAAGGTCATGGCTAGAAACTCAAAGTGACCATACCAGGTTTGGAAAACTATTTTTTTAATGTCACATCTCTTACTCTGAGCTGATGATAGATGGATCTGAGGTCTATATTAGAAAAGTAACTAGCACCCTAAAGTTTGTCAAACAAATCATTGATCCTCGGAAGTGGGTATTTATTCTTGATTGTGACTTTGTTTAACTGACGGTAGTTGATGTACATCTAAAGAGAATTGTCTTTCTTGCGCATGAATAGGACTGGTGCACCCCAATGGGGAAACACTGGGACTGATTAATCCCTTATCTAAGAGGTCCTTCAACTGGTCTTTCAACTCTTTGAGTTTGGCTGGAGCCATTCTGTATTGCGGAATAAAAATAGGCTAAGTATCCAGAAGAAGGTCTATTACGAAGTCAATTTTCCTTTCTGGTGGGACTCCAAGAAGGATTTTAGGGAAAACATCTAAAAATCCCCTTGGTACTGGAACTGGCTTAAGATTGGGAGTTTCGAAACTAGAGTCTTTGACTCGCACACAAGATGATAGACACACCACTTGAATATTATTTTTCTCGCTCTAAGGTTTGAAACAAGTTGGCCCCTAGGCACTGTGGTACTCCCCCTCCACTCAAATATTGGTTCATTCGAAAACTAAAAATGAACAACTCTATTTCTACAATCAACTAAAGAATAGCATGAATAGAGCCAATCCATGATGACAATGACATCAAAATAAGTCATTTATAACTCTACAAGATCAACTAAAGTTACTTTATGGGATATCATGAATGGACAATTCCTGTATACCTGCCTGGCTACAATGGAGACACCTACAGGGGTGAATACTGAAAAAGGCTCTGTTAAAACCTTAGGCTCTGATACCATGATTATAACACCCCAGGAGTACAGCCTGGATGCTACATGGTGCTTACGGTCTAATGATACCACAAGCTAACCCATGAGCCATTACTTGCTGTGAGCACTGAATAAAACTGATAAATAACATATGCGGAATTTCAATTGGAATGCCATAAGGTTTTAAAAACTGTAAGCAATACTAAATAATGGTTTAAAATATTTGAAAACAAACTGGCAATACAGATAAAATGTCTGGTAATCACAAATGAAAACTGACCAACTGTATGTACTAGTCTGAAAGCCTCTAACTGTCTTAAAGTGGAGTTGATGGGACAAACCCCCAACTAAATACGACTAAATAACTACCTGAACTACCGACATAACAGATTATAAGATAACTCTTCCTCAAAGTAGAGGACTCACCACGGCTGTTACTGCTGATGCACTGGAAAGTCTAAGGACGATCGAGAATCCGAGCGTCTGCACCTACGATATAAGACATCATAGCACAAGAA
The DNA here is from genome assembly GCA_030864215.1 of Capsicum pubescens. Lineage (NCBI taxonomy): Eukaryota > Viridiplantae > Streptophyta > Magnoliopsida > Solanales > Solanaceae > Capsicum > Capsicum pubescens. The sequence continues at coordinate 21,641,623 of CM061545.1, forward strand.
ATGAGTATGCGGTCAGTACTTTTTAATGTACTGGTATGCTAAATAGGGTTAGGTTGATATGCATGGGTTTATGTTCATAAGTATTAACTAACTGAATATAGAGCATGAGATACTGGGTGTAAGCGCATGAAAACTGTAATGATTGAGAATGCATGACCATAAAAAATAAGTACTGAAGTAGTCCATAAACTGAGTTACTGAAGCCTAATAGTTAAATGACTAGTAACTATATGCTATGGTCAAGCAAGACTGAACTGAATTCTGAACTGAGTACTGAAATTAAAACTATAGAAGTTTTCATCAAATTGACATGTCCCAATATAGACTGATTGGGTTCCAACCTGTAACCCTAGTTGAAAGAGTGTTAGTACCGTGACACAGGTTACTAACAATGGTTGGGTCAACCCTAATTTGTCAAGAAGACTTATGAGATATAAATATGTATGTCAACTCTATACTGGTAAGAAGATATATTACCCTACGCTGGCTACATAGTTCTGTAACTTAGGGATTACTATTAAGGGTCACACTCTAAATTTGTAGGAAAGCCCCCATCCCTGGGTACACTTGGTGTTGAATCCTACTCCCAACTGAACTGATACTAAGCACTAAACTGGACTAGGCTTGACTGAGTTAATATTGACCATGTTAACTGACTAAGTACTACTACACATGATTTGATTGGGACCTTTTTATGTATATTGTAGACTAGTTAAGAAGCTAGATTTTAGGTATCAAAACCCCTAAGACTCGATATCATTGACAACACAACCATGCCACACATTTTAAAGAATAATAAATAGACACAATTCAACTTTCACCTATTTAGTCATTTTATCAAACACTTGGAAGGCATAACCTAGTACATGAGAATGGTCAATATGCTAACACATCATGACTTTAACATTTAACTCACAATTTAGGGGATTCAACATGATACTTACATCAACAAACATACACATTAGTTTATTTCACATGAAATTCATATGTTCATAACTTGTTATTCAAATTACAACACATACATGGACATAATATAATCTAAATCAAGAAAACTCATAACCCAAGCTTAAAAAAAGGGTTCTTGAACTCCAAGGATAGAAAGAACCCAAGGATCAACACTTAAGATACCTCAATTGATGAATTCTTGGAAGTTGTTAATGGATTTCTTGAAAATTAAACTTGAAACTTGAGGGGCTAGAGTTTGTGTTCTTGAGAGGGAATGTTTAGGATTTTGAGTGAATATGAATTTAGGGGGGAAATGTTGTTTTTGGACTCAAATCCCGTGTTATGGACCACTTGGTTAAGGGAAAAAGACTCAAATACCCCTAATGACATGGATTTAAAATACTGAATGGGCCACCCATCGCGGCGCGACCCCTGGTTGGGTCAATCGTCCATCGTTGTGCGACCCCTAGCTAGGTCAAGCAGCCATCGTGGCACGGTCCTAATCCTGGGTCAACTGGCTATCGCAGTGCAGTCCTATCGCGACCCCCTACTATTTCAAACATCTAAACTTACACTTTTGCTGGTCCAAAAATTTCAAGACTCACCCAAGATGTCCTATAAGTAACTGTAATGCCCCAAGTCTGTACCTCGGACGCTACACGATGCTCATAATCTCGAAGAACCATAAGCTAACCCATGACTGGTACCTGTTGCAATAACTGTATAATAAATACTGTAATAATCACGGAAATTAGGTGGAAACTTACCATAAGGTTCAAATATGAAATAAACACTGAGTATGGTATCACAATACCAAAACTGAACATCAATACAGAAATCTGAACAACTGTCTACAATTACTCTAGTCTGAAAAAGCCTTTAAACTGTCTGATCTGTGGATTTGATGGGACAAGCCCCCAACTAACTCCAACTACTGAAAATAAACTAAAATACTGAAAATAATCATGCCCTCAGACTATAAGGACTCACCACTAACTCTGTCTATTGAGAATCTAAAACTGCTAAGGGTGCTCTGGAGCCCGTGCGTCTGAACCTATAATATAAGACATCATAGCGTAAAAGAAAAGCATGCATCAGTACTTTAAATATAATGGTATGCTCAGTGAGGTAGGTTGAATGCATGGGTTCATATGCATGAATAATACTGACTGAATGACATAAATATATCGAAATGGGAGTACATGCGTGAATACGTAAACTGTTACTGAGATCGTGCTAACACTGAATACTGAGTCTGAATACAAAAATTGATTTACTGATATCTGAATGACTATATATGATAGTCCTGATTCTGTGCAACTCTACTGAGTCCCATACTGTATTAAATGACTATATCTGATAACCCTGAATCTGTAGAACTAAACTGAGTTCTATTCTGAGGCTAAATCTGGAATTGAGACTATGGGAGGTAATCATCTAACCGACATTCCCCTTTCTAAATAGATTGGGGTCCAACCTGTGACCCTAGATGGAAGGGTGTCAATACCGTGCCACGGGTAGAGACAAACTGTGAGTTAACCCTCTCTGACAGAAAGCTCTTTCGTCAACCCTCGTTGGCAGGATAATTCGAATGAGATATATCAAACCTCATAATATCTGATAGAAAGATATCTCAACCTACGCTGGCTACGTAGTTCTATAACGCAGGGATTGCTACTAAGGGTAAAACCCCCTGCTTGTAGGAATTCCCCCATCCCTGGGTTCGCTTGGTGTTGAATCCTACTCCCAACTAAATAGACATTGAATTAATTTCTATTCTGTACCAGACTAGACTAAACTATTACTGATATTACTATTTGACTGAACTGAACTGAGTTCAGTGGATTCCGTGGAATGACGAAATACTACTGAGTTCTGTTAGCTGACTAAGTTTACTGAGATCTAAACTGAATACTGAACTAGCCCTGACTAATACTGGGTGTACTGAGTTTTCCTTAGTCATATAATTGACTGAGAGTACTAGGATTGTGACGTGACTGAGATTATTCTGTAACTAACTCTGGCTCTAGGCAAACAACTAAATTGTCGGGTATTAAATACCCCAGGACTCGATAGCATGAAAATAAAGCATCACATGATCTTGCTTAGCATAAACATGCACATTAAATTCATAATGTAGCTATAGTGACATCTTATCAAACACTTGCATGGTATAACTTGCAATTAAGCTAGCGTGACATGATTTCTTTGCCTTACTAGTTCACATGAACAATTCATCAAGCAATTGGTGTGCATAATATGCACATAATAAGTGAACATCAAGATTTACTTCAAATTTCACAATTTCAAAGGGTTTAATATGGATTCATACAAATCTATACACATAGTAATCAATCCCACATGAAACGTATAATAATTCATGGAATAGAAATCTAACTCACATACTAATCATGAATACAATTTAATTTCAATTGCGGAAATCATGAATTCAAACTACTTGAATTTTAAAAGAGATTCTTGGACTCCAAGGGTGGAATGAACCCTTGTATGAACACTTCACATACCTTAGTTGGTTAATTCTTGAAAATTAATGGTAGAATCTGAAGCCTTGAATTTGAATTCAATTCACCTAGAGTTTTGTTCTTGAGCAATTTGTGAAAGAATGAATATAACTTGCTAAAAGAGGACTAAATTTCATGTTATCGGGGATGAAGGACGAGGGAAAAAAACTTAATTAACCCTAAGGATGCGGCTTTTTAATAACTGAAAACTGTGTTATCAACGCGCAGAACAACATGCCACATTATTGTCATTGATGCGATAGCCAATGCCCCGCATTGAGTCCACATTGGCTCACTGCAATTTGATCCTGGGAGCTAGGGAAAACATTTATCAATGCGACAGTCAAAGCACAGCATCAAGATTGCATTGACTCACTGGTTTGGGACTCCAAAGATGCCTCAAACGAAGTCCAAAAAATCCAAAACTTATCCAAAAACACCTACGAACATTTCTGATCATGAAACAACCTAAAGATCGATACTTTAAGTTCATAAGGGTCGTGGAATTAGATTAACAACTTTTGAAGGCTTAAACAACACTAAGTCTGAATACTTAGCTAGAATTTTCTAAGTTTGGGACCCCTTAACAAGCTTAAAGGACTGAATTAAGCTAAGAATTTTGTGGGGTCTTATATTATCTCCCCCTTGGGAACATTCATCCTCGAATGAGACTGGCTAAGCTGAGAATACTGGTAGACTGAACTTACTTACTGAACATCTACATCTGAAACATGATTATCTGATTGACATTACTGACATACTGAATTTCATACTGAACATGCATAGCTGATGCATGAGTACATGACTGAGTTGATTCATGAATGCATGACTGGGATTACTGATAAGATGAGTTTCTCATTTGGGACATGCATATCTGATGCATGAATACATGACTGAACTGACTTATAAACATATGACTGAATATGCAATGGTAACTTATACCATGTTTGTAATGGAAATCTGAGCATAAAACTAAATAAGCTTAAGGAAAACTATTACCTTGAGATGAATCTGAGTTTGTGGAGAAGAGATGAAGATACTCGGTCCGCATATCTGCTTCTTCTTTCCAAGTAGCTCCCTCAACAGACTGATTCTGCCAAATAACTTTGAAGTCTATCGCATACGCTCGCAACATATCCTCTAAAATCTGAATGGTCCTTTCTGGTTGACCATCTGTTTGAGGATGAAAGGTTGCACTGAGGTGAACTCGGATACCAAGATCCTTCTGGAATGCTTTCCAGAAATGAGAGGTGAACTGGGTACCTCTATCTAAGATGATAGACAAAGGAACACCGTGCAATCTGACCAACTCCCTAATATAGAGTTTGGTATAATCCTCGACTGAGTAAGAGGTATGGATTGATAGAAAATGAGATAATTTGGTCATTCTGTCTACAATGACCCAAACTAAATCATGCTGATGACGAGTACGAGGAAAACCCACTACAAAGTCCATGTTCACTTCTTCCCATTTCCAGGTGGGAATAACGAACTCCTGCATGGACCCACTAGGTTTTTGATGCTCAATATTAACCTGCTAACATATTGAGAACTTATCTATAAACTCTACAATATCTCTCTTCATCCCACTCCACCAATAGATCTCCCATAAATCATGATATATCTTAGTGGCCCCTGGATGAATAGAGTAGCGCGCACCATGCGCTTCTGCAAGAATTCGCTGCCTCAAGTCATCTACGCCTGGCATACATAGTCGACCCAGACAACGCAAAACACCATCTCCCTCTTAGGAGAAAACCTCTACCTTCTGATCTCCGACTAATTCTTTCAACTTGACCAGACTAGGATCCCTATCCTGCTTATCCTTCACTTTGGAAACTAGGGATGATTCTGAACTACTCTACACCCATACACTACCTTATGCTTAATCGATTATGCAGACACCTAGTCGGGCTAGCTAATGAACTTCCTGAGCCAACTTCTTTTTACTGCCCTCGACATGAGCAATATTACCCATGGACATTCTAATGAGAGCGTCGGCCATAACATTGTCCTTTCCCCGATGTTACAGGACACTCATGCCGTAGTCTTTCAATAACTCCTACCACCATCTCTGATGGAGGTTTAGGTCTTTCTGAGAGAATACATACTGCAGGCTCTTGTGATCAGTGAACATATTAATTTTCACACCGTACAAATAGTGTCTCCAAATCTTTAAGGCAAAAACTAATGCTGCTAATTCAAGATCATGAGTAGGATAGTTCTTCTCATGGGGCTAAAGATGTCTAGAGGCGTAGGCTATGATCTTACCTCTGTGCATCAAAACACACCCCAAACCGACTCTAGAAGCATCACAATAACAAAAAAGCCGTCTGAACCATCTAGTAAGGTCAATACTGGAGTTGTAGGAAGTCAAGTCTTCAACTCCTGAAAACTCTTCTCACAAGAACCTGACCACTGGAATTTGACCTTCTTCTACATCAATCTGTACATGGGGGATGCAATAGATGAAAATCCCTCAACGAACCATCGATAATAGCCGACCAAACCCAAGAAACTCCTGATATCCGATGGAGAGACGGGTCTGGGCCAGCTTCTCACTGCTTTAGCCTTTTGAGGATCAACTATAATGCCATTATCGAAAAGATATGGCCGAGGAAAGATACTGACCTTAGCCAAAATTCGCACTTACTGAATTTAGAGAATAATTGATGATTTTTGAGAGTCTATAGTATTATTCTGAGATGGTCTGCATGATCATGCTCACTTTGGAAGTAGACAAGAATATCATCTATAAAGACTATGATGAACATGTCCAAGTACTTCTTGAACACCCGGTTCATCAAGTCTATGAAGGCTGCTGGGGCATTAGTAAGACCAAAGGACATGACTAAGAATTCGAAGTGACCATACCGAGTTTGGAAAGCTATTTTTGGAATGTCACATTCTCTGACTCTGAGCTCATGATAGCGTGATCTGAGGTCTATCTTGGAGAAATAACTGGCACCCTAAAGATGGTCAAACAAGTCATCGATTCTGGGAAGTGTATACTTGTTCTTGACCGTGACTTTATTCAGCTGATGGTTCTCTCAGGATATGTAACCTATACATATCCTGAGAGAACCATCTTTCTTGCGCACGAATAAAATTGGTGCGTCCCACGGGGACACACTGGGTCTGATAAATCCCTTATCTAGGATATCTTTTAACTGCTCCTTTAATTCTCTGAGTTCTTCTGGAGCCATTCTGTATGGAGAAAAATATATGGGATGAGTATCTGGAAGAAGATTGATTCCGAAATCAATTTCCCTTTCGGGAAGAACTCCGGAAAGATCTTCAGGAAACACATCTGGGAATTCACATGCTAGTGACACTGAATCAAGAGTAGGGCTTTCTGAACTAGAGTCCTCCTGGACTTGAACGAGATGGTAGACACATCCCTTAGATATCATTTTTCTAACCCAAAGGTAAGAAACAAGCTGACCCCTAAGTGCCGAAGTATTACCCCTTCACTCTAGGATGGACTCATTCAAAAATTAAAACTAGACAATTCTATTTCTACAGTCGACTGAAGCATAGCAAGAATGAAGCCAATCCATGCCGAGAATAACATCAAAATCAGTCATCTCTAATTCGACTAAATCTGTTGAAGTGACTTTCTGAGATATCATAATCGGGAAGTTCCTGTATACCCGCCTGGCTATGATGGATTCACCCACTAGGGTAGAGACTAAGAAAGGCTCTGCTAGAATTTTGGGACTAACTCTGAAATCAATTTTTATATATGGAGTAACAAAGGACAAAAAAGCTCCTGGATATAGCAAAGCATAAATATGCAAATGGAAAACTTGTAAAATACCAGTGACCACATCAGGAGTACTCTCCTGATCCTGTCAAGAATGAAGAGTATAGAGTCTATTTCGGCGCTGCCAACTGGTGGCACTGGAAGAGGCACCCTGCTAATTTGGGTGACCAGACTGAGCTGGGGATGATTATGCTGACTTTGCGAACTAACCTGAGGACACTGTCTGACCCTGTGGCCTGGATTGCCACATCCAAAACACACATAACTTCTCTCTCTACAGATACCCTGGTGGTTTCTACTACACTTCTGAAAAAGGGGATTTGTTCGGGTACTCTTTGGCCTTTATATTCTAGCTTTCTTATTGTTTCTCCCCTTTCTCCTACACCTCTCCTCCTTACTTTGTAGAGCATGAGCCATCAGCCTAGATAGGATAACAGCCAGCTAATTGTTCTGAGAAACTATTGACTGATCTAAGGCAGTGAAAGCGGCTCTAAACTTTGCATGGGAAACATGCTCATTCAGGAGATCTTCCTGAATGTGTAGAGGGGATGACTGGTTTTCGTTACCTCTTTCGTTAGCTTCTATAGAAGGCATGTTCTGGAATCATAAGGATGAGATGAATTATACTGCGAGTTTATCTTGATCTCATTCTCACTCGGGTGACTTGAATACTGAAAGAAGGGAAACTTTTCCTAAAATATCTCACAGCCTCCTGTCCATAAGTGTGGCGCGCTACACACCCATGCATAAGACTATACTAGATGTGACTTTCAAAATTCCTAGGACTCTGTTGAACCTTAGCTGATACCAAGTTTGTAACGCCCCGAGTCTGTACCCCGGACGCTACACGATGCTCATAATCTCGAAGGACCACAAGCTAACCAATAACTGGTACCTGCTATAATAACTTTGTAATAAATACTGTAATAATTATGGCATTTAGGTAGAAACTTTCCATAAGGTTCAAATATGAAATAAATACTGAGTAAGGTATTACAATACCAAAACTAAACATCAATACAGAAATCTGAACAACTGTCTGCAAATACTCTAGTCTGAAAAAGCCTCTGAACTGTCTGATCTGTGGCGTTGATGGGACAATCCCCCAACTAACTTCGACTACTGAAAATAAATTGAAATGCTGAAAATAATCATGTCCTAGGACTATGAGGACTCACCACTAACTTTGTCTTCTGAGAATATGAAACTGCTAAGGGTGCTCTGGAGCCCGTGCGTCTGAACCTATGTTATAAGACATCATAGCGCAAAAGAAAAACATATGTCAGTACTTTGAATGTAATAAAATTCTTAGTGAGGTAGGATGAATTCATGGGTTTATATGCATGAACAATACTGACTGAATGAAATGAATATATCTGAATGACAGTACATGTGTGAATACGTAAACTGTGACTAAGATCATGGTAACACTGAATACTGAGTCTGACTACTAAAACTAATTTACTGATATTTGAATGACTATATCTGATAGTCTTGATTCTGTGGAACTATACTGAGTCCCGTACTGTATTAAATGACTATATCTGATAGACCTGAATCTGTAGAACTGAACTGAGTTCTAAACTGAGACTGAATCTGGAACTGAGATTGTGGGAGGTAATCATCTAACCGACATTCCCCTTTCTAAATAGATTGGGATCTAACCTGTGACCCTAGTTAGAAGGGTGTCAATACCGTGCCATAGGTAGAGACAAGCTGTGAGTTAACCCTCTCTGACAAGAAGCTCTTTCGTTAACCCTCACTGGCAGGATAACTCAAATAAGATGTATCAACCCTCATAATATCTTACATAAAGATATCTCAACCTACGTTGGCTACGTAGTTCTGTAACGCAAGGATTGCTACAAAGGTTCAAACCCTCTGCTGGCAGGAATGCCACCATCCCTAGGTTCGCTCGATGCTGAATCCTACTCCCAACTGAATAGGCACTGAAATGATTTCTATTCTGAACTATGTTGGACTGAACTATTACTTATATTACTGTTTGACTGAACTGAACTGAGTTCAGCGGATTCTGTGGACTGACGGAATACTACTGAGTTCTATTAGCTGACTGTCTTAGCTGACTGTCTGAACTGAATACTGAACTAGACTAGACTAATACTGGGTCTACTGAGTTTTCCTGAGTCCTGTAACTGACTGAGAGTACTAGGATCGTGCCGTGACAGAGATTATTCTGTAACTAACACTGGTTATAGGTAAACAACTAAATTATTGGGTATTAAATACCCTCAGGACTCGATAGCATGAAAATAAAGCATCACATGATCTTGCTTAGCATAAGCATGCACATTGAATTCATAATGCATCTATATAGACATCTTATCAAACACTTGCATGGTATAACTTGCAATTAAGCTTGCATGACATGATTTCTTTCCCTTATTAGGTCACATGAACAATTCATCAAGCACTTGGTGAGCATAATATGCATATAATAAGTGAGCATTAAGATTTAATTCAAATTTCATAATTTCAAGGGGTTTAACATGGATTCATATGAATCTACACACATAGTAATCAATCCCACATGAAACGTATAATAATTTATGGAATAGAAATCTAACTCACATACTAATCATGAATACAATTTAATTCCAATTGTGGAAATCATGAATTCAAACTACTTAAATTTTAAAAGAGATTCTTGGACTCCAAGAGTGGAAGGAACCCTTGGATGAACACTTCACATACCTTAGTTGGTGACTTCTTGAAAATTAACGATAAAATCTGAAGCCTTGAATTTGAATTCAATTCACCTAGGGATTTGTTCTTGAGCAATTTATGAAAGAATGAATATAACTTGCTAAAAAGGGACTAAATTTCGTGTTATGGGGGCTGAAGGACGTGGGAAAAAGACTTAACTAACCCTGAGGAAGCGGTGTTTTAATGACTGAAAACTGTGTTATCGACGTGCAGACCGACGTCCCACGTCAGTGGCATCAACAGATAGCCAACACGCCGCGTTGAGTCCGCATCAGCTCACTGAAATTTGGTGCTTGGAGTTGTGGAAAACATTTATTAATGCAATAGGCGATGTGCCGTGTCAAGATCGCGTTTACTTACTGGTTTGGAACTCTAAAGATGCCTTAAACGAAGTCCGAAAAATCCGAAACTTATCGGGGAACACCTACGGGCATTCCTGATCATGAAACAACCTAAAAATCGATATTTTAAGGTCATAAGGGTCGTGAAATTGGATTGCCAACTTTTGAAGGCTAAAATAACACTAAGTCTGAATACTTAGCTAGAATTTTATAAGTCTAGGACCCCTTAACAGGCTTAAAGGACTGAATTAAGCTAAGAATTTTGCGAGGTCTTACAATAACCCTGATCATGAATCAACTTGGATATCGGCCTTTTAAGGTCGGGAAGGCCGAATTAAAATTTATCGAAGTTGAGAGGCCAAAATAAGACTAAGTCTCTAGAATTTAGCTAAATTTTCTAAGTCTTGGACCCCTTTTAAAGTGTAATACAAGGCTGAAATGGATAAGAATCTTAGGGGTCTTACATTCATTTACAAGAACCTCCCTAAGTATCAATGTTATATGTCTAACATCTCAAGTCTTGTAGAGCCACAAACATTCAAGAAAGCAGCTAATGACCCTAGGTGGATAGAAATAATGAAGTAAGAAGTTCAAGCTTTGCAAGATTAAAGTACATGGAAGAATTGGATTGACCAGCAAGAAAGAACACAATGGGATCAAAGTAGGTATAAAAGATAAGGTATCAAGCCAATGGTGAAGTGGAGAGATTTAAGGAAAGATTATGGGCCAAAGGTTACAGTCAAGGGGAAGGTGTGGACTATTATGATACATTTTCACCACTGGCAAAGATGGTTACAGTCAGGTTAGTCATCGTAATTGTTGCTTCTAAAGGATGGAATTTGTTCCAAATGGATGTATATAATGTCTTTCTTTAGGGTGATATTGAGGAAGAAGTATACATGGAAATGCCAGGAGGTTTTAGGAGACAGGGGGAGAAAAAAATGTGTAAACTGACCAATTCCTTGAATGGTTTAAAGCAGGCTTTAAGACAGCGGAATATAAAGATGACAGAAGCATTAATAGGTTTAGTTTTCTGTCAAAGCATTCATGAATATTATTTGTTTACTTTGAAGGAACAGATGTAGATTGTGATTGTACTAGTATATGAGAAAAATTTACTCATCACTGGTAGTAATAGACAGTTGATTGAAAAGGTAAAACAAACCCTCAGTCATAAGTTCAAGGTGAAGGACTCGAAAAACTTGAAGTACTTTCTAGGCATAGGAGTACTAAGATTTGCAGCAGGGATACTTTTGAATCAGAGAAAGTATGTGTTAGAACGCATATCTGAGTTAGGTTTGAGTAGTTCAATACTTTCTCCCACTCCCTTGGAACTTAATCACAAGCTCACCAAAAGGGAGTATGATGAGATCACTGATAATACTGCTGGAGATGAACTATTGAGTGATGTAAGTTCATATCAAAAGTTGATTGGAAAGTTGTTGTATGTTACCATCATAAGGCCTAATATCAGCTTCTCAGTCCAAACCCTTAGTCAGTTCATGCAGCAACCCAAGAGATCACATTGGGAACCTGCACTCAGAACTGTTAGATACTTGAAAAATGCACTAGGTCAAAGGATCCTTATGAAATCTGGTCATACTCAACAACTTATATGTTGGTGTGACTCTGACTGGGCAATATGTCCAAACATCATGAGGTTAGTTACTGGCTTTGTAGTGAAGTTTGGAGAGTCCTTGATTTCTTGGAAACCAAAGAAACAACAAATAGTCTCAAAGAGTTCAACAGAATCTTAATATAGAAGCCTTGCAGCAGCAGTAGCGGAGCAGACATTGACATGAAGCCTTGCAGAATTTTAGGAGATGAATGTTCACATTGACAAGTCTATTACAGTGTTTAGTAATAGCAAATCTTCCATTCAGATTGCAGAGAATCCCATATTCCATGAAATACCAAAGAACATCAAAATATATTACCACTTTATCAGAGATAAGATTAAAGAAAGAATGGTTAAGGTTGTCTATGTGAATACAAAGGAACAACAAGCTGACTTGTTAACTAAGGCCTTGAATACTTCTCAACACATGCATTTACTTGGTAAGATGAAAACCCATCAACAAATCGTCGGTAATAGCCAGCCAAACCTAAGAAACTCCTAATATCTGATGGAGAGATAGGTCTAGTCTAGTTTCTTACTTCTTTGGCCTTTTGAGGGTCAACTCTAATTCCATCATTGGAAACATTGTGACCAAGGAAAACTACTGACCTTAGCCAAAATTTGCACTTTCTGAATTTGGCGAACAACCGATGGCTTTAAGAGTCTGTATTACTATTTTGAGGTGGTATGAATGATTATTTTTGGTATGAGAATAGACAAGAATGTCATCAATGAAGACTATGAAGAACATATCCAGGTACTGCTTGAACACTCGGTTCATTAAGTCCATAAAGGTTGTTGGGGCATTTGTGAGACCAAAGGACATGACAAGAAACTCAAAGTTACCATACCGGGTTTGGAAAACTATTTTAAGAATGTCACATCTCTTACTCTGAGCTGATGATAGCTGGATCTGAGGTCTATATTATAAAAGTAACTGGCACCCTAAAGTTTGTCAAACAAATCATTGATCCTCAGAAGTGGGTATTTATTCTTGATTGTGACTTTGTTCAACTGATGGTAGTTGATGTATATCTTAAGAGAATTGTCTTTCTTGCGCACGAATAGGACTGGTGCACCCCAATGGGGAAACACTAGGCCTGATGAATCTCTTATCTAAGAGGTCCTTCAATTGGTCTTTTAACTCTTTGAGTTTGGCTGGAGCCATTCTGTATTGCAGAATAAAAATAGGCTGAGTATCCAGAAGAAGGTAAATTACGAAGTCAATTTTCCTTTTCGGTGGGACTCCGAGAAGGTTTTTAGGGAACACATCTGAAAATTCCCTTGGTACTGGAATTGGCTCAATATTGGGAGTTTCGGAACTAGAGTCTTTAAATCACACACAAGATAATAGACACACCCCTTAGATATTAGTTTTCTCGCTCTAAGGTTTGAAACAAGTTGGACCCTAGGCACTGTGGTACTCCCCCTCCACTCAAAGGTTGGTTCATTGGAAAACTAAAAATGAACAACTCTATTTCTACAATCAACTGAAGAATAGCATGAATGGAGCCAATCCATGCCGAGAATGACATCAAAATCAGTCATTTATAACTCTACAAGATCAACTTAAGTTACTTTTGGGATATCATGACTGGACAATTCCTGTATAACTGCCTGGCTACAATGTAGACACCTACTGGGGTGGATACTGAGAAAGGCTCTGTTAAAACCTTAGGCTCTGATACCATGATTGTAACACCCTAGGAGTATAGCCTGGATGCTACATGGTGCTTACGGTCCCATGATACCACAAGCTAACCCATGATCCATTACCTGATGTGAGCACTAAATAAAACTGATAAATAACATATGCGGAATTTCAACTGGAATGCCATAAGGTTTTAAAACCTGTAAGCAATACTAAATAATGGTTTAAAATATTTGAAAACAAACTGGAAATACTGATAAAATATCTGGTAATCACAACTGAAAACTGACCAACTATATGTACTAGTCTGAAAACCCATAACTATCTAAAAGTGGAGTTGATGGGACAAACCCCTAATTAAATACAACTAAATAACTACCTGAAATACCGACATAACGGTATATAAGATAACTCGTCCACAAAGTAAGAGGACTCACCACGGCTGCTACTGCTGATGCACTGGAAAATAAAAGGACGATCAAGAATCCGAGCGTCTGAACCTACGATATAAGATATCATAGCACAATAAATGAGTATGCGGTCAGTACTTTTTAATGTACTGGTATGCTAAATAGGGTTAGGCTGATATGTATGGGTTCATGTTCATAAGTATTAACTAACTGAATGTATAGCATGAGATACTGAGTGTAAGTGCATGAAAACTGTAATGATTGAGAATGCATGACCACAAAAAAAGCAAGTACTGAAGTAGTCTATAAACTGAGTTACTGAAGCCTGATAGTTAAATGACTGATAACTATATGCTATGGTCATGCAAGATTGAACTAAATTCTGAACTGAGTACTAAAACTAAAACAGTAGGAGTTTTCATCAAACTGACATGCCCCAATATAAACTGATTTGGGTTTAACCTGTAATCTTAGTTGGAAGAGTGTTAGTACCGTGCCACAGGTTACTAACAATGGCTGGGTCAACCCTAATCTGGCATGAAGACTTATGAGATATAAATATGTATGTCAACCCTACAATGGTAGGAAGACATATTACCCTACGCTGTCTACGTAGTTCTGTAACTTAGGGATTGCTACTAAGTGTCACACTCTAAATTGGTAGGAAAGCCCCCATCCCTGGGTACACTTGGTGTTAAATCCTACTCTCAACTAAAGCGATACTGATCACTAAACTGGACTAGGCTTGACTGAGTTAATATTGACCATATTAACTGACTAAGTACTACTACACATGATTTGATTGGGACCTTTTTATGTCTATTGTAGACTAGTTAAGCAGCTAGATTTCAGGTATCAAAAACTCCTAAGACTCGATATCATTGACAATACAACCATACCACACATTTTAAAGAATAATAAATAGTCACAATTCAACTTTCACCTATTTAGTCATTTTATCAAACACTTGGAAGGCATAACCTAGTACATGAGAATGGTCAATATGCTAACATATCATGACTTTAACATTTTTAACTCACAATTTAAGGGATTCAACATGATACTTACATAAAAAAACATACACATTAGTTTATTTCACATGAAATTCATATGTTCATAACTTGTTATTCAAATTACAACACATATATGGACATAATATGATCTAAATCAAGCAAACTCATAACCCAAGCTTAAAAAAGGGGTTTTGAACTCCAAGGATGGAAAGAACCCAAGGATCAACACTTAAGATACCTCAATTGATGAATTCTTGGAAGTTGTTAAGGGATTTCTAAAAAATTGAACTTGAAACTTGAGGGGCTAGGGTTTGTGTTCTTGAGATGGAATGTTTAGGATTTTGAGTGAAATATGAATTTAGGGGAAAACTGTTGTTTTTGGACTCAAATCCCGTGTTATGGACCACTTGG
This sequence comes from Capsicum pubescens, assembly GCA_030864215.1. Classification (NCBI taxonomy): domain Eukaryota; kingdom Viridiplantae; phylum Streptophyta; class Magnoliopsida; order Solanales; family Solanaceae; genus Capsicum; species Capsicum pubescens. The sequence continues at coordinate 21,657,027 of CM061545.1, forward strand.
ATAAGGGAAAAGGACTCAAATACCCCTAATGATAGAGATTTAAAATACTGAATGGGCCACCCATCGCGGCGCAACCCCTGGTTGGGTTAATCGTCCATCGTGGTGCGACCCCTGGCTGGGTCTAGCAGCCATCGTGGCACGGTCCTAAGCCTGGGTCAACTGGCCATTGCAGCGTGGCCCTATCGCGACCCCTTACTATTTTAAACATCTAAACTTACACTTTTACTGGTCCGAAAAATCCGAGACTCACCCAAGATGGCCTATAAATAACTGTAATGCCCCGAGTCTGTGCCTCGGATGCTACACAGTGCTCATAATCCGAAGAACCACAAGCTAACCCATGATTGGTACCTGTTGCAATAACTGTGTAATAAATACTGTAATAATCATGAAATTTAGGTAAAAACTTACCATAAGGTTCAAATATGAAATAAACACTGAGTATTGTATCACAATACCAAAACTAAACATCAATACAGAAATCTGAACAACTGTCTGCAAATACTCTAGTCTGAAAAAGCCTCTAAACTGTCTGATCTGCGGAATTGATGGGACAAGCCCCCAACTAACTCCAACTACTAAAAATAAAATAAAATTCTGAAATAAATCATGCCCTCAGACTATAAGGACTCACCACTAACTCTGTCTGCTGAGAATCTAAAACTGCTAAGGGTGTTCTGGAGCCCGTGCATCTGAACCTAAAATATAAGACATTATAGTGCAAAAGAAAAGCATGCGTCAGTACTTTGAATGTACTGGTATTCTAAGTGAGGTAGGCTGAATACATGGGTTCATATGCATATACAATACTGACTGAATGACATAAATATATCTAAATGGGAGTACATACGTGAATACGTAAACTGTTACTGAGATCATAGTAACACTGAATACTGAGTCTAAATACTAAAAATGATTTACTGATATCTGAATGACTATATCTAACAGTCCTGATTCTATACAACTATATTGAGTCCCATACTGTATTAAATAACTATATCTGATAGCCCTGAATCTGTAGAACTAAACTGAGTTCTATTCTGTGGCTAAATCTAGAATTGAGACTGTGGGAGTTAATCATCTAAACAACATGCCCCTTTCTGAATATATTGGGGTCCAACCTATGACCCTAGTTTGAAGGGTGTCAATACCATGCCACGGGTAGAGACAAACTGTGAGTTAACCCTCTCTGACAGAAAGCTCTTTCGTCAACCCTCGCTGTCAGGATATCTCGAATGAGATATATCAACCCTCATAATATCTGATAGAAAGATATCTCAACCTACGCTGTCTACGTAGTTTTGTAATGCAGGGATTGCTACTAAGGGTTAAACCCCCTGCTTGCAGGAATTCCCCCATCCCTGGGTTCGCTTGGTGCTGAATCCTACTTCCAACTAAATAGACACTGAATTGATTTCTATTCTGTACCAAGCTAGACTAAAATATTATTGATATTACTATTTGATTAAACTAAACTGAGTTCAACGGATTTTGTGGAATGACAATATACTACTGAGTTTTGTTAGCTGACTAAGTTTACTGAGGTCTAAACTAAATACTGAACTAGCCTGGACTAATACTAGGTCTACTGAGTTTTCTTGAGTCCTGTAATTGACTGAGAGTACTAGGATCGTGACGTGACTGAGATTATTCTATAACTAACACTGGCTCTAGGCAAACAGCTAAATTGTTGGGTATTAAATACCCCAGGACTCGATAGCATAAAAATAAAGCATCACATGATCTTGCTTAGCATAAACATGCACATTGAATTCATAATGTATCTATAAAGACATCTTATCAAACACTTGCATGGTATAACTTGCAAATAAGCTAGCGTGACATGATTTCTTTGCCTTACTAGTTCACATGAACAATTCATCAAGCAATTGGTGTGCATAATATGCACATAATAAGTGAGCATCAAGATTTACTTCAAATTTCATAATTTCAAGAGGTTTAATATGGATTCATACAAATCTATACAAATAGTAATCAATCCCATGTGAAACGTATAATAATTCATGGAATAGAAATCTAACTCACATACTAATCATGAATACAATTTAATTTTAATTGCGGAAATCATGAATTCAAACTACTTGAATTTTAAAAGAGATTCTTGGACTCCAAGGGTGGAAGGACCCCTTGGATGAACACTTCACATACCTTAGTTGGTTAATTCTTGAAAATTAATGGTAGAATCTAAAGCCTTGAATTTGAATTCAATTCACCTAGGGTTTTGTTCTTGAGCAATTTGTGAAAGAATGAATATAACTTGCTAAAAGAGGACTAAAGTTCATGTTGTGGGGGCTGAAGAATGTGGGAAAAAGACTCAATTAACCCTAAGGATGAGTCTTTTTTATGACTGAAAACTGTGTTATCAACGCGCAGACCGACGTGCCACGTTATTATCATTGATGCGATGGCTAACGCGCCGCATCGAGTCCGCATTGTATCACTATAATTTGATGCTGGGAGCTGGGGAAAACATTTATCAATGCGATAGTCAAAGCGCCACGTCAAGATCGTGTTGACTCACTGGTTTGGAACTCCAAAGGTGCCTCAAACGAAGTCCAAAAAATTCAAAACTTATCCGGAAACACCTACGAATATTTCTGATCATGAAACAACCTAAAGATCGATACTTTAAGTTCATAAGGGTCGTGGAATTAGATTAACAACTTTTGAAGGCTTAAACAACACTAAGTCTGAATACTTAGCAAAATTCTTCTAAGTTTGGGACCCCTTAACAAGCTTAAAGGACTGAATTAAGCTAAGAATTTTGTGGGGTCTTATATTATCTACCCCTTGGGAACATTCATCCTCGAATGAGACTGGCTAAGCTGAGAATACTGGTATACTGAACTTACTTACTGAACATGTACATCTGAAACATGATTATCTGATTGACATTACTGACATACTGAATTTCATACTGAACACGCATAGCTGATGCATGAGTACATGACTGAGTTAATTCATGAATGCATGACTGGGATTACTGATAAGCTGAGTTTCTCATATGGGACATTCATATCTGATGCATGAATACATGACTGAACTGACTTATAAACATATGACTGAATATGCAATGGTAACTTATACCATGTTTGTAATGGAAATTTGAGCATAAAACTGAATAAGCTGAATCTGAGTTTGTGGAGAAAATATAAGGATACTTGGTCTGTATATCTGCTTCCGCTTTCTAAGTGGCTCCCTCAACAGACTGATTCTGCCAAATAACTTTGACTAGAGGGACTTCTTTATTCCTCAGTCCGTGAATCTGATAGTCAAGCATTTCGATTGGAATCTCTTCATAAGAGAGGTTTTTCTGAACAACTATGTCCTCTATGGGGACTACGGCTGATGGGTCACCTATGCATTTCTTTAGAAAGGCGACATGAAACACAAGATGGACTGAAGATAGATCTGGAGGCAACTCAAGATTGTAAGCTACCTTTCCAAAATATAGGTAAGGACTGACATATCGGGGACTAAGTTTCCCCTTCTTTCTAAGACAGTGGAATATAAAGATGACAGAAGCATTAATAGGTTTAGGTTTCTGTCAAAGCAATCATGAATATTATTTGTTTACTTTGAAGGAACAGATGTAGATTGTGATTGTACTAGTATATGAAAAAAATTTAATCATCACTGGTAGTAATAGCCAATTGATTGAAAAGGAAAAACAAACCCTCAGTCATAAGTTCAAGGTAAAGGACTCGGGAAACTTGAAGTACTTTCTAGGCAGAGGAGTACTAAGATTTGCAGCAGGGATACTTTTGAATCAGAGAAAGTATGTGTTAGAGCGCATATCTGAGTTAGGTTTGAGTGGTTCAATACTTTCTCCCACGCCCTTGGAACTTAATCACAAGCTCACCACAAGGGAGTATGATGAGATCACTGATAATACAGCCGGAGATGAACTATTGAGTAATGTAAGTTCATATCAAAAGTTGATTGGAAAGTTGTTGTATGTTACCATCATAAGGCATAATATCATCTTTTCAGTCCAAACCCTGAGTTAGTTCATGCAGCAACCCAAGATATCATATTGGGAACCTGCACATTGAACTGTCAGACACTTGAAAAATTCACTAGGTCAAGGGATCCTTATGAAATCTGGTCATACTCAATAACTTATATGTTGGTGTGACTCTGACTGGGCAATATCTCCAAACATCAGGAGGTTAGTTACTGGATTTGTAGTGAAGTTTGGAGAGTCCTTGATTTCTTGGAAATCAAAGAAACAACAAACAATCTCAAAGAGCTCAACAGAATCTTAATATAGAAGCCTTGCAGCAGCAGTAGCGGAGCTGACATGGTTGCAAGGATTATTTCAGGAGATGAATATTCACATTGACAAGCCTATTACAGTGTTTAGTAATAGAAAATCTGCCATTCAGATTGCAGAGAACCCCATATTTCATGAAATACCAAAGAACATCAAAATCTATTACCACATTATCAGAGATAAGATTAAAGAAGGAATGGTTAAGGTTGTATATGTGAATACAAAGGAACAACAAGCTGACTTGTTAACTAAGGCCTTGACTACTTCTCAACGCATGCATTTACTTGGTAAGCTTAGAGTGTTCAACATTTTGGACCCTCCAGATTTAGGGGAGAGTATCAAAGTTAATTAGCTAGATAATTAGCTGAAGTTAGTTGTGGGTGTTAGTAGTGTAGACACCTAATTTTGTCCCTCCCAAGTCCAATTTAATTCATTTTTAGCTCACATTATCACGCACTCTCACCCACGTGTTTATGGCTCCATAAAATGACAAAAATAACCCTTAACAAATTTTACCTTATTTTAATCCTATCCTAACAACCTCTCCAATTAAAAGTGGATACCTCACACCTCACCATCCCATACCCCTACCCTCACCTACCCTACCCCTACCCCCTTACCCCACTCACGTGTCCCACTGGAATCACACCAAAAGGGGAACCCATTTTTTTCATGATCATCATCATCTCATCTTCTCCATAGAGAAAAACTCACAAAAAAAAAATCTTTCTTTCTTCTTCACAAGAAAAAACATGCACACCAGGGGATTCCACTTTCCTTTCCCTTCTCTTCTTTTTCACACAACCACACCATCGATTGAGGGAGAGATCCAAGAGATGAGGGTAACACAGAGAGAGAACACAAATTTTGGGTTTGGCTACTGCTCCGGCAACATATTCACCAGAAATGCATCAAAGATATCCCATTTAAACTCATCGGAGTACGTTGCAGCCGATACCTCTTCATCTCTTTTGGCCATCGTCGGAGCTTACCGAAGTTACGACACACGGAACAGTCAAGAAAACTTTAATTTGCTTTCAATTTCGTCCAATCCCGTTAGAATCTGGTCTGGATTTATTTATTCTCACGATTTATTAGGTCAAGGTTGGTTGGGTTCATTTAAATCTAGTCTGAATTTCCTTGCGATTCTCAGTTTCGAGTTGGACGGGTTCGTTGAGGTTCCGTTAGACGCGGTTCTATTTGAAAAGATCAGTTAATCAATAAATCATTGAGTTTTATTTCTCATCTCATTCTCTATTCTATTTTCGGAATTTTAGTTGCTTGTTATGGGCGTGAACTTGTTTGTTTAGCGTATTTAAATCTTTGTTGTGTGTACGTGGTTGATGTTGGATTTGATAGTCGAAGAATTGGTTAATTAGTTTAACAATGGAATTGGGGAAGACGGGAATTGAAAGTTAATAAAAATGAATATTGTTGCTTTTTATTCATTGTTGATGTTGAACGTGATATGTCGTGAGCGGGTAGGCAAATTTAGAATTGTTGGATTGTTGGAATGCTTGAAATATTTGTTGAATATTTTATTTATCGTATTTGAAAACTGTATTCTTTTAGCCGGGGAATGCCCCAAGGTCATTTGTATTTACTCACCGGGGAATGCCCCGAAGAATTTTGTACGCGAAGGATGTTCGTGATCAAGGTCCGAGACATCGGGTAAAGCATAGTTTAGGACTAGTATAGGTTATTTCAATATTTTTTATTTCGGTTTGTAATAAATTGGACTGAACGCTAAATTTTGGATTGTTTTGTTTTGTTTGCTTCCATGGTTATTTTGCGTGCTTTATGTGGTTTATGCATTTATAATGTCAAATTAGCCGATACACTCCACCAAGCGACCGTGGTCAAACCACGGGATCGAGGGATGCCTAACACCTTCCCCTCGGTCAACAGAATTCCTTAGCCGGAATCTCTGGTCGCAAACCAGTTTAAAGAGTCAAAACTCGTTTTGAAAAGGATCTTTCAAAAGTGACTTGGCACACCGGATTATGTCAAGTGGCGACTCTGAATAAAAAATGTAAATAATTCTTTTTCGAAACAAACTTTCATCTTTTGTCACTTTGATAATAAAAACCCTTTCGAACTTAAAATCAATCCTTTTGGAGTTAAAAAAAAAAAGGGTGTGACAAGTGGTAGTTGAAGTTTATTAGTAGTGAAAGTTGTTAGTCAGAAGGCAATGTTTCCACCCCAAACTATACCCAAAAAGTCGAAGCCACACCTAAACTATACTAGTGACCTATTACACACCTAAATTATAAAAAAGTAAAACTATTTACACCCTGTCAGGCTACCACCACTTGCATGTGATGTAGTGTTTTACACGCGCTGCCACGTCAGCACCACGTCAGTAAAAAGTATCATTTTTTTATAGTTAAGGTGTGTAATAGGTCACTTATATAATTTAGGTGTGGATTCGACTTTTCGACTAAAGTTTGGGGTGGAAACGATGCTTTTTCCCTTAATGTTTTTAGCCGTTTACTTTTGCTATTTAATAGGCTGGACGCGCCTAAAATAAGTGTAACACACGTGCCTTAGAATGAGGGTCGCGGGGAGGTAATAATATCACTTTTATATAGTTAAGGTGTGTAATAGGTCACTTATATAATTTAGGTATGGCTTAAACTTTTCTTGTATAGTATGGGGTGGAAATGATGTCTTTTTCCGCCATCAAAATCAGCTGTGAATGATTAAGTTAGTTGTGCAACAATGAAGATAGTTACTAGAAGCTTGTGTATATATATGATGCCTTCCAGGTTGAGTGAAGTAATCTAATTCATTGTCACAAAATATCTTTTTCCTCACTTCCTATGCATAAACTACTAAATTCTGTCAATATGAGACATTTTTTAACTATACATGGCAATTTGAATTCAACAGGTAGAAGGGAAGGCATTTTATTTCAAAAAATATTGTTCAAAAGAATTTAAACCATTTTCCAATACGTGAAAAAAAAAAATTCATATAATTTATTTCACAAAAAAAAGAAAGGAAAACGTGTTTTTTTTTTTTTTTTTTTTTATAGAATCTCTCGAACACTCTTGATAGGGGTACTGCATTAAAGCAGCAGACCTAGCTTATTTACTGTACATTATATTTGTACTGCCAATTTTTGGAGTGCCCTTTTAAAACTTGACACTGTCTCCATCCCATTTTAGTTAGTCATCTTACTAAAAATAAATTTCTTATATCAGTTGGCTACTTATTAAATCAAGATTGAATTAATTATTTTTTTTCATTTTACCCTTACAATGAATAGTATACATTAAATGAGAACAATTAAACTATTCTCTTCGTTAAAAAAGAATGACATGTTTTTCTTTTTAGTGTGCTTCATAAAGAATGACCCTTTTCTTTTTTATAATATTTCAATTTCAATTTACATGTGACATATTTAAAACCACAAAATTAAAAGGTACCATGATACATTTGACATAATTTTAATTTAAGATCATAACATTTAAAATCTTCTTTATTTTCTTAAAATTCATATCAAATTAAATAGATTATTCTTTTTCAAACGGAGGGAGTGTCAAATTTAAGAAGTATAAGATCATTAATAAGTTAGGTGTATAATTAATAATGCATATCAAAATTAGTAGGGTTTTTGGTATTTTGCCAAGTTACTAATGTATGTATATAAATTTATACTCCATTCCCATGCCTCAATTTAATAATGTGGCTGCATTTGATAGAGATGCAGCCTAAAGTTTTAGTAGTTTATATGTCTTGGATTGCAGTTCTTTTAATAATTTGTTGAATTTTATATAGATTATTTATATACTTAAATAATTTTTGTGAATACAAGTATAGTATTTAAGTTAAAATTACTAGGTTCTCCGGTTTAATGAAGTTGGGTCACAATGAGGTCTCAAGTTCAATTTTTAATAGAGACAAACACTAGTTAATATCTTTTCATCTGTTCTATTTTTTGGTGGACAAAATTATCTGATACCTGTTATTCGTGGGTTGGTGAACAGAATTATTTGATACCTATTACTGGTGAGAGGTGATAGGTTATCAGACATCACGATTATCAAAAGAAAAAAACTTGGTTCAACGAAATTCGTAACTCTAGTAATGCCTCTGTGTCAGGTGTTTGACCGTAGACTATGAGAAAAAAAAAATTCTTGAAACCTATCATCGAAAATATGCAATAGACATTTACATGATATTATAATTCAACTCATTAAAAATAAATAAAAAATTTAAATTATTTAAAAAAAAAAAAATCTGACATTTTTGAAAGCAAATTAAAAAGGAAAGTATAACTCATAGACAAAAAATAAAGAGATCAATTATGCATTAAAATGGGCTAATCTCAGGCTGATGCGAACCAAATCAAAATTAGCTACAATTCGTTGAACCTTAAGCTGTCTATGTAATGTTGTTTTAGCTTATGGAGCTAACTACTATTGGTTGCTCTAGTTGCTTAATTTTGGTGCAAGCCTATCAAGCTTCACCAATCGAATCTTCAGAATTTGATTATAATTTTGTCGAGACAAATCATATAGATTACTAGGCTAATTTTATCGTTCTGAAAAGTTCATCTTACTACGTTATTGTCATTAGTTACCTTTCAATTGTACTTTGGTTAAAGTTCTTTTGAGTCTACTGAAAACAAGCTCTTAACCTTATAGGGACGTATGGGATAAGATTTATATATATTTCGCACTCTCCACACATCACGTGTGAGATACACTGAATTTATTATTGTTTGTGAACTTCATAACATGTTATTTTCTATATGTTTCGTATTTAAATATTAATTTTTTTTATTTAATTACTAATTTTCCTAGTACATGAATTTTGAACACAAGACTATTAAATGAAAAAGAAAGATGTTTCCTCCGTTCATCTTTACTTGTCCATTTTTTTATTGACACACAGGAATTAAAAAGCAGTAAATGAAAAGGGTAACTTTACCGTATTAGACTTTGAATACAATAAATTTAATGCTTTAATAAATGTGTAAGATAATGAATCATATTTGACGTTTAGGGTAAAATGGGTGAAAATAGGTAAATTTATTCATTAGTTTTATAAACTTAATAAGTATTATTAAATATTTCAAAATAGAAAAATAGACAAGTAAAAATGAATGGAGAAAATATAATAGTACCTTTGGTCTACTTGTGTGGGACATTATGGTGGTTAGAAATTAATTACTAGCTAGGGTCCTTCTTGATGCATTGGGACTCTTTAAATCAAACTCCAAATGCTTACCAAGAAAACATTATCTTTTCATGGGCTACTATTTCTTCTCTCAATTAGCACGTCGTTTGACACACACGATGACAATTTCAATAAAACATCACAAGCCAAAATTAGTAGTTCCATCAATAGTAACACCTCGTGAGACAAAACATCTTTCTGACATAGATGATCAAGGGAGTACCCGTTTTCAAATTCCCATATTAATGTTTTATAAATATAATTCTCTAATGGAAGGCAAAGATCCTGCAAAATTAATAAAAGATGGATTGTCTAAAACATTATCGTTTTACTATCCATTAGCTGGTAGGCTTATTGAAGGACCTAATAGAAAGCTTATGGTGAATTGCAATAGTGAAGGAGTCTTGTTTGTTGAAGCTGATGCTAATGTGGAGCTTGAGAAATTAGGTGACTCCATCAAACCACCATGTCCATACCTGGATTTACTACTTCACAATGTTCCTGCTTCTGATGGGATCATTGGTTGCCCTCTTTTGTTAGTTCAGGTAAATAATATTCAAAATATTCTTCTTTATTCTTTTTTTAAAATCAAGGTACTTAGTAGATAAAGGGATATGAAGAAAATGGAGTCAACCCACACCTATATATATTCTCTCTCGTAGAGTCAGAAATTTCAATATAGATTAAAAAAAAAAAAAACTTTTAGGAAACTACACAATGTAAGATTTCAATTTATGGCCTAAACCAATTTTTGAATGCTTCTTTACTATTCAATTTTAAACCTTCCTTATCTCAAGGTGATTAAAATATATACATACATACATACATATATATAAACAAAATATAATTATCCTCTTCGCAAATGCAATTATGGGATGATGAAAATTTCATTGAGACCCCTTGATGGAATTAAGGGGTACTTATATATTATTCCTTTTAAGATATATACACCAAAAGTGTAAGGACTTTTATAAAGCAGGCAACCTTTCTTATTATTTCCAAGTTACTTATCCTACTCTAATTATAAATATTTACTTGTAGCTATATTCTTATAAACAATTTCTTAGACTAACACACCTTTTATGTATAGGTGACCCGTTTTAAGTGTGGTGGATTTGTTGTTGGTATCAGACTTAATCACACAATGATGGATGCCTATGGCTTAACTATGTTTCTAAATGCAATAAGTGAATTAATTCAAGGAGCTTCTGCACCTTCCATATTACCTGTATGGGAAAGGCATCTCCTAAGGGCAAGATCATCACCAAACATTACATGTACTCACCATGAGTTTGATGAGCAAATCGAATCAAAAATGACATGGGAATCTATGGAAGACAAGTTGATACAAAAATCATTTTTCTTTGGCAAAAAGGAGATGGAAGCTATTAAAAATCAAGTTTCTCCAAATTGTGAAAGTACAAAGTTTGAGTTATTGATGGCTTTTCTATGGAAATGCCGTACAATTGCACTTAATCTGCACCCCGAAGAAATTGTTCATTTTACATACCTTATTAACATACGTGGAAAGTCACTAAAATTTGAATTGCCACCTGGATATTACGGAAATGCATTCATTACTCCAACTGCAATATCAAAAGCAGAATTGTTATGTTCAAATTCGCTGACATATGCAGTAGAATTGGTCAAAAAAATTAAAGATCATATGAATGAAGAATACATTAAATCATTGATAGACTTTATGGCTATTAAAGGGAAACCAGAGCTGACAAAATCTTGGAATTTTATTGTCTCGGATAATAGATATGTTGGATTTGATGAAGTTGATTTTGGATGGGGAATGCCCATTTTTGGAGGAGTTCCAAAAGCTATCTCTTTCATTAGTTTTGGTGTACCTGTTAAAAATGATAAGGGAGACAAAGGTATTTTGATAACTATAAGTTTACCTCCGATGGCCATGAAAAAATTTCAAGTGGTTGTCTACAAGATGACTTCCAAAAATGTGGAAGGAGTTGATATTATTTCAAAGATGTAAAATTTTGTTATGTTTTGGGAATGACTAAATAAAAATTATGGAGCTTGTAATATTCCGTACTTTTCCTATCAGAAAGTACTTGTCCATTATGTATGTCATATACAATTTAGATAGTATGTTTTATGTTTGGCTGGATGATATTTATGAAAGGAAGGAAGCTTTTTGAAATATCAAAGAGAATTGATTCCAACAAATTTCTTTGAGAATTGTATGCTTGTTCATCATCTTGGGAATTAAATATTTTCATTAGCACACACACACATATATATATATATATATTTAAGGATGATGAAATCAAGTTATCTAAGAGGGATTATGAAATGATTTTTATATTAAAGTCATCGTTTCCACTTCAAACTATAAATGAAAAGTCTAGGACACACCCAAACTATCATAGTGACCTATTACACGCCTATACTATATGAAAGTGAAGCTATTACCTCCCCGCGATACCTATGCCCAAGTTTAATGAGTGGAGTGTACTCCACTCTCCCTGTGGTGCTGCCACGTGTTTAATTTTATTTTTCTATTTAATTAATGGTGTCACACCCCTTTTTTTTACGTACTCAAAATTCGTTTTAAAGTTCGAAAGGGTTTTATTATTTAAGTGACAAGGATGAAAATTTGTTTCGGAAAAAGTATTATTTATATTTTTTATTCAGAGTCGCCACTTGGCATAATCCGGTGTACCAAGTCACCTTTAGAAAATCTTTTTCGAAATCATTTGACTCTTAAACTGGTTTTGCGAACAGAGATTCTGGTTAAGGAATTCCGTTGACCAAGGGGAAAGTGTTAGGCACCCCTCGATCCCGTGGTTTGACCACAGTCGCTTGGTGGAGGGTATCGACTAATTTGGCATTACAAATGTATAAACCACACAAAAACACATAAAACAATCCATCAAATACATGAAAACAAAACAAATCCAAAATTAGTGTCCAGTCCAATTATACAGTCCCGAAATAGAAATACTGAGATAACCTACACTAGTCCTAAACTATGCTTTACCCGATGCCTCGGGCCTTGATCACGAGCATCCTTTGCGTACAAAATTCTTCGGGGCATTCCCCGGTGAGTAAATACAAATTACCTCGGGCATCCCCCGGCCAAATGAATACATTTTTTAGTGCGAAAAAAAAATAAAACTATTCAACAAAATTTCAAACACTCCACAGAATTTCCAACATTCAACCGAAGCCACAAATCCTAAATTTTTCCTACCCAAACTATGTTCGCCTAAACCGATCGTCGTATCAAGATACTACCAAGTTCGATTAACGTTCATTTCGAGTCAAACACACAATGAATCAAACTAATCCAAAATTTACCAATTATATCAAGTTTTCAATTCTCAACCCCAAACAAATAATCTTAATTCTCCAAACAAGATATCATCTCATCACATAATCCATAATCAATCCACGATCAAGGGAATTAAAATACCAAACCAGAATAACAACAATTCACATCATCACGAGTCAACCAACACACAATATTAGAATCAATGCATCGGATATCATCAACAATAAAACAAAAAAGGTAAAGAGTAGAATTAGACCTCGATGACGACTTTATTCCAAATATCAGTCAATCAAAAGACGGAATCCGCGCACCGAAGAACCTCAAATCGAACCTCAATAACGAGCCACACCAACTCAATAATGAGAAATAATAACACGAACTGACTTGAATCCCGAGAAAGAAATAATAACACGAACCGACAAAGAAACGGAGGAACCCATACTATTCGAGCTCCGGTGAGCTAATAATGGAAATAACCGAGAATAGAATAGTTGGAGCGAAGCTGACAACGCTGTTTTCAGGCGAGTTTCACCGGAAAATAGTAGCGGATAGCGACGGCTTGCTGGATGTTGACCGGTGTCTGCTGCCGTCGCCGGAGAGAGGTCGGGTCGGGTCGGAGAAGGACGAGCGGGGCCGTCTGCCGGCGTGAAGTCGGTGATGATGCCTGGCAGATCTACGGCGTTGGTCGGAGCATGGGGGCGTTGGTTGGAGAGGGGGAAGACGGTGACGATGGTGTTGTTGCCGCCATCGTTGGTCGGACGGAGAGGCGGCGAACGTCGACGTTCTCTTTTCAATTTTGGAGAGAGAGAGAAAGAGCTAATTTTTTTTGTATATGCCAAGGTCCATTTTTTTATTACTGTTCATCCCCTTTTTTGTGAGAGTATGTGTGTATATATTGAGGTGAGGGTGGGGTAGTGGTGAGGTAGGTGGGGTTACGTGGGGTAGAGGGTAGGGTGTGAGGTGTTTTTTTTGGTTGGATGGGATAAAGATTAGGTGTTGTTTTTTTATTGGGTGGGTTGTTAGAATATTAGGATAAAACAAAATTAGTTAGGGGTTGTTATTTTTGTCATTTTGTGGAGGGATTATCACACGGGTGAGGGTACACGGTAGGATAGGGTAAACAATAGGTAAAACGACATCGGGGAGGGACGAAATTAGGTGTCTACATCATGCCCCCTTTGAATGTAAACACGAAGTGTTTTCAGGCAAAGAAGTAGACAGCGAGACCAATTTTTGACCCGACCATTATTCGAAGAAAGAAACAGAAGGAAGAAGGACAACCGGGTCTTGACTTAAGACATCCTTCCTACCCAAATTACGAGAGAATCATGTCACGAGTATTTCAAAGAATTGGAAGAGGTGTACTATATCGAGTTGGAGAGTCGAGTAAGGTTCCGTCGAGGTTCCGGTCTGCGACTCTGTTATTACATCAAAATGAAAATTACAAGTTAAAACATAAATGAAATTACATAAATCCTATCTATACAGCTTCTGTTGGTTCTTGACTCGACTTTCATCACCCTATTCTTCAGGCTGGCTCCTGACTTGCTATTTCATCACCCTGTTCTTTAGGCAGGCTCCTGACTTGCTATTTCATCATCATAATCTTCAGGCGGGCTTCTGACTTGCTAGTTCATCACCCTGTTCTTCAGGCGGGCTCCTGACTTGCTATTTCATCACCCTGTTCTTCAGGCGGGCTCCTGACTTGTTATTTCATCACACTGTTCTTCAGGTGGGCTCCTGAAACTCAAAATTAAAACTAGAAAGAAAATTATCCCCAACAAGAATTATAAATAAGTAGTATTTCATTTTGAAAGTGTTGTCCCATTTTCCAAGAGGGTCCTGAACATAAGGTGAAATCCCATTTTTTAGGAGGGTCCTGAACATAAAGTAAAATCCCATTTTTCAGGAGGGTCCTGAACAGAAAGTAAAAATCCCATTTTTCAGGAGGGTCCTGAACAGAAAGTAAAATCCCATTTTTCAGGAGGGTCCTGAACATAAAGTAAAATCCCATTTTTCAGGAGGGTCCTGAACATAAAGTAAATTCCCATTTTTCAGGAGGGTCCTGAACATAAAGTAAAATCCCATTTTTCAGGAGGGTCCTGAACAGAAAGTAAAATCCCATTTTTCAGAAGGGTCCTGAACATAAAGTAAAATCCCATTTCTCAGGAAGGTCCTGAACATAAAGTAAAATCCCATTTTTCAGCAGGGTCCTGAACAGAAAGTAAAATCCCATTTTTCAGGAGGGTCCTGATCATAAAGTGAAATCCCATTTTTCAGGAGGGTCCTGATCATAAAGTAAAATCCCATTTTCAGGAGGGTCCTGAACAGAAAGTAAAATCCCATTTTTCAGGAGGGTCCTGAACAGAAAATAAAATACCATTTTTTCAGGAGGGTCCTGAACAGAAAGTAAAATCCCATTTTTCAGGAGGGTCCTGAACAGAAAGTGAAATCCCATTTTTCAGGAGGGTCCTGAACAGAAAGTAAATTCCCATTTTTTAGGAAGGTCCTGAACATAAAGTAAAATCCCATTTTTCAGGAGGGTCCTGAACATAAAGTAAAATCCCATTTTCAGGAGGGTCCTGAACATAGGGTAAAATCCCATTTTTCAGGAGGGTCCTGAACAGAAAGTAAAATCCCACTTTTCAGGAGGGTCCTGAACATAGGGTAAAATCCCATTTTTCAGGAGGGTCCTGAACATAGGGTAAAATCTCATTTTTCAGGAGGGTCCTGAACATAAAGTAAAATCCTATTTTTCAGGAGGGTCCTGAATATAATGTAAAATCCCATTTTTCAGGAGGGTCCTGATCATAAAGTGAAATCCCATTTTTCAGGAGGGTCCTAATCATAAAGTAAAATCCCATTTTCAGGAGGGTCCTGAACAGAAAGTAAAATTCCATTTTTCAGGAGGGTCCTGAACAGAAAATAAAATCCCATTTTTTCAAGAGGGTCCTGAACAGAAAGTAAAATCCCATTTTTCAGAAGGGTCCTGAACAGAAAGTGAAATCTCATTTTTCAGGAGGATCCTGAACAGAAAGTAAATTCCCATTTTTCAGGAAGGTCCTGAACATAAAGTAAAATCCCATTTTTCAGGAGGGTCCTGAACATAAAGTAAAATCCCATTTTTCAGGAGGGTCCTGAACATAGGGTAAAATCCCATTTTTCAGGAGGGTCCTGAACAGAAAGTAAAATCCCATTTTTCTGGAGGGTCCTGAACAGAAAGTAAAATCCCATTTTTCAGGAGGGTCCTGAACAGAAAGTAAAATTCCCATTTTCCAGGAGGGTCCTGAACATAAAGTAAAATTCCATTGATGTGCATTTGTAATGGTAGCTGAATCAAGTGAAACGAATTTGCCCCTGTTTCAACAAAGAAAATTTGTCAGTTAAAAACTTAGTGGTGGCTTGTAGATCTTGGCTTTTCAGGTATCGGCCCAGGCATTCGTTCCTTTCATCTTTCTTCCAAATTTCTAACACTCTCCCTGTCTTGCCGCATCATTGACCAGGATCCAGATTGAGGGAAATGACTTGTGACTCAAACAATGGGTTTCCATTTTACCATGCCCCTGAGGTGCACTCTTTTCCCAAATCTGAATGATTCCACGAATCCAATAGCCTGTCGGTTGATAGAATTCCTTTGCTTCGTGTTGAATTACGATCTTATTTCTTTCCTGTGCTGTTTATTGGCTTTTCCTCATATAATTGGAAAGACTGGTAGTAAATTTTGAAATCTTTTTTCGCTTTTGTTGACACAGACTTGACTTAAAATGTAAAGAAATGATGGTGACTTTTGTTTTGATAAATGACATAAGAAAAGACAAAAACATGAATATGTAAATGAAAGAAAAGGGCAATGTCCCATATTCAAAAAGAAAACTTATTTAAATACGACAACCAACTCCAATGAGTATGACATGCATTTTGGATTGAGTTGCCTGATCTTCATATCCAAACTCCCCATTTGTTGTTGAGTTCGTGCCTTTTGCCACTGGGCCGCTTCTTCAAATCCATTGGACTCATACATCATATTCTTTTGACAACATCTTCAAAGACTTTCGTCAACAAATCTCCTTCTTTTCACTTTTCGCTTTTCTCTTGAACTCTCCATCGCCTTACGGTGCCCGTGAGGGTTTTCACCAATAAGACTCTCTCATTTTTATTTCTCTCCACTCACCATCGCCTTATGGTGCCTGCAAGGGTTTTCACTAATAAGACTCTCTCATTTTCATTTCTCTCAACTCACCATCACCTTACTATGGTACCTCACAATGTATCATCATATCCACTGCATGCTTAGCTTTAACATTATCAAAAATTGATCTGAAGGACTTTCTTTGGTTGTAACTTGGATTTTGGTTAAGGTTAGAAAAGATGGTAAAGGGCTCAAACAATACTTGAAATGGGGGTGGGACTTACAACTTTTGGAATCGACTCAAACAACATGTTAACTCATGCCCCAGTTTTGTTGACTGGGTGAATCTTAAATCTTTATTTGGTTGGACCGAGCCCTAAATAGGGAAGCCTACGTATCTCACTCCTGAGAGAGGAGAATCAGGTCGCACGTAGTTCCATCAGCTTGTTCTTTGTTTTGAGTTGATTTTTTTCTTTTATTTTCGAACTCTTTCTTTTATTCTTATTTTCTTGACATTTATCTTTGACTCTATTTTGATTCCAAAAGAGGGATATGAAAAACGAAGCTCAAATGGGTAAACGAAGGATGACACAATGTTTGGATAGAAAAATAAATTGCCTTCGTCATATCAATCTTCAAAAATGCAAGTACTAAACATGCAATAAAATCAACAACGGATCAAATATCATACATAGTATCTTTTGACCGCATCAGCATTGATAGCCATTTCTGCCATTTTGCCTTCAATATTTGTCAAATATAAGGCTCCATTGGGCAACACTTTCTTCACAACGAAGGGACCTTGCCAGTTAGGGGAGAACTTGCCTTTCGCTTCAACCTGGTGAGGAAGGATACGTCTCAATACCAACTGACCAACTTCAAAATTCCTGGGATGAACCTTTTTGTTATATGCTCGGGCCATCCTCCTTTGATACAAGTGGCCATGACATATATACATTAGCTTTTTTTCCTCAATCAAACTCAAATGTTCCAGTCAGATTTTTACCCATTCGTCATTGTCAATCTCTGCTTCTATAATGACTCGAAGAGAGGGAATTTCAACTTCTGCAGGGATGACTGCTTCTGTCCCATACACCAATAAATATGGAGTTGCCCCTGTTGAAGTGCGAACAGTGGTGCGATAACCTATCAATGCAAACGACAACTTTTCATGCCACTGTCTAGATCCTTGTACCATTTTTCGCAGTATTTTTTTAATATTCTTATTGGCGGCTTCTACAGCGCCATTGGCCTTTGGGCGATACGGAGTAGAATTTCGATGTGCGATCTTAAATTGTTGACATACTTCTTGCATCAAATGACTATTAAGATTGGCAGCATTGTCTGTAATGATCATCTTAGGAATTCCAAATCTACAAATGATATTGGCATGAACAAAATCTACCACAGCCTTCTTTGTCACTGACTTGAAAGTTACTGCTTCTACCCACTTTGTGAAGTAGTCAATGGCTACTAAAATGAATCTATGCCCATTTGATGCCTTCGGCTCAATCGGTCCAATCACATCCATTCCCCAAGCCATGAACGGCCATAGAGAGGCCATTGCATGCAACTCAACAGGAGGAGAACGTATCAGATCATGTGTACCTGACATTGATGACACTTCCGAACAAATTAAATAGAATCCATTTCCATAGTAAGCCAGTAATAACCTGCTCGAAGAATCTTCTTTGACAAGACATGACCGTTCATATGCGACCCGCATACTCCAGAGTGTATTTCAACCATGATTGCCGAGGCTTCTTTTGCATTTACACACCTTAAAAGTCCCAGATCTGGGGTCCTCTTATATAAGATTCCCCCACTCAAGAAAAATCCACTAGCCAAATGCCTAATAGTCCTCTTTTGATCATTGGTGGGATATGCTGGGTATTCCCCTGACTGAATGTATCGCTTGATATCCAAGAACCAAGGTTCTCCATCGAGCTCTTCTTCAGCCGCATTACAGTAAGCATGCTGATCCCGACTCTATATATACACTAGATAGATATAGGCTTTGTAAGGATGTTGGAGCATTGAAGACAGAGTGGCTAAAGCATCAGTAATTTCATTATGAATCCTTGGAATATGCCTAAACTTTACTAACACAAACCGTTGACATAACTCCTGCAAGCATTGTCGATACGGGATGAGCTTCAAATCTCGCGTCTCCCAATCGCCTTAAATTTGATGGACGAGAAAATCCGAATCTCCCAACACTAATAATTCTTGGACTCCCATATCAACAGCTAACCTCAAACCAAGAATGCAGGCTTCATACTCTGCCATATTGTTAGTACAGTAGAATCGAAGTTGTGTTGTTATCGGGAAATATTGTCCCGATTCAGAGATAAGAACCGCACCTATTCCGACTACTTTCATATTGACAGCTCCATCGAAAAATAACCTCCAACCTGGATCAGCATCTATAACGACTTTATCGACACATGACACTTCTTCGTCAGGAAAATATGTCTATAATGGCTCGTATTCTTCATCGATGGGATTCTCAGTAAGATGATCTGCCAAGGCTTGGGCTTTCATGGCGGTTCGAGTCACATATACAATGTCGAACTCGGTAAGCAATATTTGCCACTTTGCGAATTGACCTATCGGCATAGGCTTCTGAAAGATATACTTCAAAGGATCCATGCGGGAGATGAGATAAGTAGTATAGGATGAGAGATAGTGCTTCAAATTCCGTGATACCCAAGTTAGGGCACAACACGTCCTTTCAAGAAGAGTATACCTGGCCTCATATGCGGTGAACTTCTTTCTAAGATAATAAATAGCCTGCTCCTTTTTGCCTGTAACATCATGTTGACCCAGGACACAACCGAAAGAATTGTCCATGACTGATAAATATAAGATCAAAGGACTACCAGGCTCCGGGGGTACCAATACGGGCGAATTTGACAAATATATCTTGATTCGATCAAACGCTTTCTGACATTCTTCAGTCCATTTTACCGCAGCACTCTTTTTCAGCAACTTGAATATGGGCTCACAAGTGGTTGTGAGCTGAGCAATAAACCTGCTAATGTAGTTCAGTCCACCAAGAAAACTCATTACCTCCGTTCTGTTCTTAGGCGGGGGCGATCCTGAATGGCTTTGATCTTCGAGGGATCTAATTCAATTCCCCGACGACTGACTACAAACCCCAACAGCTTTCCAGACGGAACTCCAAATACATATTTTTCCGGATTGAGTTTGAGATTATACCTGCGAAGTCTTTCAAAGAACTTTCTTAAATCTTTCACATGATCGGCCTGACTTTTTGACTAAATAATCACATCATCCACGTAGACCTCAATCTCCTTATGCATCATATCATGAAACATAGTGGTCATGGCTCTCATGTATGTTTATCTAGCATTCTTCAAACCGAATGGCATCACTCGATAACAATAAGTCCCCTATGGTGTGATAAAAGACGTCTTCTCTGCGTCGTCGTCATCCATAATGATCTGGTGATATCCGGCATAACAATCCACAAAAGAGGCAACCTCGTGTTTAGCACAGTTGTCTAACAAAATGTGGATGTTGGGCAGTGGAAAATCATATTTCGAACTTGCTCTGTTCAAATCACGGTAATCAACACACACTCGAATTTTGCCATCTTTCTTCGGTACGGGAATAATATTGGATAACCACATGGGATAACGAGACACTCGAATTACTTTGGCTTCAAGTTGTTTCATAATTTTCTCTTTGATTTTAATACTTACATCGGTTTTAAACTTCCTCAACTTCTGTTTGACAGGGGGGAATGCGGGATCAGTTGGAAATTTATGAGGCACTAATTCAGTGCTTAAACTGGGCATATCATCATATGACCATGCAAAAACATCCTTATAATCAATTAATGCTTGAATCATTCCCTCTTTTAGCTCTGGCAAAGCATGTACACTGATTTTAGTTTCCCTAACATCTTCTTGATCCCCTAGATTTATTGGCTCAGTCTCATTCAAATTAGGATTCAGTTTGTCTTCAAACTGTTCCAACTCTTTGCTTATTTCTTCTAGTGCTTCTTCTTCATCATATTCCCCATCCTTCTTCATTACATCTTGATTAGTTTGGATTTTAAGATCAGGCTGAAAATTCCACATGCATGTCATGTCATTAGAATCAGCGTAAAGAGAACTGTGTAAGAAAAGAAAAACAAAATATATTAGACACAAAACAAAAGGGACATTGCATTTCATTAAATAAAAAGATAGAAGGGTTTAAACACAGATGCCAATATAACATAAACAAACTAGAATCCGAACTACAACCCTGAAATAACTCGAATAAACAGAAAAAAAAACAAAATAAACTACCAAAACTCCCTCCTGACGGGGAGAGGAGTGACTTCCCAATTATTGAGCTGGACAGATGGACCTATGAATTGCACGTCTGCCATACTGGTACCTTCTCCTGCTTCGACCATATCAACTTCAATACAAAGGTTCTGGAATTCATCAACCAATTCAACCTCAAATTCCACATGCTTCGTGACACCGCTCTTAACAAATGATTCACTGAGTAGTGGCATTGGGCGGGGGAGTGATCATATTTCCTTTTTCCTTCCCTTGGCTTTCTTCAGATCTTCAGCTGTAGGCTCAAATCCTAGACCATACGTGCCCACGTTCTCACTCGGACATATGGGATGAACTATACCATGCAGAGACGCTCCCAAACCCTTTCCTGGCTCAAATCCATATTTCCAAAGTTCACTCACCATCGTGATAGAAGCAGAAGACAATTGCGGTCCCGGTATAGCCTGTCATTCAAGGATACGATTCACTGTATCAAAAATTTGATAGATGAATGTCTCTTCTACGTTATTTGCTTCAATAAGAGACAAGGGAGAATCTTCGTAGGCTGACAAATCTCCTTCACCATGAATAACTACTTCTTTCCTGTCATGCTCAAACTTAATCATTTGGTGCAGTGTAGATGCAACCGCCTTGGCCTTGTGGATCCACGGCCTTCCCAACAACAGATTGTAAGAGGAGTCTACATTCAATACTTGAAACTCTATGGCGAACTCAACAGGCCCTATGGTCAACACTAGTTCTATTTCTCCAATGGAATTTGATTTTCCATCATCGAAAGCCCTAACACATACATTGTTGGGCCTGATCCTGTCAGCACCAATATTCAACTTTTGCAAAGTAGAAATAGGGCAAATATTTGCACCTGAACCTCCATCAATCATAACATGAGTGACGTAGAAATCTTCACACTTCACTGTAATGTCAAGGCCCCGGTTATGCCATGTACCTTCAACAAGCAATTCTTCATCAGAAAAGCTGATCCGATTGACCTCAAAGATTTTTCCAACCATTTTCTCAAGTTGGTTGATTATAATCTCCCTTGGAACATATGCTTCATTTAATACCTTCAGTAAAACATTACGATGCTCCTTAGAGTGCAACAACAAAGATAAAAGGGAAATTTGAGCAGGGGTTTTCTTCAGCTGGTCCAATATTGAATACTCTGGCAATATCATATTTTTCAAAAATTCTTCGGCTTCTTCTTCGGTGATAGGCTTTTTTATAGATGACGGTCCACTCACCGTTGGCTTGGACTTTCTTAAGCTTTCAGGCACGAAACATCTTCCTGACCTAGTCAAACCCCCTACCTCATCTACATCTTCCACTACTTCTTTCCCATGATAGGTCATCACGGTCCACCCATAATTCCAGGGAATCCTTTTCATATCAACTATCGGAGGTTGGATCATCGGTTTGAGGACAATAGGTGCTGCCAGTGCTCCTTTCACCATCAAGATGGGCTGACTCAGAGCTCCCACCACTGTCAACTTAGGTTTATCCTGACTCAAATCAACATACCTTCTGGCGCCTTGTACTGTGATTAGAGGTTTCTTTGTGCTTTCTTCGGCTTTATCTTCTCTCATTCCTTCTTGGATCAATGACATTGCTTTCAAAGACTCTGCTACATTCACCGATTTCTCCTCAATGGTCTATATCTTGACAATAGGCTTATAACCCCTCGAAGACTCTTTCCCATCATATATCAATTCTAACATATTGGCTTCAGCATGGGTTGGAAGCGGATTCTGGTTAATGTTTGGACCCTCAGGGGCCTGGACCAGCATCTGATTTGTGTCAATTAAATCTTGGACAGCTCTTTTCAAATGCCAGCATTTCTCAATATCATGGCCGGGCATATCAGAATAGTACGCACACCTTAAAGAATAATTGAGATTCCTTGGTGGTGGATTTGAAAGCCTTCCTTGAATTGGGCTTAAAACCTTCAACTTTCTCAACCTATCAAACAAGCTAGCATATGACTCCCCAAGAGGTGTGAATTGATTTTTGACCATCTTCTCCTTCTTATACTCGGGACTAGGTTGAAAACTGGGTCTGGAAGGGTTTTGGTAATTTGGTAGAGCGAATGGGCGATTTTGTGGAGTTGCGTGCACCACTGCGGGTAAGAAGGGGTTTGGGCATATGGATGCGCGCTATATACTGGGTGTGGGGGTGGTGGAATGGAATATAAAGGGTTTGGTGGAGGGTAGTAATGGTGGGGAGGAATATATGGAGCTTGGGCATAGACTTGGGCTTGGCATTGGGGATAGGGGCGAGGTGGTCTTTTGGGATAGGAATGGGTTCCAGCTACAACAGTCGTCACGTCCTCTTTCTTCTTTTTACCTCCAAATGCGTCAGATCCACCTTGAATCGCTTGTGTGGTGTCTTTTAATGCGGCAAAACTCACTATTCAACCGGTCTTAATTCTGTCCTCTATCATCTCCCCCATTTTGAGGACTTCTATAAAATATTTTCCCATTGTCGGAAGTAAATACTGAAAATAGGTCTCATCCTGCGCCTGAATGAAAACTTCTACCAACTTACTTTCTTTCATTGGAGGCTTTACCCTAGCGGCCTGTTCACGCCACCTGTCACACCCCCCGGTTTTTTCACCGCATCCGACCCCGCTAGGGAGTTGGTTTTAGAGAAAATAGGTTTTTCCAATTAAAGTGACGTTTTGAAAAGGGATTATTTTTTTTACAGAGTCGACACTTGGAATTCAGTTTGGGTGTTCCAAGTCACCTTATTGAATCCCTATTCAAAAGGAAATGACTCTTTAATTTTTTTATTTTGGTCTGCAAACTAGAAATCCGGATAAGGAATTCTGTTGACCGAGGGGAAGGTGTTAGGCACCCCTCGAGTCCCGTGGTTCTAGCACGGTCGCTTTAATGACTTACGTCTGGCTTAAATTATTTTTTTTTTGAATTTATAATATTTGTTAACCTAAAAGTTGTTTGCCTTCCGCTTTTAACTTGCACATTAAAAACTAAATTTTCTAAAGATCAAGAACCTAAATCTTTCTTTTCGAATTCGCTCTCTCGCAAATGAGTTTTCCTTTCATTTATCAATTATGATTTATGCTGGATCTTAGATAAGTCCTCAATCCATTTCACTTATTTTCTATGATTGATTGGTAATTAGATCCTAAGATTGGTCTTAGTCTAAAGTATTAACAAAACATACTAAGATAAACACCTGTGGTAATTTTGATAAGCATTTTGACCACATCCTTTATGTGAGTAGAAAATTTATTTCTCAAAGGATCCACGTGACATCTTCTCTCTTAATTCTATTCTAACATTGGAAGGTTAAAATAAAAATAGTAAAATAAAATAGATAAATTTGACATTTCAACTAAAACGAGTTGAAACATTAATATATATTTTTTATTTTAAGAACGTAGTTATAAACCTATTTAGTTGGATACCATATAATTTAAGAAATACAAAAAATAAAATAAAAAAAAAGTCCTATATGTTTCAAGTCATCAATTTATAATAATGGGTAGGCATGTATGAAAACGAACATATGAACCTTCGGCTAATGCTCCAATCTACTCCCTACCAACTTCTATTAATACAAAAGAAATAATAGCCTCTGCAGCAAAATATACCATAGCATGCAAACATTAATAATATTTTTCACAAAGTGACAGTGATGTATATTGATCACTAAAATAGAGTTAAGACCCTCACGTTAACTTTGAAAATCTTAGACTTTGAATCAAATTAAGTTCTTAACCTATAATGGAATTCTAAATAAATTTAAATACCGCATTTTGTTCACAAACAGATAAAGAAACAAATTAAAGCCACCTTTTATTGATTAACATGACTTCTTTTAATTTTAGTCTAACAATCAAAACCCACGATTAGTCAAGGCATCACGTTTAAATTTTCTTTATCAACCCATTAACTTCTTAACATATTTACAATTTACAAATATAGAGATTCATGGTATCTAAGTAAAGATAATGAAAGACAAATTATTTAACGCAATCAAGCTTTAAACATGAACAACACATAAATCATATAATAACGTTATTTATGCTTTGATCCTCAATAAAACTTACAAAAAATAATGATACTGAGTTGGATAAAAACCCGTGTGATGAAGTAAGTTCAGTATAGAAGCAAGAAGGCCATTTACCGAAAACTCAAACGGAGATCCCGAACTCGCTTGATGTTTTCTTTCCTTTTTCTTGGTTTCTTTTTTGTTTCTTGGTTTCTTTTGTTTCCTGATTTCTTTTGTTTCCTTCTTGTCCGTCCTTTTTTCTCTTTTTTCTAAGTGCATGTGTGCATGTCTATATATAGTAGTGTGTTGTGTGTTTATGTAGTGTGTGTGTGTTTGTGTCGTGTGTGTGTGTTTGCCGTGTATGTGTGTTTGTGGGGGAGGTAATGGGAGAGGTTAAGTAGAAGTGGGATTTGTGGGGTGGTTTGGGTAGTTTAGGATTATCTTTTTTTTTTTTTTTAATTTTAATTAATATTTTAAATAAAATAAAAATAATAAAATCTATTTAAAACTAACAAAATACAAGATAATTTAATTATCTAATCTTAGGAATATGGTTAAGAAATATTAATATCACAACATTCTTTATTAAAAGTTGAAAGGAGAAATCAAATATAATTAAGAAAAAAATTTCTTTTTTTTTCTTTCTAAAATAAATAAACAAATAAATAAAAAATAAAAAAATAAAAATAAAATAAAAACTTATTTAAAATGTGACTCTATTTTTGTAGTTTTTTTTTTCAAAATTTTTAACGAACCTCGCAAATAAGATAAATTTAAAATGCCTAAAAATAAAAAAATAAAATAAAATATAATAAAAATTAATTGAACATTAAAATGGTATAAAAATATTAGGTTTGGGTCAAAAATTAGGTGTTTACACCACCTTATCGCGTATTCCCTAAAACCTTCAGTGCTCTTTTTCTTCATGTTGACCAAGGATTTTTCATCCGAAATCAAGTCGATGTTGTACTGAAAATGTTGAACAAATTCAGAAGCCAAATCATCCCAGCTATTCCATTTTTTGATATCTCGATCGATGAACCATTCTGAGGCCAGATCTGAAAGACTCTCACCGAAGAAGGCCATGAGAAGCTCCTCCCTTCCTCCTGCAGCCCTCAACTGGTTGTAATAACGTCTTAAGTGTGCCACGGGATCACCGTGTCCTGCGTACTTCTCGAACTTAGGCATCTTAAAATCGGGGGGAAGGTTGATGTATGGGAACATGCACAGATCTTTATAGGAAACACTTCTATAATCTCCGATTCCTTGCAAATTCCTCATAGCTTGTTCTAAACTTTTCAATTTTTGAGCTATGATATCCTGTTCCTCTGCTGCGACAGGTTTCTCCGTAATAAATGAAAATGCAGGTGACTGAGTGTACCCATACGGTTCATTCATTTGCAAGGTAGGCTCCGGGGCATAATACTGATTATCTGGAACCTTCAGTACTGGCTCACTGGAAGACCTAGGAAGCCTCATTCCGGGACACACAACATATATGGGAGTTTCTTGTGGCGGCGGAGCCACAAATACCAGTGTGGTCGGTGGCGCTGGCTGAGCAGCGGGTCTTGATTGGGGAGCTGCCAAGGGCACATCAAAACTGCCAGGATAATAATGTCGCGGAGTGAATCCTGGCGCGTACTCAGGTGACTCAGTAGGAATAGAGAATTGCGCCTGAGAGAGCGGTGGGCAGTTAGAGATATTTCTAAGACCTTCAGGGAGCGGAGGAGGAGGCATTCCGGTGGCCCATGCTCGGTGTAAATCTATCAATTGTTGCCTGAGCCTTACTACCTCATCATTGTGTTCTGAACTTTCTTCCCTGTGATCCTGATCCGGGTCAATGAGCAAATTTTCAATCTCCCTGCTAGCCATGGAGAGCTTTACTTTGGATCTAGTGAAGTATGGGTGACTAGCCAGAGTGCTGCAAACCTACCACTGTTATCTCGAAGAACATGCTCATCAAACACGACATCCGTTAGGATTAGGGCACACAACAAGCATGGGAATCACATTGGTAAAATTGCCCTAAATTCATGTTCATTTCTACCAGCTTTCGAGGGTAGCGAGGTCATTTTAACATCATCCCGATTTTATCTACACTTATTTTTATCTAGACCTATTATTATTATTATTATTTTTTATTCTTTCTTTTTTCTTTTCTTTGTTTTTTTTCTTCTCTTTTTTTTCGTATCAATCTCTGTTCTTTTTTCTCACGTTATCTACTTTTATTTTATCATTCTTTATGGATTTTGTTTTTCCTTAAAAGAGGAAAAATAAGGAAAAACAACGAAACAAAATGATTAGATCGAACCCAAAAGTAGGTTGCCTACGTATCATGTTGTACATGAATCAGATCTTGCGTAGTTCGGGCAGCTTCTGCATAAACATCACACAATTGAAGGTTTTTTTTTCACGAAAAACGAAAACAAGTAAACAAAAGAAAGAAGTAACATCCTAACATTTCGATGAAAGACAGCAAAACATACAACGAATTTAGGACCACTTTAAAACTAAACAACAAATACAAAACAACATTCTAAACCCCTAACGACATGCGTGCAATAAAGACCCGAATATCAAAACCAATTTGACTCTGACTTAACACAGACACCAACCTACAATGACAGAAACATAAAAGACTCAAAACTACATAAAGATAAGACATGCTCTTTCAAACTGGTGCTCTGTGTGACGTCCCCGGCTGAAATGAACCCATCTGTGAAGTCCCCACTTTTCCACTCAGACTTTGCAACATATCCTGCAATGACATTTTGATACCCGAAAACAAATTTCTTGCCCGCATCCCCGCCTCTTGGAGAGTACACCCGCAAAGGTTTCTCTGATACCCATCCACAGTTGTGATCAAACGTGACAACTGAACTCTCAAAAACTCTACCTTGGCACCCGGATCTTCCTGCTCATCATCCTCTACCATGATTGCTTCCCGTATTCGCCCTCTAAGTTGGGCTGGTAAGGGTCTACTAATGCCACGGGGCAGAGATCGTAGTCAAATTTCATAGTTTTGAGTGCATCTTGGATTTTCCTCGAGAGTATCGACACCTAGCCTTATCGCGTTATTCCAGAATTGCTCGAATTTGCTTTCCCCACGGCTTGGTCTTTAAAGTACTCTACATCCTTTAGAAGGTCCATTATTGAGGGGACGTCTTGCATCCTACCCAACTGACGCATTACCCTTCTTGGACTGTAAGGCCTAGTGCAATTAAGTCCTATCAAAACTAGAAAGAGTGGCATTTGAGATCCAATCAAGATTTTCTTAGGACGAAACCACATATAACACCAAAGAATGTTGTTCGGAGTTCTTGATTCGAGAAATTCGATCCAAGAATTAACTCCAATAGGAAAAGAAAATTTATCAAAACGCATTCTTTCTTGCATGGCTTGCACTCGATCACATCTTCTCTAATCAAAGAATGCGTATGCAAGTGCTCCATCATCCACAACTGCAATATCAGATTACTCCCCTCAAAAAATCGTACCCCTCCTTTCACTTCAGTTAAAGCCTTATATATTTCTGTTAAGATCATTGGTACAATGGTGACCTCATCTTTTTTCTTGAATAAAGCTATCACCACTAATTGTAGACGAGTATTGATACACCTCTCATCTAATGGGAACACTAAGATACCCAACAAAGCCAGACAGAAAATCTCAAGACGACGTTGTTCCCAGATTTTTTTGGTAGTACAGAATTCATCCCAAAAGCAGTCGAAACCCTCTAAAGACCCAAATCTAGCAAACAAATAGTCCAAGGAAATCCAAGATTGTTTGAGATATCACAGATGCTTTTTATCTTTTAATCCACAGAGTCGAAGGAATTTCTTACGAGTATGATTGCAGGCTAAAATCATCTGTTGACCCATGTAAGTCAACCGAAACAAACGAGACACTTCTGCCAGGGTAGGCGTCAATTCACAACTTCCGAACCTAAACACCAAATTATTTGGATCCCAGAAAGTCAACGCGGCTTCTATTAGATCCGGACGAGGCGCGGGATCCATAAGTGCTACAAGATTGCCTAACACTTTCCTCACTTTGTTCTTTTTAGAGTAATTCAACGTGCCCCACCACTTGATCAACTTTTTGGGTACCTTGACAACCATAAGGACTCTAGACTTTGTGGACAGATCCATCTTGTAGTGGCAGATAAGAAATTATCTCAAAATTTGATAAGAGCAAAAGGTTCCAACCCAATGGGAATTTGATGCGGACATACGTCGATGGGACATACCACTTCATGACTCCAAATTGCCGAACAGTAACGCTGAATAAAATCAGCCTACTTGGCTAACAACTCTAGGTTACAGAGTAAAAGACCTAGCCTAAGACTAAGACGAAGGCCAAAATAAAGGTTACCGGACCCACCGAGAGTTGCCTACGTATCCCGCCCCGAGGGACGGGAATCAGGTATGCGTAGTTCGTCCAGATTGGACAACTAACGATTAACTAATAAATTGACCCTAACTTAAGAGACACAACCAAAAACAAACGAATAAAAACTTTTTGGATTTTTCAATTAGACACTTTAACTAAGACTGACACCATCAATTATGGAAAAAATCTTTTTGGTATTTTTGCTTTTGACAAATACGTAGAAAAGGCAAACAAAAAACTTTTTTTTTCTTTTTTTTTTTATTTACGGTACTTTGAGAAGACAAATACAAAATGTAAAAAAAATCTTTTTGAGTTTTTGGATCGTGAAGAACAAAAGCCATAAAGAATTCTAAAATAAACTACGACATTCCTTTTGATTCATTCTTTTCGACTCCCTTTCTATATTTTAATTTTAATTTTTTTTAAAAAAAAAAAAATCAGTCCGTCAAATGACCACGTTACCCTCAAATGTGCAATAGTTAGCACGTAGTGATGCTTTAAAGGTGAGTCTCCTACAAAGGACCGTGTAGGCCCCGCTAGGTCTCAATATGATGCACATAAGAATGACCTAAAGGCTGACCTACGTTGTGGTTTACTAACAAGGCCGTTCGGGGGAGCATATGGTCGATAGTGGCTGCTTTGCTTTTCACCTACTCCATACATCCAACGGCTCCCCCCCCCCTAAAATAAAGGTGACTCAACTAGAGTTAGTGCGCACGACGTGCGCTCCGAGACTTGTTGCAGAAAGAATGACTCGGGTTATGCACATGATGTCAGATATAAAAGCGATAACAAATAGGATAAATACTGTAAATAAAGAGCACGAAAATACACAAAAATGAAAACACAAACAAAAATTACAAACAACGTTTATACACTCATAATGCCAAACAAAGCCGATACGACTCAAAAGTAAGCTCGAATTCTGAAATGTTCCCCAGCACAGTCGCCAGAGCTGTCACACCCTTTTTTTTACATACTCAAAATTCGTTTTAAAGTTCGAAAGGATTTTATTATTTAAGTGACAAGGATGAAAATTTATTTCGGAAAAAGGATTATTTATATTTTTTATTCAGAGTCGCCACTTGGCATAATCCGGTGTGCCAAGTCACCTTTAGAAAATCCTTTTCGAAACCATTTGACTCTTAAACTGGTTTTGCAAACAGAGATTCCGGTTAAGGAATTCTGTTAACCAAGGGGAAGGTGTTAGGCACCCCTCAATCCCGTGGTTTGAACACAGTCGCTTGGTGGAGGGTATCGACTAATTTGGCATTACAAATGTATAAACCACACAAAAACACATAAAACAATCCATCAAATATATGAAAACAAAACAAATCCAAAATTAGTGTCCAATCCAATTATAGAGTCCCGAAATAGAAATACTGAAATAACCTACACTAGTCCTAAACTATGCTTTACCCGATGCCTCGGGCCTTGATCACGAGCATCCTTTGCGTACAAAAGTCTTTGGGGCATTCCTCGGTGAGTAAATACAAATTACCTCGGGGAATCCCCCGGCCAAATGAATATATTTTTTAGTGCGAAAAAAAGAATAAAACTATTCAACAAAATTTCAAACACTCCACAGAATTTCCAACATTCAACCGAAGCCACAAATCCTAAATTTTGCCTACCCAAACTATGTTCGCCTAAACCGATCGTCGTATCAAGATACTACCAAGTTCGATTAACGTTCATTTCGAGTCAAACACACAATGAATCAAACTAATAAAAAATTTACCAATTATATCAAGTTTTCAATTCTCAACCCCAAACAAATAATCTTAATTCTCCAAACAAGATATCATCTCATCACATAATCCATAATCAATCCACAATCAAAGGAATTAAAATACCAAACCAGAATAACAACAATTCACATCATCACGAGTCAACCAACACACAATATTAGAATCAATGCATCGGATATCATTAACAATAAAACAAAAAAGGTAAAGAGTAGAATTAGACCTCGATGACGACTTTATTCCAAATATCAGTCAACCAAAAGATGGAATCCGCGCACCGAAGAACCTCAAATCGAACCTCAATAACGAGCCACACCAACTCAATAATGAGAAATAATAACACGAACTGACTTGAATCCCGAGAAAAAAATAATAACACGAACCGACAAAGAAACTGAGGAACCCATACTATTCGAGCTCTGGTGAGCTAATAATGGAAATAACCGAGAATAGAATAGTTTGAGCGAAGCTGACAACGTTGTTTTCAGGCGAGTTTCACCAGAAAACAGTAGCGGATAGCAACGGCTTGCTGGATGTTGACCAGTGTCTGCTGCCGTCGCCAGAGAGAGGTCGGGTCGGGTCGGAGGGAGGACGAGCGGGGCCGTCTTCCGGCGTGAAGTCGGTGATGATGCCTGGCAGATCTACGGCGTTGGTCGGAGCATGGGGTGTTGGTCGGAGCGTGGGGGCGTTGGTCGGAGCGGGGGAAGAAGGTGACGACGGTGTTGTTGTCGCCGTCGTTGGTCGGACGGGGAGACGACGAACGTCGGCATTCTCTTTTCAGTTTTGGAGAGAGAGAGAGAAAGAGCTGAGTTGCTTTTTGGTTTAGAACTGCAGGAACCATTAACGTCAATTTTGTGAGTATATATCATTCTACATGTCTGTCCCTTGCCTAATATTTTTCCTTATCTCATGAGATGCGTTTAACAATATTGTTTCTATTGGGTCTGAAGCATCAAGCTTACTGAATCCAGACTATAATGATGGTTACATACTTTTTTTTATGAATATTCCATTATCACATGCCTTCTTACTAGAACACGGAGTCTTATAGGAAGCATCTTCGAATTATTTCCTGATATCATCTGGGTTATTTGTTTTCTTCTTTTTGTTTCCCGAAAAAGAGAGAGATTGACTTATGATGGTCTCAAACTAAAAGCGCTTTGGAAATAGTTCTAGCTGCTTGTGACAAGGTAATTAATTCCATTGGGGAGGTTGTTCCCTTGGATAAAACATCAACTAACCATTTGAAGACCACAACCGATCAGTTTGCCAGTGAACCTCTCCGCACTTTGTGTCTTGGATATATGGAGCTGGAAAAAAGATTCTCCCCTTCTGCTGATATACCAGTTTTTGGGTATACTTGTATAGGTGTTGTAGGTATAAAGGATCCTGTTCAGTAGCATACTAGAAATTGATCCCGACAAAATTTAAGATACACAAACATGATTGGTACGAAGGCTCCAATAACACTTAAAAACTGATACAGATTTAATAATTAATTGATCTCATTAATATTGAAGGGGTTACAGCTGTATATATAGAGAACTGAAGAATAACTAATTACAGAATAACCCAGATGTATTTAATAATTATATATGTAGTCTATTATCCCCCCGCAAGCTGATCAGCGGTAACGAGGGGCAGCTTGGAGCAGAGAGACTGAAAAGGCTGTAACGGAAGAGGCTTGGTGAGAATATCAGCAAGCTGGTCAGTAGATGGGACATAGTGCGTGGCCATCGCTCCTGCAAGTACCTCATCGCGAACAAAGTGACAGTCAGACCCAACATGCTTCATACGATCATGAAGGACTGGATTTTTGGTAACACAAATAGTGGACTGATTGTCACAATAAATCTGTGGTTTCGTCGGGGGAATGCCAAGTGCATCCGTAAGGTATCGTAACCACATGGCTTCAGCAACACCCGCAGCCATGGCACGATATTCTGCTTCTGTGGAGGAACGGGACACTCGCATTTGCTTCTTGGTGCACCAGGAAATCAGATTCGGTCCCATCATAACAATATATCCAGTAGTGGACTTTCGATCATCTTTGTCGTTAGCCCAATCCGAATCAGAAAAAACAGATATATCAAACGAGCCCTTTTGAAATAAAATTCCACAGTGAAGAGTACCTTGAAGATAGCGCAGAATGCGTTTCAAGGCCTGAAAGTGTTGTTCTGTGGGAGCATGCATTGATTGGGAGACTCGATTGACTGCATATTGGATGTCCGGACGAGTAACAGCAAGATAATGAAGTCCACCGACGAGGCTCCGATATAGTGTAGGATCGGCAAAGGGAGTATTCGGCCCTGGGGATTGGCGGACTGCCATGGGAGTGACCGCGGGTTTGCAGTCTGTCATTCCAGCCCGATTTAGAAGTTCAAGGGTATATTTTGTCTGATGCATCAATATGGTTCCCGATTTGCGGATGAGTTCGAGGCCAAGAAAGAACTCCAGAGGACCGAGGTCCTTAAGTTTGAAGTCACGATGCATAGCTTCAGTAATTTCAGTGATGAGTGATGACGAGCTGCCTGTAATAACAATATCATCCACATAGATAAGAATGATGACTGTCCCTCGAGAACAGTGAAGGGTGAAGAGGCTGTTGTCATGATGGTAGGTGCGAAAACCAAGACCCTGCAGAAAAGTAGAGAGACGTGTGTACCAGGCACGAGGGGCCTGTTTCAGGCCATACAGTGATTTGCGAAGCTTGCAAACATAGTGAGGACGGTTGGGATTAACATATCCCGGTGGTTGAACCATATAGATTTCTTCCTCAAGATGACCATGAAGAAAGGCATTGCTGACGTCTAGCTGATGAAGCGGCCAATCATAGTGAAGAGCAAGAGACAAGACCAGACGAATAGTCTGTTGCTTAACAACAGGGCTGAAGGTCTCCTTATAATCCACACCATACTCCTGATGATACCCTTTTGCAACCAGACGTGCTTTATAGCGAGAAAGAGATCCATCTGAATTTCGTTTGATGCGAAACACCCATTTGCACCCAATAGACTTTCGGTTACTAGGCAGAGGTACCAAATCCCATGTACGTTGTTCATTCAGAGCCTGAAATTCCTCATCCATAGCTTGGCACCAGAAACTATTTTTTGAGGCTTGGTTGTAGGTAGTAGGCTCAGTTGTGGGATGTGCATCAAAGGGTATTTGAGTGTGGTAGGCTTTGGGTTTGAAGGTACCGGCCTTGGCTCGGGTTGTCATAGGATGAGTGTTGAGTGGAGGGTGATTAGGAAGGGGTGGTGGAGTTATATGATGCGTGGGCGGGGGTTGGGTGGGGCTGCCGTGGGAGCTGGGATGTGCAGCGGTGGATGGGGTGGTTGTATGTGTGTTAGGAGTATGATGTAGGGAAGTGGTGGGTTGTGTGGCAGTCGGCTGGGTGTTCG
Organism: Capsicum pubescens; assembly: GCA_030864215.1. Lineage (NCBI taxonomy): Eukaryota > Viridiplantae > Streptophyta > Magnoliopsida > Solanales > Solanaceae > Capsicum > Capsicum pubescens. The sequence goes on from CM061545.1 coordinate 21,691,815, forward strand.
GGTGGGAGGTTTGGGGTTTCGGGTGGGTAGTGGTGTAGTGGGGTACCGGGTTAGGTGCCGAGTGAGCCGGAGCATGAGCGTGAGAAAAGGACGGAAATAATGGCACAACGCCAAGTGGATTGGGGGAGTATGGAGTAGAGGAAAGACTTGTGTAAGGAAATTGTTCCTCCACAAAACGAACATGACGGGAAACATATGTTTTCTGAGATACAGGATCGAAACATTTGTAACCTTTGATAGTGGGATGATAGCCTAGAAAGACACAAGGGGTGGACCGAGGTTGAAGTTTATGTTGAGTGTGCGGACGCAACCAGGGATAAACTAGACACCCAAACGGGCGGAGATGGATATAGTCGGGTGGATGATTGTAGAGACGGGCATATGGAGTGGAGTTGGAGAGAGTGTGAGTGGGCATGCGATTTATGAGGTAGTTGGCAGTAGCAAGGGCATCAACCCAAAAGGAAACAGGTAAGGTGGAATCATGGAGGAGCGCAACAACTGTTTCTATTAGGTGACGGTGTTTGCGCTCAGCAACGCCATTTTGTTCAGGGGTATATGGACATGAAGTGTGATGAAGAGCCCCTAGATTTTGAAGAAAAACACCAAATGCATTGTTGACAAATTCTTTGCCATTGTCACTTCGAAAAATTTTGATTTTGGCATTAAATTGATTTTGAACCATTCGGTCAAAGTTTACAAAAATAGTATAAGCTTCGGATTTAAATTTCAGAGGATAAAGCCAAGTGAATTTACTGTAATCATCAACAAAACAGATATAATAACGAAAACCTTGAACAGAAGGAACTGAGGTTGGACCCCAAACATCAGAATGAATTAATTGAAATGGCGCAGTGGCCTTGTGTTCAGACAGTGAAAAAGGTAAACGACAAGATTTAGACACTGAACAGGACTCGCAATGTAATTTTTCTGAAAAATTAAAACCTAAGGAAGATAAAATGGATTTGGTGATGGCGGATGATGGGTGCCCAAGCCGGCGATGCCAGGTTGACGAGAGAATGGCTTGACTCACAACAGACGGAGACCTGGATGGAAGAGTGTATAGCCCATGCTCACAGCGGCCCGTGTACCGCACCCGGTTCGTGGTATTGTCCACTATCTGGAAATTGGTGTCATTAAAAATGAGGGTGCAGTTATTTTCTTTAGTAAAGCGATAAACAGATAAAAGATTGGATGTGAGGGAAGGGACGTGGTGAAGGGTTGAGAGATGAAATTTACCATTTGGGGTATAGACATACCCAGAGCCGGTGTTTGTGATGGGAAGGGATTGACCATTGCCTACTGTAATAGTTTCTGAGCCATGATACGGATGAGGAGCTTGAAGTTGTGAATAATCCGACGTCACATGGGTGTTAGCACCTGTGTCTAGATACCAATCGCCAGATTGAGCGTTTGTGGACGCATGCATCGCCCTTGATCCTCCGGACTGGCTATTTACATTCTGCGAGTCATCATAACGATACCAGCAATTAGCCGCAGAATGGCCCCGTTTAGCACAAATTTGGCACGTCGGAAGATCTCGTGTGGGCATCCGCTGGTTTCCTCGTCCCTGTCCGCGGCCTGACTGGAAGCCGTCCCTCGGTGGAGGCCCGCCTCTGCCTTGCTGCCCGGTGTTTCGACGGTCACCGCCGCCGCTGCCTCGCCCTTGGTTACGGCGATCGTCACCGCGACCCCTGGCCGAGCCTCCGCTGCCAGCCGAGTAAAGAGCCGTGACGCCAGGGGTGGAACTGGCTTCTCCGAGCAGTAATTTGTGTTCCATGTCTAGATTCAATTCTTCTGCATTAAGCCATCCAGACAGTTGATTCAGAGTGATTTCGACAGGCGAGAGGCGAATATGCTGTTTGAGAGAGGAATAGCCAGCCGGAAGACCACGTATCACGGCATTCACCACGTCTCGTTCAGGAATAATCTCGTTCACAGCATCTAGGTCAGACAGAATAGAGTCCACATCATCAAGGTATTGAGTCATCGTCTTCGTTCCCTTCCGAAGAGTATGCAATTTGTCACGCAACTGAAAAATATGAGCCGTGGACACAGAGTTGTACCTTGTGGCTAGTGCGTCCCAAAGTGAAGCCGATGTGAGAAAACCCCGGGCGTGTTTGTGCACAGAGGGGCTAATTACTGCGAGAAGACAGGCTCGGATCTGAGTGTCTACGATCATCCACGGAAGGTAGTCGGGATTTGGGAGCTTGACGCCGTCCTTCTCGGCTGTCTCGGGCTGCGGCTTCTCCGCACCGTCAATCCATCCGAGCAGCAAGTTGGCTGCGAGGGCGGTGCGGACGTTAAGTGCCCAGGCCGGGTAGTTGTTGTCAGATAATTTTTCGGGGATGAGATTGTGGAGATTCCTGAGCAGTAATTTTACTCCAGACGGTAATTTTGACAGAGGATCAATAACGTTGTCCATGGCGCCGACCTACGGCGGAGGAGGGAGGCCGTGCGGCGTGGTGTAGACGGTGGCGGCGGCGCACACACGTCGGAAAAGAGGAGAGATTAGGGTTTGGGCGGAAGAAGAAACCCTAGCTCTGATACCATGATACAGATTTAATAATTAATTGATCTCATTAATATTGAAGGGGTTACAGCTGTATATATAGAGAACTGAAGAATAACTAATTACAGAATAACCCAGATGTATTTAATAATTATATATGTAGTCTATTAAAAACTACTACTCCAAATAAAAGAGATCAAAGCATTTAGCAAACTGTCGTTAAATTACTTAAGGACTTAACTGTAGCTGGAGCATTGTACAGTAGACCAAAGTTTAAGTGAAGTAAAGCGATGGATCAATTCATTGGTCGAAGCAGTTTGTCTTGAAGCAGAAGAAAACTTTGTACACCCTCCCTTCCTTTTTAAGGTCAGTTTTTTTGCTCTTTCCAGTGATGAATAAATAGTCAAAAGAGTATTTTTTTTCTTTCTTTATACAAATAACTCCTGTACATATTCAGCCAGATCGGAACACTAGAAGGAAGGAAGTAAGAATGTATTTTCATAATTGTATGTACAACATTTTTTCTTTGGTTTTTGAAGAGTTATAGAAAGGGTAATCCAATACACTCAGGTTTTGGTTATGCACATATGGGTTGCAGCAGGGTTGGATTACATTAGGTCAATCGGCCAAGCTATGCAGTTTGCATTACATAATTATTTATGGGGTTTGCGCAAGGGTTGGATTACATTAGCTCTATTATACAAGCTATGCAGCTTTTGGTTGCATTTTTATAGCTTGAATACTTGGTGACTTCTCTAGAAACTTGAATATTCAACATATTGCAGTCCATAACCTGCTTCCAGACCGCCAACCAGTCTATGATAAGCGTAATGACATTATTAAAGCTATTCCTGACTTTTGGTTGACGACTGTAAGTAATCCAGCCTGATTTTCTTTATGTTGCTGAAATTTTGAAGTGCTTCTCATATATGATTTGTGTCATTTCCCTGCAGTTCTTGAGTCATCCTGTTCTTGGGAAACTTCTAAATGAAGAGGACCATAAGGTTTGATCTAAATTAGAAACTATAAAGTAGACAATTATCAAATCTTCCACTACATTCCTTTTCCCAGATTTGACCAATGCTGAAATGGCAATTTGACTCCCAATTCTTATAAAATTTGAGTTCTTCATATAGCTGTTTGGATTCTGAATCTAAATACACAAGTGTCTTTCTTCATTCTATATTTTCAAGTTTCTACGTTCGGTCGAAGTGGAAGACAATAAGGATGTGAAAACAGGTTATACGATCACGTTTGTAAGTTCACCCTCCACACTAAACTAATGTATCTTCTACAAATCAATGTAGAGCACTGATGATTGTCCTCTTTGTTTTACAGAACTTCAATTCAAATTCTTATTTTGAAAATACAAAGCTTCATGATGATATAACAGTTATAGTGATGTATTTGGATCGCCCTTGAAAGGTCCACAAATGCTGGATCGAACATTGTTAAGGGCACGAACAACCCTCTTGACATATACTCCATGAATACATCTTATGTTTCTCCATGAATAGTGTCTAATACATGTACACGGTATATGATTTTGTAAATACTTCGTCTTAGATTTGTAAAGTATTCTTATATACTTTTAGATAACAATCAGAAGGACCAGCTGGTCCGTGTACGTATATCTTAATGTATATGTACCTTATGTATTGTAGTTTATAGGTTAAGCTGATGAAAAGTGAGCTTGGGCTTTCACTTCTGTTTTTGACTCTTTCCTTGAAAAGCTATATGTTGCCTCCTTATTAAAGCGAGCATCCACATTAATTTGTACCAACCTTTTATAGGTTTTTGCCAGAAAACCTTGACAGTAAATACAATTACAAGCCAACACCTATGCAATTAGAGTAAGCACAGAAATAGTTCAAGAACCTTCTATTTAAGTAAGCAGAGATCAAAATTTTTACCAAATTGTCGTTTTCGGATTGGTGCATTCAGTATTTCCCTGGTCATCTCTCATTTGGATGTTTATATGTATCTTAAACAGTATATAATGGTCAATAATCGAAACTGTAAAATACAATTAATAGCGCTTTAGTTTATGTATTTTGCAACTAATATATGTATAAGTGACATGCATAATTGGTTCTCAGGAAATAAAATTAGCATACTCCAAATTATTTCACTAAACTTTTTCAACGTGCAGCCCAACTAGACTAAATCTGTGCGGCGACAATTTTGAAAACTAAGGGCAACATGCCTGTTGATATTAAGTGATAAATGCTTTTTGTTGTTGTTACTTATTTCAGTATGAGACTGCTCATCTTGCTTTGGTAGAATCTCAAGATCATATTGTGGAAATACAGAAAACAATAGAGATGAATCTGTAATCATAAATAATGACAGTGATAATGAAATTTGAAGTTTCAATCATCTAGAGCTCAAAATCTGCAATAACATTCATTAACTACTACGTTCACAGAAGTACAAGTTACCCAACGGTCTAATGTTAATAGCATTCTAATTAAGGAGATGTTTTTTAACAGCCTTCATGTTGACTTTCTTTAATTTACACTAAGTATTGTCAAATATACGTTCCTATAATAGAAATGAAATAAAATTGATTTTTATACAATACAAATTGATTTTATACAATATTTATGTATTTATTAATTAACAATATACTACTATCCATTACGCTAAACTTGGTAAATAAGAACAACATATAATTATATTATTAGACAATATAACAAATGCTTAAATAATTAAAAAGAAAATTTACTCAAACAAATGTATTTAAAAGCACGCGCGAAGCGCGGCCATATTCCCTAGTTACTAAGGATAAAGTTGAAAAAATGTGTTTAATTATCTCTTGAATATTCTTTAAATATGCTAATTATTTTGAGATAATTTTTTTTAATAAATATGTCAAGTAATAAGAGACGGAAGAACCTTATGTGGTCTACAAAAGAAATGCAAATTTCAATCACTTTTATGATCTTAGGAATATATGAAAGAAAATGACGTTTTCTGAATCAATAACTGTTATGATTCAGACAGAATAAGCAAACTACAAGTAAAAGAAAATAAGAACAACATACAGATTTATGTGAAAATCCTTGCGGGGAAAAACCACGGGCAGAGGCAAAATAGGTTTCACTATAATGGAAAGAGAATACAATGTGGAGAAGGCTGAATTTTCTGACTGCACAAAATAACCCACTAAATGCACTTATATAATACGTGCATACAAATAAGTCCTAGGCCCCAAAACATAAAGGTCCATTCAGGGTCCACTCAACATAATTCGGGTCACAACTCTAACAATCTGCACCTTGACACGAATTCTAATTCTGAACTCAAATCCATTTCAAGACAAACTCTCCACCTCTTCCACAAAAGCCCCTAAGGGCACATCTAAACAGCTAACACTAACCAAGTCCAAGCTGTAACACCCCGTAAATTTTTTCGTACACTTATCGCGATTATATGGAGTCCTAAAGGCTTGCATATGGGTTAAATTAAGTTTATGGTGTTCGAAAGTATCCCGTCAATAGTTGTATGTGTAGGTATTGGAATAAGATTTCCAACGATATAAAGTTTGCCCAAAACAGAGGAGTATTTCATATAAGCGAGCACATTCGAAATTTCAAAATGGTGGCCGGAAAGCCTGTGAACAGTAAATCTGCAGGAAAATTACTGCAGCTAGGCAATTATTTTTTTGGATCAACTTTAGATGATCATAACTCCTTGTACAAAAAGAACTGTGTGAGCTGCTATATATCGACAAAAATCTCCGAGAGTCTTCTTTCCGATGAAATTGGTTTCATCCAAACCCAATGTCTGAGTAAGGATCTATACCCGTTTTACTACAGCCTATCAAAAAAAAAACAGAATTGTGGGACATATTTTTGGGTCAACTTTAAACGACCATAACTCCTTGTACAGGAAGAACTGGGTGGTATACTATATATGAAAATGAAATCTCTTTGAATTATCTTTCCAATGCAATTGGTTTCACCCAAATCCAATACCGGAGCAAAGAGTTATGATCGATTTACTTCAGCCTGTCAAAACTGTCCACTGGGGACAGATTCGGATTTATTTAAATTTTTAGGGCAAAATGGTCATTTTCTATTACCTCTTGGACGGAAATTGGTCTTTATAAACATACACTTAGCCTCATATATATCATATATCATCCAATTATTAAGAGAAGGTGAAACCCTAGCCTAATTTCAACTTCAAATATTTTGTGATTCAACCGTAGAAAATTCGAATTGGTTCCGTAGTTGTGTTCACCATCTCGAAAGCTTCGAGAAGCACCCCATGGTTATGTAAGGAGGATTCTAAATACAAGAGTTCATTGTTAAGGTATGAATATTGTTTATTCTTGATTCTTATCCATGAATAAGTATTGATAAAGGATTATGAGTATTGTCTTGATGTTGGAAGATAACTAGAAACATAGTTATGAATTGTTTTGTATAAATTGTTAGTAGTAAATTATGAAAGTTGTTGTATTGGATTATGGAGGATGAATTGTGGTGATATATCATTATATTAGTGGTTATGTATGCCTAGTGATCATGTTGGTATTGGATGGTGATTAAGAAGGGAAATAAAGGCTAAGAGTGATGTTGAGGGATATTTCATGAAAATGCATGATATGTGAATGTAATAAGAGTATAAGAGGATGTATGTAGCACTCTTATTGATGAGTTAAAGGATTACTTCCTAGACATTATTTGGTGAAGTTAATACCTAAATGGTAAGGTTTGGTTGCTAATACTAGTTTGCCGCAAATGACTTATTGTAGATAAGTGTTCGAAGAGTACGGGAAGTCAAGTTGGACTTGTATTGAAGTGGTTATATCAAGGTATGTAAGACATACTCTATCTAATCTTTGGCATGAATGATGACCCATGGCACTCTCAAGTAAGCTTCCAACATTGTCCTACGACACATGACACATAATAACATCATATGATCTTCGACACTACCAATTGAACTTGTTTTCACTTTTAAGATGTCCGGCTAGTCAAAAAAAATGTCCATATACTATTGTTGACTCCGAAATGGTTTAATGAGGTATCCATGATTCTCTACTTCATTTTCATGATATTGATTACCTATTTACATGTGTTTCCTATTGAGGTATCATGGTTTCAAGTTCCCTAAGGTGTGACCACAAAGTAACCAATCTCAAAGATTAATTGAATTAAGAAATGGAATGTCTTTATTTTAAATTGATGATATGATGTATTGTATTAGTACCACTGATCAGTTGGCCATTGTATTATAAAGATTATGTATATATACATTGTATTAGTACCACTGATCAGTTGGCCATTGTATGACATATGTTAAGTATTGATAAGGATTACGGGAAGTAATGATATGAAAGTAATGTGCAGGTATCCCATCAGCTCTTTTAAGTAAGGTCTACTCATACTGTTTATTCACTGGTATCTGGGTTCTGTTGATCTTTTGTATCTCATCTTGATACTCACTGCCTTACATACTCAGTACATATTTCCGTACTGACGTCCCTCACGGGGGACCTGTATTCATGCCTGCAGGAACAGGTACTTCAGGTCGTACACCTCCGCAGTAAGAGCTAGGACATTCTGTTGTTAGTGGTAAGCTCCAGTTGTTTCGGGGCATCCCAAGTCGTTTCTATATGTATTTTTGGTATTTGTATAAAAGTCTTTTGTGGGCGGGAGTTTATCCCGACCCTAACTCAGTTGTGTATCTATGTAAAGGCTTTTGTAGACATATTGTACAGCCATAGGAGTGTTTGGTTGATAGACGTGATGGCTCTGACGGCCAATTACTGTTCATATATATATTTATGCGTGTCTGCTGGGCTGATACAGGTACTGTTTTCTTCTATTTACAACGAAGTGCTGCCCAAATTTCTAATTTTCATAAGTAATGTAAATGTGAAAGTATAGGTTATGAACGGGTTCTCCCGGGCCTCCTCGGCTACGGGTGCCAGTCCGTTCCAATGGGATTTGGGGTTTGACACAAGCAATGCTCAAACTTGGCACTTTGTAGTGTCTTGGTCATCATATCAGCAGAATTATCATGAGTACTAATCTTGCTCACCATAATATCACCACGAGCAATAATTTCACGCACAAAATGATACCGAACATCAATGTTCTTTGTCCTCTCATGAAACATCTGATCTTTCGTAAGGAAGATAGCACTCTGACTTTCGTAAAAGACCATAGTAATTTGTAAGTCTTTAATAAGTTCACCAAAAAGACCCTTCAACCAAATAGCTTTCTTGAAAGCCTCTGTAATAGCCATGTACTCTGCCTCAGTAGTTGACAAAGAAACCGTAGTCTGTAAGGTAGCTTTCCAACTAATAACACAACCACTAATGGCGAAAACATAGCCTGTAAGGGATTTTCTTTTATCATGATCTCCTGTAAAATCAGAATCAACATACATGATTACTCCATCTCTGTTTTGCTTAAACTGCAAACAAACATTAGCAGATCCATACAAGTATCTGAAAATCCACTGAACTTCTTTCCAATGTTCTTTGCTAGGATTTTCCATATATCTGCTAACTACACTGACAGCATAAGATAAATCTGGTCGGGAACACACCATCACATATATAAGAGATCCGACGGCGCTAAAGTATGGAACTCGAGACATATAGTCACGCCCATCATCTGTCTTTAGAGATAAAGTGGATAAGAGTTTAAAGTGAGTTGCCAATAGAGTACTAACAGGCTTGGTATTTTTGCATATTGAACCTGTGAAGCACTTTTTCAATATATCTTTTCTGACTCAAGTATAACTTATAATTCTTTCTATCCCTCAAATCTCCATGCCAAGAATCTTCTTTGCTGCTCCTAGATCCTTCATATCAAACTCCTTACTGAGTTGGGCTTTGACTTTTATTATCTCTGTCATATCCTTTGTTGCAATCAATATATTATTAACATACAAGAGAAGATACACGAGTGAACCATCACTCACCTCCTTGAAGTAGACACCACTATCATAGCTACTTCTCTTAAATATACGAGAGGTCATAAAAGAGTCAAACCTCTTATACCACTGTTTGGGCGACTGCTTTAAGCCATAAAGAGACTTCTTCAACAAGCATACATAGTTCTTCTTTCCTGAGACTACAAAGTCCTTTGGTTGCTGCATATAGATATTCTCCACAAGTTCTCCATGTAAGAATACAGTTTTGACATCTAACTACTCAAGCTCAAGATTATGCATGGACTCAAATCGAACTATTCTTTACAACTGGAGAAAACATATCTATGAAGTCAATACCTGGAACCTGATTGTAACCTTTAGCAATTAGTCTTGCTTTGTACCTAGCATCTTCAACTCCTAATGTTTCTTCTTTCTTTTTGAATACCCACTTGCAACAGACATCTTTCTTATCTTTAGGCAATCTCACCAAATCCCATTAGACATTCTTATGAAGTGATCCCGTCTCTTCCTACATAGCAATCATCTATTGATCGAAATCATCAGAACTAACTGCCTCTGAGTAAGAAGAAGGATCTTCACCAAAATTAATGCTTTCTGCTACACTCAATGCATAAGTAACCAAATCAGCTTCTGCATACTTCTGAGGAGGTCCAATATCTCTTCTAGGCTTGTCTTTAGCAATAGAATATTATGGCGTCACTGGTGGTGAAGAAGAAATAGTACCACTATGTATCTCCGAGCTAGACTGAGAATTAGGCACTGATGTAGACTCTGCTCTAATCTGTAATTCAACATGGGTGCTTGAATTTTGCTGATTCATGTCACTAAGCTCATTTGGGGGCGAAACACTAGATTCGGAGGGAGCCCGAAGAATGGCAGTTTCATCAAATACAACATCCCTGCTAATTATAACCTTTCTGCTTTCTGTACACCAAAGTTTATAACCTTTAACACCAAGCTATAACCCATAAATAAGCACTTGATAGATCTTGGTTCCAACTTTTTATTATCAACATGAGCATACGCAGGACATCCAAATATCCTCATATCAGAATAACTAGTAGGAGTACCAGACCATACCACTTGTGGAGTCTTTTTATCAATCGCGACCGGGGGAGAGAGGTTAATAAGAAGGATAGTTGTGGAAGTAGCTTTAGCCTAAAAAGACTTGGGTAAACCAGTATTAGAGAGCATACAACGCACCTTCTTCATTATAGTCCTGTCCATTCGTTCGGCCATACCATTCTGCTGCGGAGTATGACAAACTGTCAAGTTTATCACAATTCATTCTGACTTGCACAAAGCATTAAATTCATTAGAACATAACTCTAAACCATTCTCATGTCCGAAGGTGTTTTATCTGTTTCTATGTCTGCTTTTTAGTCTTAGTCTTCCACTCCTTGAAAGTAGGCAACATATCATTCTTTTGCTTCAGAAAGAACACCCAAACTTTTCTAGAATAGTTATAAATAATAGTCAACAAGTAATTAGCGCCTCCTCTAGAAGGTACTCTAGCCGGACCCCAGAGATCAGAATGAATGTAATCAAGTGTGCCATTAATTGAGTGGATTCCTTTAGTGAATCTGACTGTTTTCTACTTCCCGAAAATGCAGTGCTCATAGAACTCCAATTTGGTAATACTCTACCCATTAATAAGTCCTCTCCTGCTTAGTTCAGCCATCCCGTTTTCACTCGTATGCCCCAGACACATATGCCAAAGTTTAGCAACGTCACTTTCTAATAGAGAGAAGGTAGAAATGGTTGCATCTCTTATAATAGTAGAGCCTTGTAGGACATATAAATTTGCAGACTTTCTCTGTCCCTTCATCATAACAAAAGCACCTTTAGTAACCTTCAGGACTCCACCTTCACCAATGTACCTATAACTGTTTGAATCAAGGGTACTCAAGGAAATAAGATTTCTCTTCAGGTCTGGGACATACCGCACATCACCAAGTGTCCTCACAACCCTATCAAATATCTTGATCCTGATTGTTTCAATAACAGCTATTTTACAAGGTGTGTATTTTCCCATCAACACAGCACCTTTAGAGACTGTTTCATATATTGTAAACCAATCCCGATTATGACATATATGAAACGAGCAAGCTGAACTAAGAATACAATCCTCACAGGGTTTGGAGTTACCATCAGAAACTACCGAGAGTTCTTCATCACTACTGCCATCTTCCACAAAACTAGCTTCACCGAACTTCTCTGATTGGTTTCCCTTCGGTTTTGGAGCTTCTCTTTTCTCTTTATTCTATAACTTCCAACACTCGAATTTGATATGACCCTTCTTCTTGCAGGAATGACAGGTTTTGTTTCTATTTCTGGATTTCGACCTATTCTTATCATCACCTCCAGAATTCCTCTCACGAGTCCTTCCTCCTCAAATAATGAGACTATTTCTTTGAGTCTCCGACCCATTCACAAGATGTTTCATCTTTTTTTTAGAGAACAAAGCATCATAGACTTCATCAATCATTAGGGTATCACGACTATATAAAATCGTACCCCTAAAGGTCGTGTATGATGCAGGCAACGAACACAACAGAATCAACTCTAAATCTTTCTCATCATACTTAAATTCTAGATTCTCTAAATCAGAGACGATTTCTTTAAAGACAGATAGGTGATCTTCTAAAGACGCACCCTCAGACATACGATGAGAATAAAGTCATTATTTGAGATGCAACTTACTTGTCAGGCTCTTCCTCATACACAACAATTCCAATTTCAACCACAACGCAGCGATAGTAGTCTCCTTCAAAACAACCTGTAGAATCTGATTGGATAAATAAAGGTGGATCTAAGATAGAGCCATCCGATCCTTACGTCGTTTGTCCTCGTCCGTCCACGATAAGGGCATCTTGTCAAACCCGAATAGAGCATCGTCCAAATCTATTTGCGCGAGCACAGCTCGCATCTTAACATGCCATAATGAAAATCTGGTGTTGCGATCCAACAACGGAATATCATACTTCATAGTTGTCATCCTCGAGAAAATAATCGAACAGTCTCTGATACCAGTTTGTTATGATTCAAACAGAATAAGTAAACCACAAGTAAAAGAAAACAAGAACAATACATAGATTTATGTGGAAACCCTTGCGGAAAAAAACCACGGGCAGAGGCAGAGGAGGTTTCACTATAATGGAAAGAGAGTACAATGTGGAGAAGGCTGAATTTTCTGAATACACAAAAAAATCCACTAAATTCACTTATATAATATGTGCATACAAATAAGTCCTAGGCCAAAAAACATAAAGGTCCATTCAGGGCCACTCAACATAATTCGGGTCACAAATCTAACAATAACGTACTGCCAAACTTTTAGAATGCTACAAATGGATGTGGGACACCATTGAAAATTAATACATGTTTACTTTTCCCCTTTTTTTCCTTCAATGTTGAACAATTTTAAGTGTAGGGTCCAATTTTCCGAACACCACATTTTTTAGATGGATAATTATGATGTATTTGTTTCTTCTTGATGCAACTGGCGTTCTATAAATCTAAGTCCAACATGCATACCAAGATTACATATCTTTATTACCATACATTTCTCAGCAACCACTCTTATCATACACTACTCTCTGTTTTAGTAACTGGCATTATGGCACACATTAGACCAATTTCAATAACACATCACAAGCCGGAATTAGTAGTTCCATCAATAGCAACACCTCGTGAAACAAAACAGCTTTCTGAAATAGATGATCAAGGGAGTACCCGCTTCCCAATTCCCATATTAATGTTTTACAAATATAATTCTTCAATGGAAGGAAAAGATCCTGCAAAATTAATTAAAGATGGATTGTCTAAAACATTAGTGTTTTACTATCCATTAGCTGGCAGACTTATTGAAGGACCTAATAGGAAGCTTATGGTGAATTGCAATGGTGAAGGAGTCTTGTTTGTTGAAGCTGGTGCTAATGTGGAGCTTGAGAAATTAGGCGACTCCATCAAACCACCATGTCCATATTTGGATCTACTACTTTGTAATGTTCCTGGTTCTGATGGGATCATTGGTTGCTCTCTTTTGTTAGTTCAGGTAAATAATATTCAAAATATTCTTATTTTTTTAAAAAAAAATATATATATATATATATCAAGGTACTTAAGAAATGAAGAGAAAATAAATGTGTAAGGACTTGGCCTTTCTTATTATTTTTAAGTTATACTTATCCTACTCTTAATATAAATATTTACTTGTACCTATTTTCTTATAAACAATTTCTTAAGCTAATACACCTTTTATGTATAGGTGACTCGTTTTAGTTGTGGTGGATTCGCTGTTGGTTTAAGATTTAATCACACAATGATGGATGGCTATGGCTTAAATATGTTTCTAAATGCGTTAAGTGAATTAATTCAAGGCGCTTCTGCACCTTCTATCTTACCTGTATGGGAAAGGCATCTTCTAAGTGCAAGATCACTACCAAGCATTACATGTACTCACCATGAGTTTGATGAGCAAATCGAATCAAAAATTGCATGGGAATCTATGGAAGACAAGTTGATACAAAAATCATTTTTCTTTGGATGCAAGGAGATGGAAGCTATTAAAAATCAAGTTTCTCCAAATTGTGAAAGTACAAAGTTTGAGTTATTGATGGCTTTTCTGTGGAAATGCCGTACAATTGCACTTGGTCTACACTCAGAAGAAATTGTTCGTTTAACATACCTTATTAACATACGTGGAAAGTTGCAAAAATTTGAATTGCCAGCCGGATATTATGGAAATGCATTCGTTACTCCAACTGCAGTAACAAAAGCAGGATTATTATGTTCAAATTCACTGACATATGCAGTTGAATTGATCAAGAAAGTTAAAGATCATATGAATGAAGAATACATTAAATCACTGATAGACTTAATGGCTATTAAAGGAAGACCAGAATTGACAAAATCTTGGAATTTTATTGTCTCAGATAATAGATCTATTGGAATTGATGAAGTTGATTTTGGATGGGGAAGACCAATTTTTGGAGGAGTTGCAAAAGCTATATCTTTCATTAGTTTTGGTGTACCTGTCCAAAATGATAAGGGAGACAAAGGTATTTTGATAGCTATAAGTTTACCTCCCATGGCAATGAAAAAATTTGAAGAGGTTGTGTACAAGGTAACTTCAAAAAATGTGGAAGGAGTTGACATAAATTCAAAGATGTAAAAGTTTGTTTTGTTTTGGGAGTGTCTAAATCAAAATTATGAAGATTGTAATATTCCATACTTTTCCTATTAGAAATTACTTGTCCATTATGTATGTCGTATACAATTTAGATAGTATGTTTTATGTTTGGCTGGATGATATTTATGAAAGGAAGGAATCTTTTTGAAATATCAAAGAGAATTGATTCCAACAACTTTCTTTGAGAATTGTATGCTTGTTCATCATCTTGGGAATTAAATATATTCATTAGCACATATATATAGATATATATTTAAGGATGATGAAATCAAGTTATCTAAGAGGGATTATGATATGATCTTTATATTAAAGTAATCGTTTGCACCTCAAACTATACATGAAAAGTTTAGGACATACTCAAACTATTATAGTGACCCATTACACACCGATACTATATAAAAGTGAAACTATTACCTCTTCGCGATACCTATGCCTAAGTTTAATGAGTGGAGTGTACTCCACTCGTCATGTGGTGCTGCCACATGTTTAATTTCATTTTTCTATTTAATTAATAGACCCTTAAATAAACCTAACCCGACCCAACTAATTTAACTCAATTCTAACACAACCCAACCCAATTATTTCACCCTACCTGATCCATTCGGGTAGACTATGAATGGAAAGAAAAAACCCAATGTGAAGAGCATCAATACGAATCAAAATTGAAACTTCATCTCTTTTTTTTTTCATATTTTTAGCAAATTTCAACCCGATAGAAGAGATATAAACCTAATTTTTCTGTGTGTTTTTATTGTTGACAATCAAAAATCATTTATCTCTTTTCCTTTTAATCTTTTTTTTTAGCATCGAAAGGAAACATCAATTTTTAATTAAAAGACATTGAAGCACATACAAACTGCATTCAGCGCATAGTGCACTAATTGAATAGAGAAAATTAATGATCAAACTTAGACAAAAATTCATTGTCATGTTAACTGTTATCTAATCAAATATTGAATCACCACCATGTCAATTTCGTTCTTCTCATTACCATTAACTTCCACAGTGTTGTCAATGACCAAATTCATGAACCGATCAAATCCATGAAGAGTTTCAGTGACTAAGCAGTTGGCATTCAACTTGATTTGAAGTTGCTTGTCCAGATATTTTTGAGATCCGGAGATTGACCCGACCTACTCATCCCTGCTATCTACTATTTCTGCTTCTTTTTTCTACACAGTTGCAATTACAATTGTTACGAGTTGATTCGGTTGATTTCAACGGAGGTGGTACGAAAACAAGCTTTAAGTGAGGTTGAACAAACAGTTGAAGGAAGGAATATTTATCAAAATTTCAACAAAATTAAGACAAAAGAACTATATTTTCTCGCAATATGACAAGAAATCGAACGATCAAAAGATTTAGTTACCAATTCTTCAAAAAAATAATCTTGAATTTCGATTTTGAATGACAAATTTGGGGATTAGGGTTCTTTAGTTTGGAGCCCTAAATTGGTTGAAATGGAGGATATTGTTGAATATAACTGTTGGGCATTATAATTTAATATTTTTTAATGTTTTTAAACTTTTATTTTTGAGTTTCAAAAGACTGGACGTGCCTATATTGAGTGTAAGAAACGCGCCTTAGACTGGGTATTGCGAGGAGGTAATAGTTTCACTTTTATATAATATAGGTGTGTAATATGTCACTATAATAGTTTAGGTATATCCTAAACTTTTCATGTATAGTTTAGGATGGAAACAATAATTTTCTCGTTACTTTATTAATAGGTATGTTGAGATGGAGCAGTTTTAAGTTGGAAAGTACACATGATTGATAGAATGGTTGTTTGAAACTGATGTAGTGCATTAATATTTGTTATGCTCATCGAACTTCACCAACCAAGTTTTAAAAGGTAAAAAGAATATCTCTAGAGAGATTAGGGGTGTGTTTGGTATGATGGAAAATGTTTTCTTGAAAAATGTTTTCCTGAAAAATAAGTTGGTTTTCTAGTTATTTTTTCATGTTTGGTTGATGAGTGAAAAATATTTTATGGTGTTTGGTTGGTGAGTAGAGACTATTTTTTAAAAAATATTTTCTTGTGTTTGATTGGTGAGTGAAAAAATATTTTTTTAGAAAATACTACGAACTGTTAACTAGTATATCAGTGTCTCTAGCAACTCAACAATTTGTAAGAACTAATTTAAGCATAACAAATAATATCAATATCGAATAATAAAATATTACAATCACTAAATTTAAGCAACTATTAATTAGCAAATACAGGAGACACTTTTCAATATTTTGCTAAGATAATCTCAAGGTACTACAATCAATAAAAATATAATGGAATGACAAGCTTATTCAACCTCGTGAAACAAGTTACATTGATGACAAAATAAAATATGTAATTAAAAAAAATAACATAGGTAAGTCTTCCTCTATGCATATGAAAATAACAATACATCCAACGAATATTGAAAATTAAAAAAATTCGGACTTCACTATTTTTTATTTCAAGCAGTGAAAAATTGAAGCAAAGAACAGTAAAAAATATTTTCAAGTAATATAAATTTTTAAGAAATGTTATTTTTTTTAAGTCATATGAATATAAGTGTTGTTGAGGTGGAGAAGAGGGGTGAAGTGGGGTCATAAGTTACATTTGTCATTTTCTGAAAAATGACTTCCCTTGCCCATGAGGGAAGTCATTTTTCCTCATATTGAAAAAAATGAGTTGTTGTGGAAAATGTTTTCCAAACATTTTATTGCAACCAAACAAGGGAAAATAAGAAAATATTTTTCAGAAAACATTTTCCATCATGCCAAACACACCCTAGAATTCGTAACAATACACGGCACATTAGTTAAGCCCTTTAATTTCAATCGCTGAGCTATGAATCATATTGTGTTAAGGAATTCAAAATTTAATATTTTAAAAAATAAAGACACTTCAAAGGGGTAAAATAGAGTTAGAAGTGAGGTGATATGACATGTGACATTCAATTGACAAATTGTTAGGCCACTTGGGCTTGTTATGATGGAGGGCCCTAATGAAGGAGGGATATTTTTGCATCAATTCGAAAACATTGGTGCAGTGGTCTATAATGTCAGAGATAAAGGAAGGATAGTATAGCGGAGGGAATAAATAAATATTTTCACATAGAATAAGGAGTAATATTTATAAAAGGAAAAGTGTCAATATTTTCCCCTATGCTATTACAAAATGTTTTATATTGCTCTTCATTATATTATCAGTTAATAACGTCATAGAAGTGGTTTATATTCGTCTTTTCTCCACTAACCCTATCCATTTTAGCTATAAGGTGAAGATGGTGGTGACTTTGAGTAGTGGTCGAAGAAGAAGGTTGGAGCATTGAGTTGACATGTCATATGTTTAGTGTTGCGCGAACACTACATATAGTCTAGAGGCTAGCCAAACTGTTGAGCCTAGGGCAGACCACAAAGAGGTCCAAGAATTAGATAGCCCAACAATAGATTTCTTTGGAATCCAAATTGAGTAGAAATAAAAAAAGAAGTGTTTGTGGTTTTGAGAAGTTTATATGTAATCCAAAAATGCAGCTAAATTATCACAGGAAGATATGAAAAATATTTTTGTTCCTATATTTTCAAAGAAGTTAGAATATTAAGATATTTCAATGATCCGGAGAAAATGCCAATATGGAGGAATCTTTCCTCCTAAATTGTGTAGCAGTGTAATGTTGTGTTTTTGTCAAGTATGGCACATAAGAATCTTCCTGGACTTCTTGGTGTGAATTACATGTTTCGCTCAACAAATTTCTTTGATAGATTTGTTGGCACTTTTGTTTAAATAATTTAGGATTGAAGTTGCACTTGGAAATTCCAGTGAGATTTGCTCATATCCATTACTTTATCAAGTATGCAACAATTTTGGTGTCCTCTCCTGCTGATAGAATCCCTTTGAGACCGGTAGCCACCAAAGAATTCTTATTCATATGCCGTATTCTTAAAATCTGTACTTAGATCTAAGGTTTTGCTTTCTTCCCCTTTTCTTAATTGTATTACTTTCTAAAACTACTTTATAGTTAAAAGGATAACCTGAAACGTCATGTAAATGTTTAGAACAGCTAAAAGCTATGTTCTTGGTTTTACTCTCATGAGTAGACTCTAGATTCATTCAGATATAACATTCATCTTATTGATTTTGGGCATCATTGTGGATCATAAGTTATATTTCTACTCACAAGTGTCACACCCCGGGTTTTTTCGCCGCATCCGACCCCGCTATGGAGTTGGTTTTAGAGAAAATAGGTTTTTCCAATTAAAGCGACGTTTTGAAAAGGAATTATTTGATTTACAGAGTCGCCACTTGGAATTGAGTTTGGGTGTTTCAAGTCACCTTATTGAATCCCTATTCAAAAGGAAATGACTCTTCAATTTTTATTTTTTGGTCTGCGAACTAGAAATCTGGATAAGGAATTCTGTTGACCGAGGGGAAGGTGTTAGGCACCCCTCGAGTTCCGTGGTTCTAGCACGGTCGCTTTAATAACTTACGTTTGGCTTAAATTAATTTTATTGTTTTGGATTTATAATATTTGTTAACCTAAAAGTTGTTTGCCTCCCGCTTTTAATTTATTTTAAATTATTTAAAACTGTATTGATGTGTGGCTTACCGATAGTAGTACTTTTCGGCCTTACCACGAGTTTTGGTATATCACTCCCGTCTTTGAGACATTTATGGATCGCTCCATTTTTCAAAGTCTAAATAAGCACCTAATATGTTCAGAATCTACCCAACCCAATTCAATCGGCTTCAAACGGTAGGTTAATTTATTATAACGAATGGTCGGTAGTAGGGCTTTCCAACTTCATCGTTAACTTTCACTTGTATCTTAAATATTCATTATTTAGAGACTAACAACCTAACTCATTATTTTATGAATTCACTCCCTTACAAGTAGATTTTCCTCTCTTTTCTTTTATTGATGAAAACAAATCTTGGATAAAACCTCAACCCAGTTAATTCATTTTGTTCTTTTCCGTTTATATCCTCTCATAAAAAATAATCAAACAGCCACTCAATATTTTCATGCTTTTGACTAAATAAATGAAGAATATCAAATAAATTAAAACAAAGTCCACAATTAAAACTACTACAAAGTTAAATATGGCATGAACTCACTGGAACAATACACATGTTTATTATGGATTTGGCTCTAAGACAAAATGTTAATACATGCAACTTAAATTAGAGAGTATGACTTTGAAATTATTAACATTAAAACAAGAATTGTAGATATGCTTAATTAAGTCCTATTTGCATTAACCTCGGGTTCAAATATATAAGATAGAGTGGCAGGATCAATTAGAACACAATTTCCATAGTATTTCATATCGTTAGTAGTCATGATAATTAATCCAAAATGTACCCTTTTCTTTATTAAGTCCAAATCCTAATTCACTTTAATTAGACGCGCTACTTCTTTTAATATCTTCAAATAATCTTTTGACCTAACCCACCAAGACATACTTATTCATTATATTTCTTTGGCATTAACTTTGTCAAAACAAATAGTAATACAATATTAAACATTCTTTGATAGATAATCTGTCAATGTACAAAACTCTCACATATCAAAAAATATATAAAAAA
Organism: Capsicum pubescens; assembly: GCA_030864215.1. Classification (NCBI taxonomy): domain Eukaryota; kingdom Viridiplantae; phylum Streptophyta; class Magnoliopsida; order Solanales; family Solanaceae; genus Capsicum; species Capsicum pubescens. The sequence goes on from CM061545.1 coordinate 21,712,011, forward strand.
AAAGAATTGTAACAAAATTAAAATAATAAAGAAAAAGATGGACCTCACATAAACTATCAACCTTACATACTAAATAATGCATGATGTCATTTAAATAATTTTATTCATGTTTTAATTCATAATAGAACACATAAAAATAAGAGTACATGATTGAATAAGAACCTGTGTGATGAACTGAATCGAATATAGGAGCAAAACACCCTCACCAGAAACTCGAACGAAAACCAAAGTGAATCTTCTTATAACCCAAGGAATTTCTTTCTAACTTTCTTTTCTGTTTTTTTTTTCTTTTGTGGCTTCTTTTGAGTGTTTTTTTTTCGTTTCTTTTTGGCTTTCTTTTGTTTTCTTGGTTTCTTTTTCTTTCTTGATTTCTTTGGTTTCTTTTTCTTTCTTGGTTTCTTTGGTTTCCCGTATGTGTTCCTCTCCTTTTTTTTGTGCATGTTTGCATGTGTTGTATATATAGTGTATGTAGTGTGTGTGCATGTCGTGTGTTATGTGTTTTCCTACGTGAGTGTGTGTGTTGAGTGAGAATGGGAGTTGATGGAATAATGGGGGAGAGATGTGGGTTATGGGAATTGTGGGGTGGTTTGGGTAGTTTAGGATTATCTTTTCTTTTTTAAAAAAAAATAAAAAAATAATTAATATTTTAAATAAAATAAAAATAATAAAATCTATTTAAAACTAACAAAATACAAGATAAATTAATTAGCTAGTCTTAGGAATATGACTAAGAAAAATTAATATCACATTTTTTATTAAAGTTGAAAGAAGAAAACAAATATAATTTAGAATTTTTTTTTTAAATAAATAAACGATAAAATAAAAACTTATTTAAAAATGTGACTCTATTTTTGTAGTTTTCAAAATTTTTAACGAACCTCAAAAATAAGATAAATTTAAAATGCCTAAAAATAAAAATAAAAATAAGATGAAATAAAAATTACTTGAACATTAAAATGGTATAAAAATATTAGGTTTGGGTCAAAAATTAGGTGTTTACAGAATGCCCCTCTTTGCTTGGAAATATGGAGAATTTCCAAGCAAAGAAGTAAACATGACTAATTTTGGCTCAACCATTTATTCACTAGTAAATAAGTAGAAAAGAGGTATGACCGAGTCTTGGTTTTAGACATCCTACATATCTCGGGTTATAAGAGAATCAGGTCGCATGTAGTTCAAGTGGGTGTAAGTGTGAGTGGATAAATTAGAGAGTCGAGTTGAGGTCCCGTCGAGTTTCCGGTTCGTTGCTCCTTTTATTACATCAAAGAATGAAAATAGAAATAAAAGTACAAGATCCTATTTATTCTATTTGTCTTGATCCCCTTCCTTCAGATCTTCCTCTTGGATCTTCAGTTATTGCCTCACTTTCTTTCGGTGGGTACCTCGATCTCAAGATTTGATCTTGAAGTTAGGATTTGAGATTTGAACCTGCAACTTGGATTGAGTCATCGACACTCTACCAAAGAACAGTTCATAGAATACTTTGGATGTTTATTCTCCTTATCAGAAGCTAAAAAGATGTCTCTTGAGATGTTGGACCGCCACAGATACAGAGTTGACTCTAACTATCTTCGACCTGATCATTCTTCTATATTCTGACCGGAGATGAAATTCCATTCTTGGCTAACCCTGCGCTTTGCAGACAACCTGCAAGCCATCAAAGAAGACGAAACCAAACAAACAAAATTTTCTGCCCCAGTTTACACTAGGAAAATTTTGTGAGTTATTAGAAAAACTATAATCTAGTTTAAAAATAAATAAATAAATGAATGGGTAGAAATTTAGGCTGGGAGCGCGATGAGATAAGAACCCTATTCTTAACAATGCAACCAAAGGAAGTTATGCATAATGAATGCATGAAAAAAAATTAGGATTTTTGCTTCTAAAAATGTGACTAGGGATTATCATACCCTATGAAGACATAAAGAAGAAAAATAGGAAGGTTTATTTTCTAAAATGTCGACTAGGGGACGGCGCCCTATAAAGATAAGATAAGGTGTCAACTAGGGGGTGGCGCCCTATGAAGACGAAAAAGGTGTCAACTAGGGGATGGCACCCTATGAAGACGAGATAAGATGTCAACTAGGGGATGGTGCCCTGTGACGACGAAAAAGATGTCAACTAGGGGATGGCACCCTATAAAGACGAGATAAGATGTCAACTAGGGGATGGTTCCCTATGAAGATGAAAAAGATGACAACTAGGGGATGGCGCCCTATGAAGACGAGATAAGATGCCAACTAGGGGATGGTGCCCTATGAAGACAAAAAAGATATCAACTAGGGGATGGTGCCCTATGAAGACGAAAAAGGTGTCAACTAGGGGATGGCGCCCTATGAAGACGAGATAAGATGTCAACTAGGGGATGGCGCCCTATGAAGATGAGATAAGATGTCAACTAGGGGATGGTGCCCTATGAAGACGGAATAGATATCAACTAGGGGATGACGCCCTATGAAGACGAAAAAGATGTCAACTAGGGGATGGCGCCCTATGAAGACGAAGAAGGTGTCAACTAGGGGATGGTGCCCTATGAAGACGAAAAAGATGTCAACTAGGGGATGGCTCCCTATGAAGACGAGATAAGATGTCAACTAGGGATGGTGCCCTATGAAGACGGAATAAGATGTCAACTAGGGGATGGCGCCCTATGAAGACGAAATAAGATATCAACTAGGGGATGGCGCCCTATGAAGACAAATAAGGTGTCAACTAGGGGATGGTGCCCTATGAAGAAGAAAAAGGTGTCAACTAGGGGATGGCGCCCTATGAAGACGAGATAAGATGTCAACTAGGGGATGGCGCCCTATGAAGACGAGATAAGATGTCAACTAGAGATGGTGCCCTATGAAGACGGAATAAGATGTCAACTAGGGGATGGTGCCCTATGAAGACAGAATAGATATCAACTAGGGGATGGCGCCCTATGAAGACGAAAAAGATTAGGATTTTTTTTTCTTTGTTAGAAAAGAAAAAAAAATGCCCCAGTCTTGAATATGAGGGGTTTTATTATTATTATTATAATTATATTGATATGAACTTAGAATTATAGGAGTATAACAAAAAAGAGAAAATTCAAGAAAACTTAACTTGCTATACTTGTTTTTTTCTCACTAAACTTCACAAGCTTGCTTTGCCCCTGTTCAAGCAAAGAAAGAAGAAAAAATTGTGAGTTTTAAACTTGGTAGTTGGTTTGTGGCCTTGAATCCCTTAGAGGTTTTCCTTATCTATGCCCCAACTTGATACAGTTGATTCAACTAATTGGTTGGCGAGCTTGATTCTCTGTCTTTCAAATTCTGTTGCATCTCTGTTTGTTTCAGTACGATTCTGCTCTTCAATTTCAAATGCTTCACTCGTAACACTTATCTTAACTGGCTCTCTGTCCTTGTCAAGGTGGTGAACGCCGAATAATCTCTGCTCAATTTCACTGGGAGCCATGGTCAATTTTGCGCGGTTTCTTTATTTTGTATTTGGTGCGAGACTTACCCATAAAAAACGTGTAAAAAAATGAAATAAGGAAAAATCAAAAGAAGGAATAAAAGAATTATGTTTGAATAGAAAGTATCTCTATCAATAAAGTAAAAAACTTATTTGGAGGTGTATATTGACTTCAATAACGCATGACACGCAATTTGGAGTAGATATTTGATCCTTCAAAACTGTCTAATCTCGAATTAGGCTGCACCTTTCAATCAAATCAAATCATCCTTCTTGATCTTTGTCCTGTCATGCTAAACTTTGTTTGACTAAAGTCATTCCTTCTAGGATTTTCTCAATTGACCTCTTTAATTTGGATTGTCTCGTTCATCATTGTCTTATGGCGCCCCTGAGGGTTTTCACCAATAAGCTTTTTTTTTTTTTGATCTTGTGGTGCCTCCATGGGTTTTCACCTACAAGCCCTTTTATATATATATATATATATATATATATATATATATATATATATATATATATACAACACACAAGGCTTGACATTCTCAAAAATTGATCGGAAGGTCTTTAATGGACAAAGGGAAAAGGATTTTTAGGATAAATTACAACTTGAGAGCCATATGAAAGTGACAATAGTATATAAATCTCATATTTTTTTTATTTTGTCGGACCGAACCCCAAGATAGGGCTGCCTACGTATCCATTTAGGAATCAGATCGAACGTAGTTCAATGGTAACACGTTATTATTATTTATTTATTTTGGCTCCAAAGAGGGTAAGCAAAGAAAGGTAAATAAGGCTCGAAGGGCTGACAAGGGGTTAATGGCATTTAGTTAAGTAGAATGATGGTCTTTCGTCATCTCAACTTGAGAATGTTAAGCACAAGTGTGTCAAATATAATATCTTTTGACTGAATCGGCATTGATAGCTTTTTCTGTCATTTTTTCGTCCAGATCCGCAAGTTGCAAAGCTCCATTTGATAATACTTGTTTAACTATGTATGGGCCTTGCCAGTTTGGAGCAAACTTTCCTTTAGCCTCTTCTTGGTGTGGAAGGATGCATTTTACAACAAGTTGGCCGACCTAGAATTTTCTAGGATGTACCTTCTTATTATAAGCTCGCGCCATCCTCTGTTGGTATAATTGACCAAAGCAAACTGCCGACAACCTTTTTTCATCTATTAACGATAATTGTTCTAGTCTGGACTTTGACCCATTCAGTATCGTTAAATTCGGCTTCACTAATGATTCGAAGCGAGGGAATTTTGACTTCTGCGGGTATCACAGCTTCAGTCCCATAGACTAATAAATAAGGAGTTGCGCCAGTCGATGTACGGATAGTTGTACGATATCCTAAAAGAGCAAACGGTAATTTCTCATGCCACTGTCGAGATCCTTGGACCATTTTCCTAAGAATCTTCTTAATATTCTTGTTTGCTGCTTCAACGGCTCCATTTGCTTTAGGACGGTAAGGGGTAGAATGGTGATGCACAATCTTGAATTGCTCACAAACCTCCTTCATTAGATGACTATTGAGATTGGTTGCATTGTCTGTGATAATGGACTTTGGTATACCAAAATGACATATGATGTTCGAATGAACAAAATCCACTACTATTTTCTTCGTGACTGATTTGAAAGTAGCATCTTCTACCCATTTGGTGAAATAGTCAATAGCGACCAGTATGAATCGATGCCCATTAGAAGCTTTTGGTTCTATTGGACCGATTACATCCATGCCCCAAGCAACGAATGGCCAATGAGCAGACATAGGATGCAGCTCTAAAGGTGGCGAGTGAATCAAATCACCATGAATTTGACACTGATGACACTTGCGAACAAATCGAAAGCAATCTCGCTCCATAGTTAACCAATAATATCCTGCTCGCATAATCTTCTTCACTAAAACATAGCCACTCATATGCGAACCACATACCCCCGAATGTACCTCATTCATGATTCTTTCAGCTTCCTGAATATTAACACATCTCAACAAGTTCAAGTCTGGGGTTCGTTTGTACAGAATCTCCCCACTTAAGAAGAAACCATTAGCAAGTCTCCTAATAGTCCTTTTTTGATCTGCATTGGCGTGTATTGGATATTCTTTTGACTTTAGGAAGCGTTTGATATCATAGTACCAGGGTTCATTATCTGTTTCTGCATCAATTATATTGCAATAACCATGTTGATCTCGTATCTTTATCTCTAATGGGTCGAGATGTGTATTCCCAGGGTATGGGAGCATGGAAGCTAAGGTAGCCAGGGAATCAGCCAGCTTATTATGGGATCTGGGGATATGTCTAAACTCGATAGACTTGAACCCTTTTCTAAGGTCCTCTAAGAACTGTTTGTATGGAATGAGCTTGATATCTCTCGTTTCCCATTCACCTTGAATTTGTCGAATGAGTAATTCGGAATCTCCCAACACCACTAGTTTGTGTACATCCAGATTTATTGCCATATTTAACCCCATGACGCAAGCTTCATATTCTGATGTGTTATTAGTACAAAAGAAACGGAGTCGTGCTGTGGTGGGATGATGATGCCCGGTCGGTGAGACAAGAACCGCCCCAATTCCTACTCCTTTGACATTGACTGCCCCGTCAAAATATAATTTCCATGCATACATATCATCTTGAACATCTTCCTCAATTGAATTTATCTCTTTATCAGGAAAGTAAGTTCGCAAAGGCTCATACTCATTGTTAACTGGGTTCTCTGCCAAATGATCGGCCAATGCTTGCGCTTTCATAGCGGTACGAGTAACATACACAATGTCGAATTCTGTAAGTAAAATCTGCCACTTCGCCAATCTGCCTGTGGGCATAGGTTTTTGAAAAATATACTTTAAAGGATCCATTCGAGATATGAGGTAGGTTGTGTAGGATGATAGATAGTGCTTCAACTTCTGAGCAATCCAAGTTAGGGCGCAACATGTCTTTTCTAAAAGAGTATATTTTACCTCGTAACTCGTGAACTTTTTGCTCAAATAATAGATTGCTTGTTCCTTTTTGCCTGTGATATCATGCTGTCCAAAAACACCACCAAAAGAATTGTTCATCACTGACAGATATAGGAATAAAGGCCTACCAGGTTCCGGTGGGACCAGTACTGGAGGATTTGCCAAATATTCTTTAATCTTATCGAATGATTCTTAACATTCGTCTGTCCATTGGATAGCAGCATCCTTCTTTAGCAACTTAAATATCGGTTCACATGTAGTGCTGAGCTGAGCGATGAATCTGCTTATATAATTCAGCCTTCCAAGAAAACTCATGACCTCAGTTTTATTCTTCGGAGGCGGCAATTCTCGAATGGATTTTACCTTGGCGGGGTCCAATTCAATGCCTCTGCGGCTAATTATGAAACCCAAAAGTTTTCCGGATGGAACTCCAAATGCACACTTGGCTGGATTGAGCTTAAGATTATACTTTCGCAACCTTTCGAAGAATTTCATCAAGTCATCTACGTGATCGACTCGTGTCTTGGACTTGATAATGACATCATCAACATATACTTCTACTTCCTTGTGCATCATGTCATGAAAAATAGTAGTCATAGCTCTCATGTACGTAGCTCCCGCATTCTTTAAACCAAACGGCATGACCCTGTAGCAATAGGTACCCCACGGGGTATTGAAAGCATTTTTATCTGCATCTGTTTCATCTATCAAGATCTGGTGATATCCGGCATAACAATCCACGAAATATTGGATCTCATGTTTAGCACAATTATCGACAAGGATATGAATATTGGGCAGCGGAAAGTTATCTTTAGGGCTTGCTTTGTTCAAATCCCTATAATCAACACAGACTCTGATTTTGCCATCTTTCTTCGGTACGAGCACCACATTAGCCAATCATGTGGTGTACTGGGCGACCCTGATCACGTTCGCATTCAATTGCTTCATGATTTCCTCTTTGATTTTATCGCTCATGTCAGTTTCAAACTTTCTTTGCTTTTGCTGGACCGGTGAAAAATCAGGGTATGTAGGCAGTTTGTGGACTACCAAATCCGTGCTTAGACCCGGCGTATCATCATAAGACCAAGCAAAGACATCCTTATACTCGATCAAAATCTGAACAATATCATTCCTGATATTCTGATCTACATGAATACTTATTTTTATTTCTCTAACCTCCTCACCAGTTCCTAAATTTATTATCTCGGTGTCATTTAAATTGGGTTTGGGCTTATCCTCAAATTGATCCAATCCTTTCTTGACTTCCTCATCCGCTTCACCTTCATCGTATTCATCTAACGTTTGGTTTGCTGATTCGAGATTAGACAACTTTTTAGGATCTAAACGTGAACTCCACGTACATGCCATGTTATCGGAGCCAGTATTAACATAACTAAAATAAGATAAAAATAACAGAAATTAAAAGAGGGAAGGAAAGATAAATTTACTAGAAAACTTGAATTTCATTTAGTTGAATCGGAAAGGATAGGAGGGTTAACATGAAAGCAGAGCAACTAAACAATGTGGACTATAACCCTGAGAATAGTCCAAAATACAAAAGAAAGAAAAACGAAACAATAAAATAAACTACTAAGACTCCTTCCTTGTGGGGAGTGGAGTGGCTTTCCAGTTAGTGAGCTTGATATTTGGCCCGACGAACTGCACATCTGCATGGCTAGGGCCTTCACCCATCTTAACCATGTTTACTTCATAAAACATTTCCTTGAGGCCTTGACATATTTCATCCACATCCTTGTTAGCATATGGGTATTGATTTTCTTGCTTTTGAGTTTTCGTGAAAGATTGGCTAATGTGTGGAACTGGACTTGTCAATTTCCAAGCCTTCTTCTTCTGCTCTTTTGCCCATTTTCTATCTGCTGCGGTAGTCTTAAAGCCTAAGACAAAGGAGTTGTGGCTACCACATGGATCTACAGGGTTTATAATTCCTTGCAGCGAAGCCCCTAATCCTTTTCCCGGTTCATAACCATTTTGTAGCATTTGTCTAGCCACCATGATTGAAGTAGAAGAGAGATGAGGCCCTGGAATCGGCGTACCTTCCACGACTTGATCAGCTGTCACAATTTCAAAGGCTTGATAAATGGAAGATTCACAACCCCTTTTATTTCAATACAGGGTACAGAAGGATCTCGATGTATGGGAAGGTCATCCTCTCCATGTACAATGATTTCCTGATTGTCGTGTTCAAACTTAACTACTTGATGCAAAGTAGAAGGTATGGCTCTGTCCATGTGGATCCATGGTCTTCCTAAAAGTAGGTTGTAGGAAGTATCCATGTCTATTACTTGAAAGGTGATCGTAAACTCAACTGGTCCAATAACCAAAGCAAGATCTACTTCACCAATTGTGTCTCGTTTTGCACCGTCAAAAGCCCGAACACATACATTATTGGACCGAATCCTATCTGGGCTGATTTTCAACTTTTGCAAAGTAGAGAGAGGACAGATATCTACTCCTGAACCTCCATTGATCATTACCCCTTTTATGTAATATCCTTCGCATTTGATAGTCAGATGCAAAGCTTTGTTGTGACCAGAACCTTCTGTGGGTAACTCATCATCAGTGAAAGTGATTCTATTTGCTTCAAATATTCTATGAACCATCCTTTCTATTTGACATACCGTAGTTTCATTCGGGACGTATGCTTCGTTCAACAACTTAATCAATGCTTGGCAATGTTCTTTAGAATGTAGCAGCAGGGACAATAACGCGATTTGAGCCGGGGTTTTCTTCAATTGATCGACAATGGAATAGTCTTGGGTTTTCATTTTCTTCAGAAATTCCTCAGCCTCTTCGTTTGTGAAATGTTTTTTCATTGGCCCTTGACTATCTTTAAACTGTTTTGGTCTCCTTAATTCTTCTGGAACATAGCACCTTCCCGATCGAGTCAAACCTTCTGTTTCGTTTGTTTCTTCCATGACCTCTTTTCCTTTGTATATCATCATGGTTTTGTTGTAGTTCCATAGGATGGTTTTCAAGCTTGTCACTGGGAGCTGTGCTGCCTGTCTTATGATAATTGGCTCTGTTATCTTTCTCATGTTGTTGCGTTGTTGGTCGAACCCTACGGGACCACTCAAAACATATAGTTTTGTCCCATCTTGTGCTATTCCCTTTAGCTTTGCAGGAACGTATAATACCATCTTTTCTGAATCTCGGGGTCTTATAATGGAACTCGCTCCTTTTACGATCAGTGGTTCTCTTTGCATATACTTCAGTGCTTTACCCGGGTTCTCCTTCAAGGCGTCTATTTCCATCACTTCTTGGCTTGTTGGCCTGTAGTATTTATCATTAAAAATCATCCCCACGACGTGTGTGTTACTATGATTAGGGAGTGGATTGTCGGTGACAATCGGTGCTTCTTCTTTTTGTATTACGATTGCCTTGCTTTCGATTAACTTTTCAATGGCTCTCTTCAGACTCCAACAATTTTCGGTACTGTGACCTTGTATGTTGGAATGGTACTCACACCTTACATTAGGATCAAACCAACTTGCATTCGGATCCACTTTGAAAGGCAAAACCGGTTCGATCCATCCTAATTTGAGCAGTCTCCGCAACAGGCTCGTGTATGATTCTCCAATTGGGGTGAAGTTTTCCCTTGGACTTTGTTCTCTTGTATAGTCTGCCGGAACATACGGATTACGAGGGGCTTGTAAATTTGGTTTCCGCGGACGAAAACCTTATGGCGCAGGTGCCCGCCATTATGGACGCTGAGGAGGTCGATCATACGCTTGAGCATTAAGAACAGCAGGTTGAGATGTATAATAATGTTGAGGAGGGCTGGGTTGTCCCTGTTGGAAATGAACGTAAGGGGAGTTTTGTCCCCTTTGGGCATTGCCCGGTCCTGATATCATCATGGCTCCTTCCTTCTTTTTCTTCCGATTTCCGAAACTACCAGATCCACTCTGAATGGCTTGTGTAGTGACCTTGAGGGCGGTTTGGCTCATGATTTTTCCTGATTTGATGCCATTCTCCACCATTTCCCTGATTTTTATTGCTTCGGTGAAAGGTTTACCAACCGCGGCTAGTAAATGATGAAAATAATAGGACTCTTGAGTTTGGAGAAAAACGTCAATCAATTCCTAGTCCTTCAATGGCGGCTTGACTCTAGATGCCTGTTCTCTTCATTTTATGGCGAACTCTCAAAAACTTTCAGATGGTTTTTTCTTCATATTAGCGAGAGAAGTGCGGTCAGGGATAATATCGAGGTTGTATTGAAATTGTTGTACAAAATCTTGAGCCATATCATCCCAAACATGCCAATGGGAGATGTCTTGATCGATAAACCATTCGGAGGCTATTCCCGTCAGACTTTCTCTGAAATAGGCCATAAGCAGCTCCTCTTTCCCTCCTTCTCCTCTGAGTTAATTGCAATACCTTTTTAAGTGGGCCACTGGGTTACCATGACCATTATATTTGTCGAATTTTAGGGTCTTAAATCCTATTGGCAAATGAACATTAGGGAATATACACAGGTCTTTGAAAGAGATGCTTTTGTGTCCTCCCAATCCTTGTATGTTTCTCATACTCTGCTCCAGACTCCTCACTTTTCTAGCTATCTCTTCTCGTTCTTCATTCATAATAGCCTTCTCAATCACGATATGAGACTCAGGCTGATGAGTGGGCTGATATGAATTTACGGGTTTGAATGCCAATTCAGGAGGATAGACTTGATCATGATTTAGCTCATTGATAGGCTTCTGTATCATTGATGGAGGATTTGTATTAGTTGTCACGACCGGAATAAAAAGCGGGTTGTTTGTGAATGATGGATTTGGAGGACGCATGGTGGATGTGCCAGCAGCGCTAGACACATTAGCGTATGGACCAAATCCGGGTGGATAAAGTGGATCGTCGACTTGGGCTTGAGTAGAACTGGGATGATTTGCATCTGAAAGGCCAGGAATCGAGGAAGGCGGGGCTTGTCCATTCGCCCAGGCCTGATACATTTCCGCAATTTGTTGCTTCAACAACCTATTCTTCTCCAAAGATGCAAACTCTCGTGGAACTAACTGATCTCGACCTTCTTCATTATCAGATTTTGTTCCATCTTCTCGAGTCATCTTCCTTTTTCCTTTATACCTTGTGTTGTACGGGTGAGAGGTCAGCTTAACCACAACCAACCACCTTATTCTCTCTCTCTTTATGAAACAGAAACAAATATGTTAGGATTTAGAGCTTTTAAAAAATATTGATATATTCATAACTAACTCAAGTGTCATGCACCTAAGTAATTTTTCTTCCTGAAATGGACTTAGGAAAACCCTCTTGTTTCATCCCGGATTTGGTGAATTGATTTTTTTTCTCATTATTTAACGCCAACATCTTGAAATTGTTACTTGAAACTTGAAACTTAAAAAAAATATTTGATCGCACCCGCCGAGGGTTGCCTACGTATCATGATTTACATTAATCATATCATCCCGTAGTTCATGTAAAATTTTAATTGTGTTTGACAAAAATTGGCTCTATGATATTCCTAAGAGAGATTTTAGAACCAAAGAAGATAGACATAATGATACCATGACGTTAAAACCACTTAATCTTTTCAGAAAAGTTCTATGTAAAAATATTATATATTTTCTAAAATAAACCCTTAAAATTTTTTATTTAACCCCCTTTTTTTCAGATCAATTAATTCACTTAAAAGCCGGTCAACATTCGATATGACGTTTCCTATAATGCAACAAGTAGCACATAAAATGTACATGATGGTCTCAAAAGGTGACACCTGACCTAGACGGACTCGACCCCAGGGTCGAGCCCCACTAAGTCGAAAATACACGCGATACAAATAAAACTCAGTCTATTAGGGATAGCCATGTATAAGTTCCAGTTATGTCAGGTTTAACCTGGTGGAGTTAGGTATCTAGACTGTCAATGAAACGAGCGGACAACTCGAGTCGGCAAGGGACAGCTTTACCGGTAGCAGGGCTTTCCGGCCTCACTGTGGGTCCCTTTCCGTCCTAACACATGGGTGATTACAGAATCCTTCCCAGGAGCGTTGCCGCATCTCTGGTATCTCAAGCTCGGGAGCGTATACCGCATCTCCGAATATACAGTATCTCAGAAGACTCAGATGGGTGCGCGAGAGAAAGACAGTTTATATTGCAATTCAAATAATATCAAAGCGATAAACATGTAGGCAAAGAACACATTTAGGCCAACAATATACAATATCAAAATTAAATAAAGCCAAACAAGTCAATATGAAAGCTCGAATTCAGGTTGTGTCCCCAGCAGAGTCGCCATCTATCACACCCCGATTTATTTCGCCGCATCCGACCCCGCTAGGGAGTTGGTTTTTGAGAAAATGGGTTTTTTCAATTAAAGCGACGTTTTGAAAAGGGATTATTTGATTTACAGAGTCGCCACTTGGAATTGAGTTTGAGTGTTCCAAGTCACCTTATTGAATCCCTATTCAAAAGGAAATGACTCTTCAATTTTTATTTTTTGGTCTGCGAACTAGAAATCTGGATAAGGAATTCTGTTGACCGAGGGGAAGGTGTTAGGCACCCCTCGAGTCCCGTGGTTCTAGCACGGTCTCTTTAATGACTTACGTCTGGCTTAAATTAATTTTATTGTTTTGGATTTATAATATTTGTTAATCTAAAAGTTGTTTGCCTCCCGCTTTTAATTTATTTTAAATTATTTAAAATTGTATTGATGTGTGGCTTACCGATAGTAGTACTTTTCGGCCTTACCACGAGTTTTGGTATATCACTCCCGTCTTTGAGACATTTATGGATCGCTTCATTTTTCAAAGTCTAAATAAGCACCTAATATGTTCAGAATCTACCCAACCCAATTCAATCGGCTTCAAACGGTAGGTTAATTTATTATAACGAATGGTCGGTAGCAGGGCTTTTCAACTTCATCGTTAACTTTCACTTGTATCTTAAATATTCATTATTTAGAGACTAACAACCTAACTCATTATTTTATGAATTCACTCCCTTACAAGTAGATTTTCCTCTCTTTTCTTTTATTGATGAAAACAAATCTTGGATAAAACCTCAACCCAGTTAATTCATTTTGTTCTTTTCCGTTTATATCCTCTCATAAAAAATAATCAAACAGCCACTCAATATTTTCATGCTTTTGACTAAATAAATGAAGAATATCAAATAAATTAAAACAAAGTCCACAATTAAAACTACTACAAAGTTAAATATGGCATGAACTCACTGGAACAATACACATGTTTATTATGGATTTGGCTCTAAGACAAAATGTTAATACATGCAACTTAAATTAGAGAGTATGACTTTGAAATTATTAACATTAAAACAAGAATTGTAGATATGCTTAATTAAGTCCTATTTGCATTAACCTCGGATTCAAATATATAAGATAGAGTGGCAGGATCAATTAGAACACAATTTCCATAGTATTTCATATTGTTAGTAGTCATGATAATTAATCCAAAATGTACCCTTTTCTTTATTAAGTCCAAATCCTAATTCACTTTAATTAGACGCGCTACTTCTTTTAATATCTTCAAATAATCTTTTGACCTAACCCACCAAGACATACTTATTCATTATATTTCTTTGGCATTAACTTTGTCAAAACAAATAGTAATACAATATTAAACATTCTTTGATAGATAATCTGTCAATGTACAAAACTCTCACATATCAAAAAATAAAAAATAAAAAGAATTGTAACAAAATTAAAATAATAAAGAAAAAGATGGACCTCACATAAACTATCAACCTTACATACTAAATAATGCATGATGTCATTTAAATAATTTTATTCATGTTTTAATTCATAATAGAACACATAAAAATAAGAGTACATGATTGAATAAGAACCTGTGTGATGAACTGAATCGAATATAGGAGCAAAACACCCTCACCAGAAACTCGAACGAAAACCGAAGTGAATCTTCTTATAACCCAAGGAATTTCTTTCTAACTTTCTTTTCTGTTTTTTTTTCTTTTGTGGCTTCTTTTGTGTTTTTTTTTTTTCGTTTCTTTTTGGCTTTCTTTTGTTTTCTTGGTTTCTTTTTCTTTCTTGATTTCTTTGGTTTCTTGGTTTCTTTTTCTTTCTTGGTTTCTTTGGTTTCCCGTATGTGTTCCTCTCTTTTTTTTTGTGCATGTTTGCATGTGTTTTATATATAGTGTATGTAGTGTGTGTGCATGTCGTGTGTTATGTGTTTTGCTACGTGAGTGTGTGTGTTGAGTGAGAATGGGAGTTGATGGAATGATGGGGGAGAGATGTGGGTTATGGGAATTGTGGGGTGGTTTGGGTAGTTTAGGATTATCTTTTCTTTTTTTCTTTAAAAAAAAAAAAAATTAATTAATATTTTAAATAAAATCTATTTAAAACTAACAAAATACAAGATAAGTTAATTAGCTAGTCTTAGGAATATGACTAAGAAAAATTAATATCACATTTTTTATTAAAGTTGAAAGAAGAAAACAAATATAATTTAGAATTTTTTTTTTAAATAAATAAACAAATAAATAAACGATAAAATTAAAACTTATTTAAAAGTGTGACTCTATTTTTGTAGTTATCAAATTTTTTAACGAACCTCAAAAATAAGATAAATTTAAAATGCCTAAAAATAAAAATAAAAATAAGATGAAATAAAAATTACTAGAACATTAAAATGGTATAAAAATATTAGGTTTGAATCAAAAATTAGGTGTTTACAACAAGAGAGCTCGGTAATCTATGGAATCGCTGCGCCTTGGAAAATATACAGAGATAACTACACTTATTGCCCACTGAAATAATTTTTTGATATTTGGTTATTTCTTTGATATTCTCATTGCAACATCCTTTTACAGTGGTTTAATGATGTCTTCTCAACTAATATATCTGAAAAGTGCGAGAATATTCTCAGTCGACTATCAGAAAGCATGGATTCAATGTAAGTCTATTTCTGTTATCAACTGATATATCTGACAAGTGCGAGAATGTTCTCAGTCGGCTATCAGAAAAGCATGGATGCAAAGTAAGTTTATTTCTGTTATTACATTCTTCATTGCTTTATCTTGAACTTTGGCATGGGCATCTACTTGCTTTTTGGTTTAGAACTGCAGGAACCATTAACGTCAATTTTGTGAGTATCTATCATTCTACATGTCTGTCACTTGCCTAATATTTTTCCTTATCTCATGAGATGCGCTTAACAATATTGTTTCTATTGGGTCTGAAGCATCAAGCTTACAGAATCCAGACTATAATGATGGTTACATACTTTTTTTTATGAATACTCCATTATCACATGCCTTCTTACTAGAACACAGAGTCTTATAGGAAGCATCTTCGAATTATTTCCTGATATCATCTGGGTTATTTGTTTTCTTCTTTTTGTTTCCCGAAAAAGAGAGAGATTGACTTATGATGGTCTCATACTAAAAGCGCTTCGGAAATAGTTCTAGCTGCTTGTGACAAGGTAATTAATTCCGTTGGGGAGGTTGTTCCCTTGGATGAAACATCAACTAACCATTTGAAGACCACAATCGATCAGTTTGCCAGTGAACCTCTCCGCACTTTGTGTCTTGGATATATGGAGCTGGAAAAAGGATTCTCCCCTGCTGCTGATATACCAGTTTTTGGGTATACTTGTATAGGTATTGTATGTATAAAGGATCCTGTTCGTCCCGGAGTCAGGGAGTCTATTGCGCCTGTCGTTCAGCTGGGGTTAATGTACGAATGGTTACTGGTGATAACATCAATACTGCAACAGCCATAGCTAGGAAGGTACAAGTTACTTGCCTCTTCTTTTAATTTTTGTCTTAATATGATTTTTCTTGTAAAATTAGGTGTGTTTTTTGGTGCATTGCTTTATATCCGGGATGACTTCAAATCTGTCGATAAGCATACATGGTTGCAAGTAAGTGATTAACTCTGGTTTACATATTAAATCAATTTAATTATACAAGGTTTTTCTGTTAAAAAGAGGAAGAGTATGATTACTTTATTGGGGATAGTGAAACGTTATATTTACTTCAAACAAAGAGAACAGTATTAAATTGCAATCTTCCAAAAGATTTTGGGATTTTTCTAAGTGATGTATAGATTATAAAATCTCAAAGGAAAAAAATTTAACTGAAAAAAATCCTTCAGTTTTAGTTGGGTAATTCTTAGAAAGAATTCCTCCTAGCATGACTTATGGAACTCAGCTGTTTGTCTGAAAAACAAAAACAGTAAAGAACAAGAATTGAAAGATTTTAGTTCTTCCATTCAACAACAGGGTTAAAGAAATTCAATCAAATATATTGTCAAGTCAACCATTCTACACCAAAGCAATAAAATCAAACTTCTTTAATCAATGAAATGAGATAGGCAGAACAAAAAATCAAATGCTGCTAAACCATGAAATAAGAACTCTTGGGAATATCGATAATGAATGTTGTTATAGCTTAGCTTAATATTCATTCTTGGTCAATTGTAACATATTTAATGGAGTCGAGATGTGAAAGAAGGAACAAAAACCAAGAATTCAAAGAAAAAAATTATAGAATAAATAAGGCACTTTTAAGAGCTGAAGACGTTAATACTATGAACTTGTGCCTCCAGAGGTAACTCACACTCATTATGTATTCATTCTATCACCCACTCACCGGTGAAGCCGTTGCGCTTCTGCCATATTACTTGTGCAATTTGTTATTGAAACATAATACTTTTGTGATTTTGGTAGTAATTTTATTATTGTTGTGGGTAAAGTTCAGTAGCATACTAGAAATTGAACCCGACAAAATTTAAGATACACAAACATGACTGGTACGAAGGCTCCAATAACACTTAAAAACTACTACTCCAAATAAAAGAGATCAAAGCATTTAGCAAATTGTCGTTAAATTACTTAAGGACTTAACTGTAGCTGGAGCATTGTACAGTAGACCAAAGTTTAAGTGAAGTAAAGCGATGGATCAATTCATTGGTCGAAGTAGTTTGTCTTGAAGCAGAAGAAAACTTTGTACACCCTCCCCCCTTTTTAAGGTCAGTTTTTTTGCTCTTTCCAGTGATGAATAAATAGTCAAAAGAGATAAAAGAGTATTTTTTTTCTTTCTTTATACAAATAGCTCCTGTACATATTCAGCCAGATCGGAACACTAGAAGGAAGGAAGTAAGAATGTATTTTCATAATTGTATGTAAAACATTTTTTCTTTGGTTTTTGAAGAGTTATAGAAAGGGTAATCCAATACACTCAGGTTTTGGTTATGCACATATGGGTTGCAGCAGGGTTGGATTACATTAGGTCAATCGGGCAAGCTATGCAGTTTGCATTACATAATTATTTATGGGGTTTGCGCAAGGGTTGGATTACATTAGGTCTATTATACAAGCTATGCAGCTTTTGGTTGCATTTTTATAGCTTGAATACTTGGTGACTTCTCTAGAAACTTGAATATTCAACATATTGCAGTCCATAAGCGTAATGACATTATTAAAGCTATTCCTGACTTTTGGTTGACGGCTGTAAGTAATCCAGCCTGATTTTCTTTATGTTGCTGAAATTTTGAAGTGCTTCTCATATATGATTTGTGTCATTTCCCTGCAGTTCTTGAGTCATCCTGTTCTTGGGAAACTTCTAAATGAAGAGGACCATAAGGTTTGATCTAAATTAGAAACTATAAAGTAGACAATTATCAAATCTTCCACTACATTTCTTTTCCCAGATTTGACCAATGCTGAAATGGCAATTTGACTCCCAATTCTTATAAAATTTGAGTTCTTCATATAGCTTTTTGGATTCTGAATCTAAATACACAAGTGTCTTTCTTCATTCTATATTTTCAAGTTTCTAAGTTCGGTCGAAGTGGAAGACAATAAGGATGTGAAAACAGGTTATACGATCACGTTTGTAAGTTCACCCTCCACACTAAACTAATGTATCTTCTACAAATCAATGTAGAGCACTGATGATTGTCCTCTTTGTTTTACAGAACTTCAATTCAAATTCTTATTTTGAAAATACAAAGCTTCATGATGATATAACAGTTATAGTGATGTATTTGGATCGCCCTGAAAGGTCCACAAATGCTGGATCGAACATTGTTAAGGGCACGAACAACCCTCTTGACATATACTCCTTGAACTCAGGTCACCAAAGAGAGAATACATCTTATGTTTCCCCATGAATAGTGTCTAATACATGTACACGGTATATGATTTTGTAAATACTTCGTCTTAGATTTGTAAAGTATTCTTATATACTTTTAGATTACAATCAGAAGGACCAGCCGTGTACGTATATCTTAATGTATATGTACCTTATGTATTGTAGTTGATAGGTTAAGCTGATGAAAAGTGAGCTTGGGCTTTCACTTCTGTTTTTGACTCTTTCTTTGAAAAGCTATATGTTGTCTCCTTATTAAAGCGAGCATCCACATTAATTTGTACCAACCTTTTATAGGTTTATGCCAGAAAACCTTGACAGTAAATACAATTACAAGCCAACACCTATGAAATTAGATTAAGCACAGAAATAGTTCAAGAACCTTCTATTTAAGTAAGCAGAGATAAATTTTTTTACCAAATTGTCGCTTTCGGATTGGTGCATTCAGTATTTCCCTGGTCCTCTCTCATTTGGATGTTTATATGTATCTTAAACAGTATATAATGGTCAATAATCGAAACTGTAAAACACAATTAATAGCGCTTTAGTTTATGTATTTTGCAACTAATATATGTATAAGTGACATGCATAATTGGTTCTCAGGAAATAAAATTAGCATATTCCAAATTATTTCACTGAACTTTTTCAACGTGCAGCTCAACTAGACTAAATCTGTGCGGCGACAATTTTGAAAACTAAGGGCAACATGCCTGTTGATATTAAGTGATAAATGCTTTTTGTTGTTGTTACTTATTTCAGTATGAGACTGCTCATCTTGCTTTGGTAGAACCTCAAGATCATATTGTGGAAATACAGAAAACAATAGAGATGAATCTGTAATCATAAATAATGACAGTGATATTGAAATTTGAAGTTTCAATCATCTAGAACTCAAAATCTGCAATAACATTCATTAACTACTACGCTCACAGAAGTACAAGTTACCCAACGGTCTAATGTTAATAGCATTCTAATTGAGGAGATGTTTTTTAACAGCCTTCATGTTGACTTTCTTCAATTTACACTAAGTATTGTCAAATATACGGTTCCTATAATAGAAATGAAATAAAATTGATTTTTATACAATATAAATTGATTTTATACAATATTTCTGTAATTATTAATTAACAATATACTACTATCCATTACGCTAAACTTGTTAAATAAGAACAACATATAATTATATTATTAGACAATATAACAAATGCTTGAATAATTAAAAAGAAAATTTACTCAAACAAATGTATTTAAAAGCACGCGCGAAGCGCGGCCATATTCCCTAGTTACTAAGGATAAAGTTGAAAAAATGTGTTTAATTATCTCTTGAATATTCTTTAAATATGTTAATTATTTTGAGATAAATTTTTTTAATAAATATGTCAGGTAATAAGAGACGGAAGAACCTTATGTGGTCTACAAAAGAAATGCAAATTTCAATCACTTTTATGATCTTAGGAATATATGAAAGAAAATGACGTTTTCTGAATCAATAACTGTTATGATTCAGACAGAATAAGCAAACTACAAGTAAAAGAAAATAAGAACAACACACAGATTTACGTGAAAACCCTTGCGGGAAAAATCACGGGCAGAGGCAGAATAGGTTTCACTATAATGGAAAGAGAGTACAATGTGGAGAAGGCTGAATTTTCTGAATGCACAAAATAACCCACTAAATGCACTTATATAATACGTGCATACAAATAAGTCCTTGGCCCCAAAACATAAAGGTCCATTCAGGGCCCACTCAACATAATTCGGGTCATAACTCTAACAATCTCCACCTTGACACGAATTCTAATTCAGAACTCAAATCCATTTTCAAGACAAACTCTCCACCTCTTCCACAAAAGCCCCTAAGGGCACATCTCAACAGCTAACACTAACCAAGTCCAAGCAATGCTCAAGCTTGGCACTTAGTAGTGTCTTGGTCATCATATCAGCAGAATTATCATGAGTACTAATCTTGCTCACCACAATATCACCACGAGCAATAATTTCACGCACAAAATGATATCGAACATCGATGTGCTTTGTCCTCTCATGAAACATCTGATCTTTCGTAAGGAAGATAGCACTCTGACTTTCGCAAAAGACCGTAGTAATCTGTAAGTCTTTACTAAGTTCACCAAAAAGACCTTTCAACCAAATAGCTTCTTTGAAAGCCTCTGTAATAGCCATGTACTCTGCCTCAGTAGTTGACAAAGCAACTGTAGTCTGTAAGGTAGTTTTCCAACTAATAGCACAACCACTAATGGTGAAAACATAGCCTGTAAGGGATTTTCTTTTATCATGATCTCCTGTAAAATCAGAATCAATATACCTGATTACTCCATCTCTGTTTTGCCCAAACTGCAAAAAAACATCAGCAGATCCATGCAAGTATCTGAAAATCCACTGAACTTCTTTCCAATATTCTTTGCTAGGATTTTCTATATATCTGCTAACTGCACTGACAGCATAAGATAAATCTGGTCGGGAACACACCATCGCATATATAAGAGATCCGACGGCACTAGAGTATGGAACTCGAGACATATAGTCACGCTCATCATATGTCTTTGGAGATAAAGTGGATGAGAGTTTGAAGTGAGTTGCCAATAGAGTACTAACAGGCTTGGGATTTTTGAATATTGAACCTGTGAAGCACTTTTTCAATATATCTTTTCTGACTCAAGTATAACTTACTATTCTTTCTATCCCTTAGAATCTCCATACCAAGAATCTTCTTTACTGCTCCAAGATCCTTCATATCAAACTCCTTACTGAGATGAGCTTTGACTTTTATTATCTCTCTCATATCCTTTGCTGCAATCAACATATCATCAATATACAAGAGAAGATACACGAATGGACCATCACTCACCTCCTTGAAGTAGACACCACTATCATAGCTACTCTTCTAAAATATATGAGAGGTCATAAAAGAGTGATACAAGTGATATAAGTAGACACCACTATCTTAAACATTTTTCATTCATAGTTTTTACAATAAAATTTATGATATAAGTGATACAAGATTGAATAAAACCTGTTGAGAATGAATACTGAAATAATGAAATCGTCACTGAAAAACTTCAAACGGAACCTTCAACTTGATTCACGTTTTCCTCCTCTTGATTTTCTTCTTTGATTTGCTTTTGTTTCTCTCACTTACTTTGATTTTTTATATTTATTTTTTCTGATCTCCTCTAAAAAAGTCCTCGTTTTTGTCTAGGTGGGAAAAGTCCTTTTATACAGGATTTTTGAGGGAGAAAATAGGGGAGGGAACAGTTATTATCAGATAGGGTAGGTAATTTAAATTTTAAAAATAAAATTTCTCACTTCTTTTTTATTTAATTAAAAATAAATAAATAAATCTATTAATAATAAATAAATATAAATAATAAATAAATGAGTAAGATAATAGAATAATAATAATTGCCATAATACATATAAATACTAATTTATTTATTAAAATTTAGAAAACAAAAACATATATTATTATTTTTAATATCTAAAAATTAACTTTACTTAATTATTTACTTCTTAACTAAAATTTATAAAAATAAAAATAAGAATTTAAATAACATTATATTAAATATAAATATAAATACTGAAAAATAAGTTTGAATCCGAGGAAGATCAAAAATCACGTGTCTACATTTTTGCCCCTCTTTGTGTGAAATCTCGAAGAGTTTTTATACAAAGAAGTAGACAAGATATGATTTTTGACCCTCCAATTATTTGAAAGGTAAGGATAAAATAAAAATTAAAAATAAAATTAAAATGTGACCGAGTCCTGGTTTTTGGACATCCTACCTATCCCGGGTTATAAGGGAATCAGGTCACGAGTAGTTCAAAGGTGATATGGAGAGAATCGAGTAAGATTTCACCTAGTTTTCGATTGATGACTTCTACTTTTACATTCAACTGACTAATAAAAATCAAAAATAAAAAATACAAGTAAAAATTGCAATCTCTAGAATCTTGATTCAAATCTTCATGACTT
This sequence comes from Capsicum pubescens, assembly GCA_030864215.1. Classification (NCBI taxonomy): domain Eukaryota; kingdom Viridiplantae; phylum Streptophyta; class Magnoliopsida; order Solanales; family Solanaceae; genus Capsicum; species Capsicum pubescens. The sequence continues at coordinate 21,734,499 of CM061545.1, forward strand.
GAACTTGAAAATTCACGCTATTCTTCAGGCGGGCTCCTGACTTTCGATTTCTTCACCCTGTTCTTCAGGCGGGCTCCTAGAGTTACAATTTCTTCACCCTGTTCTTCAGGCGGGCTCCTGGACTTGCAACTTCTTCACCCTGTTCTTCAGGCGGTCTCCTGGACTTGTAATTTCTTCACCTTATTCTTTAGGCGGGCTCCTGAACTTGCAATTTCTTCACCCTATTCTTCAGGCGGGCTCCTGGACTCAAAGAAAATAGTGAAACAAAAAAATAACATCCCATTCTTTAGGAGGGTCCTGGATATAAAATAAATTCCCATTCTTCAGGAGGGTCCTGAGCATAAAAATAAATTCTCATTCTTCAGGAGGGTCCTGTGGAAGGTCCTGTCCCATTCTTCAGGAGGGTCCTGAACATAAAAATAAATTTTCATTTTTCAGGAGGGTCCTGAACATAAAATAAATTTCCATTTTTCAGGAGGGTCCTGAGCATAAAAATAAATTCTCATTCTTCAGGAGGGTCCTGAACATAAAATAAATTCTCATTCTTCAGGAGGGTCCTGAGCATAAAATAAATTTCATACAACACACATAAAATTTTTGCCCCAGTTTGTACTGGAAAAATTTATGTGTCACTGGATCTTAATATACCTCTCAAAGAATAAAGTTTATCATGACCGAGATTCAGTATCAGATGTTGTAACCATGCTTCTTGCATTGAGAGAAGTGTGAAATTGCATCCTTTATCTGAAAACAATTATTTCATCTCTGTTCCAAACAAAGAAAAATTGTGAGTTTTAAAACATGTGGTGGTTGGTTTGTGGCATTTCGCTTTTGAAGTGGCCGCTCTCGCACTTGTCATGCTCAAATCTTTTCCAATCCATGATAATATTCATTGAATTGTTATACCTCTAACTCAAAATTCTGACTACTAAGAGCCTCAACTCAAATCATATTTCTGTTGTATGATGCTTCTAAGTTTAGCTTCCAATACATCCTTTAGATTTTCACGAGTTTAAAATGGTCAAATCACAATCATCTTGAGTAACTTACTTTTACTTTGAAATGTTGTCTTTGTGCATCGACCCTTTGTCTTGCTTTGTACCCTTAAAGGAGTTGGTATAGAGTTTGGAGTCCTTTCTCACTCGACCTGATGTGAATTTGACTCAAAAGACAATAAAAAAATTTCGTTTGATGACAAGGACACAAAAAAATAAAAATAAAAATAAAAAAAAAAGACAATAGGCATCTCTTTTTCAAAATAAAGAGAAAACTTATCTGAATGTGGAAACTGATTCTGGTGATTATGACATGCATTTTGAATCAAACAAACAGATCTACCCACACCAATCATTACAACTTTTGTCCAGTTATTGAGCTTGAAATTAAGTCAATCTTGAACTTGTTCCTTCTTGATAGCAACCTTTCTTCGGCTAGTGGCACCTCAATGGGTTTTTGCCAATGAGCCTATCTCCTTTTCATTTCTGTCTTAGCTCACAGTCGTCTTATGGTGCCCGAAAGAATTTTCACCAATAAGACTCTCTTATTTTCATTTTTTCATCAAAAATAAATACCCAAAATATGAAATATCATGCACTCATAACATGTTTAGCCTTGAAATTCTCAAAGATTGATCCGAAGGTCTTTCTTTGGTTGTAACTTGACTTTTGGATAGGGTTAGAAAGAAGGTCGGCATGAGGCTCAAAAATTTATATAACATTGGGTGAAACATACAACTTTTGGAATCGATTCTTTTAAGAAAATAAATTTTTGCCCCAATTTTATTTCATTCTGGGTAATTTAAATTTTCTTCTGGTTAGACTGAACCCTGGAGTAGGGCTGCCTACGTATCTTGTCATAGCAAGAATCAGGTCAAACGTAGTTCAGGAAACATCATTCTTTTATTTGATTTTGAATTTTTGATTGATTTTTCTCTTTTTTTAAAAAAAAATATTATTTTATTTTTTTCAATTTTCTGACTTTAATTTGATTCCAAAAGAGGGGTATGAAGAAAAAAACATAAAAATAAAATAAAAGCTCAAAGGGGTAAGCAAAGTTTGATATATTATTCGGATAGCAGAACAAAATTCCTTCATCATTTCAATCTTTTAGAATGTAAGTACAAAACATACATAACACAATTGTACATGAATATCATATATAATATATTTTAATTGCATCAGCATTGCCTGGTATTCCTTCCATTTTTCCTTCTTCATCAGTTAAATATAACGCGTCATTAGGTAACACTTTCTTCACCATGAATGGTCCATGCCAATTAGGTGAAAATTTGTCTTTGGCTTCAATCTGATGGGGTAGGATACGTCTTAGTACTAACTGACCAACTTCAAAATGTTTGTGACGCACCTTATTGTTATATGCTCATGCCATTCTCTTCTGATATAGTTGTCCATGACATACTGATGTTAATCTTTTCTCATCAATCAAGCTTAATTGCTCCAAACGAGCCTTGGCCCATTGGTGATCACCAATTTCAGCTTTCACAACTATTCGAAGAGATGGAATCTCAATCTCTATAGGTATAACTGCTTCAGTTCCATATACTAACAAGTAAGGAGTTGCACCAATTAAAGTCCGAACTGTAGTACGATAACCCAACAAAGCAAAAGGTAACTTTTCATGCCATTGTCGGGAACCCTACACCATCTTGCGAAGTATTTTTTTTAAATTCTTGTTGGCAGCTTCTACAGCTCCATTCGCCTTTGGACGATAAGGAGTTGAATTCCAATGCATAATCTTAAATTGTTGGCACACTTCTTGCATCAGATGGCTATTGAGATTCGCAGCATTATCTGTGACAATTATCTTTGGAATGCCGAACCGACAAATAATGTTGGAGTGAATAAAATCAACCACTACTTAAGTCGTTGCTTCCACCCACTTCGTGAAATAATCAATGGCTACCAAGATGAACCTATGTCCATTCGAGGCCTTTGGTTCAATTGGTCCAATTACATCCATTCCCCAAGCCACAAAAGACCATGGAGCAGTCATTGTATGCAACTCAGATGGAGGGGAATGTATTAAGTCTCCATGTACCTGGCATTCATGACATTTACGAACGAAATTGATGGAATCTCTCTCCATGGTAAGCCAATAATAACCTGCTCGGAGTATTTTCTTTGCCAAAACATGCCCACTCATGTGTGGTCCACAAATCCCAGAATGTACATCAGTCATTATTTTTTAAGCTTCGTTAGCATCTACACACCTCAGAAGTCCCAAATCAGGAGTCCTCTTATACAAGATTCCTCCACTTAAGAAAAATCCGCTAGACAAACGTCGAATGGTTCTCTTTTGATTACCATCAGCATGTACAGGATATTTTTCAGTCTAAATATATTCTTTGATATCATAGAACCACGGCTCCCCATCAAGTTCTTCTTCAACCACATTGCAATATGCATGTTGATCAGGAATCTGTATATGCAAAGGGTCAATATAAGTTTTATCGGGATGTTGAAACATCAAACATAAGGTCACCAAAGCATCAGCAATCTCATTATGAGCTCTGGGAATGTGTTTGAACTTCACTAATACAAATCGTTGACAAAGATCTAGCAAACAACTTCTATATGGTAGGAGTTTCGAATCACGAGTCTCCCAATCTCCTTGGATTTGGTGGACTAATAAATCTGAATATCCTATTACCAACAATTCTTGGACCCCCATGTCAATGGCTAATCTCAATCCCAGGATGCAAGATTCATATTCTGCCATATTATTGGTACAGTAGAATCAAAGTTGGGCTGTTCTAGGATAATATTGTCCTGATTCAGAAATAAGAACCGCTCCTATCTCCACTCTTTTTATATTAGCAGCTCCATCAAAGAACAACTTCCAGCCCGAATGGCAATCGTCAGAAATAAACTCATCAACATACAATAACTCTTCATCTGGAAAATAAGTTTTCAATGGGTCATACTCCTCATCAATAGGATTTTCAGCCAAATGATCCACTAAGGCTTGAGCTTTCATTGCAGTTCGTGTCACATAAACAATATCAAACTCTGTGAGCAACATCTTCCATTTTGCGAGTCTTCCTGTGTGCATAGGCTTCTGAAAAATGTACTTTAAAGGATCCATACGAGAGATGAGGTAAGTAGTATAAGATGACAAGTAATGTTTCAGTTTTTGGGCTACCCAAGTTAAGGCGCAGCACGTCTTCTCAAGAAGAGTGTACTTAGCCTCATAAGTGGTAAACTTTTTGCTGAGGTAGTAGATGGCTTGTTTTTTTCTGCCCATGACATCATGTTGACCCAATACACAGCCAAAAGAATTATCTAAAACAGACATGTACAATATCAAGGGTCTGCCTGACTCTGGAGGAACCAAAATAGGCGGATTCGACAAGTGTCTCTTAATTCTGTCAAATGCCTCTTGACATTCTTCAGTCCATTCAACTTTAACATTCTTCTTCAACAACTTGAATATTGGCTCGCAGGTTGCCGTAAGCTGAGCAATGAATCTACTGATAAAATTCAACCTTCCAAGTAAACTCATCACCTCCGTTTTATTTTTTGGTGGAGGTAAATCTTGGATAGCTTTTATTTTTTAAGGATCTAACTCAATACCACATCGACTGACTATAAAAACCAAAAGTTTTCTTGACGAAACTCCGAATACACATTTTCCTAGGTTAAGTTTGAGATCATACCTTCGAAGCCTTTCAAAGAATTTTCTTAGATCTTTGATATGGTCAGCCTGCTCTCTTGAATTAATGATCACGTCATCCACATAAACTTCAATCTCTTTGTGCATCATGTCATGAAATATTGTGGTCATTTCCCTCATATAAGTTGCCCCAGCATTCTTTAGTCCGAAAGGCATGACTCAATAACAATATGTCCCCCATGGAGTAATAAATGATGTCTTTTCTGCATCTTCTGGATCCATAATGATCTGGTGATACCCCGCATAACAATCCACAAAATAATTCAGATCATGTTTATCACAATTATCCAACAAAATATAGATATTGGAAAGTGGAAAATTATCTTTCGGACTTGCTTTATTTAGATCATAATAATCAACACACATCCTAACTTTGTTGTCCTTCTTTGGAACAGGGACAATATTCGCCAACCAAGTAGGATACTGGGCCACTCGAATGACTTTAGCCTCAAGTTGCTTTGTGATTTCCTCTTTAATTTTTACACTCATGTCAGTTTTGAGTTTTCTTAGCTTCTGCTTGACAGGAGAAAAAGTAGGATCAATTGGCAACTTGTGAACTACCAAATCAGTGCTCAAACCGGGCATATCATCATAAGACCACGCAAAGATGTATTTATACTCATGCAAAGCTTCAATTATAGCTTTCTTTTGTTGTAGTTGAACATGTACACTTACCTTAGTCTCCCTAATATTTTCATGATCTCCTAAACTGATCGCCTCAGTTTCTTCCAAATTGGGATTTGTCTTATTCTCAAACTGTTTGAAATCTTTGCTTATATCCTCAAATGTTTTCTCTTCATCGTATTCAACCTCCTTATTCATTATTTCAAAATTAGATTGGGTTTTTAAAGCTGGTTGACAATTCTTCATGCATGTCATATCATTAGAATCGGCATAGAAAGAACTGTATAATAGAAAATAAATAAATAAAAATCAGACTAAAAATAAAACAAAGGGAAACTACGCTTTATTAGAAACATAGATAGAAAGAGTTTTAACCTAAAATACCTGATTTAAAGTTCTGAATTACAATCCTAGAATGATTTAAATTACAGGAGTAAAAGCAAACAAACTACTAAGACTGTAAGAAAAATAAACAAACTACCAAGACTCTTTTATAATAGGGAGAGGAGTGGCCTCCCAATTGTTAAGCTGGACATCAGGGCCGACAAACTGCACATCTGCATTGCTGGTACCTTCCCCAATTTCAACCATATCAGCTTCAATGAATATATTCTGAAAAAGGTCAATCAACTTTGTATCATCATCATTTATTGATTTTGCAGCAGGTAACGTGGAGGATCCAACAACACTAAATTTGATGAAAGACTAATGAAATGGTGGTATCGGCTTAGTAAGTGACCACGACTCTTTCTTACACTTTTTAGCCTTCTTTATATCTTCAGCAGTAGGCTTGTATCCCAGACCAAAAGTACCAAAGTTCTTATAGAGGTTTACTGAATGAACAATGCCTTGCAAAAACATCCCTAGACCTTTTCCTGGTTCGAAACCATGCTTCAATATTTCATTCACTACCATAACAAATGTAGAGGACAATTGTGGTCTTGCGATGAGATTTCCTTCAAGGATATGCTAAACAACCACTACCTCAGAAGATTGATGAATTAACACATTGGCAGTATCTTCTTCAATGGAGGAAACAAAGTATTCTTTATACATGGATAAGTCTCCTTCACTATGAACAACTATCTCTTGCTTGTCATATTTGAATTTGACCATTTGATGCAACGTTGATGCGACTGCTTTAGCCCTATGAATCCATGGCCTTCCCAATAACATATTATATAAAGCATCAATGTTCAGCACTTGGAAATCCATAGAAAAATCTACAGGCCTGATTGTCAATATGAGTTCTATTTCACCAAGGGCATCAGTTTTTAATCCGTCAAAACCCTTGACGCATACATTATTAGGTTGAATTCTCTCCACATTAACATTCAACTTTTGCAAAGTTGACATAGAACAAATGTTAGCACCTGATCCTCCATCAATTAACACTCGAGTGATGATGGAGTGCTCACATTTTACAGTAATGTAGAGACCCGTATTATGTCTAGTACCTTCCAAAAGCAATTCATCGTCTGAGAAAGTAATCTTATTTGCTTCAAGGATCCTTTTAACAACTTTTTCAAGTTCATTCACTTTAATCTCACTGGGAACACATGCTTCGTTAAGAATCTTCATTATAGACTTGCGGTGTTCCTCTGAATGTATCAATAAAGACAACAAAGAAATTTGTGCTGGTGTCTTCTTCAACTGTTCTATAACAGAATATTCTTGCAATTTCATTTTCTTTAAAAATTCTTCAGCTTCTTCATCAGTATCAGGTTTCTTAAACGTCATTCGTTGTTCACCGCCTTGTTTATTCTTTCTTAACTCTACTGGAGCATAATATCTTCCAGATCGAGTTAATCCCCCCACTTCATCTACATCTTCAGTCACTTCTTTCCCCTTGTGCATCACCACAACGCGATCATAATTCCAAGAGAATGCCTTGGTATCAACCATAGGCAGCTGTGACACTGGTTTAATAACAATAGGAGCTACGGGAGCTCCTTTTATGATTAAAAGAGGCTTATTGGATCTTTCAGGAATACTGAGTTTCGGCTTTATTTGACTTGACCCAGTATTTTCTAAAATTTGTTTCCCCACCACCAAGGGAGAATTCAATGATTCGGGTTTTGTGATCACCACCTTCGCTTTTGCAGGTTTTTCTTTTGTCAAATCCACATCATTTGCTGATTTTTCCGAATCATTTTAAATTTTAATGATCGACTTAAAGGAAATTGTAGCATCTTCACCACTGAGTATCACTTCGATCATGTTTGTTTCATTATGATCTGGCAGCGGATTTTGATTGATATTTAGAGCGTCTGTACTTTCTACCATGATCTGTTGAGTATTAATCAACTCTTGAATGACTCGTTTCAAAAACCAAGATTTCTCTGTGTCGTGCCTTGGGGCATCAGAACAGTATTCACATCTTCTAGAATAGTCCAAGTTCTTCGTAGGAGGATTCGAGATCCTTCTCTCAATTGGGTTTAGAACATTCATTTTTCTCAGCCTATGAAATAAACTGGTGCAAGATATTCTGTAACACCCCATATTCAAGTACATGTATTCGCGTATTCAAGTACGTGTATTGGTCTTATTTATATGGAATTAATTTTTTTATTTTATTTATACCGAAATTTGCCCGTCAATGGTTCCATACGAAGTTTATTGAATAAGCTTTCCAATGATATAAAGATTTCCAAAAACGGATAAGTTTCGGATATAATTGAGCACGTTTGAAACTATAAAATGGTGTCCGGTATATGGTGAATAGCAAATGTGCAGGAAAATTTCCTGCACACAAACTACTGAGGCCTGCCAGTTTTTTGGGTCAACTGTGAACGATCATAACTCCCTTAATATAATGAACTAGGAGATCTACGACCTATCAAAAGAAATATCTTTGAGTCTTATTTCCAATGCAATTGGTTTTATCCAAATCCAACGTCTGAGTAAGGAGTTATACTCGTTTTACTTTAGCCTCTCAAAACAGATTTTTAGGGTCAACTTCAAACGATCATAACTCCTTGTACAGGACGAACTGGGTGGCCTACTTTATATGAAATGAAATACCTTTGAATTATATTTCCAACGATACCAATTTCACCCAAATCCGATATTGGAGCAAAGAGATATGGTCGATCTACTTTAGCTTGTCAAAACAGTCCACCATGGACAGATTCGGATTTACTTAAAATTTTAAGGGCAATATGGTCATTTTCCATAACCTCATGAACGAAAATTGGTCATTATATACATATACTTAGCCTCATATCCATTATTTATCATCCATTATTGAAGAATAAGAAACCCTAGCCAAATTTCAACTCCAATTATCTTGTGATTCAACCGTAGAAAATCCAAATTGATTCCGTAGTTGTGTTCACCGTCTCGAGGGCTTCGAGAAGCACCCCTTATTTGTGCCAACAGGACTTCGAAATCAAAAGGGCTATTTTATGGTAAGGATGTAAATTATGTTGGTGTTATTTATATGGATATGTATATATATGCATGTAAGCATAAGAAGTGTGTTATTTGATTGTTGTTGAAAGATGATTGGAAATGATGTTGGATTATTCTTGTGCATCGTTGGATTATGTTGAATTGTGAAGGGATTTGGTGTGATGATGTGGTATTGAAATGATGATTATATATATATATATATACATACACATAAACCTATTGATCAAGTTGGTTTTTGGAATGCTTTGCAAATATTGGTTGTATGGAATTATGTAAGAGAATTGTGGTGTTGGGTTGCTAATACTAGATGCCAAACATTTCATTGTAGATAAGTGATTTGTAAAGGCGGGAAGTTGTGTTAAATTGATATCTGAATCTACGACGAGGTATGTAAAGCATACTCTAACAATGTTCTTTGGCATGAAAACACCAATGTTCCATCAAGTAAGATTCCGAGGTTGTCCAAAAACATGTATTGTTCTACGTTACCAACGAAGTTTTTTCCATCCTACAAAGTGTCAAAATGTTTCATTGATATACCAAAAGGCTCCTATTTCATTGTTGTGATATTGATGATTCTGAAACACATTGTTGATATACCAATAAGTTCCTACTTTATTGTTATGGCATTGATGACTCCAAAACACTTCATTGATGTACCAATGAGTTCTTACTTCATTGTTATTGCATTGATGGTCTATTTATATGTCTCCTATTGATGTATCATTGTTTCAAAGTATCAAAAATGTGGTGGCGACCAAAATAAGAATCTCAAAGATTAATTGAACTAAGTGATGGAAGTTCTCTCTTATCGGGTGGTATCCCAGGGGCATAAGCCTAGCATGGATCGATCCCTATTTATGTGTTTATGGGTGGTATCCCAAGGGTATAAGCCTAGCATAGGTCGATCCCTATTTATATGTTTATGGGTGGTATCCCAGGGGCATAAGCCTAGCATGGGTCGATCCCAGTTGATATGTACTGGAGGCAGCCTAATGGTCACAGTATAGTACAGTAATGATTACAAAGACGATAAGAACGAAGGTAAAGTGATTGAATAAATGCAATGTACAGGTTGTCACAAGTTCTAGTAAGTGTGGTCCACTCCTATTACGCTTTATTCACTTGTTTCTGATTTCTATTGAGCTCTTATATCATATGTGATTATCTACAGCTTTACATACTCAGTACATATTTCGTACTGACGTCCCCCACGGGGACCTGCATTTCATGCTGCAGGCACAGGTACCTCAGCTCATACACCGCACAAGTAGGAGCCAGGTCATACAGCTATTGTTGGTGAGCTCCAGTTTGCTTCGGAGCTTTTCGAGTCAATTCCTTATGTTTTGCTATTGTACAGGAGTTATGTGTGGGCGGGGGTTTGTCCCGACCCTAATTATGTCATGTATATCCTAGAGGCTTTGTAGACATAAGGAAGGGTAAAGTCATGGAAGTTTATATAGTGATATTATATTTGTATATATGGTGGCCCCGATGGCCAAGTATTATATATATATATATATGTGCGTGTTGTGCTGATACAGGAAATTAGACCCTTCTATATGTAACGAAGTGCTGCCCAAATTTTTGGTGACATGTAAGTGAAAGTACAGGTATTTGAACGGGTTCTCTCGGGCCTTCTCGGCTTCGGGTGCCAGTCCGGCCCGATGGGATTTTGGGGCGTGACATATTCCAATAGGAGTGAAATTATCATTTACCATATTATCCCTTTTAAAGTCTGCTCTAGGCCATAAATTAGACCTGGGAGGGCCTCTTTGAACTTGTGGGACCGGTAGATGATTTTGGATGGCTGGTGCACGTCATTGCGGGTAAGAAAGAGCCCGAGTATATGGTTGTGCATTATAAATAGGATATTGAGGTGAAGGAACAAAACACAATGGATTTTGTGTGTATGGTTGACGCGCACCCCTCTAATTTTGTCGAGGACTTGGCACGATAGTTGCTACATCCTCTTTTCTTTTCTTTCCCCCGAAACTTCCTGTACCACTTTGAATTGCCTATGTTGTTGCTTTCAAAGCGGCCTGGATGATAATTTTTCCTGACTTGATTCCATTTTCTACCATCTCTCCAACTTTGATAACTTCGGCAAATGTGCTTTCGATAGTAGAGAGCAAATGATGGAAATAATCAGGCTCTTATCCTTGCAGAAAAATATCAATCATTTCAGATTCTTTTATCGATGGTCTGACTCTTGAAGCCTGCTCTCTCCATTTCACGGCATATTCTCGAAAACTTTCGGTCATCTTTTTTCTCATGTTGGCAAGCGTAGTGCGATCTGGCACTATCTCAATGTTATATTGAAATTGTTGAACGAAATCCCGAGCCATGTCATCCCATACGTGCCAACGGAAAATGTCTTGGTCAATGAACCATTCAGAAGCTATCCCTGTAAGGCTTTCTCCAAAGTAAGCCATCAATAATTTTTCTTTTCCTCCTGCTCCCCTTAATTGATTGCAAAAAAATTTCAAATGAGCTACAAGATCACTGTGTCCTTCGTATTTGTCAAACTTTGGCATTTTGAACCCTATCGGCAAATGGACATCAGGAAACATACATAAATCCTTGTATGAAACACTTTTTGGTCCACCTAATCCTTGCATATTTCTCATACTCTGTTCCAGGCTTCTAACTTTTTTAGCCATCTCCTCCTGTTCCTCATTCTTAGCAATCTTCTCAATCACGATAGGTGTATCGTGTTGATGAACATGATAAGGTGGATTTTGGGATTTAAAAGTCATTTCAGGAGGATATAACATATCATGATTTGGTTTTCGCCTATTCTTTGGTACTGTCGGTTGAGTACCCACAGTAGCTGACACTACAGAAGTAAAAAGTAGGTTATTTGCAATAGATGGATTTGGTAGGCGCATGGTAGAAGTACCAGTAACTCCAGATATATTAGCAAATGGGTCAAATCTTGGTGGGTAAAATGGATCACTAGTTTGAGTTGGGTCAGAATTTGGATCATTTGAAGTTGAAAGTCCAGGGATTGAAGAAGGCGGGGTTTTTCCATTCAACCAATCTTGGTACATCTCCGCATCTGTTGTTTTAATGACTTTATTTCTTCCATTGATGCTACTTCCTGCGAAATCAACTGATTCTGCTCTTCTTCACTATCAGACCCTATACCTTCTATGTGGGTCACTCTTCTTTTACCCTTGTATCTGGTGTTATACGGATGTGATGCCAGTTTAAACCACAAACCAACCACCAATAACTTTATCTTTCAGTGACCAAGTAGCAAACGAGTGAGTGTTACATATTTAACACATTATAATGCCACGTTATATGTCATGCTTCTATATGCATTTTCCAACCTATCATGGAAGGCTTTGTGTTTCATCCCGGATTTTTAGGCGTATTTTTTTCAAACATTATGATCGAACCCCTTGGAGGGTTGCCTACGTATCATGCCAGGACATGAATCAGATCTTACGTAGTTCGGGAGGAATTTAACAAAATTGTATTGTCTTTTTTTATTATTATTGAAGAAAATAAATAAAGTAAGTGAAGTAAAACATATGTAATATATATAGAAATAAACAGTCAACTTCATTACATTCTATAATATAAATACGACAAAATAACTGACCCAACTCCTAAAATAAAACCTACTAACTGACATCTGAAAACTAAAAGACATAATATCTAAACAAGAAGTTTTAAAGCAGAAAATGAAAAACTATGACAAAGAAAACAATGATCCATTCAAGGAGACTTCGTTTTAATATGTCCTCCCAAAATCAAATATATGTCCTCCAATGAAGTAGTGAGTCGTTGTGCGAAAGCTGGTACTTGTGCCAAAAATTCCTCGCAATCCAATTGTTGATAATCCAAACCCATTCTGGCAGTATCCTGTGCTACACGACGGACCTTCCCTCGAAGGGAACTGAAAGCCTGATCCCATTCCTAGGCCTATCGATCTCGAAAATCAACCATCTCTCTTGCGTGTTGTTCACGAGCAGAAGCAACCTCCAACTTTTCGCGCAATATTCCTCTTTCACGGATCCATTAAGATCTCTCTCGATCAAATCTTCTTGCATGTTCTGCTCAACTTCTTGCAACTGTTATCGGCGAGATGCGGCAAGTTCTGCAACGTGTGACCCCCTAGTGGTAGCAAGCTTGATTTGTCCCCGAAGTGCAACCTCAATAACTGTTGACTTAGCTTTATCTTCAGCAAATTCCTTTTGTTGTTCGTTTATTTTTTCCCTGGTATGCTCTAATTATGCTCTCAAAACTTGGTTGACTTCATGATGTTCTCGCATGGCTCTTTCAATTCCTATCCTGATTGCAGTTTCCTAATCTATAGATCCTTTAATTGATCTTTCTGGTCTGACTGGAGGACTCGACTGTTCTTTAAACCATTCACGGTAATCTGGGCGCACTTCTCCTTTATCACGCTCTATGACCATCATTTCAATCCCCATAATACGGCAACCCTCCCAAATCTGCTGGGCCAAATCTTCTGGAATTGGAATCTCTGGTCTGACCTCAAATACAAAATCAGTTATGTTTTCCGTTATGGGAATTATTTGACGCCAGCCTAGCTGACGTAGAACCCCCAATGGAACATACGGATGAAAACCTCTAATACCTATTAATAACAAGAACGGACGAATGACAGAACTATGTATGACTTGCCTCCAAGGGAACAAATGGAGATTCCAACTAATTTTTTCTGTTGTCAAAGAACGATAAAGTTTAACCCAATCTCCAATTTCTTTTGGACATTTATATTTCTCCATCCTTTCCTCGTAATCGTTGATGCGATTAAATTGCTCGGGATTGAACCTTGTCAATGTAGGACGTTGATAAAGATGCTCTACAATCCACATCTGTAACAAGATATTACATCCCTCGAAAAAACTCTTTCCCTTCTGACAAACAGTCAGAGCACGGTAAATATCAGCTAGGATCATTGGTACCATAGTGTAATCTTTCTTAATCAGTATTTGTACCACTCTCTCTAAACGAATATTAATTTTTTCTTCTCTTCTTGGGAAGACCATAGTTCCTAAAAAGGTTACCATGAATGCAAATCGTTTGTGAATTTTTCAAGCCTCAAAACTTCCCTTATTACAAAGTTGTTTACCGTACTTTTCAAACCCCTCTTGCCTTCCGTATCTGTCATACAAAAACTGCAAGGAAACCCAACCTTTTTTCATTGATTCTTCTTTTGTGTTCCTTATGTTCATGAGCTTGCAAAATCTGTTTATTGAAATAAGTCTTGGGGCTATAAGTTTCTTCCGATGCATATCCCCATATCCAACATAGCCCGCTACCTCCTCTAAAGTCGGTGTCAACTCAAAATCTGAAAAGCAGAATACATTGTTCCTTGGGTCCCAGAAATTCAGTAATGTAACAATCACTTCCCTATTAGGGTTGATTCTCATGATACTCGTAAAAAGACCCAAATACTTATGTATCTCATCATAATCAAATGTATCCATTGCATTCCACCATAACCAAAGCTGCAGAGGGATTTCATCAACAACCTGAAGTGGTACACTCCCATCCCTCTTTCTCTTTTGACGCTTTTCACGAACCGGAGGAGACATTTTATACCTATTGATAAGGACGTGAGATTAATAAATGTCTAGACTTAGGCAGAACTTAATTTATTAATTTTGAAAGAATTTAATCTTGAATCATGAGACCTAATGCGACCATTATTGGGACTTAGTTGTAAAGAACAATTTTATCAAAGTGAGAGAAATATGACTGATAATATTTTTAGGAAAATCATTTATTTAAATTGACTCTTTTAAAAAGTTTTCAATAACAAACCTCTAGACAAATTTAAACTATATGTTTGAAGACAATACTCCTAAGTATACTTAAAAGAATAAAAACAAAATAAAATGACTTAGAAATTAAGAAAAAGAAGAATGATTGTTTTATGTATGAAGTTGTATAAAAATATCAGCCTCATGACACCTAAAGGTTCAGGACTGTTAAAATATATGTTTACATATTTTATTACTTTGCAAAAATTCAGCTCACGACCCCTAAAGTTTCAGGCTATTATGATTTTTATGTTAAAATTAATTTTGAAAATAAGAATGAAAAGTAAAATAAAGATAATAATATTCATAAAAACGATCATTTTTCTTTTTCTTATTATTTTTTTTCAAAAATATCCTTCAATAAATTTGTGAATAAATATACTATTATTATTTTTCAAATAAATGATCGTATCCTAGGTAGGACTTCCTACGTATCTCATAAAAAATGAGAATCAGACTCTCGTAGTTCATGAATATTGTAAAAACTATGTTGTTGTACATTTAAAAATTTTCTTCATTTTTTTTTAAAAAAAATAAAATAAAAATTTCCTTTCAAAAAAATGATTAACTAAATTTGAGGATAAATTAATCTCTCGCATTTTAAAATTGCCTAAAGCCGGTCAACAAATAAATAGTCTTCTAAGAAAATGTCAAAGAGCACGTAGAATGAACATGTTGGTCTTTATAAATTAGGTCACCTGTCCTAGACAGACCCGGTCGTTGTGCCGAGTCCCGCTAAGTCAAATGCATATGATGCAAATAAAGCGGTACCTAATAGGGATAACCAGATTCTGAGTTTTCAGTTCTTCTAAGTTTAAACCTAATAGGGATAAGTGTCTAGACTGGCTTACTCGAGCAGACACTCGAGCCGAGGAGGGACAACTTGGTCGGTAGCAGGGCAACACCGCCTTCGTTGTCGATCCGAACCCCGCCTAACATGTGTGACTATATCCTTCACCAGGTGCCTTGACATTTCGGCTATCTCAAAAAGAAGGTGGGATGCATATGCTGCATTCCCTCTATCCTATTTTAGAGATTCAGAGGGGATACGCGAGAGAAAACAATATATAATACAGTTCAAATAAGATCAATGCGGTAAATAAGCGACAAGTAGCACATAAGGCCAATAAACACAATATCAACAATAATTAAAGCAAGTATAAGTCAATATTAAAAGCTCGAATTCTTATTATTCCCCAGCAGAGTCGCCAGAGATGTCACACCCCTTTTTCGCTCGGAGGTCGAGTTTAAAGGTTTTTCCAATTAAAGTGACGATATTGAATAGAGATTATTTTAATTACAGAGTCGCCACTTGGAATTGAGTTTTGGTGTTCCAAGTCATCTTTTTTAATCCCTAATCAAAAGGAAATGACTCTTTATTATGGTTTGTGAAAACAAAAGACCGGGTAAGGAACTCTGTTGATCGAGGAGAAGGTGTGAGGCACCCCTCGAGTCCCGTGGTTCTAGCACGGTCGCTTTTATTGACTTATCTTAACTTAAATTATTTTGACAGATTATGTTAGTAGGCCCTAAAATTGCTTATTTTTATTATACTAAAACTATTGTATTAAAATAAAATAAAATAAATAATTTTAGAAAAATATTTGTCAAAGTGTATTATTGCATCCATGAATTTTTAAATGTCTCGAAAAGATGTGTATGCCGCATTCTTAATTGAGATAAATATTTTTAAACGTGTTGAAATTTACCTAAACTCTTAATAATAAATTAAACCAAAATTCATTTGACGTAATTAATTAAATCCATAAATAATTATTAAATTTTGTTTATAAAATAATAAAATGTACAAATCTACGTATATTATATTAAACTAATATTATCTCCGAAATTTAATCTCTTCAAAATTCATACAAACCCAAATCATATTTCCATTGGCGAAATAGAACTAATGTTGATTATAGGGCCTGTTGAGTTCGCCATAGAGTTTCAAGTATTGAATATATACTCCTCTTACAATCTGTTGTTGGGAAGACCGTGGATCCACAAGTCCAAGGCGGTTGCATCTACATTGCACCAAATGATCAAGTTTGAACATGACAGGCAAGAAGTGGTTATTCATGGTGAAGGGGATTTGTCAGCCTACGAAGATTCTCCCTTGTCTGTTATTGAGAAAACAATGTAGAGGAGATATTTGTCTATCAAACTTTTGATACAGTGTTGGTAAATCGTATCGTTGAAGGACTGGTAATTCCAGGGCCACAATTGTCTCCTGCTTCTGTCATGATGATAAATGAAATGTTAAAATATGGATTCGAGCCAGGAAGGGGTTTGGGAATGTCTCTGCACGGTATGGTTCATCCCATATGTCCGAATGAGAACATGGGAACTTTTGGTTTGGATTTGAACCTACGACTGAAGATCTGAAGAAGGCCAA
Organism: Capsicum pubescens; assembly: GCA_030864215.1. Classification (NCBI taxonomy): domain Eukaryota; kingdom Viridiplantae; phylum Streptophyta; class Magnoliopsida; order Solanales; family Solanaceae; genus Capsicum; species Capsicum pubescens. Next base: position 21,751,431 of record CM061545.1, read on the forward strand.
GGGAAGGAAAAAGGAAACATGGTCACTCCCTCGCCCAGTGCCCCCACTCGGTAAGTCTTTCATTAAGAGCATTGTCGGGGCACCTATAGAGTTTGAAGCTGAATTGGTTAATGACTTCTAGAACTTGTTGATCGAAGTTGACATGGTTGAAGCAGGAGAAGGTACCAGTAAGGCAGACGCGAAATTCATAGGTCCAGCTGTCCGGCTCAACAATTAGGAAGTCACCCCTCTCCCCGTCAGGCGGGAGTTTTTGTAGTTTGTTTTGTTTTTCTTTCTGTTTATCCGAGTTATTTCAGGATTGTAATTCGGATTTTAGTTTGTTTATGTTATGTTGTCATTTGTGTTTAAACCCTCCTATATTTCCCTTTTAATGAAATACAATGTCCCTTTATTTTATGTCTAATATATTTTGATTTTGTCTTTTTCTTTATACAGTTCTCTTTATGCTGATTCTAATGACATGACATGCATGTAAAATTTTCAGCCTGATCTTAAAATCCAAATCAATCAAGATATAATGAAGCAAGAGGGAGAATATAATGAAGAAGAGAAACTAGCGGAAATAAGCAAAGAATTGGAACAGTTTGAAGACAAGCCGAATCCTAATTTGAATGAAACTGAGCCAATCAATCTAGGGAATCAAGAAGATGTTAAGGAAACTAAAATCAGTGTACATGCTTTGCCGCAGCTAAAAGTTGGAATGATTCAAGCATTAATTGATTATAAGGATGTTTTTGCATGGTCTTATGATGATATGCCTGGTTTAAGCACTGAATTAGTGGCTCGTAAATTGTCAACTGATCCCACATTCCCCCCTGTGAAACAGAAGTTGAGGAAGTTTAAAACTGATGTAAGTATCAAAATCAAAGAGGATATCATGAAACAACTTGAAGCCAAAGTCATTCAAGTGACTCGTTATCCACGTGGTTATCCAATGTTGTTCTTGTCCCAAAGAAAGATGGAAAATTTTGAGTATGTGTTGATTACCATGATTTGAATAGAGCAAGTCCGAAGGATGATTTTTCATTGCCCAACATCCATATTTTGCTGGACAACTGTGCTAAACACGAGGTTGCCTCTTTTGTGGATTGCTATGCCGGATACCACCAGATCATTATGGATGATGAAGACGCAGAAAAGATGTCTTTTATCACATCATGGGGAACTTATTCCTATCGAGTGATACCGTTCGGTTTGAAGAATGCTGGAGAAACATACATGAGATCCATGATCACTATGTTTCATGATATGATGCATAAGGAGATTGAGGTCTATGTAGATGATGTGATTATTAAGTCAAAAAGTCAGGTTGATCATGTTAAAGATTTAAGAAAGTACTTTGAAAAGCTCCGCAGGTATAATCTCAAGCTTAACCCGGCAAAAGGTGTGTTTGGAGTTCCGTTTGGAAAGTTGTTGGGGTTTGTGGTCAGCCGTCGGGGAATTGAATTGGATCCCTCGAAAATTAAAGCCATTCAGGATTTTCCTCCGCCCAAGAATAGGACAGAGGTGATGAGTTTGCTTAGTAGACTGAACTACATTAGCAGGTTTATTGCTCAACTCACAACCACGTGTGAGCCCATTTTCAGGTTGCTGAAAAAGAGTGTTGCGGTAGAGTGGACTGAAGAATGTCAGGAAGCGTTCGAAAAAATCAAAAGATATCTGTCAAATCCGCCTATGCTGGTACCACCGGATCCTGGTAGGCCTTTGATCTTATATTTATCGGTTATGGATAATTCTTTCGGTTGTGTCCTGGGTCAACATGATGTCACGGGAAAAAAGGAGCAGACTATTTATTATCTTAGCAAAAAGTTTACTACATATGAGGCCATGTACACTCTTCTTGAAAGGACGTGTTGTGATCTGACTTGGGTAGTGATGATAAGCGAATTTACACGCCTATATCAATATAGTTTGCCCATATTTTAGCCTAGTTTTGAGAACAAAGTATATATTTCATGCACTTTTAGTCCTTTTTCCTGTAAATGAGCTAACGAACATGATTAGTAAAGTTTCAGGTATAAATAATGCAAAATTCAGCATTTTATGGCTTACTTGACGCAAAAGAAAGCTCACGAAGGAAGGGAAGGGAGTTTACACGCCTAAGGACCAAAACTGTTGCATGGAAAATCTGTCCCGGGCTAAAACAACATTTCTGAAGACTTTGGGGATTTGCAGTAACTTAGTTGGATTTGGACAATGATACATTAACCTAGTACAATTGGGTTATGTATTTCATTAGTTTATTTGGATTATGATAATGTTTCATTAACCTAGTACAATTGGGTTAAGTATTACATTAGCCTAGTAGGATTTGGTTAGATATTTTATTTATCTAATAGGATTAGGATATGGGTATTATAAATACCCTATTTTGCTAGAGATTTTACAACTTCGAATTACAACTCTCATTCTACTTTTAACATCATCTTCTTACATCTTCTAATTCTTCCATTAATTCTATTTTTCTTCTTCTACTCTTCTATTCTTAAATTCCACAACAAGAGAATCGTTACTTTGCCTAGGAATTCACGCCTTACGCCTACCACCTAAGCTACACGAAATTACTCAATCTTGTGGTATAACAACAATGTCAATCGTGATCTCCTTCGCATTCATGGGTAACTAAACTTCTCTGTTGAGGTTATGGAAGCCGTATGAGATACTATCTATTGCTGTGAGTTTGTGAGTTCGCGACACGTATACTTCTTATATCATTATTCTCTTCATCTTAGTCTACATTCTTTGTGGTTGCAAACGCAAGAATACGCCAGTATAACATTTAACTTGTTCGAAAGAAAGGTTATTTGTTTGGAAAAGAGATAATGTCAAGGTAGTAGGGTCACCCCCTAAAATTCCCTACTAAAAAGCTAGTGTCGTAACTGGACTAACCTCTTGGAGAATTCGTACCGTTAGACACGCTTTAAGCTCGAAAGATTTAAAGTGAAATAATCCTCGAATAGGTCGAAAGACGCCTGGATTTACCATCGAATACAATTCTCTATAAGCAGTTGCATGTCAGAATTCTACACACTCATAGCCAATAGAGACGTATACCTCAGAAGGTGGACATAACCCCAACGCCTCAATTCTCATTGTTTACAACTTACGTAACAATCTTTCTCTTTTACTTTGCTATTTTCAGCTTTTATTTAATTGTTTTGGTGACACATTACAATCCCCCCTTTTTACGAGACTTGCACCAAAAGTTTAGTAATCTTGCTTACTTGTTGGCCAAGCTATTCCCTGTGGGATCGACACCCAACCCAGGTTGGGTTCTATATTTTCTAACGACCGCTTTACACTCCTACGAGAGCTGTAGATTGAGCGTTATCAAAAATTGGCGCCGTTGCCGGGGAATACAAGTGACAATCAAGTTCATGATAATTACTAGACCCTTTGGTCAAAGATTCCCGTACTTTTACATTTAGTTTTTGTTTTTATCTACTGCAGGTTTTTATTTTAGTGCATGCCCCATACTCGAAGTTCTGGTCAACCGTTATTACCAATCAATCCTGAACCACAACGCATTGGTAGAATGGAAGCACAAGCTGAAATCGCAAGGATGGCTGCTCAACAGGAACAAGCAAGATTGGCTTCCCCTGCCGCAGCCCAGGTTCAACAGCAGAACATTGATAACCCTGCACGAGCAACAAATCCTGACGATGAGGATTTAGGTGATGACGAATTACTAAACCCAAGGCATGATGCTGAAATCACAACACCTGCCAACAGAAGAGGTCGACAAGCTCGGTTTAGGTATGATCGCCAACCCATGCAACCAGCTTTCGATGATGATGATGATGATCTTGATGGAGCCGGAGCCACAGGAGCTATTATTCCCCCACCATTAGCGCCCGGAGCCAAGTTCAACATCACAAGCACCATGATTCAGTTATTGCAACTCAAGGGATTGTTTGGTGGACTACCAGGCGATGATCCGAATATGCATCTCATCAACTTTATTTCTACATGCAAGTCTTTTGACAATCCTGGTGTTGGTCAGAATGCAATTCGATTACGTCTATTTCCATTGTCTCTGTCTGGGGAGGCAACACTATGGTTGAATGGGCTGACTCCTGATTCAATTACAAATTGGAGGCAATTGAGAGACGCTTTCCTAGAAAGATTTTTTCCGCCTTCCAAAAGGGTACAATTGAGAGATGAAATCAGGAATTTTCGTCAGCTTCCCACTGAAGCTCTTCATGAAACATGGGAGAGGTTCAAGACAAAGCTAGCGAGATGCCCAAACCATCACATGACTAATGTTCACCTCATGGAGATATTGTATAGAGCCTTGAATTCAATAACTAAGCCAGTGGTGGATAACGCAGCTGGAGGATCCTTTATGGATCTCACCTTTGGTCAAGCAAGCAATATGCTAGATCGCATGACGAAACAAAGTAGAGCTTGGCATACCAGGGATTCCGAGGTAGCAAGCCCCACTTTATCTATAGGCATGACTGCAGACCAAAGAAGAAGACAAGAAGAACGTGATCAAGATTTAGCGCACATGAAAACACAAGTGGATCTTCTGACAAAGCATTTATTATCAGGGAAGACCAAAAAAGTGAAAGCTGTGGCGCTAAAAGGAAGAGACGAATCTGATTCGGAAGAGGAAGCCAACTACTTGAACAATCAAGGGGGTTTCCGTGGGAATACCCAAGGAAACCAAGGTCGGAACTATTATGATAAATCTGGAAGCAAAGACCAAGGTAGTTGGAAGAAAAACAATGAAAAGAGTGGTTTGTACGTTCCCCCTGGTAGACGTGATACCACCACATCTAATTCTGGAAGTATGGAAGACATGATGGCTAAATTATTGAAAGGAGTGGAAGCAACGAGCGCGGGAGTTACTGAGGTAATTAATGATTTGTCCTCCATGAATCAACTAGTTGATTCTCATTCCACTTCAATCAAGCAAATAGAGCAGCAATTGAGCCAACTTTCAGCAGCACTCAATCAAAGAAAGGCTGGCACTTTACCTAGCGATACTGTGCAAAACCCAAGGAATGATGGGTCATGCATGGCCATCACTACCAAAAGTGGTAAGGTGCTGGAACCTTCAGCAAAAGGCAAGAAAGTGGCTGACGAAGTTGCGGACATGGATGATAACGCAAAAGGAGAAGATGCCGCAACAACCAGTCCCGACGTCAAGGACGTCACGCCCAGTGACGTGCAGCCTGAAAAAATGGAAAAACGGAAGCAAGAGGAGAAGAAAACCATGGAGAGAACACTTCCATACCCACCACCACCTTTTCCCCAAAGACTGAAGAAGGTGGCGGATGACACTAAGTTCAGCAAATTCATGACTATGTTAAAGCAGCTGACCATTAATGTTCCATTGGTGGAGGCACTTGAACAAATGCCTGGGTATGCGAAGTTTATGAAGGATCTTTTGACAAAGAAGAGGGCAGCAAGTTATGAGCTGAAAGACGATGTGCATCATTGTAGTGCAATTGCTACCCGATCGATAGTTCAGAAGAAGGTCGACCCCGGAGCTTTCACTATTCCTTGCACCGTCGGATCTTTGAACTTTGCCAAAGCATTATGTGACTTAGGAGCCAGCATCAATTTGATGCCATTATCGATCTACAAGAAGTTGGGGTTAGGAGATCCTACTCCAACCAATATGAGGCTCGTCATGGCAGATAGGTCGGTAAAACGACCTGTTGGTATTCTATGCGATGTCTTGGTAAAAGTTTCTTCATTTATCTTTCCAGCAGACTTTGTCACCTTGGATTGTGAAGCAGATTCTGAGGTTCCCATAATCTTGGGGCGCCCTTTCCTTGCTACAGGAAGTGTGCTCATTGATTTGAGAGCTAATGAACTTTCATTCCGAATAAATGACGAAGTGGTTCGTTTTGATGTTTGCAAAACAATGAAGCAACCCAAAGATCTTAGTGTATTTTCGGTGGCTGATGTTTTCTTTGATGATGAGAAAGAACTACCTGAAGAAGAGCAAATTATTGATGATCCCTTGGAGGTTGTGCTCATGAATGGAGAGAGTGAAGATGCTGAAAATTCTGAAGAAGCCATTTGTGCTCTATCGGGATTAGGAACATATCGCTATACTCCCAAGAAGCTGGATCTTGATCTCAAGAATCAGCCTACACCACCAGCTAAGCCATCTATTGAAGAGCCAACCACGTTAGAATTGAAGGAGCTGCCAAGTCATTTGAAGTACGCTTTCTTAGGAAGCGGAAACACTCTTCCAGTCATTGTGGCAGCCAATTTGGGTGAGCGACAAGTTGCAGCTCTTATTGCTATTCTACGCAAGTATATTAGAGCTATTGGATGGACCATTGCGGATATTATTGGTATTCCACCTGGGATTTGTACACATAAAATTCAGCTTCAAGAAAAGTGCACACCCACCATTGAGCATCAAAGGCGTCTAAACCCACCTATGCAAGAAGTGGTGAAGAAAGAGATCATCAAGTGGTTAGACGCAGGAGTTGTGTATCCTATTTCAGATAGTACATGGGTAAGCCCTGTACAATGTGTTCCCAAGAAAGGAGGTATGACGGTGGTTGCGAATGCAAAGAATGAACTTATTCCACTCAGGCCCGTCACTGGATGGAGAGTATGCATGGACTACCACAAGCTGAATTCTTGGACACTCAAGGATCACTTCCCAATGCCATTTATGGACCAAATGCTAGATCGATTAGCGGGGAAAGGATGGTTTTGCTTCTTGGATGGTTATTCAGGCTATAATCAGATTTGTATTGCACCCGAAGACCAAGAGAATACAATGTTTACATACCCATATGGTAAATTTTCCTTCAAACGTATGCCATTCAGGTTATGTAATGCACCAGCCACCTTTCAACGTTGTATGATATCTATTTTCTCTGATATGGTTGAAGACACTTTGGAGGTATTTATGGACGACTTTTCAGTAGTTGGTGAGTCTTTTGAAGCATGCCTGGCAAACTTGAGCATGGCATTACAAAGATGTGTAGAGTTCAACCTTGTGCTGAATTAGGAGAAGTGCCACTTCATGGTAAAAGAAGGAATCGTTCTTGGGCATAAGATCTCTGAAAGAGGAATAGAGGTTGACCGAGCAAAAATTGAGGTTATTGAGAAGATACCGCCTCAAATTTCGGTGAAAGAAGTTCGTAGTTTTCTTGGTCATGCTGGTTTCTATCGTCGGTTCATCAAAGACTTCTCCAAAATTACGAGTCCATTGTGCAAACTATTGGAGAAAGATGCAAAGTTTGACTTCAATGACGATTGCTTAAAGGCATTCGAATGCCTTAAAGTAAAACTCATTGAAGCCCCTATTATGGTAGCACCAGATTGGACTCTCCCGTTCGAGGTCATGTGTGATGCTAGTGGTGTAGCCGTTGGTGTTGTACTTGGTCAGAGAAAGGAGAAGCTATTTCATACTATCTACTATGCGAGTAAGGTCCTAAATGAAGCCCAAAAGAACTACACTGTTACTGAACAAGAGCTCCTAGCGGTTGTGTATGCATTTGAGAAGTTTCGTGCCTATCTATTGGGTACTAAGGTGATCGTTCATACAGACCATGCAGCTCTTAGGTATCTAATGACAAAGAAGGATGCAAAACCAAGGTTGATTAGATGGGTATTGCTGCTGCAAGAGTTTGATTTCGAAGTCAAAGATAGACGAGGTTGCGAGAACCAAGTGGCTGATCACCTATCTCGACTTGAGAATGAGCATGTGGCGCAACCTGAAATTCAAATTGATGATGCATTCCCGGACGAAGAGATATTAGCGACAACAATGGAGAAATTACCATGGTATGCCAACTTTGCAAATTTCGTGGTGAGTAATATGATACCTGCCAATTTATCTTACCACCAAAGGAGGAAGTTTATGCATGACGTACAGCACTACTATTGGGATGAGCCTTATTTGTTTCGACGATGTGCGGATGGTATCATTCGACGATGTATATCCCATGAAGAGGTGCCTAATATCTTGGAAGCATGCCACACTTCGCAAGTTGGAGGACATCACGCAGGCAATCGAACGGCCAGAAAAGTATTGCAAAGTGGTTATTATTGGCCTTCGATATTCAGAGATGCCTACGATTATGTTAGAAGGTGTGACCAATGCCAGCGTCAAGGTGCTATTTCAAAACACCATGAAATGCCCATGACCAAAATTCTTGAGGTAGAACTCTTTGATGTGTGGGGTATTGATTTCATAGGTCTATTCGTGAATTCGTTTGGAATGAAGTACATCTTGGTTGTTGTGGATTATGTTTCGAAATGGGTTGAAGCTGTAGCATTGGCCGACAATGAGGGAAAGCGTGTTGTAGAGTTCTTGAAGAAGAATATCTTCTCTCGCTTTGGAGTACCACGTACTATCATAAGCGATGGAGGATCTCACTTTTGCAACAAGTTATTCAAGTCCGTGTTGGCAAAATATGGTGTCAAGCAACATAAGGTAGCCACACCTTATCACCCACAAACTAGCGAACAGGTAGAGGTTTCCAATCGAGAGATCAAGCAAATCCTTGCGAAGACGGTAAATGCTAATAGGAAGGATTGGTCTCGGAAGCTGGACGATGCACTATGGGCGTACAGGACTGCATTCAAAACGCCAATTGGCATGTCCCTTTATCAACTAGTTTATGGGAAGGCTTGTCACTTACCCATTGAGCTCGAACACAAGGCATTGTGGGCATTGAAGCAATTAAATTTGAATTGGGATGATGTGAAGAATCTGAGGTTGGAGCAGCTGAACGAACTAGATGAATTCCGTCTCCATGCATATGAAAGGTCAGACCTATACAAGGAGCGGATGAAAAAGTATCATGATCAGCGGATTGTTCGACGAAACTTCCAAAGGGGTGATATGGTACTTCTCTTCAACTCCAGATTGAAGCTCTTCCCAGGTAAGTTAAAATCCAAGTGGTGTGGTCCATACAAAGTTATCCAAGTCTACTCGTCTGGAGTAGTTGAATTGGAAGATAATAATGGTGTTGTCTTCAAGGTGAATGGACAACGTGTTAAGCCTTATATCGGTCCTCTTGACTCGATGAATTCTATGGCCATCATCTATCTCGACGAAGTCTAAGTACTCGAGGTAACTATGTCGAGCCACGACAATAAAAAAGGCGCTAGATGGGAGGCAACCCATCGTTTTATCGTTTTATCATTCTTTTTTCTTTACTTGTTTTGCTTTTGATAATGAAAATCCAAAAATAAGAGTCGTGCCACGACCAAAACTAAGGCGCTTGGTGGGAGGCAACCCATCGTACTAATCGTTTTCATTTGGTTTTAAGCAAAAATAGGTGCAAGAGGTATTCAACGAGGAGATTGATTTCAATTGACGATTTGGACGCATTGTATGGTAAAGTTGGTAAGTTAGGAATAGTGATGCATAAGGCTATGGATTGAGCATTGCTCATGCAAAACTAGGCATCGAGGAAGGCTAGGCCTAGGTAAAACTAGGCCACGAACGATGCACAACCTATCCTATAGCCTAAGGTCTCGGAATCTAGTGTGCTATACACTATGCGCCGCCCAGTCCTAAGTGTGCTTTTGACTATGCGCCACCTATGATATAGCATTAGGTCTCAGGATCTCATATTTCATAGACTATGCGGCGCATATGTCCCTAAATGCCATAGACTATGCGGCGCATATGTCCCTAAATGCCATAGACTATGCGCCGCATATACCATGACTATGCCAAGCATTATGCGTCGCATATGTAGCATTTTTGTCTCCAAAACCGATTGTAAATGGGTCAAAACCCGACCCATTCTCTTCCTATATAAAGGGGACTTAGTCTTGAAACATAACCACACTATAAATTAACCTAAAGGCGCCGCATTCCCTCTCCAAACCATCCCAAAATTTTTCTTTTTGCTCTTCCAATTCACAAAACCATCTCCAAAAGCTTCAAGCAAGTAAGTACTCTCTTATTCTTCATTTATTTCTCGTAAGTACTACGTTGCTATGTCTATTATAAATTGCTACATCATATAAGATTGATTGGTGATGTTCATGTGTTTTGATCGTTGATACAAAATCATGTGAGTAAACATATACGTAGGAAAATCTTGACTTGTTTCCGACTTGAATTTGGTTTTAATAGCATTGTTATACGATTTGCGGAATTGCTATGGTGATGAACATTGACTATCATGTTATGATCTTGTTACTTGGATACTTACATGCTAGACTATCCCGTTCATCGGGATAAGCCTTATAGTTGCCTACCGACTTAGGAGGTTGCGATTGTTGAAAACATCCATACCATGTTACAACCCCTATGTAGTAGTGTTGTTATATCTAACATGAAAGTAGTGCAATGGCTGCAAGTAGTAATACATTACTGATTTTCTTGTCGGAATATAATCCTTAAAACGTATGTCGACGAAATCTGAGTAATCGACCACTTTCACTTCACTGATTTGTGTCAATAAAACTAAGTGTGGGGTGGTACCCCTACTGCTTGTTTATAGATTGTATCAACTGAGATTGTGCTGCCATTAACACTATTTCTAGTCTCAGGTACAATGGCACCTAAAGCGAGGCAAGGCAAGGAGAAGGCTACCATTTCCCAAAAGGGCAAGAAGAGAGGTAGAAAGGACCAAGGAGAATCATCCTCAACACAACTACCCCGCAGAATGTTTGGAATAAAATGGGTTCTTGAGGAGGAAGCCAAAGAATGGTACAGGAACAACAAAGAAAGAAGATAAGTTCATGTCGACCTGATCAACAAGGACACCTTAGCAAAGAAGGAGCCGCGTATGTTGGCGAAAATCATGGCATTGATGCTGGATTTCATCTTCCGCGATATGGGAGAATGTAATCTTGATTTGACAAGAGAGTTTTACACCAACTGGTCGCCGAAAACAACAGGCAACGAAGTCAAAATTCGGGGCCAAGTGTTACAGCTCAACGCGGACTGGATCAACTTTTTTCTTGGCTTACCTTCGGTCGACCCAGCACCATTCAAAGAGCTGTACAGCAGGCCTCCTTATAGAGCAATTAGACACACACTTTGTGGAAGTAGATCGATGGCAAGGTGGGGCAGACATAAAGACACAGGACGACACAACACCTTCCCCTATGCTTCACTGAATAGGGAACCAAGAATATGGATGCGTATTGTCAACTCATGCCTTATTCCTGGGACTCAATACACCAAGATATCAAGAGATAAAGTGTGTTTGGTCTATGCTTTGATGACGAATATCCCTATCAACTTTGGGGCAATCATTCGCTCTACCATGAGGAAGGCCAGACTCCACAAAAGGTCCCACTTCACGTTTGGAAATCTGTTGACAGCAATCTTGCGGAAGGAGGATATCGAAGAGGAACCAGCTGACCACAAACTCCCACATAACCCAAAGAAGGTTGACCTTACTAAGGTCAAAGATGCTGAAACAACTCATGGTGTCAACCTTACTACTGCGGAAAGACATGCTCGTGATGAGAGTTTATTTCGTTATCTTTATGGCATGACACGATTTACTACGATGAGTGGTGGACGTGTTCCAAATGCTGCAGAGCTCCAACAGCTGGACCACGACTATCCCATGAACATGCATGCACGGGAGATGTGTGGAGTGGGCGTATACTTTGAGGAACCTCTAGATGATGATGTGCCGACTGATGACGATCGACGCTTGCCAGACTCTGACGAGGAGGAGAACTCTGACGATGACTCTTATGATGATTCCGACGAAGGGGGTATGACCCCCGACAATGAGGAAGAGTCCGACTAACCAGGTTCCTCGTATTTGTTTTCCATTGAGGGCAGTGTCCCGTTTAAGTGTGGGGTGGCGGTATCGTATGCTATACTTCTCTATCTCATCTATGTTTGTTTATTTTGTTGTTGTTTTTTTGTTTTTTCCGTATTTTAGTTTTTTGTTTTTGTTGTTTTTTCTAGATTCACATGAAATTATTTTGATAGGCAGCATGAGATTATAACAAGAGTATGTGCTACAATTGTGACTATTGAGACGTTTAGGCTCTAATTGTGACTTATTATGTGATATTGTGTGGTTCAACTCCTTCACTTGTTGGGTCGAGAGTCTATATTACTTCCAAGCAAGTCGACCATGTGCCTTGTGTGTGTGAGATAATCGTATATTCTATGTGTGTGGCTGATGCTAGAACTTGCCTAGTATGTATGCAAAGCGAAAATAAGGAGTGTAAGTTTAGGATATGATTTAGGCATTTCTTTGTCAACCTATATTTGTTTACCTTCAGTTTTACCTACCCATGGACATCATCCTAGTTAAACCCTTTTGAGCCTTTAGCCTATTTTCTTTGACAACCTTGTATGTAAGCCTAATCCATTTTTTTCAAGACCGTAATTTGATCCAAACCCCTAAGTGCTTTAAAGTAAAAAAGTCATGTGACAACCTAAGAGGAAATTGGGTGAGTATGATGCTATAAATTGTAATGGTTCTTGAATGTGTTATGAAAAAAAAGTGCTATCATAAGAGGTATGTTGTGAAAAGAAAAAGGAAAAGAAAGATGAAAAGCGAGTTGTGCTTAAAATTGAAAAACAAAAGAGGAGAACAAGGGTGGTAGAATAAAAGAAAGAAAGGTTGAAAGAAAAAAAAAAGTATCAATGATACAAAGTGATGTATTAAAGCGCTTAGGAACTTAGTCACTATTCCTGACCAAAATAGTCCTACCCGTCCCTTAGCCTACATTACAACCATCAAAAGACCTACTTGATCCTAAGCTTAGCATTCTGACATTTAGTAGAGTATTACATTAAGGGAAAGCCTATGGTCATCAATTGCTACATATGAATTCTTTGTGAGAGTGAGAGCAAGGACATTTTGATACCCATGTTTGAAAAATATGCTATACTTGTGAGTGATTATGGGTACTATAGTGTGAGACACACATGGTTGATGAGTTTTGGGTAGTTATATATGATTCCTTGTACCTTAACATTTGCATGCGAGTTGATCACCATCACGAGTCTATGCTAGAGGTTAAATTGTTTCTACCTATAATCGAAAAGCTACTCTTTGTTGATAATTGTTGTGCTTGTCTTGACAAATGTTTTGTGTTATTACTGTGAAACCCTAAGTTGATGTTTAGAAGGACATGGTATTTTGTTCGAGGACGAACAAAGCTTCAAGTGTGGGGTGTTGATGATAAGCGAATTTACACGCCTATATCAATATAGTTTGCCCATATTTTAGCCTAGTTTTGAGAACAAAGTATATATTTCATGCACTTTTAGTCCTTTTTCCTGTAAATGAGCTAACGAACATGATTAGTAAAGTTTAAGGTATAAATAATGCAGAATTCAGCATTTTATGGCTTACTTGACGCAAAAGAAAGCTCACGAAGGAAGGGAAGGGAGTTTACACGCCTAAGGACCAAAACTGCTGCATGGAAAATCTGTCCCGGGCTAAAACAGCATTTCTGAAGACTTTGGGGATTTGCAGTAACTTAGTTGGATTTGGACAATGATACATTAACCTAGTACAATTGGGTTATGTATTTCATTAGTTTATTTGGATTATGATAATGTTACATTAACCTAGTACAATTGGGTTAAGTATTACATTAGCCTAGTAGGATTTGGTTAGATATTTTATTTATCTAATAGGATTAGGATATGGGTATTATAAATACCCTATTTTGCTAGAGATTTTACAACTTCGAATTACAACTCTCATTCTACTTTTAACATCATCTTCTTACATCTTCTAATTCTTCCATTAATTCTATTTTTCTTCTTCTACTCTTCTATTCTTAAATTCTACAACAAGAGAATCGTTACTTTGCCTAGGAATTCACGCCTCACGCCTACCACCTAAGCTACATGAAATTACTCAATCTTGTGGTATAACAACAATGTTAATCGTAATCTCCTTCGCATTCATGGGTAACTAAACTTCTCTGTTGAGGTTATGGAAGCCGTATGAGATACTATCTATTGATGTGAGTTTGTGAGTTCGCGACACGTATACTGCTTATATCATTATTCTCTTCACCTTAGTCTACATTCTTTGTGGTTGCAAACGCAAGAATACGCCAGTATAACATTTAACTTGTTCGAAAGAAAGGTTATTTGTCTGGAAAAGAGATAATGTCAAGGTAGTAGGGTCACCCCCTAAAATTCCCTACTAAAAAGCTAGTGTCGTAACTGGACTAACCTCTTGGAGAATTCGTACCGTTAGACACGCTTTAAGCTCGAAAGAGTTAAAGTGAAATAATCCTCGAATAGGTCGAAAGACGCCTGGATTTACCATCGAATACAATTCTCTATAAGCAGTTGCATGTCAGAATTCTACACACTCATAGCCAATAGAGACGTATACCTCAGAAGGTGGACATAACCCCAACGCCTCAATTCTCATTGTTTACAACTTACGTAACAATCTTTCTCTTTTACTTTGCTATTTTTAGCTTTTATTTAATTGTTTTGGTGACACATTACAATCCTCCCTTTTTACGAGACTTGCACCAAAAGTTTAGTAATCTTGCTTACTTGTTAGCCAAGCTATTCCCTGTGGGATCGACACCCAACCCAGGTTGGGTTCTATATTTGCTAACGACCATTTTACACTCCTACGAGAGCTGTAGATTGAGCGTTATCAGGTAGCACAGAAGTTGAAGCATTATCTTTCATCATATACTACTTATCTCATCTCCCGCATGGATTCATTGAAGTATATATTTCAGAAGCCTATGCCAATGGGTCGATTAGCAAAGTGACAAATATTGCTTACCGAGTTCGACATTGTATATGTAACTCGAACCGCCATGAAAGCCCAAGCCTTAGTAGATCATCTTGCTGAGAATCCCATTGATAAAGAGTATGAGCCATTAAAGACATATTTTCCTGATGAAGAGGTATTGTGTGTCGATGAAGTCATTATAAATGTTGATCCAAGTTGAAAGATATTCTTTGATGGAGCCGTTAACATGAAGGGAGTCGGAATAGGTACAGTTCTTATCTCTGAGGCGGGGCAACATTTCCCTATAACAGCACAACTTCGATTTTATTGTACCAATAACAAGGCAGAATATAAAGCGTGCATTCTTGGTTTGAGGCTAGCTGTTGATATGGGAGTCTAGGAACTATGAGTGTTGGGGGACTCGGATTTGCTCGTCCATCAGATTCAAGGCGATTGGGAGATGCGATATTTGAAGCTCATGCCATATCAACAATGCTTGCAAGAGCTATGTCAACGGTTTGTGTCAGTAAAATTTAGGCATATTCCAAGAATTCATAATGAGATTATTGATGTTTTAGCCACTGTCTTCAATGCTCCAATATCCTGATAAAGCCTACATCGATCCAGTGCATATACAGAGTCGTGATCAACATGCTTACTGTAATGCAGTTGAAGAAGAGCTCGATGGCGAACCTTGGTTCTTTGATATCAAGCGATACATTCAGTCAGGAGAATACCCAACGCATTCCACCAGTGATCAAAAGAGGACTATTAGGTATTTGGCTAGCGGATTTTTCTTAAGTGGGGGAATCTTATACAAGATAATCCTGGATCTGAGACTTTTGAGGTGTGTAGATGCAAAAAAAGCCTCGACAATCATGGTTGAAATACACGCTGGAGTATGCGCGCCTTATTTGAATGGTTATGTCTTGTCAAAGAAGATCCTTCGAACAGGTTATTATTGGCTTACTATGGAGCGGGATTCTATTCATTTTGTGCGGAAATATCATCAATGTCAGGTAGACGGTGATCTGATACATTCTCCTCCCGTTGAATTGGATGCAATGTATTCTCCATGTCCTTTCGTAGCTTGGGGGATGGATGTGATTGGGCCGATTGAGCCAAAAGCGTCAAATGGGCATATATTCATTTTGGTGGCCATTCATTATTTCACAAAATGGGTAGAAGCAACAACTTTCAAGTCAGTGACAAAGAAAGCGGTGGTAGATTTTGCTCATACCAAAATTATTTGTTGGTTTAAATTCCTAAGATGATCATTACAGATAATGTTGCCAATCTCAATAGTCATTTGATGCAAGAAGTATGTCAACAGTTTAAGATCGCACATTGCAATTTCACTCCATATCGTCCGAAGGCTAATGGCGCTGTGGAAGCCGCCAATAAGAATATCAAGAAGATCCTGCGGAAAATGGTACAAGGGACTAGACAATGGCATGAGAAGTTGACGTTTGAATTGCTAGGTTATCGCACTACTGTTCGCACTTCAACGGGGGTAACTCCATATTTATTAGTATATGAGACAGAAGCAGTCATTCCTGCAGAAGTTGAAATTCCCTCTCTTTGAGTCATTGTAGAAGTAGAGATTGATGATGACGAGTGGGTCAAAACCCAACTGGAACAATTGAGTTTGATTGAGGAAAAAAGGCTAACGTCGGTATGTATGTCCAATTGTATCAGAAGAGAATGGCTCGAGCGTATAACAAAAAGGTACGACCCAGGCATTTTGAAATTGGTCAGGTAGTATTGAAGTGTATCCTTCCTCACCAGGTTAAAGCGAAAGGCAAGTTCTCCCCAAACTGGCAAGGTCCTTTCATTGTGAAGAAAGTGTTGCCCAATGGAGCCTTGTATTTGACAGATATTGAAGGGAAAATGGCAGAAATGGCTATCAATGCTGATGCGGTCAAAAGATATTATGTATGATATTTTATCCTTTGTTGATTTTATTGCATGTTTAGTATTGGCATTTTTGAAGATTGATATGATGAAGGCATTTTATTCTTCTATCCAAACATTGTATCATCCTTTATTTACCCGTTTGAGCTTAGTTTTATTTTTCTTTCATATCCCTCTTTTGGAATCAAATTAGAGTCAAAGATAAATATCAGGAAAACAAGAATAAAAGAAAGAGCTCGAAACTAAAATAAAAAAAGAAGAAAAAAAAATCAATAGAAAACAAAGAACAAGCTGATGGAACTACGTGTGACCTGATTCTCCTCTCTTGAGAGTGAGATACGTAGGGTGCCCTATTCAGGGATCGGTCCAACCATATAAAATTTTAGAGTCACCAGTCAACAAAACTGGGGCATGAGTTGATGTGTTGTTTGAGTTGATTCCAAAAGTTGTAAGTCCCACCCCCACTCCAAGTGTCGTTTGAGCCTCTTGCCATCCTCTTCTAACCTTATCCAAAAACCAAGTTACAACCAAAGAAAGTCCTTCAGATCAATTTTGATAATGTTAAGGCTAAGCATGCAATGGATATGATGATACATTGTTGGGTACTACTTATCTTCTTCAGCATAAGAAATCAAGAAAGAAATACAAAATGAGAGAGTCTTATTGGGGAAAATCCTCGCGGGCACCATAAGGCGATGGTGATGTTGAGAGAAATGAAAATGAGAGTTTTATTGGTGAAAACCCTCGCGGGCACCATAAGGAGATGGTGAGTAGAGAGAAATAGAAATGAGAGAGTCTTACTGGTGAAAACCCTCACAGGCACTGTAAGGCGATGACATGTTCAAGAGAAAAGTGAAAAGTGAAAAGAAAGAGATTTGTTGGTGAAAGTCTTTTAAGATGTCGTCAATTGAATGAGATATATGAGTCCAATGGGTTGGAAGAAGCAGCAGTGTCAAAGGCACGAACTCAACAACAAATGGGAAGTTTGGATAGGAAGATCAGACAGCTTAATCCAAAATCCATGTCATAGTCATTGGAGTTGGTTACTATCTTCAGATAAATTTTCTTCTTGGTTAAAAAAAAAAGGGGGACATTGCCCTTTACTTTCATTTACATATTCATATTTTGTCATTTTATGTCATTTATCAAAATAAAAGTCACCATCATTTCTTTACATTTTAAGTCAAATCTTTCCAGTGTCAAAACAAGCGAGAAAGGTTTTCAAAACTTGCTACCCGTCTTTCCAATTGTATGAGGAAAAGTTGAGGACCATCACATGAAAGAAACATGATCGTAATTCAACACAAAGCAAAGGAATTCTATCAACCGACAGGCTGTTGGGTTTGTAGGAGTATTCAGATTTGAAAAAGGGTGCATCTCAGAGGCATGGTAAAATGGAAACTCATTATTTGAGTCAGAACTCATTTCCCTCAATCTGGATCCGGGTCAATGATGCGGCAGAACAGGAGCAGGTGTCAAAGATTCAGAACAAAGATGAAAGGAACGAGTGCTGGAGCAGATGCTGAGAAGCCAAGTGCTGCAAGCCACCACTAAGTTTTAACTGACAAATTTTCTTTGATAAAACAGGGGGAAAGTTTTGTTCAATAAGTTCAGCTACCTACGGGAAAGCATATTTTGGGATTTTACCTTCTGTTCAAGACCCTCCTGAAAAATGGAATTTACTTTCATTCATGACCCTCCTGAAAAATGGGATTTTGCTTTCTGTTCAGGACCCTCCTAAAAAATGGGATTTTGCTTTCTGTTCAGGACTCTCCAGAAAAATGGGACTTTACTTTCTGTTCAGGACCCTCCTGAAAAATGGGAATTACTTTCTGTTCAGGAACCTCCTGAAAAATGGGATTTTGTTTTCTGTTCAGGACCCTCCTGAAAAATGGGACTTTATTTTTGGTTCAGGACCCTTCTGAAAAATGGGATTTACTTTCGGTTCAGGACCCTCCTGAAAAATGGGATTTACTTTCAGTTTAGGACCCTCCTAAAAAATGGGACTTTACTTTCTATTCAGGACCCTCCTGAAAAATGGGATTTTACTTTCTTTCCAGGACCCTCCTGAAAAATGGGACTTTACTTTCGGTTCAGAACCCTCCTGAAAAATGGGATTTACTTTCGGTTCAGGACCCTCCTTAAAAATGAGACTTTACTTTCTATTCAGGACCCTCCTGAAAAATGGAACTTTACTTTCTGTTCAGGACCCTCTTGAAAAATGGGATTTTTCTTTTTGTTCAGGACCCTCCTGAAAAATGGGATTTACTTTCGGTTCAGGACCCTCCTGAAAAATGGGATTTTTCTTTCTGTTCAGACCCTCCTAAAAAATGGGACTTTACTTTCTGTTCAGGAACCTCCTGAAAAATGGGACTTTACTTTCTGTTCAAGACTCTCCTGAAAAATGGGATTTTTCTTTCTGTCCAGGACCCTCCTGAAAAATGGGACTTTACTTTCTGTTCAGGACCCTCCTGAAAAATGAAACTTTACTTTTTGTTCAGGACCCTCCTGAAAAATGGGATTTACTTTCGGTTCAGGACCCTAATGAAAAATGAGATTTTACTTTCTGTTCAGGACCCTCCTGAAAAATGGGATTTTACTTTTTGTTCAGGACCCTCCTGAAAAACGGGATTTTACTTTCTGTTCAGGACCCTCCCG
Organism: Capsicum pubescens; assembly: GCA_030864215.1. NCBI lineage: Eukaryota > Viridiplantae > Streptophyta > Magnoliopsida > Solanales > Solanaceae > Capsicum > Capsicum pubescens. The sequence goes on from CM061545.1 coordinate 21,770,651, forward strand.
AAAAATGGGATTTTACTTTCTGTTCAGGACCCTCCTGAAAAATGAGATTTTACTTTCAGTTCAGGACCCTCCTGAAAAATGAGAATTTACTTTATGTTCAGGACCCTCCTGAAAAATGGGATTTTACTTTTTGTTCAGGACCCGCCTGAAAAATGGGATTTTACTTTCTGTTCAGGGCCCTCCTGAAAAATGGGACTTTACTTTCTGTTCAGGACCATCCTGAAAAATGGGACTTTACTTTCTGTTCAGGCCCCTTCTAGAAAATGGGACCACACTTTTAAAAATGAAATATTGTTTTACTATAATATTTGTTTGGGGTAATTTTCGTTCTAATTTTAATTCTGGTTTCAGGAGCCCACCTGAAGAACAGGGTGATGAAGTTACAAGTCAGGAACCCGTCAGAGGAACAGAATGAAGAAGCTGAAAGTCAAGCAATAAATTGAATGTCAAAAATAGCAAGTCAAGAGCCCGCCTGGAGAACAGGGTGAAACAATTGAAAGTCAAGCAATAAGGCGAAGAAATTGAAAGTCAAAAAATAGCAAGTCAGGAGCCCGCCTGGAGAACAGGGGGAAACAATTGAAAGTCAAGAAATAAGGTGAAGCAATTGAAAGCCAAACAACAAGTTGAGGAAATTGCAAGTTAGGATCCCGCCCGAAGAATAGGGTTATAAACCCGAATCAAGAGTCAAGGAAAGCTGCATAAATAGGATTTTGTAATTTCATTTATGTTTTAACTTGTAATTTTTATTTTTGATGTAATAACAGAGCCGCTGACCGAAACCTCGATGGAACCTCACTCGACTCTCCAACTCGGTATAGTCTATCCCTTTCCAATCCTTTGAGATAACTGTCACTTGATTTCCTCATAACTTGGGTAGGTAAGATGTCCGCCAAGACTCGGTTGTCCTTCTTTAATCAGTTTCTTTCTTCGAATAATGATCAGGACAAAATTCTGTCTCGTTGTCTACTTCTTTGTATGAAAACACTAGATCTTTACATTCAAAGGGGGCATGATGTAGACACGTAATTTTAGCCCGTCAATAATATTTCTTATTCCGATATCACACAATTTAATTTCATTTTTACAATTTTTCCCCAAGAAAATAAATAACCACCTCATCTTTTACTTATTTATATATTTATTTTTGTTTTGTTTTATCCAAATAACAAGTCATAACAAATTTTGTCTCATTCTAATATTCCAACAACCCACCCAATAAACAATGAACACCTAACCCTTACCCCTCTAATTAAAAAACAACAACCCACCCCTCACCTAACCACCCTCACAACCCTATACCTCTACCCCACATCACCCCCCCCCCTCTCTTTTTCTTGTCCAAAAAGAAAATACACTACAAATGAAACTTCCAAAAAATTTCCTAGGAGAAGATACCCGTACCTCCCCCTTCACCCCTACCCCACAAGTCTCCTAAAACATTTCTTTCCTTTCTAGGAAATATATAAAAAAAATAGGATCCCATTTTTTTTTTCTGGAATACACGAAAGGCACATATATACTAAAATTTTCTTTCTTCTTCGGGAAAACTCACGAAAACCACCATAGACACACCTCCATTCCCTTTCCATTTTCTTACTCTCTTCATCTTATCATCTTCTTCTTCTTCTTCCTTTAGAAAAATAAATAAATAAATATATATATATATATATATATATATAAATATATACCACACAGAATGCACATAAGGGGACTCGGACCTTGAGATATTCATTGAAAATACAAGAATCAAGGTCTTCGGTGGTCAGTTCGTCTGTTCTCAAGGAGTCCAATACGAAATTCTCAAGTTTCCTCTGTTTTATGTGATTTTCAAGCTGAATCTGGACAGAAACAGCGAGACCCGTCGGAGTCCACTTGGGGTCCGTCGTTTTCCGCCTCCGCCTGAGTTCATCGGAGCTCAGGCTTCACTGGGTTCGATCTCCTGTCGTGTGAATTGAGGTTTTGGGTTCGTCAATCTTAGTTTTTCATTTTTCAAATCGTGCTTGGATTCATCATTTTCATCTCATAGAAATCGCGTACGGACACACCTATTCGTGGTTGCACTGTTTGGGGCCGTTGATTTTTCTACTGGTTCTTGAATTTGGACGCTGCTTGGTCTCAATCTTAGTGTTGTTTTCAGTATCGTATTTTTGTTTCTTTTTACCGAGTGAGGTATTTCATCGTTGCTGAGGTTTTCTATTCGGGCTTTTGGTTTGGGCTTCCTTAACGTTATTATCAACAAAAGTCGATATTGAGGTCCATTTCTTTAACCTGTTCTCTTCTTTATTTTTGATTGGTTGCATTGACTATGATTATATATTTGGATGACTGTGATAGGCTGATTTCATTGATATTGCTGCGTGGTTTGAATTTGTTACTAAAATGAGCATGGATTATTGAAATGATTTGTTAAGCGTGGAAATTTGATACAAGAAGAAATTTGAGGTGGAATTAAAAGTTGATAAAAGTTGTATAGTTAAATTTTGATCGGTTGTTATTTTGTTCAATTTGGGATAAACATGAATGTGATCGAGCTCAGATAGGTAAACGTAGGTTGGGTAGGCGAATTTAGGGATTGTGGATTGATGGAATATTTGAGTTGTGTGATTGAATGGTTTTTTAGCTATATTGCGTTGGGATCCTTTGTATCATTTGGCCGGGGAATGCCCCGAAGTACTTGTATTGATTTATCCGGGAAATACCCCGACGTATCTTGTACTTGGAAGATGTTCGTGGTGAAGGCCCGAGGCATCGGGTAAAGCACAGGAGCGTAGTTAGGATTAGTATAGGTTAGATAGGATTTATTTTTGCATTTTATATTTGGACTGTATAAATTGGACTGAACACTGTACTTTTGATTCGTTTTTGTTTTTGTTTGTTTGTTTGATTATTTTACGTGTTTTGTGTGATTTGTACATTCGTAGTGTCAAAATTAGCCGATACGCTCCACCAAGTGACCGTGGTCAAGCCACGGGACTGAGGGATGCCTAACACCTTCCCCTCGGTCAACAGAATTCCTTAGCCGGAATCTCTATTCGTAAATCAGTTTAAAGAGTCAAATGATTTTGAAAAGGATTTTCCAATGATGACTTGGCACATCGGATTATGTCAAGTGGCGAATCTAAATAAATAAAAAAATGTAAATAATTCTTTTTCAAAACAAACTTTCATCTTTTGTCACCTTAATAATAAAAATCCTTTCGAAACTTAAAACTGAATTCCCTTTTTTTTCGGTTAAAAAGAGGGTGTGACAAAGGCATAAAAGGATTGATCTTGGTGTATGTGACACCCCAACTTAAGAGAAGGAGTTCCACATCGGCAAAACACAGAAGGGATGTTGGGTATATAAGTAAGCAAGTCTTATTCCCTAGTGATGCGTTTTAAAGTCGTGAGGGCCTGGGCCCAAGGCGGACAATATCACTAATGGGTTGGGCCGTTACAGAAGTCTCTCGGGCCTTGATGGTTCGAGATGCCCGTCGCGACCCGGCCCCGGCTAGAATCGTGACAATTGTTTGTGCATAATTAGATTTACCTGATGGCATATTTGAGAGATGACAATTGTTTGTGCATAATTAGATTTACCTGATGGCATATTTGAGAGATGATTCTGGTAGATTTCATCGATCTTTTCATTATCAAATCTACTTTTGCATCTTGCTTTCCAAATCTTCCAGGTAGCAACTCCCGGAAGAACCTGATACATAAACTTTAGAAGAGACAATGGGTTGAAAAGAACAAGGTGTTTGATGTTATTCCAATTCCCTTGAAGACCCAAATAGTTGTTAAAGAACTGCCAAACTACATTGCTAGTGTCACTCCTGAAAAAGAGATTATCTTCCTCTTCTCAATTGGGAGAGGTTCAACAACATTTTGAAGGAAAATGAATACCAAATCACATAATGTTCCCATCAACAGGGGTTTTATGATTGAACAACTTCCAAAAAAAGAAAGAGATTTTAAAGGAATAACTTGATGCCACATCATATTATAGGCCAAAGAAGAATTATGTTTGCCTCTCATAATATTCCAAGCGACAAGAAGTACTCCTTCTCTTTCAAAAAAGAATGATCTAGTTTTCTTTTTAATTCGTTTCAAAAGGAATGATCTTTTTCATTTTTTGACAATACTTTAATTTCAATTTTACACGCGGCATGTTTAAGACAACAAGATTAAAAGGTATTTTATTACATTTGATATAGCTTAAATTTAGGATCACAAGATTCAAAATTCTTCTTTACTTTCTTAAACTTCGTGTCAAGTCAAACTAGGTAAGTTCTGTGCACCGTCAGTGCACAAAATATTCTACACTATCACTTAACTTGACCTGCTATTGCAGGTTATCCAATTATTTACATAAAAAACTAAAAAAGAAAAAATTAAGCAACCTGCAATAGCAAGTTAAGTTTACGTGACAGTAGAAATATTTTGTACACTGACGGTACACAAAACTTAAATTCATTTTTTTTTAAACGGGGGAAGTAATATCTTCCATCCATAGTGGTATTCCAAAAAGGTTTATCCCACTGATTGAAGGAGTTAATGGTAACTCCTTGAATATGCATTGAAATATGAATAGGGACGACATGAGAAAGTTTAGACATATTCCTGCTTCTATCAATAATAAAATCAAAAACAATAATTTTAATTAATAGAAGAAGGAGCATTATTAAATTGAGCAAGGTTTTTCAATTCTGTCCAATTATCCCACCAAAAGCTTATCTTAACATCATATATCTGCCATACGATAAGATGATCTATTCTGGATTTAATATGCATGAGTCTCCTCTGGGGATGAGTTGTAAGACTATTTCCTTAAGAGCATTTAGTTGTCAGTTGAGACGAAGTTAAGATGTCTACTTACGTCGCCTCTTTTACAAATGATGATTTTTAGTGTAGCTATATTTTAGGTGAATTGATAGTATTAAAGTTTTTCTGCACTATTAATTTATGAAATTTAATGCATATAATACGTGCTATGCATATAAAGTTTTTCTGCACTATTAATTTTCTGAATAATTAAAATAGCCCCGCTAATTGCACTTATATAATACGTGCACACAAATAAGTCCTATGCACAAAAACCTATCGGCCCGATCCCTACGCTACCACCACAGACTTCATTGAAAATCACAAATATGAGTCGCACCGCAAACTTTCAAGATCGGCTCAATATAATTTGGATCACAACTTTAACAGATCTTTAAGTGTCTAATATGACAAGGTTGCATATTAATTTAGAATTTACCTTATCTCTCTTTTATTTATTTCTTTTTTTAACAACGAACAACCTATTTTTATTAATGAATAAATGGTTTCAAAGAATTAAATGATGGGACAACATCATTTACAATTCACCTAGGACAAAACAAAAATTTAAGTAACTTGATGTAATAATGAAATAGAGAAACTAGCTAACTTGTGTGTTATCATATTCCAAGATCTAGAAATACGCACTACATCTATCTTTATGAAGAAATTTATAAGCTTCCAAATGTCTTCACATATTATTTCTATCTCTCATGAAACTAGATACTCTCTCCGTCCTCACTTACCCGTCCCAAATTTTCTAATTTGATTTTTCATTTTACTTGTCTTTTTTCATTAATCAAGAAGAGACAAAAAAAATTTCATGTTTTACCCCTTGCATTAATTACTTTTTCTTTAAATTAAAATGTAAACATCATTTAATAGGGATACTATGATAAATTAGCCATGTTATTAATTATTTTTCTTAATCAATGTGCCCTTTCAATTTGAGACGGAGGAAATATTTTTTAGGAGCTTGTCCATTACTTCGTATTTGATAAGACTTGCACCTTTGACCATCGCTTTTTCTTAGTTTTTTTCCAATATCCTATTTCTTCAGCAGTTATGGCCCTCCCAACGAATTAAATTGAGGTCCCAAAAGCTTGAAGCAGATTACCATAATCCATAGCTATTCATAGTTGTTACTCCAATGCTTACCACCTTCTTTAACTTATCTAAACTAGCATTGCAAACCTAAGAATTATTTGTGCCATAATAAAATTTATATCATTAATGCTAGCATTTATAATCGTAGGAGAAGAAGTAGGATGCAATATTGTTTTCATACTCATAAAAATCAAAAAATATATTGTTAACAATTTCATTGGGTTCACAATTATTCCCATTGAAACGCTTAGAACTTTATTCTTCAAAATTTAGCACGTGATAGAGGCACTTAATTTATAAGTTCAAGGGAATCAGGATATTTTTAAGCATTAATGAATATAGCATTCCACCATTTAGCAAAATCCATAATTTTTTCTAAGTTTGGACAACTAATGGGAAAAGCTTCCCAATTAAATTAGCAGTAGGGGACATCTAATAAGCATGTGCTCAATAGATTCATTCTCTATTCCACGCCCTTTACATACTTCACAAACTTGTCTCATTTTTTTTGGATATAACCTAATTGACTGGCAACACATATAAAATACATTTTCGAATAAAATATTTATATATATTCTTTATGTTCATAGACCATAAGAAATCTCAGAAGTATTGAAAAGGATTGATAGCTAGATTGTTCTCTCATTGCTTACTTGTGCACCTCTCACTATTTCTCTGGCTAAGTGATAGCCCGACTTAGCCTCATATAGACTAAACTTAGTAAAGTGCCAAATAATTTTATCCAATGAATCAGTGGTGGAAATAGACATAGAACTTTTATCTAGACTTAATTTATTATGCCCATTTTTTTATTTTCGGCTAATCGTGGTGTTTGGGTCAATTTGCGAACATCTCAATTAATTCTATGAGATATCTGTCACCTTTCACTAGCAACATATATTAGCCTATTCGGTAAGTTTTTGTCCACCAAGACGAGAGTTGTCTCTATCGGAAATAGAACATAATATCTCATGGTGCTCAACGCACATCATGAACCACAAGGGCACACACTAAGGGGACTTCAATATGTTTCATCTTAGTAACACTATTTTTTTGTAATTTGTCTTTTAAACAATTTAAGTTTAAACTTTTTGTTGGACCTTTAACGACGTGTTCTTTGTATCCATGGAAAATACATGGCAAATTTAAAATCTTAAATTTTAAATGTATTAATTCTAAATTACATATTCAGTCAAACATTGCTAGATAAATTAAAACAAATACTTGATTAATAAATATTATACCTGATGGGTAACATTTCTCCAATAGGAAAAGTACGGAAAATTACAAGCTCCTTAATGTTGATTCAATCACTCCCCAATCTTAGTAGCTCAGTTGTTTGACTAGTTGAAGTCTCATTTTGTTGGTGGGGTTCGATTCCCCACATTATTATCCCCTTCTCATTTCCCTTCCCCTAACCCAATTTAAAAAAAAAAATACATTGATAAGGTTGTAATTAAGAAGAAAAACTTTTACATCTTTGGAATTATGTTGACACGTTCCACATTTTTGAAAGTCCCCTTGTAGATAACCTCTTGAAAAATTTTCATAGCCAGTGAAGGCAAACTTATAGCTATCAAAATACCTTTTTCTCCCTTGTCATTTTTAACAGGCTCACCAAAACTAATGGAAGATACAGCTATTGGAACCCCTCCAAAAATGGATTTTTCCCAGCCAAAATCAAATTCATCAAATTCAGCATATCTATTATCTGAGATTATGAAATTTCAAGATTTTGTCAACTCGGGTCTCCCTTTAATCACAATTAAATCTGCTACTGATCTAATAATGTACACTTCAGTCCTATGATCTTTAAGTTTCTTGACCAATTCAACTGCATATGTTAGTGAATTTGAACACAATAATCCTGCTTTTGATACTGCAGCTGGAGTAGTGAACGCATTCCCATAATATCCAGGTGGCAATTAAAACTTTAATGACTTTCCACGTATGTTAATAAGCAATTGTCAAATGAACAGTTTCTTCGGGGTGCAAATCCAGAGCAATGGTACGGCATTTCCACAAAAATGCCACTGATAACTCGAATTTCGTACTTTCACAGTTTGGAGAAACTTGATGTATAAATAGCTTCCATCTCCTTACTCCCAAAGAAAAATGATTGTTGTATCAACTTATCTTCAATAGATTCCCATGAAATTTTTTATTCAATTTGCTCATCAAACTCATGGTGAGAACATGTAATACATGGAGATGATCTCTTTCCCATACTGGCAATATAGAAGGCACAGAAGCTCCTTGAATTAATTCACTTAACGCATTTAGAAACAAACTTATGCCAAAGGCATCATCATAGTTATCTGTCATGCAAATTAAATTTTATTTTTCAGACTATAAGAGGCAACATGCAAGTTTAAGTGTGGTTGAGAATACTATACAAGTTGAGGGGGTGTTCATGTTATCTCATTTATTATTGGATTATGGGTCATGGGTCGTCCATGTGGATCGACCCAACCCGACCCGAAAACCTTTCTTTTTATCTGAAGAAAGAATATAAGATTAATTTTGAATTTTTTGGGGGAACAGTTACAAATAGAAACTGTCAACATCCCTTTATATGTTCCAAGATCTACTTCTTCCAGAGATACAGAAAAGAGGGACGAAAATCAAAACATGAAAATAAGAACAGTGTTGTGACCATTTTACTGACATTAACATAACATCTAAGAGTATAAAGGCATTTAGTTTGTGAAATCACACTTTGATTCCAAGAGATTCAAAGTGACTTGGAGAAGATCCTTTTTTCGGAAGCAAAATCAAGATTCGCTGCAAATTCTAAGGTACAAAATCTGTTGTTTTTTGCTCCAAAATTATTAACAATGGCATCAGAGACAGGTTCATTGCCCTAAGTTTGTATGTAATAAATCGATTTTAAAGTGTAGAGATAGAAAACTAATTTAGCACATACCTGTAAATAAAATTTTGGTCTCCGGTCAATCGTATCACTGATCCTGTCAAAGACGCCGCCAAATATGGTTCGATGCGCCGATTAAACGCGTCACTGCTCCGGTCAGTGGTGTCGCTAATCTGGTCAGACGCACACTGGTCTATTAAGACGCGTCAAATTTTTGTAGGATCTGGTTCTATGTTACAGTGCAATTTTTTTTTGGAGAAGATGACAGAAGAAAGTAATAAAGTTTTAGTATTTTTTTTAAGGAAATGATGAGAGAGAATGAATAATAATGCTCACCTTTTGAATATATAATAAGGATGATAAAGTATTTTGTTACTGTATCCTTCAAATGGAAAAAGTGCTTGAGCACTATCTTGAAATCCGGCTTTATCATTTTCTTTATGCTTTTGTTGTTTCTTCATAAATATAATAAAAGAATTCCTTTTTTTTATCTAAGTATAATTAATGCTTATAGAGGTAAGCTTAATATTAATTTTGTCCTTAATTAGTTCATAATAATTTAACAGATTTAATCTTCTACGATGAATTGTGACATAAGCATCACATTGAGTGGTAAATCCATTCTTAATTGTTTCTTGATTCCTATTTCAAAAATGGTTGAACGAGAACAAACTCGAATCACTTCAAGTGGGAGTTCTGAATATCGAGCAAAGAGACAAGGTAGAAGAGCACGTCGTCGAAGGGCATGTTTTCAAGGTCGAGAGATCATACGAAATGGTGTTCCCAGTGCGACTCAAAATCTGTTACGGAATGAAAGGGCTATACGAAGGGAAAGAGAAAAGAAGTTGAAAGAATTCAAGTATTTTAAGATGTCACCTAATATTACACTAGCACCTAATATTACAGTTGCTAGTTTTATTCATATGTTTGAATTGAAACGTATAGAACTAGAAAGTTATGTAGAAATCTCAAATTGGGAAGCATTAGCTATTTTAGGAAATTCTCTCCGTGACCCTTGGGGCAAGAGATTAATTGATGTTTACCACGAGATTTGGCCTAGCGAGCCTTTTTGGGTGTACATAAGTCATCTAGAATATTTGCGGAATGACTTTCATTTCTAGATTGACTTGTAACATAAAGTTATTATAAACTTTATATTATATATATATTAAGTTGTTTATCTCCTTTTATATGAATTTCATTCATTTGTTTGAGTTTTAAACGACTTAATTGTAAGCTATCATTATAATGCACATTAAGAAATTAATTTCTAATTTTGGTTAAGTGTTTAGTTAGTGTATGATGGTTGGATTCTAACGTATCTTTTCGATTATACACTAAACATGAAACATTTATGTGAAATGATTTGCTTGAATGTGTAACTTACATACATAATTGATAATATACTTGCGTAATTGTCTCTTAATAACAGACATGGCATCTAAAAGTATAATTGTTGACTTAAACAAAGAAGAAAAACTTAATAGAGACAACTACGATATTTGGAGTCGTAAGATATGGTATGTACTAGAAGAACAACATGCTCTCGAAGGTATTAACCATGTCTTAAATCTATCAGAAGAGGGCAATACTGCACAACACAGGAGAGACCTTAAAGCTTATAAGGCTTGGAAAAAGGCTGATTCTATTACACATGGAATCATAGTAAGTTCTGTGGTTGATGACCTCATACATGAGTGTGAGGAATTTCCTACTACCAATGCCATATGGGCACACTTGCGAGGAACATATGGGGGTACTTCTATTACCCGCCTGAGACAACTGACTATCAAATTTGACATTTACAAGAAGCGTCATGATCATAACATCAAACAACACCTTAGGGTGATGTCGAATATGATAGCTCAACTCAAAAGTGTTGGCCATGTTCTCTCGGATGAGAAGCAGGATCAAGCAGTGATCCAATCTCTTCTCAATAGTTGGGAACACCTGAAGGTCAACTTAACCCATAATGACAGCATTAAAACTTTTTCTGATGTTGCACATCATGTTGAACTTGATGATGAGCGGCTTGGTGCCGCTAAAGCTGCTTCTAATGTCTTTATGGCTGAATCAAGTGGTAAGGACTCTTCAGGATTCAAGCGTAAGAAGAAGTGAAAAAAGAATGGAAAGGGTAAAGAGACTGAAGAAGGACCCTCTGAGAAAAAGAACAAGCCAAACTTCAAAAAGAAGAAAAAGTTTTTCAAGAAGAAAGACAAGAGCAAGATGAAGTGCTACAATTGCCAAAATCTGGGGCATTTTTCTCGTGAATGTCCTGAAGGGAAAAAGGTAGCATTTCTAAATGCATCTCTAAGTTTTACATATGTTTCTAGCACTATTTTATTAACTGAATCTTATCCTATGTGGATTGTAGACTCAGTAACCAGAAACCATGTGAGTCGAGATCGAGAAGCTTTTGTGGAGTTCCATCGAGTTTCACCTGGATCAAGGTGGATCTATGTAGGAAATAATGCAAGACTTGAAGTCAAAGGGATTGGCACTTGCAAAGTAGATTTGTGTGAAGGCCGGTCTTTAATATTGCATGTCGTCCTATATGCTCCAGAAATTCGACGAAACTTAGTATCTTTGTCTGTTCTCTTAGATGTTGGTTTTCATTTGTTCTTTAGTCGTAATTGTGTAAGAATTACTCTAGATAATGTTTTTTATGGTTTTGTACATCACTATGACCGCTTTATTGTTTTAGATTGTAATCCTTCAACTTATAACTATTATGTTGACCGTTGTGTAATGCCATGTTACTCTAGTAATAATGATGTTGATATAATTACATGGCATGCTAGATTAGGTCACACAGGGCAAGATCAAATGAATAGATTGGCGAAGGAAGGATATCTAGGTTCTTTCTCCAAAATTAAAATGCCAACTTGTCAAAATTGTCTTGCCGAAAAGATTACACGTAAACCATTTGGGAAGGCTAAAAGAGCCGAATTCCCATTACAATTAATCTATTCTGATATATGTGGTCCAATGAATGTGAGGGAAAGAACTAATGCTTCATATTTCATTACATTTATTGACGATTTCACGCGCTTTGGTTATGTCTATTAGATATCTCATAAATTAGAAGCACTTGAATGCTTCAAAAGATATATGAATGAAGTTGAGAATCAATTAGACAAAAGTATAAAGACATTAAGAACCGATAGAGGTCGTGAATATTTGTCAAAACAGTTTGAAGAACTGTGTATTGAAAAAGCCATTATCAGACAATTGACTACTCCTTATACACCTAAAAAATGGTGTAGCCTAAAGGAGAAATAGAACATTGTTGGATATGACAAGGTCCATGATGGCGCAGGCAAATTTACCAATCTCTTTCTGGGGAGACGCGTTATTAACTGCGGTCTACATATTGAATAAAGTGCCTTCTAAATCAATATCTTCTACTCCTTATGAACTATGGACTGGTAATAAACCAAACTTTAATGATCTACGACCTTGGGGTTGTACTGCATATATTAAAGATCGTTTTGGTAAGTTTGGAAAACTAAGTCCAAGAGGAAAGAAGTGTATCTTTATAAGATACTATGAACACTCCAAAGGATATGTGTTCATTGGTGAATTGAAAGATAGAAGTACTACTGAAATTGAATCACGAGATGTCACATTTTTGGAAAATGATTTTTCAAAAAGGAATGAAATAAAGAAAAATGAGCCTCTTTGTGAAATGTTGAATTCAGATGATCAAATAATGTCACAAGCCATGCTTGATAATTCTATTGATCAAGAAATGATTCCTGGTCCAAGTGGGAGTTGTGAATCCCAAAATTCTATTGAGGAATCTGAACTTCTATTACGTAAGAGTACCAGAAAAGGTGTGCCTAAACAATCTTATGAGATTGAGGATTATGTCTTTCTAGTATCTCCTACAGAATTGGATGAACCTAATTCTATGACTGAGGCTTTATAGAGTCCTAAAAAGATGAATGGATAAAAGCAATGAAAGAAGAATTAGAGTCCATGAAAACCAATAAAGTCTGGGATCTAGTTGATGTTCCTTCTGGGCGTAAAGCTATTGGGAACAAATGGATTCTCAAAGTCAAACGCAAATCAGATGGATCAATATAAAGGCATAAAACACGATTGGTGGCAAAAGGTTTTACTCAAGAAGCTGGAATAGATTATGAGGAAACTTTTTCGCCAGTTGTGAAATTTGCCTCAATTCAATGTTTTTTAGCTATAGTTGCACATTTAGATTTAGAATTACATCAAATGGATGTGAAGACCGTTTTTCTCAATGGAGAACTAAAAAAGGAAATCTACATGGAACAACCTATAGGTTTTGTGGTTAAAGGCCAAGAAAAGAAGGTTTGTAAATTAAACAAATCTATATATGTCCTTAAGCAGTCTTCAAGGCAGTGGTACCTGATATTTCATAAGAAAGTAATTTCATTTGATTTTACCATGATCGATGAAGACCATTGCATCTATGTGAAAAAGTCCAATGAAATGTTTGTGATTATTTCGCTTTACGTGGATGATATTTTGTCTAGCTGAAAATAATTTGGAGTATGTAAAAACTATTAAGTCATTGCTTTCAAAGTCATTTGACATGAAAGATATGGGTGAAGTGGACTATATATTGGGTGTTAAAATCCAAAGAGACTGTTCCAAGAAAATTTTGAGTTTATCTCAAGAAACATACATAATGAAAATTTTGGAACGTTTTCGAATGAATAGTTGCAAATCCATGGATACTCCTATAGCAAGAGGTGAAACTCTAAGCCTTGAAATGTGTCCAAAGACTGAAAAAAAAAAGGAAGATATGTCTCGAGTACCATATTCCAGTGCAGTTGGGAGTTTAATGTACGCTATGATGTGTACTCACCCAGACATTTGTTATGTCGTAGGTCTAGTTAGCAGGTATCAATCTAATCTCGAAAGAGATCATTGGAAAGCAGTAAAGAGAATCTTTCGATACCTGAAGGGAACTGCTGATTATTCATTATGCTATAGTGGATCCGATTTATCCATAAGAGGTTATACAGATGATTGGGCTGGTGACCGGTATGATAGAAAATCAACTTCCGGTTACGCCTTCTTGCTAAATGGTAGTGCAATTTCATGGAAAAGCAAGAAACAAACTTGCACAGCAGTGTCAACTATGGAATCAGAATTTGTGGCTTGTGTATCTACAGTACAAGAAGCTGTTTGGTTGAAGAGATTCTTTGAGCATTTGAACGTCGCAAGGAATTCTAAGGGTACCTTGATTTTATATTGTGACTATCAAGCGGTTATCGCATATACGAAAGATCCTAAATATCACAGCAAGACCAAACACATTGATATTAAGTATAACTTTATAAGAGACATAGTAGCAAGTGGAGAAATAATTTTACAATACATTCCTACACGAGAAATGATAGTTGAACCCTTTACTAAGGCGATATCTAGAGACTTGTTTGAGAAACATGTTATGTCTCTAGTATTATGTAGGATATGATTATGTTTATGTATTGTAGATGACTTGATTATAATTATTATTGATATAAGAATCTTGAATTTATGTTCAATCTCATATGCATGTAAAAAATGTGTTTTATTAATATAGTGTGTCGAACAAGTCGCGAGATTGGCTTTCTCACACGAGCAATCGCCTCTTACGTCGAGGAACGTAAAGAGAAAAGTTCCACCATAGGATAATGACTTATTTTGCAAAGCCAAATATGAGTTTCTGTAATAATATGAATTTGAGGATTATTAAAGAAAGAAACTCAGGTTAGACATTTAGAGGTGTATAGACCTAGATTTGTACGATGTTAAATGACTAAAAGAATGAGACAGACGTACCAATAAAAGGTGATAACATCGTAGCACGTGTTTCATATCACGTGTGCTTAGCGACCAATGGGTAATGAAAGAATGAATCCCTGTTTCTTCATTATGTGAGGCCCTAAAAGTTATTTTAAACTTTTCATTGAAATACCCTTAAACCTTTAACTGTTTCTTGAAGTTTCAGTCAGTGTTGTTACTTTAGCATGTTACTAATAGCCATGAGAGATTCAGCAATTCAGTGCATTTTTAAGAAAGCAGTTGATTTGGAACAGATAGATTCGAGTAGAAAGGGAAGACGATTAAAATGAGTATTTTAACTTGTTTGCACAAGCCGGCTATTACACTAACCATATAAGAGTCAAGTGTAATTGTGTATATAAAGTTAATTATGAACTCGAGTTCACCTCTTTAAGAGGCTGAGGGATCAGATGAGTAACTACTGAAATAGTGAATGATGTCTGGGGTATTGTGAGTATTAGTATCCTCATATTAGTAGAGAATTCTTTCCACATGTGATTGGATTCCTAAGTATATCTTGTAAAACCTTATAGGTAAAGCTCGTGATGCTCACAGGTCACACGAACTTGTTGCCGTATGAATTGGTGATTTATTAATGTTGTACTGGCTAGGGTCTTGTCCACCATGTGCGAAGTGGGAGATGTTGGATTATGGGTCATAGGTCGCCCATGTGGATCGACCCGACCCAAAAACCTTTCTTTTTATCTGAAGAAAGAAGATAAGATTAATTTTGAATTTTTGTGGGGAACAGTTACAAATAGAAACTGTCAACATCCCTTTATATGTTCCAAGATCTACTTCTTCCAGAGATATAGAAAAGAGGGACGAAAATCAAAACACAAAAATAAGATCAGTGTTGTGACCATTTTACTGACATTAACATAACATCTAAGAGTATAAAGGCATTTAGTTTGTGAAATCACATTTTGATTCCAAGAGATTCAAAGTGACTTGGGGTAGATCCTTTTTTCGGAAGCAAAATCAAGATCCGCTGCAAAAAAGTCGATTTTCTCTACATTTTTTACCAAAAAATCGATCAAAATGCGTGGTTGGTAAAAGCCTGGTAGCTTTTTAAAACTGACCACGTGTGGTCGTTTTTGGTGTAAAATATATATATATATATATATATTTAAAATTAAATATTATTATTTTTGTTAAAAAAAGATTTTTCAAATAAAATAAATTTTTCAAAAAAATACCAACCACACGTGGTCGGTTTTATTAAAATTAATTAAATTATTTAAATACAAAACCAACCACATGTAGTTGGTTTTATTAAAAAATCAATTAATTAATTTAAATAAAAATCGTCCACATGTGGTCGGTTTTATTAAAATTAATTAATTGATTTAAATACAAAACCGACCACAAGTGGTTGATTTTATTAAAATTAATTAATTAATTTAAATATAAAAGTGGTCGGTCTTTTTAAAATAATTTATTTAACAATTTTTTAATAAAATAATTTTTGATTAATTATAGTAAACCAACTACTTGTGGTCGGTTTTTTCAAAAATTACCAGTAAAACCGATCACATATGGTCGGTTTTCTGGGATTTTTTTTTAAAACCGACCACAACCACTTGTGGTCGATTTTTATAAAATTTTCCAGAAACCGACCATATGTAGTCGGTTTTTGTTAAATTTTTCAGAAAATCGATCACTTGTGGTCGATTTTTCTGATATATATTTTTTTAAAATAACAGTATATATATGCTACATTACATCAACCAGCATAACATTTGATGCAGCATAAACAATACAAACATTTAAAATCAAGTTATTTACAAAATTTATCAAGTCTCCAAATCCAAACTACAAAACATGCTATAGTCTAAAAACTATACGACTCATCATCCTTTTCGTCATCCGCATCCTCAGCCTCACACACAGGATCTGATTCCTCATATGTGGTGATATCATCTAGTGGGCCTAGACCTTTTGCAGCCCGAATTGCATCACCGGGACAAGGAGGAAGAATCCCTGTTGATTGAATAAAAATGTTGATCTGCTCCTGCATCAATATCATTTGTTTCGTCGTTTCCTTCCCCTTCTTCTTCGTCCTCTCAATCTGTGCAGCAAGGTCTTTAATGAGTTGAGAAATCGTATTCTTTAGTAAATCAACGGTTTCTCTATCAACTGATGAGAAATAGGATGTAGGGCCTGATGAAGACCTAACATTCTCGCTAAAATATTTTTTGTGGTACTCGTAGTATTGGCCTCTACTTGGAGAACCCACAGTTTGTTTTCATAACTAAACCTCTACATCTTCAGGTATTGTGTCACCCTGACTTTCAGGAGGCTGAGTACTATGATACTCATTAACGAGCTGCATATATTTTTCCTACATTCAAAGTAAAGTTAAAATTAATAGTAAAAAAATATTAAACAACTCGTACATGAATAATATCTGTTGACACCTAATTTTTTCCCTCCACAATCCAATTTAATTTTGAGTTTCTTCAATTTTAAAATAAAGTCACAACAATTATTTTATTCCAATAAATATAATTTAAAATATTTATCTGAGTTAATTTTGTCATTTAATTAACGATTATATATTTTCGTATTTTTATACAAGAATGTATAAATTTTGTTATTTAAATGAACATTCTTTATTAAAATTAGATTTTATTGATTACACTTGAAAATTAATCCAAATGGATAAAGTCTTGATTTTAAATATGATTTGTTCTCAAAATCTTTTATTTGGAGGAATATTTGTTTGATTTTTATTAAATCAAGAAACTCGAGGTTAATTTGTTACTTAATTTGAGTCAGATTGCTATTCAACTTAGCGAACTAATTAAATATGACCTCAATTGAAATCAAATTGGCCCAATTGTAATGCAATTGACCAATGGATATTCAATTTGATTAGAGTTTAAATAAGTTGCTTAAATTATAATTCAATCTTAATCCCCAAAATTACCGTTTCCTAATTGAAATTTTTTTAATCCAATTAAATTTAATTAGGGTTATTTAATAACCCCAATTAGATTTAATTGGGGTTATCAAATAACCCCAATTATATTTAATTGGGGTTATCAAATAACCCCCAAATCAACACCAATTTCGGCCCAAAAGCTTCACAAGACCCTACCCACCAACCCACCTAAAAATCAAAGCAGTTCAGCAGCCCATTTTTGTTTCTACTTCATTCCCAACCCAATACCCATAACTAACCCAAAACCTGACCCGGCCCACTACTCTATTTCCTCTCTTTTCCCACAAGACACTAAAACATTACCCAATTACAACCAACAGAAAACACAACCTCAACAACCTGAATCATCTTCAAAAATCCAAACCTGACCCGTCAACGACCCACAATCTACCAACCAACAACCTGACCCGACCTTAATCTTCAACATACCAGTCGACCCGATTCCTCACGCATCTCACGCATCAGTAGGATGATAAAAGGAGCCGAAAACCTTCTAGAAACAAGCTAGGTGTCACTCCCAACGTCCAAATTTTGCAAATCTCGGGATAACGTGTACGAATTCATACATATTTGGTAAATTTTCGTTGGATCTGGGGAAATTATCCATTTATCTTAATTTCTATTGGAAACTTTTTGAAAGTTGTTCAAGAAAATACAAATTGGGGTATAATCTGTTATGATCCTCATTTTTGAATTTTGAATTCCCCCTAAAAAATCTCTAAAATACCTCCCAATTCTGTCTTCTATATAACAACCCATTGGGTCACTGTTTTGGGGGGTTCGAAAATCTTGGGTTGGGAAATTTTTTGAGAATTTTAGGAGGTTGGGAAACTTTAGTTTCGAGAAAACACTCAGAGAAGAAAAGGGTTTTTTTTTCTTCTTTCCTTTCTGGGTTTGAAATTTTGGGTCCGAAAAAGGGGAAAAGAGTTTCACAAAGAAGAAACATGAAAAAAGAGGGAAGAATTGGTCTATTATTCAATAAAATTTTTAGGCAAGGCAGTAGGCCAGTCAAGATTTTGGTAGCGGCGTTGAATTTTTCGGTGGTGGTCCAAAGGAGCTCCAGGTTCCGTTTTGCTGCTCCTAAACCAGTAATATCCCATTCCATTTGAGTTTTCGAGTGCTTCGGTTTCATCTCGATCTTCTGTAGTCGTGAATAAATTTTTAGTATAATTGTATGCTAGGTTGTTTGCTGGTAGATGGCTTTGATAGCCGTTGGTAGTTGTTGGTAGATTTCCGATTTAATACTCTCATTTTTTGTGAACTGCATAAGGTTTGTATAGCTGTTCTTATGTTACAGTTCCATTTTTTAGCCTTTCGGACTGATAGTATTTTGTTATAGCAGACTTTATGTTAAAGTTTCATGCTTCGATCGTTTTCGGGTTGATGGTGTCCTATTTTAGCTGACTTTATGTTAAAGTTCCATGCTTTGACTTGGTTTCGGGATGATAGTGTCTTCATTCATTATTGCTATTTCACGTCATCTGGATCATTGTTTGATGTTGTCATAATTGTTGAGTTAGTAGCGTCGTTAGTAAGACTACATCTCGAGGTCTTTGGCCTCACAAATGCCAAACGAACAATGAGGAAAAGTTCAAAAGAAACCAGAAGATCGTAGGATTCCTTGATGACCGTCTTGACTAATAAAAACTTATTTTTAGAATTTGTCGGAATGAGGAGAAGGATCAGAATGGTATCCCCTGCCATCTTCCCTTTTTAGTTTATGGATTATGCCTTTCTTTTGGTCTCAAAAATTTGAATTTGGATTCTTGTTGTTTGTATTCAAGATGTGTTCTGATTAAAAGGAGGAATTTGATATTGTCCTGTTAAATTGCTGAAAATTTGAATATGCTTATTTAGGAAATATCGCAATTTTCTTTGTGGTCACTATGTTATGCGTGTAATTCACATTCATACTAAGGATTCTCAGGGATTTTCTTGAACAGAGACGTCAAGAAAGTAGGGATAAAGTCACGTTCTTTTGTTTGTGAAAGCTCGGTCAAAAGATGGAGTAGAGTAGTACAATTGTCTACCCCCATCTTCGAGAACCTAGAGTCGAGGTTCTCTTTTGAACCTTCAGGTTCCTTAGATGCTTTCTCCCTTTTCTCGATTATCATGCAGTAATAACCCCAAGTAGCCCATGACCTTATGTACAAAAAGTGTTCATTAGTTTCTCTGCTGTCCTTTAGGTTTGAAATCTGGAATGGTTAAAATCTCAGCTTCTTTATTATTTTAATTTAATTTGGAAGATTGATTCTAGTTGTCTTTACTGTTCCATACGCTTTAAATTTGAAATTGACTCGAGTATTGATTGCTCCACTACTAGTTAAGCTTGAACCAAAAAAAAGGGTTTGTCTTAGTTTCCTTTATCCTCTTTTGGGTTTAATTTGAAGATTGATTGTGGTTTTCTAAACCGTTTTCATAAGTTTTTTTTTTTGGAAATTGATTCATAATTTGATTTCTTTGTTGTTTTTATTAAGTCCAATTTTTGCAAGTATCAATCAACTACTGCTATTTTCTCTTATCTTGATTGAATTGTTATTCGAACGGAATGTTACTTTGTTCTCTTGGTCATTATTTCGATCCCAATTATTTTTAAGGTCATGAATTGATATAAGTATTTCCCACTTTGGTAAATTATGTGTTGGCCACTATTATTGTTTCTCTTTTTGTCTTTTTTTTGTCGATCACATATTAATATGTTCTTTCCTTTCTTTTGCACGGAAATCGTTTGAGCCCTGCTTGGACTCTTTCATGTTGCATGTTTCCCATGAGCCAATGAGGTCACCCTTTTCAGGTTGATTTCGGAGTTTTAGTTAAAAGTTGATCATATAGTACAAATACGAGGAGTCAAAGGAAGAAGGACAGGTTGAAATCCCATCGTTGAAGCCGCTAAGGGATTATAAAGTCTCTTTTCTTTTATTTGTTTATTTATTTATTTATATATTTAGTAATGTCTTTTATTTATTTGTTTATTTATTTATTCCTTTATTCATTAATTTGGGCCTCGAAGCCAAAGTTGTAAATTTAATACAAGTACAGCAGGTTACGGGCCAAGGCTCAAAAACTAGATTAGGACAGGTGAAATGGGTCGAAAACCCAATTAAATTAGGACAGGTTTCGTTGATTTGGGTCCAAGGGCCTAAATCCTTTACTTTCTACTCCCCTTCCCCCTTTATGTGTTTATTTGCTTATTAGTTTGTTTAGACTTAGTTAAAATCCCTACTAAGTCGCCTAAATCTATTTTACACAAGTCTTTTCTAAAAAATCAATCACTTTTCAACAAATTAATCTTTTTAGAAGTTAATCAAAAGAATGTTTTCAAACAGATCGGATAACCGCAAGTTAGCGGACGTTTTAGGTGCCTAACACCTTCCTAAAACGTTAATAGGAACCGTTTACTCAGAATTTTCAAATTTAAACGATTTGTCTATTTTGGATCGTTTAAAGTGTCTTATAAAGTTTTCTTAATTCCTTTTCAAAATTAAGCGGCGACTCTTTAAAAGTCAAAATTTCCGCAAAACAGAAATGGCAACTCTGCTGAGGATTTTTAAATAGGTTTTAACCAAATGTTTGATTTCATCTTTTGATTAACTGTTTATGTGTTTATATGTTTCGATTATGTAAAGTTTAACTATCGCATCTCATGGCATATTCCTGCATTATTTAAACTACTTTGGAGTTTCGTGGATGTCCCGGCCCCTGTTGTTCAATTCCAAAATATGTTGGAAATACGAACGGCTTATTAGCACGTGAGTCGTCTGATCGCTATTTGTATTTTCAAACTCAAGTTGTCCGCTTGAGAACCAGTGTTCAAACCCACTCTAGACACCTAGAATAGAACGAAATCAAAACCCTATTTTGGGCATGAGCCTAGGACGACCCAATACTCGAGGAGAGTATTGGGCCAATTAGAAAACTTGCCCTGCGTCTATTGACCCCGACTCAATTACAGACAAATCATATTTATATGTTGAAGAAATATATGTTTGTTTAATCCAATCCATTATCCTTTGGGGGCCGGGAAAAGACTTGCTTTACTTACTTTCATATAAAGATTCCTCAATCTTACACCGATTGACGTAGGAATTGAAACAAGCCAAGCAAGAAATTAATCTATTTGGACAGTTGTATGGCATCTATGGCACAGTTATATGACAATCGCTCGATCATTAACGGATGTCGCCAATAACGAGGAGTGGACAAATCTAAGAGCGCGAAGGCTGATAGAAGAAGCATTTAGGAATTAGTATCCCCTGTGTGGGACATTATTCTTCTTCTCATGTTATTTTTCCTTTCCCTAAAGATTTGTATCCCTTTTGTGCAACTTTTGTATACATTTATGTCATTTATGTATACCTATGAAGGTTTTTGGAGATAATGAATTGGCTTTAAAAAGATGTATATTTTCTTCAAAATCCGTTAGGCCTAAACCCGTGGCTCAAAAGGGTCACCTAACTAAGATGCACGTTTATTACAATATGCTTGTGTAATATAACTGTTTATGTGCTTATACGTGTTATGTTGATTCGAATCAAAGGCAAACTGATCCAATCCCATTTTTCATAGAACATCTCTAGGTAGAAATATACCCCACCATACAAAAGTTCGATCAAAAGTACTCCAAGTCTCCCAAGTTTCTAAAGCTTTTACAGATACTTTCGAAACTATTTGCTAAAATAAGACTACTTTAAAAAAATAAAAATCTTTACAAATCTTTTACTTAGTGATTGCCTAGGTGTCTATGGGAGCAGGAACCCAGAGTGGAGGTACCAATGTGACGGGGCACCTAAAAGATGGCAAGGAGCAAATCAAGGATCGAAGAAGGTTGACACGAAATAGTTTTATTCAAACTAATCATTTCTCTGTGGATGTAGGGATCGATACACAAAAATGAGCATTTCTTTTGAAAAATCCTCAAGCAAGTTGGGAGCCATACCATAGCATATAATGCTTAAGAATGGTATTTTTTGGTAGCCCCAAAAATAGGTTTAATACCCATTTATCGAGGACCTTTTAAATTATCTATCTCATTTCTTGAGATCATGAAGGACAAACAAAGGCGTCTTAGCTTCTTTATGAATATTGCATTAGAAATTTTCTAAAAAAAAATAGTCGCTAGCAAAAGTGACTTTGTGTCTACTAAATATTTACCTTGAGCGTAGGTACATTCAAGGGAGTTGGCATAATAAATATAATAATCAAAGGATCACTCAATAGGAGGAAGAGTAGAGAGTCACCCTCAAAATTCGTCTTGAAGCGAAGCAACAGTATTGGAGTAATCCCCAAACAAGGGTTTTTCCCCATTTACTTGCATCCAGTGGATTTTTCTATTTCTTCAAAAGGATAAGATTGATAGCATAATTAGCCATTCAAATTATGATGCTCAGTATTTGTCATTAAACTATCATAAAGCTTGACTTTGGTCGTCAGTGAGAGCGACGTTGTGTCAACTAATTGTCTACCTTGAGTACAAGTACATGTAGAAAGCAAGATGCAGACAAACGAACTCAGGTAAAACTGTTTTCAAATCACCAAGAGGGCCATTCATATCATTTCCAAGAGGATCATTGCATATCATTGCCAAGAGGGCCATTTCATATCATTGTCAAGAGGACCATTGCATATCATTGCCAAGAGGGCCATTCATATCATTGCCAAGAGGGCCATTTCATATCATTACCAAGAAGGCCATTGCATATCATTGCCAAGAGGGTCATTTCATATCATTGCCAAGAGGGCCATTTCATATCATTGACAAGAGGGCCATTTCATATCATTGCCAAGAGGTCCATTTCATATCATTTCCAAGAGGGTCATTTCATATCATTGCCAAGAGGGTCATTGCATATCATTGCCAAGAGGGCCAGATCATATAATTGCCAAGAGGGCCATTCATATCATCGCCGAGAGGTCCATTGCATATTACTGCCAAGAGGGCCATTCAATATCTGTTGACACGCAAGACATAAAACGCTAGTATCGAGGATATCATCAGTGTTTTATATCTATTGACACGCAAGACATAAACGTTGAAGTCGAGGATATCATCATCATTTAATATTTGTTGACACGCTAGACACAAATGCTGGCATCGAGGATATCTCATCTTTTATGAATCAACATCTGAATGCAGCAAGAGCACGTGATTTGAAGGGACGCCTTTAAGTCGCTATATGAAGATGAACGATATATGGGATTTCCTAGAAATTGATAATTTGAGGGTCATCTATAAGTCATATTATTTGAAATAGGATAGTGTGCAAGATCACCTATGAATTGATAGCCTGTAGGTCATTCGTAAGCCACAACAACATCCTAACCTGATAGTGTGCAAGGTCACCCAAAAATCTATAGTTCAAAGGTTATCCGTAAGTCGCAACTAAATCCTTACCAGATAATATGGAAGATTATCAAATTGATAATGTCCAAGGGTTTTCTATAAGCCGCGTCATATCCAAGATCGATTATGTGCAAGATTACCCAAAGACTAGCAATTTGAGACATATTTGTAAGTCATATTATATCCAAGGTCGGATGATGTACATGAATACCAAAAAGCTAATGATCGGAGGGATATATGTAAGTCATCTCTTATCCAAGGTCGGATAATGTGCAGGATTACCTAAAGGCTAGCAATTCAAAGGATATCTATAACTCACCTCGTATCCAACATCAAATAATGCGCAAGATCATCCAAAGATTGACAATTTAAGGAAAATTTATAAATCGATCATCGGCTATAACCGGTGAGGTTATCATTCCACATACAACAAGCATTATAGGTGACCAAAAGGGTTGTCGCATCAACACAAGATTACATGGTTGCAGGGACCATTCTTCATAAAGTATCGTCGTGGCCAAAAGGGCCACCCTACTCTGAAGACATATTTACTCGAACAAATAAGTTAGTTATGCAACAACCAAAAGGGTGTTGCATCTGTTATCGTAAGTTATTTTATTCCAAACAGGTACATGAAAAGATGACTCCGCTTTTTAGTCAACAGCTCACGTGGAGATATGGTAAAAGACTACATACCTCTTTCGTAAATTATGTTTAGCACTAACACTTTTTGTTTGAAGCACTGTCGAGAGAATTAGAGAGGATGAAAATCTCAAATCAAAACCACAGGTGTGGACGACTTCAGACAGGACGCAGCACAACGTGAAACTCTTTTTTAGCAGTAAAACGGGACATAGTCTAAAGAGGGGCGTCAAACTCTTTGGATGCGAGCTAAAGGATGATCGCCACCACCATCTAACCACACCCCTATTAGAAGACATGTGGATATTTCGGGATATTCTAAGTCTCAGCTTCAACTCCGGGATATTTCTTAACTCATGCCGAGGGTAACCTTCTCTTTCTTCCAAATTCAAGTGATAGGACTCCTAGAGTTTTGGAAATTATGCCCAGGTAAATTCTTACCTATGGATGTGAAGATCTCCACGTTCATGGTTAAGAGGTTACAAACCTCTTTTCCGCAACTCGATCAACTTGTCACTCATCTTGAGCCAAAGATCGTCTGAAACAAAAGACTATCTTTTCTACCGATTGACTCAAACTACAGGCAGTCTGATTCCCTGAGTTTCGGGGATATGTAGGATGGGCTCTA
This sequence comes from Capsicum pubescens, assembly GCA_030864215.1. NCBI lineage: Eukaryota > Viridiplantae > Streptophyta > Magnoliopsida > Solanales > Solanaceae > Capsicum > Capsicum pubescens. The sequence continues at coordinate 21,795,804 of CM061545.1, forward strand.
TGTAGAAAACTCGACTGCATTTCAACCTCCCCCCAAATCCCTTCATTCCCCAGCTTCTCAGTTTTATCAAAAACTCCAAAACCGAGATAGCTGGTGAATTTTCTAAAAAATCGTGCTTTAACTCAAGCTTTATGAACTACAAGTGGCGAATTACTTGGGATATGTAGGAAACCTGATACCAAGGTTCGGCCATAACTCCAAAACTCGTGCGAAAATCAACCTCTTTCAGAAACGAATTTTTGGTCGGATAAAAAATTAGGAACGTCAACCTCCCTTTGCCCAGGGTTACTTGCATTCACTCTACCAAAAGGGAGGGGGCAGTTGTTGACACCTAATTTTTGCCCTCCACAACCCAATTTAATTTTGAGTTTCTTCAATTTTAAAATAAAGTCACAACAATTATTTTATTCTAATAAATGCAATTTAAAATATTTATCTGAGTTAATTTTGTCATTTAATTAACGATTATATGTTTTCATAATTTTATATGAGAATGTATAAATTTTGTTATTTAAATGAACATTCTTTATTAACATTAGACTTTTATTGATTACACTTGAAAATTAATTCAAATGGATAAAGTCTTGGTTTTAAATATGATTTGTTCTCAAAATATTTATTTGGAGAAATATTTGTTTGATTTTTATTAAATCAAGAAACTCGAGGTTAATTTGTTACTTAATTTGTGTTGGATTGCTATTCAATTTAGCGAACTAATTAAATATGACCTCAATTGAAATCAAATTGGCACAATTGTAATGCAATTGACCAATGAATATTCAATTTGGTTAGAGTTTAAATAAGTCGCTTAAATTATAATTCAATCTTAATCCCCAAAATTACCGTTTTCTAATTGGGATTATTTTAATCCAATTAAATTTAATTAGGGTTATTTAATAACCCCAATTAGATTTAATTGGGGTTATCAAATAACCCCCAAATAAACCCCAATTTCGGCCCAACAGCTTCACAAGACCCAACTCACCAGCCCACCTAAAAAACAAAGCAGTCCAGCGGCCCATTTTTGTTTGTACTTCATTCCCATCCCAATACCCATAACTGCCCCAAAACCTGACCCGGCCCACTACTCTATTTCCCCTCTTTTCCCACAAGACACTAAAATATTACCCAATTTCAGCAGCTAAGCTGTGTACAACCAACAGAAACAGCAACCTCAACAACCTGAATCAACTTCAAAAATCCAAAACTGACCCATCAACGACCCACAATCTACCAACCCGCAACCTGACCCGACCTTAATCTTCAGCGTACCAGCCGACCTGATTTCTCACGCATCTCACGCATCAATAGGATGAGAAAAAGAGCCAAAAACCTTCTAGAAACAAGCTAGGTGTCACCCCCAAAGTCCAAATTCCGCAAATCTCAGGATAACGTGTATGAATTCATACATATTTGGTAAATTTTCGTTGGTTCTGGGGGAAATTATCCATTTCCCCCAATTTCTATTGGCAACTTTTTGAAAGTCGTTCAAGAAAATCCAAATTGGGGTACGATCTGGTATGATCCTCATTTTTGAATTTTGAATTCCCCTTAAAAAATCTCTAAAATACCCCTCCAAATGTTGTCTTCTATATAAGAACCCATTGGGTCACTGTTTTGGGGGGTTCGAAAATCTTGGGTTAGAAAAATTGGGTTGGGAAAATTTCTGATAATCTTAGGAGGTTGGGAAACTTTCGTCTCGAAAAAAAACTGAGAGAAGAAAAGGGTTTTTTTTTCTTCTTTCCTTTCTGGGTTTGAAATTTTGGGTCCGAAAAAGGGAAAAAGAGTTTCACAAAGAAGAAACACGAAAAAAAAGAGGGAAGAATTGGTCTATTATTCAATAAAATTTTTAGGAAAGGCAGTAGGCCAGTCGAGATTTTGGTAGCGGCGTTGAATTTTTCGGTGGTGGTGAAGTCCAAAGGAGCTCGAGGTTCCGTTTTGCTGCTCCTAAACCGGTAATATCCCATTCCATTTGAGTTTTCGAGTGCTTCGGCTTCATCTCGATCTTTTGTAGTCGTGAATAAATTTTTAGTATAATTGTATGTTAGGTTGTTTGCTGGTAGATGGCTTTGATAGCCGTTGGTAGATTTCCGATTTAATACTCTCATTTTTTGTGAACTGCTTAAGGTTTGTATAGTTGTTCTTATGTTACAGTTCCATTTTTTAGCCTTTCGGACTGATAGTATTTTGTTATAGCGGACTTTATGTTAAAGTTTCATGCTTCGATTATTTTCGGGTTGATGGTGTCCTGCTTTAGCTGACTTTATGTTAAGTTCCATGCTTTGACTTGGTTTCGGGCTGATAGTGTCTTCATTCATTGTTGCTATTTGACCTCATCTGGATCATTGTTTGATGTTGTCATAATTGTTGAGTTAGTAGCGTCGTTAGTAAGACTACCTCTCAAGGTTTTTGGCCTCTTAAATGCCAAACAAACAATGAGGAAAAGTTCTAAAGAAACCAGAAGATCCTAGGATTCCTTGATGACCGTCTTGAATAATAAAAACTTATTTTTAGAATTTGTCGGAATGAGGAGAAGGATCAGAATGGTATCCCCTGCCATCTTCCCTTTTTAGTTTATGGATTATGCCTGTCTTTTGGTCTCAAAAATCCAAATTTGAATTCTTGTTATTTGTATTCAAGATGTGATCTGATTAAAAGGAGGAATTTGATATTGTCCTGTTGAATTGCTGAAAATTTGAATATGCTTATTTGGGAAATATCGCAATTTTCTTTGTGGTCACTATGTTATGCATGTAATTCGCATTCATACTAAGGATTCCCAGGGATTTTCTTGAACAGAGACGTCAAGAAAGGAGGTATAAAGTCATGTTCTGTTTCTTGCGAAAGCTCGGTTAAAAGATGGAGTAGAGCAGTACAATCGTCTACCCCCATCTTCGAGAACCTACAGTCGAGGTTCTCTTTTGAACCTTCAGGTTCCTTAGATGCTTTCTCCCTTTTGCTCGATTAACATGCAGTAATCACCCCAAGTAGCCCATGGCCTTATGTACAAAAAGTGTTCATTAGTTTCTCTGCTGTCCTTTAAGTTCGAAATCTGGAATGGTTAAAATCTCAGCTTCGTTATTTTTTTATTTGATTTGGAATATTGATTCTAGTTGTCTTTATGGTTCCATATGCTTTAAATTTAAAATTGACTCGTGTCTTGATTGCTCCACTGCTAGTTAAGCTTGAACCTAAAAAAAAAGGTTTGTCTTAGTTTTCTTTATCCTCCTTTGGGTTTAATTTGAAGATTGATTGTGGTTTTCTTCACTGTTTTCATAAGTCTTTTTTTTTTGGAAATTGATTCATAATTTGATTTCTTTGCTGTTTTGATTACCTCCAGTTTTTGCAAGTATCAATCAACTACGGCTATTTTCTCTTATCTTGATTGAATTGTTATTCGAACGGAATGTTACTTTGTTCTCTTGGTCATTATTTCGATCCCAATTATTTTTATGGTCATGAATTGATATAAGTATTTCCCACTTTGGTAAATTATGTGTTGGCCACTATTTCCGTTTCTCTTTGTCTTTCTTTTGTCGATCACATACTAATATGTTCTTTCCTTTCTTTTGCATGGAAATCGTTTGAGCCCTGCATGGACTCTTTCATGTTGCATGTTTCCTGTGAGCCAATGAGGTCACCCTTTTCGGGTTGATTCCGGAGTTTTAGTTAAAAGTTGATCATAGAGTACAAATACGAGGAGTCAAAGGAAGGACAGGTTGAAATCCCATCGTTGAAGCCGCCAAGGGATTAGAAAGTCTCTTTTCTTTTATTTGTTTATTTATTTATTTATTTATATATTTATTATTGTCTTTTATTTATTCCTTTATTCATTAATTTGGGCCTCGAAGTCAAAGTTGTAAATTTAGTACAGGTACAACAGGTTACGGGCTAAGGCTCGAAAACTAGATTAGGACAGGTGAAATGGGTCGAAAACCCAATTAGACTAGGACAAGTTTCGTTGATTTGGGTCCAATGGCCTAAATCCTTTACTTTCTCCTCCCCTTCCCCTTTTATGTGTTTATTTGCTTATTAGTTTGTTTAGACTTAGTTAAAATCCCTACTAAGTCGCCTAAATCTATTTTACACAAGTCTTTTCTAAAAAATCAATCACTTTTCAACAAATTAATCTTTTTAGAAGTTAATCAAAAGAATGCTTTCAAATAGATCGGATAACCAACCATAAGTTAGCGGACGTTTTAGGTGCCTAACACCTTTCTAAAACGTTAATAGGAACCGCTTACTCAGAATCATCAAATTTAAATGATTTGTCTATTTTGAATCGTTTAAAGTGTCTCATAAAGGTGTCACTTTAAAAGTCAAATTTTTCGCAAAACAATATCAGCTTTGAGAAAAAAATTCATAAATACAAAATTTGATTCTTACATGGGTAACTTTTGTACGAGGTTCAACCCAGACATCTTCATCAGTTGGATTCTTTTTCTTCCTTACATGGGTCTCCTCGAATATTTTATGTTGTTGTATCTTCCTACCCAATTTTTTTGCCTGCATATGATAAAATTATTAACTATTTTTTAGCTTGCATATGATAATATTTTTTCAAATACATAACAATGCTACGTATTTAGGTTGAGTTAAACACAACTCAACTTGTCTAACAGAACCACATACGTAACTATGTTATGTATAACACTGTTAAGCATAACATATACATAACCTTGTAATGTATATGTTCTGAAAATACGACAATCCAACAATGCCTATTTCTATACATATATATAACAAAATTATGTATATGAGCTAATATACATAATTGTACTATATGTATAACACCGTTGATGCACCGCATATACATAACATATGTAGTTTTAAGTAATTGATTTCTGGAAATTGCTCTTGGGGTCATCGGAAATTCCTCAATTAATCAACTCAGATGTGGTCTACTCCATTCTTAATTAGAAGAAATTGGTTGTTAACCCAAAAAGGCTTCTTGATTTCTTTGAATGGTCGAATCAGAATGCGCGTATGGCTCATACAAAAATCTAGGGATGAGCCTGGCTAATCCAAGGAAGTACTTTTTGGCACAATTATGAAATGCTCGTCCTCTTCCTGGCTAATGTGTAATAAGAAAAAAAAAACTATAGTAAAACAAAGTGAAGTAAAGTAATATATTCATTTGCAAAATGAAACTGCACAATTGCAATATTATATTATCGAGCGTGCATCGATGAGAAATCAAAGACAAACGATCAAGTATTAAAATCATAACACAACATACACTAGGATTATCAATTCACAATAAAAAAAAGTAAGAAATATACTTCTGTTATTGAAATTTCAAAGGTCAATAAAATCAGAATGAAGAAAATTATAAGTGAAAAGAAAAGCAGATAACATTCGAAACGTATTGCATCATAAGGGTGATAACTGTGTACTATCAGTACAGGGAATTTTCCCCCAAAGTAGGGATATATAAAATCAATTTAACCAATAAGTCGAATAAAAATAAATGTTTGGTTTATCAATATTGAGCTATTGAGTTAGCAATTTTTAAACGATTTTGTAAATATTATTGATGGGCTATTGATTTCATTTTTGGGTTTAAAGTTTTAATTAATTTTTAAATCGACAGCTCAATATGAATATATTAAAATTATCTTTTTATCTCTAATTATATGTAATAGTAGTTTCGATTTTAAATACAAATTCTATTTTCTTTTACATTTTATATCATGTCTTGGTGATGTTGTTCTCTTCCTAAATTCGTCAGCTTATTGGGTTCTACCCATCAGCATGAACTGTGAACTGATTTTATTTTTCTTTTGAGAGATTGCTATACTGACGTTGCATCCAAATTTGCTACTTAATTAAAAAAGAAAATAAATATTTTTTAGCCACAACTTACTTGAATTTGTTTTTGCTTGTAATTTGTGAGATTTTGATACATGAAGACAATGTATAACAAATGAAAATGGGGAAGCAAAAAAAAAAAAAAGTAAAGGAGCATTTTCATATTGACTAAATAAAAAATGATCAAAAATCGGCTGAACGAATATATTATTGATTTAGGGTACTTACAAATGGTAATCTAATCAATAATACATAAAATAGTCAAATCGAATTGACAGATGAACACCTTTATCCCAAAGTGCACATTACTCCCTTTGTTCCTTTTTTACCTGTCAGGTTTCGTTTTTTGAGAATCAAGTTTGACCCATTTTTATAGTTAAATTAGATTAATTCACTAATTTAAATTATAATTTAGATATTCCAAGACTGTACGGAAAAGGAATGTAAATTATAATTTTTCTTATATCAGTATGCTGAAAAACTACATTTTAAAATATTGATCAAAATTTATATTGTTTGACTCTTAAAAAGGAAACTACGAAAACTAAAAAGAAAGGGAGGGAGTACACCACTAGTGTGAATCGACACTATATATTTTAGTCCATAAAATTTTCACTATTGATTGTAGTTAACAAATTCCCATAATATATTGGAACCCCAAGGTATGTGATTCAATGGTAACTCTTTCTATGGTACCTAAGTCGCTGTAAATCAAATTACTAAGTTGTCCTGACTCCTGAGCGGCTTGCGGATGCATGTTTAATGATCTCCATCCCTTATTAATTTCATGTTTAATAATGAGATAACTACATATCTTAGTAAATATAGACTTTTAATTATACTATTTAGTCTAAGTTTCAATTAATTATAATTTATAGCCCCTATTTCCTATTAATTATTCCTAATTATAATTTATAGTCTCTCTCATTATTTTCTCTTTTTTTCTATTTTCTATTATTCTTTTTTTTTCCAGTTTTTTTCTTCATTTTTTCTTTTCCTTTTTTTTCTTTTTTTCTTTTTTTCACTTTTTTCTTTTTGATTTTTTTCATTTTCTTTTCTTTTTCTTTTTCTTTTTTCCTTTTCATTTTTTTCCTTTTTTTTTTTGTATTTTTTCTCTATTTTCTATTACTTTCCTTCCTTTTTTGTATTTTTTTATCCTTCTTTTTCTCTCATTTTTCTTTCTTTGTTTTTTCCTTTTTACATTACTAAAAAAAAGAGGAAAATCGACCACTTGTGGTCGATTTTCCTCAATTTTCCTCAATTTCCAACCACAAAATCGATCAAAGTGCGTTGGTAAAACTGTGGTGGTTTTTTAAAAACCGACCACGTGTGGTCGTTTTTTTTTTTAATTCATTATTATTTTATTAAAATAGAAAAAAATGATTGTAAGAATAAAAAAAATCAAAATAAACCGACCACAGGTGGTCGGTTTTATTTTAAAATTAATTAATTAATTTTATTAAAACCGACCACTTGTGGTCGGTTTTTATAAATATTTTTTAATTATTTCTTTTTTTAAAAAGCTACCACATGTGGTCGGTTTTTTTGGTAATTTAGTAAAAATAATAAATATTGAAAATTTTAAAAAAAGCTACCACATGTGGTCGGTTTTTTTGATAATTTTGTAAAAAAAAATATTGAAAATTTAAAAAAAGCTACCACATGTGGTCGGCTTTTTTGATAATTTTGTAAAAAAAAAATATTAAAAATTTTCAAAATACAAAAATTAAAAATTAAATTATTTTCAATATAGCCCACCAATCATTTACAAACGTTGATTATTATCTACAATACATCCCACCAACCATTTAATATACAATCAACCAGCCACCATAAGAATACAAACATTATTTACAAAATTTCTTGAGGTTCCAAATCCAAACTATAAAACATACAAAATACTAAAAACTACAACTCATTATCCGCATCTTCATTCTCAGCCTCATCCATTCAATTATCGATATTTCGTTGATATATCCGGCTATAATCAGATTTCATCTACACAATCAATCACATTCAAGTGATTAGTTCAAGTCACAAAAGTTCACATTTCAAATACCTACACCTAAATATTTTCAAGTAACTAATTCACTTCACACGTTACCAAACTAAACTTAATTCAAAATGAAAAAACGTACCTACACTTAAACAATTTGAAGTTACTAATTCACTTCTCAAGTGACCACTGTTTGCAACATAACTTAAATTCATGGAAAATAAATTTTAACCACAAATAAAATATGAAGAAACAAGAATTTTTTATTGATAAACGATTGTGGTTACAAATCTGTTCCTCCCTTGATTCTTCTCTCTTGATTTTCTCCGTAATTCGAGGGCCGTTAATGGCTTATTCTCGAACATAGGGTGATCTCTTTATGAATATCCCATGATTTTGTTGGATATTGGAGATTCCGATCTTTTTACGAATACCCTTCAGCTTATGGGATATTCAAGATGCCTGTTTCAGGGAACATTTTACCCTTTAAATAGGCGAGATTTAGGGTAAAGTAGCCTTCTAGAAATCTAACAGAATTTGAATTCTTATTGAAGAGTTCACAGATTTTAGATGTTTACAAATGCCCCTTACTTCAAGTCTTGTCGAAGTGTAGATTTGATGACGAGTCTTGAAGTACCAATAGAGCTTCCATCTTTATGCGGCGGCTACAGATTTGCAGATTTGATTTATGAGAGAAGATATGAAGGGCAGATTTGGTCCCACTGGGCGTGTCAATTTGTTTGCAACATAATTTAAATTCATGGAAAATAAATTTTAACCACAAACAAAAATATGAAGAAACAAGAATTTTTTATTGATAAACGATTGTGGTTACAAATCTGTTCCTCCCTTGATTCTTCTCTCTTGATTTTCTCCGTAATTCGAGGGCCGTTAGTGGCTTATTCTCGAACATAGGATGATCTCTTTATGAATATCCCATGATTTTGTGGGATATTGGAGATCCCGATCTTTTTACGAATACCCATTAGCTTATGGGATATTCAAGATGCCTGTTTCAGGGAATATGTTACCCTTTAAATAGGCGAGATTTAGGGTAAAGTAGACTTCTAGAACTCTAACAGAATTTGAATTCTTATTGAAGAGTCCACAAATTTTAGATGTCTACAACCACACTTTACTAAAATCAAAACGGAAGTTTACATTTCAAGTACCTAATTTCAAAACAAAAGTCACTATTCCATAAATCAAGTAACGACACTTAAACATTTCAAGTCACAAAGTTACTTCACAAGTTACCTAACAAAACTAAATTCAAAATGAAAAGTTCACATTTCAAGTACCTACACCGAAACATTTGCAAGTCAGTAATTCACTTCGCAAATTACCAAACTAAACTAAATTTAAAATGAAAAGTTCACATTTCATGTACCTACACTTAAACATTTTCAAGTCATTAACTCGCTTCTCAAGTGACCACACTTAACTATATTCAAAACATGATATCAACCTTTCAAGTAACTACACTTAAACATTTTCGACACTAATGCACTTCTCAAGTGACCGCACTTAACTCTATTCAAAACACAAGTCTACATTTCAAGTACCAACACTTAAACATGTTCAAGTCACTAACTCACTTCTCAAGTGACCACACTTAACTATCTTCAAAACACAAGTTCATAATTCAAGTAACTACATCTAAATATTCCAAGTCAGTAATTCACTTCACAAGTGACCAAACTTATCTAAATTAGAAACACAAGTCCACGTTTCAAGTACCTACACTTATGCATTTTCAAGTCACTAACTCACTTCTCAAGTGACCACACATAACTAAATTCAAAACACAAGTCCACATTTCAACTACATACACTTAAACATTTTCAAGTACTTATTCATTTCTCAAGTGACCACACTTAACTAAATTCAAAATACAAGTCCACATTTCAAGTACCTTAAAAAAAATTCCCTTTAAAGTCCCTACACTTAACTATTTTCAAGTGACTAAGTCACCAACCAAACCACTTTTAAAACACAATCCCCTTTAAAATCCCTACACTTAGCCATTTTCAAGTTACTACACTTAACCATTTTCAAGTCATGTACTATCATTTCAAGTCACTACACTTAGCTATTTTCAATTAACTAATTCACATTTTCAAGTCACTATACTTAACCATTTTCAAATAACAACACTTCTATATGTATCCACTTTCAAGTAACTAACCCATTTTCAAGTCAGCACTACACATTTTGATACAAGAACGACCAGCGACCAAGAACACACCAAAACATACATCCAAAATAGTCCACAAGTTCAAGAGAATCGAGACGACCGCGACGGCTGAGCAGCGGCGGCACCGTCATTGAAGGTGAAGAGGTCTTAGAGGGAGAGAAGGGTAGAGAGAAATATAGAGAGAGGGAGGATACGGATGATATAAGGAGATTACTCCTTAATTTGCACACAATAAGGTTCAATATTATTCAAATAATTACAAACAACTTAACGAAGTACAAAAAATCACTTATACAAGGAGAAATCAAGATTACACGTTGAACTAAATACTATTATAGTAACAGTTCACGAATCCACAAGTCATAGCTTAGGGCGAACGAAAATCATACAAAAATATAACTTTTACATATGTCGATAGATGAATATAAACAAACTTGAAATTAGAATAGGGGATTGACAATCAAAATCCAGCGGATTTGCTCCTTTAAAAAGAAGAGGGATGGAAACATATGTTAGTTAACATATATAAATAAACATGCATTCAAAATAATCTAGTCAAAATGATAGCGCAAGTGTCATGTATTTTTTAGACTTCTCCCACAATGCCAGTTTAGGCATATAACGACACACAAAAAATGGAGGATGTAACTCAAAACTCACAATTAGATCTTAATAGGATCCTTCACAAAATAAAATAAATAAAGAAGTACGAGTTTGAACGGAATAGCAAACCTGAGACGAATTCTCTCAGAATCCATCATTTTCGATGAGAAAAGGGTTGCATGGCTGGTTCGCCGTTGATGAAGGCATGGGGACGTACAGAAGAAGCCAGCGACGCCACTGATGATGGTGGTGTCTACCGTGCTGGAGGGGTGACGCCATGACTGGTGAGGTCTGGTCGGAGGTGGAGCAGCACGGAGGGGAGAGAGGCTCCGGAGGGGGCTGTTTCGTTGGAACGAACGGATAGCGCCAGTGACGGCATTGGAGCGGAGAAGGAGGAGGACGAAGAGGACCTCGTGGTGGTGTTGGAGCGGCGCTGGAGGCGGCACTGTTGTCGCCGATGGGAGAGGTAAGAGGGAGAGAGTCTAGAGAGAGACCAAGGGAGACTGCCTTTTTTTTGTTTGTTTTTTTTTAAATTAGGGATTAGGGTTAGGTTATTTTTAATAAGGAAAGATGCAGATCAAACCTCAGCCGTTTTGGGATTTTAAGATTATGTGAGGTTAGAATGTGGCTAGGATTGTAAACAATTAGGCTAAGATTGTAACAATGGCTAGAATTGTACGAAATTGGATTAAGATTGTAATGGATTGAGTAGAGTAGGCTATAATTGTAAGAAATTGAATAAAATTGGATTAAAAGGTAAATGAATTAGGCAAGGTAATTTTAATTAGGCTGTTATTTAAATATGTAATAATAATAATAATAATAATAATAATAAATAATGATAATAATAATTAAATAAAAATAATTTAAATAATAATAATAATATGAATAATAAATAATAACAATATATATTCTAATAAATAATAATATCAATAAATAGTATTAAATAATAGAAAACATAGACAGTGTATTTGCAAAAAAATGTGAGTGTGCACAATTACATGAAAAAGTAATTTAATTAATAAAATTATGTAAAATGTTGTATTTGAATTAATAAATCGTAAAATGATATAAAAAATTAATAAAATAATTTATATATATTTAAATCACGAATATGACACGTCGACAATCTGTTTGATGCAAGAAAAAAGATGTGCAAAAAATAATAATATTTAAAAAATTAGTAATTTTGTTAAAATAGAAGCCTAATTGTAGTATCGGGAGGTCAAAATTGGGTGTCAACAACGGTTGAGATCTAGAGGTTGAGAATTTAATTATGATTTGACTAAAATTTAAAAATTAAATTACAAATTGACTATGATTGTAATAAATTGGTTAAAATTGTAATGAAATAAATAAAATAGGCTAAAATTGTAAGAACTTGGATAATATAAAATAGTAAATAATAAATAATAAATATTAATAACAGTTGAGACCTAAATATTAAGATTTTGACTAAAATTAGATGAAAAATTTAATTTAGTCTAATTAGATACAATTTGGCTAGAATTATAATAAATCGGGTAAAATTAATTTAAAATTGTTATGAATTGGCACAGTTGAGTTAGAAAATACACAAATTTAAAAAATATCCATTATTTCAATAATAATAGATAATGTATTTTGTATAATAATTGTGAATGTGTATGTTTACGAAAAATAATAAAATATTATATTTGAATTGATAAATCGTAAAAAATGGTAAGCTTATAACTGTAAACCACTCTGATTACTTCCTACACCCTTATATATATATATATATATATACCTCGTAATAAAACATGTTATATATATATCAATTACTTCATACGTCACTACACGAGATATACGTATATACATATATTTAATTGTCTATCAGCTTTCAGATACATACTATAAACATCAAATACACGCTTTTACTACCCCATAATAATATACAACGTATTTTACAAATACTCAGATGAATTATCGATGACATTATCGTATGTCATTAATATACCTTCACTGTATAATATGTATATATATATATACCTATACATACACACAATCGACTTTATCAAGTTCTAAATACTTAATATATCTATCAAATACGTACACAAGTATATTATCCAATAATATAATGCGATGTGCTTCTTATACTTACTCAGATGAGTGATCGATTAATTATATTTGATTATCTTAACACAATATTAGGTTTTGACAACATCGTTCATCAATCGATCACTAGATAATATATATATATTTGATTACATATATATAATTATTGCTCACTAAAAATTATTTATTTATTATTTTTTTTAGTTCAAAAATCGACCACAAGTGGGCGGTTTTAAAAAAAAAAAATAAAAAATAAATAAATTAAAAACCGACCACAAGTGGTCGGTTTTAAAAAAAAAAAAAAATTAAAAGAATTTTTTTAAAAAATAATTAAAAACCGACCACTAGTGGTAGTTTTTTTAAAAATAAATTAAAAAAATATAAAAACCGACCACAAGTGGTCGGTTTTTTAAAAATATTTTTAATTTTTTTTTTTTAAATGGTCGGTTTTCTTATATTTTTTTAATTTTTATTTATAAAATAATTAATAATTAATATAAAAATTATTGAAAAAATTATTTTGAAATTTTAAAATATAAAAGCGACCACTTGTGGTCACTTTTTTTTTTAAAAAAAAAAAAATGACCACAATTTGTGGTCGATTTTTGAGTTTTTTTTAGTAGTGTTATTTTTTCTCCTTCTTTTCATTTGTACGAACTAGCAAACACAAATACAAGTGTGAACTCTAAAATACAAATACAAGTGGTTATTATAAAATACAAATACAAATGCGAACTATGACATACAATATAAAGTACAAGCTATAAAATACAAATACAAATACGAACTATAACATACAAATACAAGTGCGAACTACTATTTTTTATTTTTCAATTATTGAAAAAGACTGATTGGTTTTCTTTCTACGAATACTTGCTTGTATTTATTTATACGAGTTGTATTTATTGATACAAATAAATACAATTCAAATTTTTATACAAATACATATTGTATTTGTATTTGTAAAATCATTTGTTTCATTTATTTGTAATTGCATTTGTTTCAAGTGATATTGGTTTATTTATAAATATGAATGATAATTTTGATATATAAATGCAAAACAGTACATTTGTATCAAATGATACATTACATAGTTATATAGTTTAGAATCAAGAAAATACAATTAATACATTTACTTATTTGTATACAAATGATAAATTATACATAGTCACAACTAAATACAATATGCAATCAACTTATAAATACAAATACAAAATAATTCTTTAAAAATAAAAATGTATCGATGAAAATAGAATACAAATACAAGTATAATCCAAATATGCAACCACAATAAAACCATAATATAAATATAATCCAATATAATATGCAGTCAGTTATAAAATATAAATGCAAAACAATTTTTTAAAATAGAAGTGTGAATTATATAAAATATAAATGATGGTGTAAACTAACAAATACAAATATAAGTGCGAACTATAAAATACTAATACAAATGCGAACTATAAAATATAAATATAAGCGCGAACTTTAAAATACAAATACAGTTGTATCAATAAATAAAAAAATATATAAATAACGGTGTGACTACAAATACGATAAACAATTGTGGTATTTACGTTATCCATGACTTGTGCTCGACTAGTCATATTTTTTGAAAATACAAAAAATATAAAATAGAATAAAAAAATGATAAAGAAAATTATAAGTACCAAAAAGAAAATAATAAAAAAATCAAACAAGAAAAGAAGGAGAAAGAGAAATAGAAGTTAGAGATTAAAGAGAGAAAAAAAGAAGAAGAAAGAAACAAAAAAAAAGAAGAAGGAAAAAATAAAAAAAAAAGAAGAAGAAAAAATGGGGAAAACAAGTAAAAGAAAAAAATATAAAAATGAAAAAAAAATAATGGTGGTGTTTTTGGCGAGAATAAATATGTAGTGTATTTATGTTTTTTATGAATCAGACCACTGAATAAAAGTGAATACAACGGTTGAAAATCGAATACAACGGCTATAACTGGTAATTATATAAAATATGGTTATGGAAGAAAGGTTTTATTGCAAAGTGTTGCTATAAAGGTTTTATTGCAAAGTGTTGCTATTTCTGAAAGATTCCTTTGATAATCTCCTTCCTTGTTAGTTTTCTGTCACTAACATCTTCAAGTATTTATTAGCAACCTCACGTACTTTGTATTGCTCTTACTAAATATATATAAATTTTAATTATTAAAATTTAGAAGTCTAAATTTCAAAGTTTCAATTGTGCTAAATATATTAGAAGAAAGGAAACAAAATTTTCCACACACAACACCTCATTGATGCGAGGAATTAACACCAACCGAACCAAAAGCGAAAAACTTGGAAGAGAATAATAAAGCAAAGACAACAAAATAATGGGAAATGTTTTCTTTAGGTTAGAAGACAGGATGAAGTCGTGGGTAATTACTATTTTGCCCTTATTCATATACTATACATTACTTTTATATTTAGTGAAGATTTACCTTGATTTTTAGAGAAGATTTACCTTATTAGTAGTAGTTATATAGTTCAATTTGGTTAGTAGTTTTACAGTTCAACTACAAAAGTTCATGTCTAAATATTTTTCTTAGAAGCTACTACTATATATATACCAAAAATTATTAGACCCAGACTACGTTCTTTCCTTTCCTCTCTTGCATGATGGATCTTTCAAGAAGAAATTTCTTCAATAACAATATAACTTCACATAGAGATCACTACAACTTTAACCACGATAACAACAACAATAACAATTTGGAAGAAGTGTATGTGATGAAGCTTTTTATCAAAAAAGCTTCAAATATTATTAGATTTAACGACACTTTTCCGTATTCTTTTGAAAGAGCTATTTATCGCGTGATTGTGAGCGATGAAAAGGGAAGAGAGTTCAGCACGATGAGGGGAATGGGGACGCCAGCGCCAGAATGGAATGAACACATTGAGATATGTTTTGAAAGCGAGCCTATTAATCAAGAATTGACGTTGATGGTGATTCGCGAAAATTGTTATGACGATCCAGGGACATCTACGGGTGAAAAAGTGGTAGGGAGGGCTATAATTCCTGTCCCAGAACTGAACGTACGGCCTAAGAAAGATAGTGTTGTTGAATTAGTGAAACTTGTTGGTGTTGATGAGAAGAGGGTGGAAGCAGCTATAAGCTTTCGAACTTTGCTCAATAGAGTCTTGGTAGAAAAAAATTAATCATATGTAAACTAGGAATATTTTTCCATCGTAATTAGTGTTAATTAGCACTTATTAGTGATTTTCTCTTGTAAAAATCAGGTTAAGTTTTGCGTGTTTTTCCTATGATGTTAGTAATTAGAATTGATATTGTGTTTCACTCCGCTGTCTTCTATATGTGGAGATAGCCGATAGGTATGCTTTGAATTGAAATAGTTTTAATTTGTTTGTGTTATACTACTAAAATTTTAATTTGTTTGTGTTATACTACTAAAAAAATCAGGAAAACTGACCACAAAAATCAATCAAAATGCGTGGTGGTCGGTAAAAGCCTGGTAGCTTTTTAAAAATCGACCATGTGTGGTGGATTTTTTTTTTCTTTTAAATATATATATATTTAAAATTTAATAATACTATTTAAAAAAAAGATTTTTTAAATAAAAATAAATTTTTAAAAAAAAACGACCACACGTGGTTTATTTTATTAAAATTAATTAAATTATTTAAATACAAAACCGACCACATGTGGTCGGTTTGATTAAAATTAATTAATTAATTAAAATAGAAAACCTATCACATGTAGTCGATTTTATTAAAATCAATTAATTAATTTAAACAAAAATCGATCACATGTGATCGATTTTATTAAAATTAATTAATTAATTTAAATATAAAATCGACCACATGTGGTCGGTTTTATTAAAATTAATTAATTAATTTAAATATAAAACTGACCACATGTGGTAGTTTTTAAAATAATTTATTTAATAAAATAATATTTAATTAATTATAGTAAACCGACCACACTTGTGATCGATTTTTACAAAATTACCAGTAAAATCGACCACATGTGGTCGATTTTTGTTAAATTTTTCAGAAAATCGACCACATATGGTCTGATAATTTTTTTAAAAAATCATAGCATATATATGCTACATTACATCAACCAACATAACATTTCAAGCAACATAACAATACAAACAACCAGCATAAACAATAAAAACATTTAAAATCAAGTTATTTACAAAATTTATCAAGTCTCCAAATCCATACTACAAAACATACTATAGTCTAAAAACTACGACTCATCATCCTCTTCGTTATCCGCATCCTCAGCCTCACACACAGGATTTGATTCCTCATTTATGGTGATATCATCCAGTTGGACTAGATCTTTTGCAACCCGAACTGCATCACCAGGACAAGGAGGAAGAATCCCTGTTGATTGAATAAAAAAGTTGATATGCTCTTGCATCAATCTCATTTTTTTCTCTGTTTCCTCCTCTTTCTTCTTCGCCCTTTCAGTTTATGCAGCAAGATCTTTAGTGAGTTGAAAAACCGTATTCTTTAGTAAATCAACGGTTTCTCTATCAATTGATGAGGAATAGGATGTAGGGCCGGACGAAGACCTAACATTTTTGCTAAAAGATTTTCTGTGGTACTCGTAGTATTGGCCTCTAACTGGAGAACCCACAGTTTGTGTTCACAACTCCTCATCTACATCTTCCAGTACTGTGTCACTCTGAGTTTCAGGAGGTTGAGTACTACGATACTCATTAACGAGCTGCATATATTTGTCTATATTCAAAGTAATGTTAAAATTAATAGTAAAAAAATATTAAACTATTCGGACTTGAATAATATGAACTTTGAAAAAAAATTCATTAATACAAAATTTGTTTCTTACATAGGTATCTTTTGCACGAGGCTTAACCCAGACATCTTCATCAGTTGGGTTCTTCTTCTTTCTTACATGGGTCTCCTCGAATACCTCATGTTATTGTATCTTTATACCCAATTTTTTTGCCTGCATATGATAAAATTACTAACAATTTTTTTGCCTGCATATGATAATATTTTTTCATATACATAACAATGCTACGTAGATAGATTGAGATAAACACAGCTCAACTTGTCTAACAGAACCACATACATAACTATGCTATGTATAACACTGTTAATGCATAACATATACCTGAAAATACGATAATTCAATAGTGTCTGTTTCAACACATATATATATATAACAAAATTATGCATATGAGTTGATATATATAGTTATACTATGTATAATACCGTTAATGCATAACATATGCAGTTTTAAGTAATTGATTTCTGGAAATCGTTCTTGGGGTCATCAGAAATTCCTCAATTAATCAACCCAGATGTGGTCTACTCCGTTCTTAATTAGAAGAAATTAGTTGTTAACCCAAAAAGGCTTCTTAATTTCTTTGAATGGTCGAATCAGAATGTGGGTATGACTCATCAAAAAATCTAGGGATAAGCCTGGCCAATCCAAAATCACTTACATATGCTATCATGTTATTGTCGAGAAGAATGTTACTTGGCTTGAGAGTACAGCAGACCACAGGTATTTCACATTGATGATAAAGATAATATAATGCAGAATCCATGTCTATTGCAATATATAATCTCGGAAGAAAAAGAAGAGTGAAAGAGGTAGTAAAGGAGAAAACTATTAAATCTACGATAGTTTATCTTTCCTTCGTTTAGTGTTGGCGAGTGAAGAAAAAAGCGAGCCAGGAAAGAGGTTTGGTGAACTAGGGTTTGCAAATTCAAACTTGGTAACCTATTGAATGTGATTCCTTGATTGTAGGCACTTTCTAAGACAAAAAAACATATAAATTGAAAGATAGAGTTATGTATATGAATTATAAGGAGAGAAATTTAAAAATATTATATTTGTAATTAGTTTTGGAATTTAAAATATTGTATAATAATAAAAGTAAATTTGTAATTTTAAATAATTTATCCTAAAAATAAACGAAGGAAGTACTTTTTGGCACATTTATGAAATGCTCGTCCTCTTCCTGGCTAATGTGTAATAAAAAAAAAAAAATATAGTAAAACAAAGTTAAGTAAAGTAATATATTCATTTGCAAAATGAAACTGCACAATTGCAATATTATATTATCGAGCGTGTATCAATGAGAAATCAAAGACAAACGATCAAGTATTAAAATCATAACACAACATACACTAGGATTATCAATTCACAATAAAAAA
Organism: Capsicum pubescens; assembly: GCA_030864215.1. NCBI lineage: Eukaryota > Viridiplantae > Streptophyta > Magnoliopsida > Solanales > Solanaceae > Capsicum > Capsicum pubescens. The sequence goes on from CM061545.1 coordinate 21,814,666, forward strand.
AGAGTAAGAAATATACTTCTGTTATTGCAATTTCAAAGGTTAATAAAATCAGAATGAAGAAAATTATAAGTGAAAAGAAAATCAGACAACGTTTGAAACGTATTGCATCATAAGGGTGAATAATCAGAATCTATGTACTATCAGTACAGAGAATTTTTCCCCAAAGTAGGGGTATGTAATATCAATTTAACCGATAAGTCGAATAAAAAAAAAGTTTGGTTTATGAGTATTGAGCTATTAAGTTAGCAATTTTTAAACGATTTTGTAAATATTGTTGACGGGCTATTGATTTCGCTTTTGGGTTTAAAGTTTTAATTAATTTTTATATCGACAGCTAAATATGAATATATTGAAATTATTTTTTTATTTCTAATTACGTAATAGTTGTTTCGATTTTAAATACAAATTCTATTTTCTTTTGCATTTTATATCATGTCTTGGTGATGTTGTTCTCTTCCGGAATTCGTCAGCTTATTGGGTTCTACCCATCAGCATGAACTGTGAATTGATTTTATTTTTCTTTTGAGAGATTGATATACTGACGTTGCATCCAAATTTCCTACTTAACTAAAAGAGAAAATAATTATTTTTTAGCCACAACTTACTTGAATTTATTTTCACTTGTAATTTGTGCAGATTTTGATACATGAAGACAATGTATAACAAATGAAAATGACGAAGCAAAAAAAAAAAGTAGAGGAGCATTTTCTTATTGACTAAATAAAAAAGATCAAAAATCGATTGAAAAAATATATCATTGATTTGATTATCGATTTAGGGTACTTACAAATGGTAATCTAATCAATAATACACAAAATAGTCAAATCGAACTGACAGATGAACACCTCTATCCCAAAGTGAACATTGCTCCCTCTGTTCCTTTTTTAGTTGTCAAGTTTTGTTTTTAGAAAATCAAGTTTAACCCATTTTTATAGTTAAATTAGATTAGATTAATTCACTAATCTAAATTATAATTTAGATATTCAAAGACTGTACGAAAAAGGAATGTAAATTGTAATTTTTCTTATATCAATACGTTGAAAAACTACATTTTAAAATGTTGATCAAAATTCGACTAACTACGGAGCAGTATGTAGAAAGCTACGCTTGGATGATACTCTGGCTTTCTTTACTTTATCACTCAATACTTGGTATTCTTCGCTACACCAATAGAGAAGATAATCTTGCTACATGGGTTCGAGTATAAACCTTGATCGTACCATATTCGTTTTGGCATAATCCAACAGACCGTTCATTCTGGCTCTAGCTCTTTTATAAAAATTCCTCCGTATAGCACAGTCATTCGCGTCATCCCACCAGAAATATTTCTACAACAAAAATAAAAGTATAATATTCAATTTTTTGTCCTAACAATATATTAAGTAGTCGATAAGTTAAATCTTTACCAGAAATTCTTTAAGCATTTCATTTCTATCAATTTCTAGAACCTTTTGCTAACTGGTCCAATAGTCGTTGAAGTGCCGAGTAATGCATTTAGTCATAATTTTTTTTAATTCCCTCATCAGTCAAAAACTTACAACACAAGATCAAACATTAATTTCACAGAGCATAATAATATAGTAAATGAAAAATGAATAATGTTGTCATATTTAGAAATCTTACCCTACTCCATATGAAATAATATACTGCCTCCGATAAACAGCTCTGTCTCTGAGCTGCGGAACAAGTGCTGGTGGATGCACTGGCGTGGACGGATCTGAAGCACCGGATGGTGTGCCTCCAAGATGAAGATCTATTAACCTAATAGATCCAGCAGAATCACTGTGAGAACGTGGGTGACTACTAGTAGAGGATACTGCAGACGATAGTAGATGATCGTATGTGCCAACGATCGTCTGATAGTACTGTGAAGACGGTGGCATGGGGATAGGAGCAGAATGAGTTATTATAGACCCATGAAGTGGACCCACGTGCATAGGAGCAGGAACTGAATACTGCGATGACCTAGAATATGAGGGTCATGATGGCACGTTATCATACCGACCCGCAAATATATGAATACCTGACGGTCTACTATAAGGAGGAGATTTTTTTTTTTTTTGTCTTTGTAGGATCAACTTTTGCTTACCTTTGTCACCTTTACCTGTCATCTAAATTATGTAAAGTAACTAATTTCAAGTTACTAATTCACATTTCAAGTAACTAATTCCAAGTTACTAATTCACATTTCAAATCACTAAATCAGTATTAAACAACAACAATATTACACAGTATATTACATATCAATATTAAAAAAGAAACATAAAGGTAAATAGTACAAAGCATAATGACATCAATACATAACAAATACAACCTACATAAGCTAATCCTCCTCTCACAGAGATTCTCCACTAAACCATCACTCTCTTCGGAAGTTTCATCATCTCCTACCCACTCAGCCTCTTCTTCTGCAATATTAAATTCTTCAAATATATTTTCTGGGTGGTTCAAACTATCCACTAAATCAATGTCCACTAACGGGTGATGTAAGACCCCGTAAAAACTTTGAGTTCAAATTCAGCTCGTTTAGCTCCTTGAAGCTCAATATAAGGTCCAACACTTAGAAAATTTTAGCTAAGTGTTCAACACTTAGTCTCATTTTAGGCCTTCGAACTTTGTGGATTTATTTGACGACCTTTTCAACCTCCGTTTTCTAATTTTCAAGTTGCGTTGCGATGGGGCAAGGTCGTAGTACATTCTGAGTGAGTTTCGGAATTTTTGGAGTAGTGTAAGGGCACGTTTGGGTGTCCAAACCAGTAGCTCAGGGCGATCTTCCCACGCTACCCAGCCTAGAGCACTGCTCTAAGCAAGGCGCCGCCCTGGCTAGAGCGGGGGCATAGCTAGGCACCGCCCTGCAACTCCGGTGGGTGCCCAGATTTTCAGCATTCCACCTGTGTTTTAAAGGGCATTTTGGTCCTTTTTCACCCATATATAAGCTCCCAAACACGAGATTAAAGATCAAAAACACCAAAAATATACTCCTTTTCATCAATTTCTCTCAAGAACAAGAACAAGGGTTTCAATTTGAAGACCCAAACCCAAGAGCTTTCACCATTAACTTTCACTGATATTCCAATAAAGGTATCGTAGTGTTCATCCACTGATCCCTTTCATCCGTGGAGCTTCAGAACCAAGTTTTAAACAAAAAATTATGATTTTTATGTGTTGTATGATTATGTTCATGTTAATGGTTATTATTGGTGATTCAAGATGGTATCGTAATGTGTTTCTATGAAGTGTGTGAGCATGTTAGTTGAAACCCATGAGTTTTGGGTGGTTTAAGATAGTTAAATTGATGATTTCACCTATGCCATAAAGTGTACATGTAAGGTGTTTCATAAAATTCCTAGAATGATAAAATCATGTTTCTATGACTCAATAGTACTTAAATGACAAGTCCATGCTACCCCTTATAATTCAACACAAGTTCTATGCTATTGTTGGGTATTTATTATTGTGCCATGCCTGTGCTGATAGAATGCTCATGATGTTAAAGTATGTAATTATGCTATGAATGTTTGCATTCTTATTCATGAACAAGACTATGATAACCATGTGTTGTATGAAATTCCCAAGTTAGTGTATTATGAATTGTTGGTCTTGATTATGTATTCAAGAATTGCCAAGTCTTGTCAGTTTCCTTCCATGGAGTCCTGGGGGTACTTGTACCCAAAAACTATAGCTGTGTGCCTAGAATCGATGTTATGTTTTCACGATATCCTCAGTCAAGCCATGTTCCATAGAATTCAGTCAGTCATGTGACTCAAAAAATCTCAAAAATCTCATGATCTCAGTCAATTATCATATAGCAGTAGTATTCCATCAGTCAACAGAATTCTGTAAACGTAGTCCATGTACATTTAGTTAATCATGTTCAGTCTCTTCAGATGGGAGTAGAAATTAGCACCGAGTGAACCCAAGGATGGGAACACACGCTGTCAGATGAGGGTGTGATTCTTAGCAGTCATCCTTGTATTCCAGAACTATGTAGCCAGCATAGGTTGAGACATCAACACTGCCAGATGAGGGTTGATGAGGTGGATAAGTACTGTCAGATAAGGGCCTCACCATTCTCTTTTGGGGCACTGTCAGATGAGGGTTACCCATAGCTTGTCTTTACCAGTGGTGCGGTATTTACACCCTTCCAATTAGGGCACAGATTGGACCCTAGCTCAGCTATTATAGCACATTTGGGGCATGTCGGTTAAATAACAACTTTCCACAGTTTCATGTTACAGAATCAGGACTGTCAGATACAGTCACTCATGTTATCAGTCTTATTCGGATACAGTCTTTCATGTTATTAGTCATACCAATTTCTAGTATGTCATGTTATCAGTACACAAACTCAGAAATCATATTATCACGTTGTCAGTTACATTTATGTATTTATGCATGTACTCTCACGTTCATGTTAGACAGTCAGTTAGCATTAGCTATGCATGTGAAACTATTTATTCTATGGTGTTTCTTTTTATTTTACACCATAGGTTCAAAGACACGACTTCCAGATCAGCAGCAGTAGTAGCATTCAGTACTCAGAGTTTTAGCAGTGAGTCCTCATTATCCGAGGACGTGATCTTATTTTATCATTTTAGTTTAGTTTTCAGTTGATGGAGTTAGTTGGGGACATATCCCATCAACTCCTTACTTAGAGTATTCAGACAGTTAGAGGCTTTCAGGCGACTACAGTATTATCAGATTTTAGACTTTAGTATTTTAGTTTTGTTTTGGTATTGTGGTACCACTTTATTCAGACATTGTTATTATTCAGATTTTGTTCAGTATTGAACCTTATGGCCTTCAGTTCATGTTTTTGCATTTATATACATATATTATGATGTGTACAGGCACAGATATCAGTCATGGGTTAGCTTGTGATTCTTCAGGGTCATGAGCACCGTGTAGTATTCCGATTCAGAAAAATCAAGGCGTTACAAACTTGGTATTAGAGCCTAAGGTTCAATAGAGTCCTAGGAAGTCTGAAAGCCGCATCTATAGGGATGGAAATAAGGCGGTGCGGGTGCGGTGCGGGTTTTAAGCTATGCGGGACAGTGTGGGTTTTAAGTTATGCGGTGCGGTGAAGGTGCGGGGCGGGTTAAAGTAATTTTTTTTAAATGGTGCGGTGCGGGTTGCAGGTATATGCTGGTTTAAATTAAAAAAAACTAAAAATTAGTATTGTTCTCGTGAATATACCTAAAATTATATGTATTCTTTAATTAAAAATTGATGATACTTAAAATGACATGTATAACACTACAAATAAATAATTTTATAGTAGCTTTTTTAACATCTCTATTCATTTTAATAAAAATATGCTATTTGATCATTACTTGTACACGTTATAATTTTTGACAATTTTTAGTGAAAAGTGATAGAATAGAAATTAGTTATTATTTCCTAGTTGTAGATTTAAAAATATTATGATTTTCAATGGAGTTACGATTTTTTCAAAAAAAAAGGAAAAAATAAAAACATGGGACGGTGCGGTTATGTGCGGGTATGAATATGGGGGGGGAGGTTATGTGGGTTTAAAGGTGATGCGGTGTGGCGTGGTGCGGTTTCAAAACTTGTGGGTTTAATAAAAACTCGCACCGCACCATTGCCATCCCTACGCATCTAGTAGAGTCTTGTACATGGGTGTGTTGCATGCCATATTTATGTGCAGGAAACTATGAGATATTTTAGGAACAGTTCCCCTTCTTTCAATATTTATGTCATGCCAGTGAGCATAATCACAAGTCAGTTTCTCAGTCTAATCTGCTTCTTCTCTTTATTTCAGAATATGCCTCCTAAGAGAAGAAATCAACCAGCTCCTTAGCCCGAAGAACCTTTGGGTGATCATGTTTCTCCTACGGAGTTCAGAGCCGCATTCACCACTCTTGCTCAATCATTCGCCGCTTAGAATGAATGATCAACAGTTATTCCAGCCAACCCAGTGGCCAATTCAGCTGCAGCTAGGATTCGGGACTTCACCCGAATGAACCCTCCATCCTTCTTTGGGTCTAAGGTAGATGAAGACCCTCAGGAATTCATTGATCAAATTCAGAAGATGACAGATATCATGGGGGTGACTACTGTTGAGAGTGCCGAGTTAGCCGTATATCAGTTGCAGGATGTGGCTCATACTATGTACAAGCAGTGGAAGTCTAAAAGGGTAGATGATGCAGGTCCTATAGAGTGGGAGAAGTTTGTCAAGAAATTATTACACAGATTCTTTCCCCAAGAGCTTAGGGAGGCGAAGGTGCTAGAGTTCATCAACCTCAGGCAGGGCAATATAACGGTGAAAAAGTATTCTCTTAGGTTTACTCAATTAGCTAGATATGCCACTCATGTGGTTGGAGACAACAGATCTAAGATAAGTAAGTTCATTTCAGGGGTGAATGGCCGCATGGTAAATGAGTGTAGGTCCGCGATGCTGAATAGTGACATGACTTTAGCCAGGCTTATGACCCATGCTCAACAAATAGAGGAGCAGAAAGTTAGGATGAGGGAGAGGCCCCAAATTAGAAGGAGAAAACCGTTCTCAGTTTTGCACTAAGCCATCAGTTCCAGCTCCTTTTTTCAGCCAGTGCTCCAGCTCCTAAGTTTAGAGATAGAGCACCAGAATCTAAGTCTCAGGGCAGTGTCAGCAATGCCCGAACTAATCCCCAATGTCATACTTATGGTAAGAACCACAAGGGTGCTTACAGAGCTGGTAGTGATGTCTGTTTTGGATATGGCCAGCCAGGCCACAGAGTTAGAGATTTTCTTCAATTGAGTTATCAGGGTCAGCAGAACCGTTCTGCAGCTTAGTTCAGTCGTCCGAACCAGTAGGGTGCCACTTCCAGTGCTATTATTGGGCAACGCCCAAACAGACTTTATGCTCTTCAGACCTGACAGGATCAAGAAAATTCTCCTGGTGTCGTTACTGGTACGTTACAGATCTTTCATGTTCATGTTTACGCTTTGCTAGATCTAGGTGTATCCTTGTCTTTTGTTACTCCCTTTATAGTAGGCGATTTCAAATTCAATCCAAAAATTTTAGCAGAACCCTTCAGTCCCAAAACTCTAGCAGAACCCTTTTCAGTATCCACCCCAGTGGGTAAAACCATCATAGCCCAACGGGTATACAGGAACTGCTCGATTATGATATTTCAGAAAGTTACTTCAGCAGACTTAGTTGAATTAAAGATGACCAATTTTAATGTCATTCTCAGCATGGATTGGCTTCATTCCTTCTATGCCACAGTCGACTGCAGAAACAGAACAGTTCAGTTTTAGTTTCCGAATGAACCCGTCCTAGACTGGAAGGGTAGTACTCCAGCGTTCAGAGGTCAGCTTGTTTCCTACCTTCGGGCAAGGAAAATGATATCTAAGGGATGCGTTTATCATCTTGTTTATGTTAGAGATTCTAGTTTTGAGACTCCTAGTCTTGAATCAGTTCCAATCGTAAATGAGTATTCAGATGTTTTTCCCGAAGATCTTCCAGACATTCATCCCAAAAGGGAAATAGACTTCGGTATTGATCTACTTCCAGATACTCAGCCAATCTCTATTCCGCCATACACAATGGCACCAGCAGAGCTCAAAGAACTTAAAGAATAGTTGAAGGATCTCTTAGATAAGGGATTCATCTGACCCAACATTTCCCCGTGGGGAGCACCAGTCTTTTCATGCGCAAGAAAGATAATTCTCTCAGAATGTGTATAGATTACCGTCAACTCAATAAGGTCACGGTCAAGAACAGGTATCCACTTCCTAGAATTGATGACCTGTTTGACCAGTTTCAGGTGCTAGTTATTTCTTTAATATAGACCTTAGATCCGGCTACCATTAGCTCAGAGTTAGAGAATATGATATTCCGAAAATAGCTTTCCGTACTCGGTATGGTCACTTTGAATTTCTAGTCATGTACTTTGGTCTTACCAATGCCTCATCCTTTTTCATGGACTTGATGAACCGGGAGTTTAAGTAGTACTTGGACATGTTCGTGATAGTCTTTGTAGATGACATCCTTGTTTACTCCCGCAGTGAGCAAGACCATTCAGACCATCTCAAAATTGTTTTCCAGACTCTTAGAGATATCAGCTATTCGCCAAATTCAGTAAGTGTGAATTTTGGCTAAGGTCAGTAGAATTCCTTGGTCATATTATTTTCGGTGATGGCATTAGAGTAGATCCTTAGAAGATCAAAGCGGTAAGAAATTGGCCACACCCTGTATCTCCATCAGATATCAGGAGTTTCTTGGGTTTGGCTGGCTATTATAGACGGTTTTTCGAGGGTTTTTCTTCTATTGCATCCCCTATGTACAAATTGACTCAGAAAAAGGTCAAGTTTCAGTGGTCAGATCCTTGCGAGAAGAGTTTTCAGGAATTAAAGACTCGACTCTCCTCAGCTCCAGTTCTAGCGTTACCAGATAGTTCAGATGGGTTCATGGTGTATTGTGATGCATCTAGAGTGGTTTGGGTTGTGTCCTCACGCAGTATGGTAAGTTCATATCCTACGACTCTAGACAGTTAAAGCCCCATGAGAAGAATTATCCTACTCATGATCTTGAGTTAGTAGCCGTAGTATTTGCCTTGAAGATTTGGAGGCATTATCTCTACCGAGTTCATGTAGATGTCTTCACAGATCATACGAGTCTCAAGTATTTCTTTTCCCAAAAAGATCTTAACCTTTGTCAGAGAAGGTGGTTAGAGCTCCTGGAGGATTATGACATGAGTGTCCTTTATCATTCAGGCAAGGACAACATTGTGGCCGACACTCTCAGTAGACTCTCTATGGGTAGTGTTTCTCATGCTGAAGATAGCAAGAAGAAGATTGCTCAGGAAATCCATCAGCTTTCCAGACTAGGCGTTCGCTTAGTTGATTCTTCAGATGGTGGCGTATGCGTTCAGAGTAGTTCAGAATCATCTCTAGTTTTTGAGGTGAAAGAAAAGCAAGATAGGGATCCTAGCCTTGTCAAGCTAAAAGAGTCAGGCAAAGATCAGAAAGTAAAGGTTTTCTCCCAAGGGGGGAGATGGTTTCTTCACTATCAGGGTTGTCTATGTGTTATAGGTGTAGATGACTTGAGGCAACGAATTCTTACAGAAGAACATGGTGCGCGATACTCTATTCATCCAGGGGCCACTAAGATGTACCACGACTTGCGGGAGATCTATTGGTGGAGTGGGATGAATAGAGATATTGTATAGTTTGTGGCTAAGTGCTCTACATGTCACCAGGTTAAGATAGAGCATCAGCAGCCTAGTGGTTCCATGCAGGAGTTCACCATTTCTACTTGGAAGTGGGAAGAAGTAAACATGGACTTCGTGATGGGTTTACCTCGAACTCGTCATCAGCATGATTCAGTCTGGGTCATTATAGACATGATGACCAAATCAATCCATTTCCTTCCGGTTCATACCTCTTATTCAGCCGAGGATTATGCCAAACTCTATGACAGGGATTTGGTCAGGTTACATGGTGTTCCAATATCTATCATCTCAGTCAGAGGTACCCAATTCACCTCTCACTTCTGGAAAGCATTCCAAAAGGGTCTTGGCACCCAAATCCATCTCAGTATAACTTTTCATCCTCTGACAGATGGTTAAGAAGAAAGGACCATTCAGACTCTAGAAGATATGCTAAGGGCGTGTGCCATTGATTTCAAGGGTAGTTGGGATGACCACTTGCCTTTGATTGAATTTACATACAACAATAACTATCATTCCAGTATTCAGATGGCTCCATTCTAGGCTCTCTATGGTAGGAGATGTATATCTCCAATTGATTGGTTCGAAGTTAGTGAGGCCTCAGTCATAGGTCCTAAATTAGTATTCGACGCCTTAGAGAAAGTCCAGTTGATCAGAGAAAGACTCCGGGCTGCTCAGACTCGATAAAAGTCTTATGCAGATGTTCGTAGGAAAGATCTCAAGTTTGAGATTAGTGACCTTTTCTACTTAAATATATCTCCCATGAAGGGAGTGAAGAGATTCAGCAAGAAAGGGAAGCTCAGTCCCCGATATGTCGGTCCTTTCAAGATTCTCAGTCATTTCAGCAAGGTAGCTTATGAGCTCGAGTTGCCTTCAGATCTAGCCTCAGTTCATCCAGTCTTTCATGTATCTTTTCTCAAGAAGTGCATAGGTGACCCATCAGTCGTGGTTCTTATTCAGAGCATTGATGTTCAGAACAGTCTTTCCTATGAGGAAATTCCAATCGAAATTCTTGACTACCAGACTCGTAGACCGAGGAACAAAGAAGTCCCTCTAGTCAAGGTTCTTTGGCGAAACCATTCTGTTGAGGGAGCTACTTGGGAAACAGAAACATACATGCGGTCCAAGTATTCTCACCTCTTCTCCGACAATCCAAATCAAGCTCAAGGTAACAGTTCTCCTTAAGCCTATTCAGCTTCACGTTCAGTATTCAGTACAACTTGGTATCCAGTTTCATGCCCATGTACCCATTATAAACTTGGTATTAAGTACCATTGCATATTCAGTCATGCATACATGTATCAATTCAATTATATAATCATGTATCAGATATGCATTCTTATTGCGAGAACTTCAGTTATTAGAAACATCAGTCATGCATTCATGAATCAGTTACACATGCATCAGATATGCACGTTCAGTGTGATATATTCAGTTTATCAGTCATGTTAGTCATGAGATCATGTTTCAGTCATTCATGTTCAGTTCATGTTCAGCTTAATCCTTCCCCTCTCATTCAGCCTCATTCGAGGACGAATGTTCCTAAGCGGGAGATATTGTAAGACCCCGCAAAAACTTTGCGTTCAAATTCAGCTCATTTAGCTCCTTGAAGCTCAATATAAGGTCCAACACTTAGAAAATTTTAGCTAAGTGTTCAACACTTAGTCTCATTTTAGACCTCCAAACTTCATGGATTTATTTGACGACCTTCTCGACCTACGTTTTCAAATTTTCAAGTTTCATTGCGATGGGGCAAGGTCGTAGTACATCCCGGGTGAGTTTCAGAATTTTTAGAGTAGCGTAAGGGCACGTTTGGGTGCCCAAACCAGTAGCTCAGGGCGATCTACTTGCGCCACACAGCCTAGAGCACTACTCTAAGCAAGGCGCCGCCATGGCTAAAGAGGGGGCATAGCTAGGCGCTGCCCTGTAAGTTCGGTGGGTGCCCAGTTTTTCAACATTCTACCTCCCTGTTTTAAAGGGCATTTTGGTCCTTTTCCACCCATATATAAGCTCCCAAACACGAGATTAAAGCTCAAAAACACCAAAATATACTCCTTTTCATCAATTTCTCTCAAGAACAAGAACAAGGGTTTCAATTTGAAGACCCAAATCCAAGAGCTTTCATCATTAAATTTCACGGATATTCCAATAAAGGTATGCATAGTGTTCATCCACGGATCCCTTTCATCCGTGGAGCTCAAGAAGTAAGTTTTAAATAACAAATTATGATTTTTAAGTGTTGTATGATTATGTTCATGTTGATGGTTGTTATTGGTGATTCAAAATGGTATCTTAATGTGGATCTATGAAGTATGGGAGTGTGTTAGTTGAAATCCATCAGTTTTGGGTGGTTCAAGATATTTTAATTGATGATTTCACCTATGCCATAAAGTGTGCATGTAAGGTATTTGATAAAATGCCTAGAATGATAAAATCATGTTTCTTTGACTCAATAGTACTTAAATGACAAGTCCATGCTACCCTTTATGAGTCAACACAAGTTCCATGCTATTGTTGGGTATTTATTGTTGTGTCATGCCTATGTTGATAGAATGCTCATGATGTTAAACTATGGAATTATGCTATGAATGTTTGCATTCTTATTCATGAACAAGACTATGATAACCATGTGTTGTATGAAATTCCCAAGTTAGTGTATTATGAATTGTTGATCTTGATTATGTATTCAAGAATTGTCAGGTCTTGTAACTTTCCTTCCATCAAGTCCTGGGGGTACTTGTACCCGAAAACTATAGCTGTGTGTCTAGAGCCGATGTCATGTTTTTATGATATCCTCAGTCAAGTTATGTTCCATAGAATTCAGCCAGTCATGTGACTAATGAAATCTCAGAAATCTCATGATCTCAGTCAATTATCATATAGTAGTAGTATTCTGTCAGTTAACGGAATTCAGTAAATGCAGTCCATGTACAATTAGTTAATCATGTTCAGTCTCTTCAAATGGGAGTAGAAATTAGCACTGAGTGAACCCAAGGATGGGAACACACACTGTTAGATGAGGGTGTGATTCTTAGCAGTCATCTTTGCGTTCCAGAACTATGTAGCCAGCATAGGTTGAGACATAAACACTGTCAGTTGAGGGTTGATAAGGTGGATAAGCACTGTCAGATGAGGGCCCCACCATTAATTTTTTGGGGACACTGTCAGATGAGGGTTACCCATAGTTTGTCTTTACCGGTGGCGCGGTATTGACACCCTTCTAATCAGGGCACAGATTGGACCCAGCTCAGCTATTATAGCGTATTTTAGGCATGTCGGTTCAATAACTATTTCCCATAGTTTCATGTTACAAAATCAGGACTGTCAGACACAGTCAATCAGTCTCAGTAATAGAACTCAGATAGTTCTTCAGATTTCAGGACTGTCAGATATAGTCACTCATGTTATCAGTCTTATTCGGATACAATATTTCATGTTATCAGTCATATCAGTTACTAGTATGTCATGTTATCAGTAGACAGACTCAGAAATCATGTTATCACGTTGTCAGTTACAATTACGTATTTATGCATGTACTCTTACATTCATGTTAGACAGTCAGTTAGCATTAGCCATGCATGTGAATCCTTGCATTCAACCTACCTCACTTTCTTACTCAGTACATTCAAACATACTAACGCATTTGCGCTATGGTGCTTATTTTTATTTTGCACTATAGGTTCAGAGACACGCCTTCCAGATCAACAACAGTAGTAGCATTCAGTACTCAGAGTTTTAGCAGTGAGTCCTCATTCTCCTAGGATGTGATCTTATTTTATCATTTCAGTTTAATTTTTAGTTGATGGAGTTAGTTGGGGACATGTCCAATCAAATCCTTACTTAGAGTATTCAGACAGTTAGAGGCTTTCAGACGACTACAGTATTATAAAATTTTAGACTTCAGTATTTCAGTTTTGTTTTTGTATTGTGGTACCACTTTATTCAGACATTGTTATTATTAAGATTTTGTTCAGTATTGAACCTTATGACCTTCAGTTTATGTTTCCATATTTATATATATATATATATATATATATATTATGTAGTGTACATGTACAAATATCAGTCATGGGTTAGCTTCTGGTCCTTCGGGGTCATGAGCACCGTGTACCGTTCTGGTTTAGAAAAATCAGGGCGTTACAGGTGATCAATATATATTTCATTTTGATATGCAGTCTCCAACACATTCTCAACTTTCACCCATCTATAGGCTTTATTTTAATTACAGCCCACCAATCAGACTTATCACTGCGTAATAGATAAGGAGTATAATAAACTTTATTTAGCATTTTGCGAGAGAAGAAAGGGATCGCAAACAGGATACATCCTATCGTGTTTCACTTCAATGATGTTTTGCTCCTTATGTACTCTTGTGCCTCTTGTACTTGGATCAAACCACTTACATCGAAAGAGGATAATTTTTTTATTGGCAAATCAGCATACTCCATTTCTAAGATCTCTTGTATGATACAAAAGTAATCAACATCATCATCACCCTTAACCCAAATACCACTATTGTTTGTTTTTCTTGTTCTGGAGTGATCTTCAGTGGATAATTTAAATTCATTTACTGTGTAATGCGTCATTGTATTAGCTTTAACTGGTCCTAAAGAAATATCTCACAAGAACTGATCGTACGCGGCTGTATTTGGTGAATGGTATACCTAAAAATATTATACACACACACACACACACACACACACACATATATATATATATATATATATATATATATATATATATATATATATTAGTTGAAGAATGTGTAAATGTTTAAAATTCATAGAAATATTAGTACACTTACACACCTAATATTAAACCAAGTTACAAAGGATACATACACTTGATTTTTATGGAATTGAGTCTTAAATGAACTGAATATCCAACATGCAAAACACAATTAGTTTCCTTAAGGGAATGCGTAAATAAATAAGATGTGTTAATATTAAGATATGCTAATATTTAATATCCTTACTTCAAAGAGGGCTCAACTTCTAGGCAATTCAGCAAGACATACAAAGTTGCTACTTTGTACTCCATGATAATGAGTCAGTGAAATATGGTTTTTTTAGACTTACTACCAAATTGATTGAAAATTGCTATTGGTTTTAAATGAGGCTCATTCTCATCGTCCTGATGATGATTCGGTCTATTTCTTAAACAAGCAACTTCATCACCAAAGTAGTATGAATAAAATTGAGACATTTCTCTTGCAAGATATGCCTCAACTATAAAACCTTCCACCCTATGTTTATTTTTGAGACCCCTTTTCAATTTTTCACTTTTCCTACATAATATTAAGATTAGATGTTTACTATATAAAAAAAGATATCTATGAATATAAATATGTTGCAATTGCTTACCGTTCGCATGGATACGTTCACCTAGTTTGAACTGGACCGCCTAGCCGAGCTCCATGGACAAGGTGAATGAGAAGATGTTCCATCACATCGAAGAACCAAAGCGGAAAAATCTTCTCCAACTTGGTGATGACAACAATATTACTTTCTATTCTAGCCATATTTTCTTCTTTTAATGTGGTGACACATGAGTCTTTGAAGAAAAAACTAATCTCTGCTATCGATTTTCATATGTTTTCAGGCAAACCAATAAAAGTAATTGGAAGTAATTGTTCCATGAAAACATAACAATCAAAGCTTTTCATTTCATGTAAGATTTCTTGTGCCATATCAACCCTCTTTCCCAAATTTGAGGCATATCCATCGAGCATCTTTAAACTTTGGACCCACTTACATATTTTTTATTTTTGGTCCAACTTGAATGTATAACTAGCCTTGGTCTTAAGAACATTGCCATTTAGGCCCCTTCTATAAGTGTAATTTTGTACGCTTGCAATATTTTGGTAAATCAAGTTTGGCCTTAGGATTATCCTTAGTCTTGCAGGTAACATCCATAACTATGTTGAAAAAGTTGTCAAAATAGTTCTTCCCAGTATGCTTGACATCAATATTATTTCTAAATAAATTATTTGGCCAATATTCTAACTCCAAAAATTTACTTTTCTTAGTCCAATTATGTGAAATGCCATATCCATCAAGCCTATACAACGATTCCTTGCTAATTTTTGGCAAATCCTGAACTATCTCCCAGATGTCATAACCAGATAACCTTGGAGGTGGACAATATATTCAGTTCTATTCTTTTTTAAATCATTTCTAAGTCTCCTGAACTCATGATTAGGTGGCAAGAAACAATGATGACAGTCAAACCATAAATTTTTCCTACCATGTCTCAATGTAAAAAAAATTGTTTTTTCCATGCAGTATGGACAAGCCAACTTTTCAGCTGTCATCCACCCAAACAACCTTCCATAAGCAGGAAAATCATTAATATTCCACATTAGATATGCACAAGGATTAAAATTCTATTTAAGTGAGATGTCCCAAGTTTAAACCCCCTCATGCCATGAAATTTGAAGTTCATCAACCAAAGGTTACAAGTCGACATCTATTCTGCTTTTTAGATTACGCGGGCCAGGAACAACATAATTCAGAAATATATATGGACTAGTCATCAACATTTCAGGAGAAATATTATACGGGGTGATAAATACAAGCCAACATGAATATGATGCAACACCAATAGAAAAAGGTGAGAAGCCATCCACACACAATCCCAAATGAATATTTCGTGACTCAGCTGCAAAATCTGGATAAGTTGCATCAAAATGCTTCCAACCCTCTCCATCAGATGGATGACACATAACACCAGTGGACCTTCTATTTTTACTGTACCATCTCATATGAGGAGCTGAGCTATTTGAAGCATACAACCTATTCAACCTTGGTATTAGAGCTAAATAATGCATAACCTTAATAGCAATTTTATTTCCACAACAACCAAGCTTATATCGAGGGTGTTGACAAAACTTACAGGACTTTAGGTTAGCATCTTCCTTAAAATATAACATGCATCCATTTTCACAACATTCAATTCAAATCTAAAAGAGACCTAACTTGACATAATCTTTTTGCCTTATAAAAAGAATCAGGAACCTCTAAGGCGGGGTCAACTAACTCTTTAATAAGGTTTATCATTGAGTCCATTCCTCCTTCAACAATATTCCAATCAGATTTAATACTTAAGAATCTAACAACAACAGACAAACGAGAATGTGAACACCCGTCAAACAAAGGATGACTAGCCGCATGTAATTGTTCATAAAAATGGCCCGCTTCTCTATTGGGAATATCTTCGATATTTTCGTTAAAATCGCTTCCGCGTTGCATCCCCAAAGCATCATGCACCATTTCTGTCATCCTAGTATCTTGATAGTTATTATGCCCTGCATACCTACTAATTTCACCAACAATAAAGTTATTTTGCTCAACATCACTATGAATAGTACGCAATCTTAAAAAGTCCTCGTGAAACCCTTTTCTATACAGATGTTCCTACACAACTTCTTCTTTTAAAAGATGTGTACCATCACATCTAACACAAGAAAAATGAATCGCCCAAAAATGTGACCAAGCATCAAGTGTCTTAGCATGATCAACAAATCGATCGACACCTTCAACAAAATCCACCCTAAGACCCATTCTATTATCATTATTCCGTTGATATATCTAGATATAATTAGGTTTCATCTACACAATCAATCAGATTCAAGTAATTAGTTCAAGTCACAAAAGTTCACATTTCAAGTACCTAAATTCAAAACAAAAGTCACATTCAATACAAAAATTCACATTTCAAGTTCCTATACTTAATCACTTTCAAGTCACTAAGTCACCTCCCAACTTACCAAACTAAACTACATTCAATACAAAAATTCACATTTCAAATACCTACACATCAACATTTTCAAGTGACTAAGTCACCTCCCAAGTTACCAAACTAAACTACATTCAAAATAAAAATTCACATTTGAAGTACCTACACTTAATCAATTTCAAGTCACTAAGTCACCTCCCAACTAACCAAGCTAAACTACATTCAATACAAAAATTCACATTTCAAGTACCTACACTTCAACATTTTCAAGTGACTAAGTCACCTCCCAAGTTACCAAACTAAACTACATTCAAAACAAAAATTTCCATTTCAAGTACTTACACTTAAATCAATTTCAAGTGAGTAAGTCACCTCAAAAGTTATCAACTAAACTATATTCAAAGCAAAATTCACCTTTCAAGTACCTACACTTAATCGATTTCAAGTCACTAAGTCACCTCCCAAGTTACCAAACTAAACTACATTCAAAACAAAAATTTTCATTTCAAGTAGCTACCTTAATCAATTCCAAGTGACTAAGTCACCTCACAAGTTACCAAACTAAACTACATTCAAAACAAAAATTCACATATCAAGTACCTACACTTTAATATTTTCAAGTGACTAAGTTTTACGACTCGAACCGAGGCCCTGGCCGCAACGGACATCCTGAACCGTGAAGGCCTGAGAGCCCTTCTCTAACTGGCAATCATATACACAATTGATATATTGTAAGGAAAATGCAGAAAAAAATGACAAGAAGAAAACATGGTCATTCTTTTACTTCAACTGAATGATATGAAAATTAGTTCATGAAACATTCAAAAACACCTGACACTAGTATGCAAAATCTCTAACAACTCAACAACACTACTGTCTAAATACTGGGACAAGGAACCTAGTCGGACCATAAACTAAATTAAAATATCAATGTAAAATCAACAAGGCCTTCTGAAATAAGGGAGGCTCAACGACTACAAACTTTGGATAACTCAATCTACTGCTTAGCGGGATTCTGGGACTTTTTCTTAAATCCTAAAATATAGAGGGTCAATACAGATGTACTAGTATGAAGAGCATTCCCAAAATAATGTATTTATATATAACTTGAGTGAAGCAATTCATAAAATATTTTACATATAATATATGAAAACAAATGGGCACACTTTAAAGACTTTGAAACATTACTTTGAAGCCATGAATCACTCTTTATCTTACTTCCCAGCTAGGTGGCACATCCTACATTTCTACGATCCCACGGGTTATATAGAATCCACCCTTGACTTGGAGGCCAAGCCTCCAATCCAAGTGTGCCACAAGAATTGGAGTTTTTAATAAGTTGGTATACCCCCTTACAAGTATACCGTGGCATCACCCTTACATGAGTCCACATTATCTCCTTTTCGGGATAATACCCATATCGGCAACTACGGTTTCCAACGATGAGCCCTTACACTCAAACGCCTTCATTGGGTAACCACCTGTTTTATCCCTTTTCAAATTTTATTTTAAATAGATTTGACCTTTTTAAACTATTCAAAATAGTTTTGAATTTTTTTTACAGAGTCTCCACTTGATTTTTATAGAAAATATCAAGAAAACTTAAAAAATATTTCAAAGATTCAAAAACATAAACCTTTGAAATAAGAGAAATTGAGAAAGAGTTCAATTAACGCCCTAAGAAGGTTTTTAAGACACTTAAGAGCGTCCGTCTAAAAACAGTTCACCAAAAGATCATTTTAACTAACTAAAAGTGGATAATTTTCGCAAAGGCTTGATTTATTCAAAAAAATAATAAATTTGACTCAACCTGCTTATTTATTTATTATTTTATTTTTGAAGACCTAAAATGGCATTTATTGTTCAAGTGAAAATTGATTCTATTTAACTGAAAGAAATCTTCTTTAAAGAAGGTTGGACTAAACCCGATTCATTTCTAAATTGTTTGTCAAACAAAAAGGAGAAAGAAAGTGATTTTAAGTATCGTTTATTATAACACCAATATTCATTTCTAACGAAAAATATTAATGTAAACAAACTATGAAATTTGACCAATTAATGAAAATGTTTTAATTTTTTCAAAGAAAATTGATTTTTAGGTTGATGAGATTTCTTTTAACTTAAATAAAATACTTTAGCACGATAATAAAATAAAATGTCATTTTTATTTTTTAAAAGCTTATTCTCAAGGAAAAAACATAAAGAAAGATGTATTTTATTAATTTTAAATATTACGCTAAAAAAAGAAAATGCGCAAAGGAAAAATATAGAGAAAAACAAAAATAGCGATTCAATGAAAATTTATAAAGGCTAACCAAATTAATAATTAATACAAGCACATAATCAAATAGGATTTACAGGAAAATGAATAAGAATAATTAAAATAGGAATATACAAATGAATTTACTGAGGAAAAGCTTAAGATTTGGGCCCCCGATTTGGCCCATTGAAGCCTGCCCAATTTTTGGGCTCATTTTCATGAATTTTTCAGCCCTTTCAAATGTGTATACTGACTGTATATCACAGACCTTATTTCTTTCGTTTTTCTTTATAATTCCACGTATATATTGTATATCAACGTAGAAATCAGCATATTCTCTCTCTATTTTCTATCGTACACTGTATGATGGTATGAAGCTACGACTTTCAATGTATAAGAGTTGTATATCAGCATATACCAGATTGTGTACTTGTGCTATCCTGTGTATATCAGTCCAATTTTGGACTTTAATGAGGCTCTACTCGATGGATTGGGGGATCGGCCCAGAAATATGCAAGGATTGGAGTCCTATGGACTAAGCCAAGGAGGTTTACATGCGATAAAGAGAAGGCAATTAGTATTTGAATCAGATTATTCAAGCAAGGTATGATCATATTACGTTGAGTTACATAGCCGTAGAAGGAAATAGTCATGAAGTCATTCAATATAAAAATGTGCCATGTCTTTAACTGAAATCACTATTAATACATACATTAATATGGACAGCTCACTATTACTCCCTGATTCATTGAAAAAAACTTTAACTAAAGCCATTACAACCAACTACTCAAATATTTGGCATAAAATTTCATATAATGTTATTGCAAAATGGTGAACGAAAGAAACAATCATCATGGTATTTATGCAAACTAATGAACACTTCCTTTTTTATAAATACTTATGTCTCCATACTGTATAAATAAAATCGTGGTTTCGGAAGTATCACAACAAACAAAAAGGCACAAAAGCGGTGCGTATAGGAAATCTGAACAAGTTACGCTCAACTAAACGAATCTTTCGTTTAAGCCTATTTCAAATCATCAAA
Source organism: Capsicum pubescens (assembly GCA_030864215.1). Taxonomy (NCBI): domain Eukaryota; kingdom Viridiplantae; phylum Streptophyta; class Magnoliopsida; order Solanales; family Solanaceae; genus Capsicum; species Capsicum pubescens. Next base: position 21,834,884 of record CM061545.1, read on the forward strand.
TAGACTATTTTTTTTTCTTTGAAAATCCCTAAATATTATGCGCCCACCTATCTCCACAAGGAAATCATAAACTCACGATGTTAGTTTCGAGTGGGGACACGAATTGGACTAATTATTTCATACACAATTAGCATTATACATATACACAGCTGCTTGTAAGACTTGAATGGGAAGAAAGAAATCATATTGTCTCGTTAAACAATAAAGAACATCGCTAAAATGAACACCTGCCTTAGAATCTAAAAAGAAAATAACACAACTATAGTTCTAGCATGTATGACAAAGAAAAAACTACATAACTGATGAGCAAAAATTAAGCACGTAGCACCAGCAAATTTATCTCAGGCACTGCATATATATCTAACAAATACACAATTTATGTTTTCAATATTACAAAAAATCCCAACTCCCTAAACATATTACAAAAACCCAACATATACATAGAATGCTATGTATATGTTGACTATGTTATCTATATTAATAGGGAGAGAGAGTAAAGTAATTAAAAAAGTGGGGGAGAGTATAATTACTTCCAAAAGGGTTGGTATTTATGTTATTTATAATATATATATATATATATATATATATATATATATATATATATTCGAAACATTGTCTCGGCCCTATTCTTTTTGTCAAAAGACTGGTTGTAATTGATTTTCTTTTTCTCTTCACGAACATGTTTGAGCCCCAAAGCACAAGAGTTAATAACTTAAATGGTCACTCAACTTTGGACTTTTATATCAATAAGTCACTTAACTTTGGACTTTACTCAGAAAGTCACTCAATTTTAGATGTTTTACTCAGAAAGTCACCCAACCCATTTTATTATTTTTAAACTAATTTTTACTTATTGTGTAATTTCTTTTAATAACAAAATTTTTAAAAATACAAAATATTAATTTAATGACCCTTTTACCCTTTCTTTTATTCCTCTTTCTTTCATTTCATACCTACAATTAAATATTGAGAGCCTACAGTATTCTATAGTTTATATATCATTTACATGTAATTTAATATCCCATGCACAATATCACCAAGCTGTGCACATATACAATGCAATAGTCATTGAGTTCATTTTTATACCCTTTAATTTTAATCGCATCTCATCTTGTTCTAAATAAGGAAGTACATATAGGAAGTACTGTTGCAATAGGCTCAAGAATTGTAACGCTCCGAATCTGGTACTCGGAATGCTACACGGTGCTCATGACAATGGAGGACCACAAGCTAACCTATGACTGATATCTGTAGTATAATATACTGTAAAATGCGGAAAAATGAACTGAAAGGCCATAAGAATCAAGATGTAACCTAATATCTGATAAAAATATAACATCTGAATGGAGGTATGAAATACCCAAAACAAAACTGAAATAAGCTATCTGAACATACTATAGTTTGGAAAGCCTCTAAAACATGACTGTCTGAATAAGGAATTGATGAGACATGTCCCCAACTAACTCCAACTAATAAAATAATTAATGACATAATAACGTAATGATCATATCCTCGGATGATGAGGACTCATTTCTAACTCTGACTGATGAGACTAGAATGTTACTGGTTCTCTGGAGCTCGTGTCTCTAAACCTATGGTATAAAACACCATAGCGCGAATGCATCAGTACGATTGAATGTACTGGTATGCATGTGAGGTAAGCTGAATGCATGGGTTCATATGCATGAACAATAATAATAACAGACTGACTATCATGAGCGTGAGAATACATGCATGAGACATAATAACTGACACTGATACCTTGATAACATGATTACTGAATTTGAATACTGATAACATGAGTGACTACATCTGACAGTCCTGAATCTGATGGAACTAGCTGAGTTTCGTACTGAATCTGAGTTGACTGTATCTGACAATCTTGAAATCTGAAAAACTATATGAGTTCTTTTACTGATACTGATACTGAAATTGTGGGAAGTAGTTATCTAACTGACATGCCCCAAATGTGCTATAATAGCTGAGCTGGGGTCCAATCTGTGCCCTGATTAGAAGGGTGTCAATACCGTGCCACTGGTAAGGAAAATATATGAGTGATCCTCAACTAGCAGGTTACTCTAATGATAACGGTGGGAACCCTCAACTAGTAGGTTAAGCCACCTCATCTACCCTCGACTAGCAGGTATGATGTCTCAACCTACGCTGGCTACGTAGTTCAAGAACGCAAGAATTGCTTCTAAGAATCATACCCTCTACTAGCAATTGAGTTCCCATCCTTGGGTTCACTCAGTGCAAATTTCTACTCCTATATGAATAGACACTGAACATGATTTACTGAACTGAACATGGACTGAGTTACTGAATCCCGTTGACTGACGGAATACTAGTGATATCTGACAATTGACTGAGTTCATGAGATTATTGAGATTTCCGAAGTCACAAGACTGTCTGAAGTCTAAGGATCATGGCTTGACTGAGAGTATCGTGAAAACATGACATGGCTCTAGGCACACAACTAATATTTCGGGTACAAGTACCCCTAGGACTCGATAGTAGGAAAGCGTGACTTACTTGAACACACGACTAACATCATAATCCATAATTCATTTATCGAAGCATTTCATCAAACAAGTGATATGCATAAGCTTGTACATACATGGGAATTTTATAATATCATACTAGTTGGGCACTTTTCCTTCATAGGCATTTAATCAAACACATGGTAGGCATAGTATATGTAGGCAACATTATACAACAATTTAAACATCATAATTCAGTTCTAATTTCATCATTCAATGGTCTAATCATAGGTTCACATGGATCTATATCTATACTAATCAATTCCCCATAAAATTTATCATCCAACATGGAATAGAATTCAATTACTCATTATCAACATGAAAAAGAGCAACCCAACATGAAATTCATAAAGAAAATCCATAAACTTGAACTTAAAATGGAGATTCTTGGGCTTCATGAACGAAAGGAGTCCATGAATGAACACTATGCATACCTGGTAATGAGTTTCTTAAAGTTCATGAACTTGAAGGATTGGAATCTCTTAGTTCTTAAAAAAGATTTGGATTTTATTCTTGGGGATTAATCTTAGAGAGAAAACCCTAATTTGATTGTTGTGAAATAATAATGAATAAATAATCTGAGGTCGGATATAACTGGGTATATAAACGGGTGGTAAAAGACCAAAATACCCCTTTAAAAACAACTTAAAAATATTGAGAGGGACATACGACGGTGGGGTGCGATGGTCCATCGCTGTGTCGATGATCCGTTGGAATCACCAGAACTAGGACTCACTACCTTGGTGCGACGGTGGGGTACGACGGTCCGTCGCTAGCTCGACAGTCCGTCGGACCTCTCCATCGCACTCATCCAGAGAATGAACTTACTGCCTCGATGCGACGGTCGTGGTTGATGGTCCGTCGTTAGTCCGACGGTCCATCAACCTGTACCGTCGCACCTGGGCGGTTTTACTACCTTCTGTATTTCAGCCATAACTCTCTCGTCCGATATCAGATTTGGACAAAATTGGTATCAGTGGAAAACTTATTCGATTTTCCCTGTGACAAAAAGTGAAAATCCTAAAAATACCACGTATAAAAAAGTAAATTCATATTTCAATACAAGTTTCTAACTTGCTTGAGATGATTTCAAGCTACGATGAAGTATGGGGTATTACAACAATCTTCAGAACCCCCAAATTTTTTCCTCAAAATCCTCGCCTTCCCCTATTCCTCTCAATTCCTATTTATAGGGGGAAGATATTGATTTTTTTCATTTTTTGAAATAGAAAAACACATCCCTAAAGTTTAGCTTTTGAATTGACATCTTCTGATTTGGATTGGATATCTGGTTTGGAAATATACAATCTTGAGCCTAAAGTTGTAGAAAACCAAAGAAGCAAAATATGAAAGTAACTTTTTATCTCTGTTTTTTGATCATCATAAGCTTTACAATGGCTCCTATTTATACAAGTACTTCTAACATGACTATACAAGGTAGTAAGTCCTATATATGGTCCTGTATATTAGGAAATATACAAAATGATATGCTAAGATATGTTAATCTTATAAGAATATACAGAAAGATATGCTAATTTATGTTAAAATTACAAAAATATACAAAAAAGATATGCTGGATTTTCAATAATAATAATAAAGCTGCAATATGAGTTAATGGACTCGGGATGCAATTGAGTCCAATAACAGCAGGCCTAGTGCATATCAGTCCGGTTAGTGCAAGTCCAAGGCATAGATCCTTTGACTTTGATCATATTAGTTGCTTCATCATTTCCAGAACTCAACACCCCTCCTCAAGCTAGAGCGGATGACTGGACGCCTAGCTTGCCCAACATATTTTGGTGAAGAGGACCGGTGAGTGACTTCCTAAAGAGAACGGCCAGTTGAGATGGGGATCGAACAAAGGAAAGGGATATTAAACAATCAAAGAATTTCTGTCTAAAGAAATGACAATCGATCTCAACGTGCTTGGTCCTTTTGTGAAAGACGGGGTTCTTCGCGATGTGAATGGCGGACTGACTATCTGAAAAAAGAGGAACTTGCAGTGGAATAGGGATGGACATATCTTGGAAGAGACGTACTAACCAAGTAAGTTCAGCCACTACACGTCACATTGAACGGTATTCCGCCTCTGCAGAGGTTAGGGAAATTGAAGTTTGCTTCTTTGATTTCTAAGAAATCGGAGAACCCCCAAGAGAAATATAGAACCCACTAACTGATTTCCACAAATTTGGACAGGTACCCCAATTCGAGTCGCAAAAAGAAAGCAGCTGAAAAGGAGAGGAGGCATTGAGAAAGAGCCCCAATCCAAGGTCCTTAGATAAATATCTAAGGACACGCAAAGCTGCAGTAAGGTGTGGTTGGTCTTGCATATATTGGCTCAAATATTGCACGGTAAATGCAATGTCAGGTCTTGTATGAGTCAGGTAATTGAGCTTGCCAAGGAGATGTCGATACAAGGTAGGATTGGGAAGTAGATCCCCTTCATTCAGACGCAACTTAACTGTAGGATCAAGAGGAGATGAAACAGGAGACAAGTGGGCAACATCAAATTCTTTTAATAAATCTAGGGTGAATTTCTTTTGAGAAAGGATCAATCCCTTAGGTTCTCTTAGAATTTTGATGCCCAAGAAAAAGTGTAAGTCCCTTAGATCCTTGATACGAAACTCCTAATAAGAAATAGTTTTAGTGAATAAAGCTTTGTACTATCATTACCTGTCAGAACAATGTCATTCTCGTAGACTGCTACAATGGAAATAGAAGAATCTGAACTTTTAATAAATAAAGCATAGTCATTCAGAGAAGCAAAAAAGCCTTTAAAATTGAAAGCAGCTGTTAGTTTAGAATACCACTGTATGAAGACTTGACGAAGTCCATAAATGGATTTTTTAAGCTTACATACATGGGATGATGATGGAGGAACGAGACCAGCCGGGAACTTCATATATATTCTTCATTAAGGTCACCATGTAGAAATGCATTATTGACATCTAGTTGATAGATTCCCCAACCTTTCTTAATAGCCGCAGCCAATAGACATCTGATAGTTGTCATCTTCACCACTGGTGAAAATGTCTCATTAAAATAAATCCCCTCTCTTTGAATATCACCCCTTACAACCAATCTAGCCTTCAATCTTTCAATACTTCCATCACTGCATTGTTTTACTTTGTACACCCACTTACATGGCAAAGCCTTCTTCCCATATGGTAGTTCAACAACTTCCCAGGTGTGATTCAATTCAAAGGCTTGAAGCTCCTTATAAATAGCCTCTCTCCATCCTTGATATGATGAAACTTGTTTATAACTGACAGGCTTTTGGACAGTAGCTAATGAATGCAATATATATTGCTTATCGAAATATAGTTTAGTAAAAGAAAGGGAATGATGAGTGAATGGACTAAGAAAACAAGTTGAGCTAACATCAGTGAGGTGCACAAAGTTACAAATATAGTCTGCTAGATAGGAATGAACCTTGTGTTCTCTGGTGGATCTTCTGAGTGAAGAGTTTACATCTGGAGAGGGAATTGACATAGGTATTGCACTAGGTGTATCTGTGGAGATAGAGCTAGTAGATAGAATAGGTGCATCCTGATCATATTAAGGTGTATAAGGGAGAGGATGTGAGATAGAATATGCATCAGTAGAGTTGCTGGAAACATCGAGATCAAGATTTATGGGGATGTTGGGACTAGATATAGTGTCAAACACTGGGGAGATAGGAGAATTAGAAGCAAAAGTAGTGCTCCATCTAGTATTTGAAAAATATGACTGACTAGGTTTAAAACAAACAAAATAAAAATATTCCTCATGAAAAACTACATCTCTTGAGACAGAAATCTTAAAAGTGTCAAGGTTCAAGACCTTATAACTTTTCTTTCCATGGGGATATCCTAGAAAAACACATGGCTCAGCCTTGGGATCAAGTTTGGTTCTATGAGAGGGTAAGGTGGAGACGAAGCATAAGTATCCAAAACACTTAAGATTGGAATAGTTAGGTTTAGTCTTGAACAAAATCTCAAAAGGTGTTTTATTGTTCAATATTCTTAAAGGAAATCTATTACCAAGTAGGTCGCGACTAAGAGACATTCTCCCCAATATTGGATAGGTAGATGTGATTGGTATAAAAGAGCCCTACATGTTTCTAGCAAATGTTTGTGTTTTCTTTCCACAATACCATTTTTTTGTGGAGTTGAGACACAAGTAGTTTGATGTTGGATACCTTGAGAAAGAAAATATTCTGATTGGACACTCCCACTACTTAATTCAAAAGCATTGTCCGACCTTATTATATTAACTTTGGTCTGAAATTACCTTTCAACCATGATGAGAAAGGATTTAATAATGGTGAAAGCATTGGATTTATTGTTTAACAAAAAGGTCCATGTCCCTCTACTAAAATCATCCACAATTGTGAGAAAAAATCCGTGACCATCATGAGTTTCTGTCTTATATATGGTCCCCAAGTATCAATATGTATTAACTCAAATATTTCTTTCGTAGAAATCTGACTTGTAGGAAAGGGAAGTTTGGATTGTCTCGCCTTTGTACAAATAATACAAGGAATATAAAAATCTTGACAAGAGGATATAGAATCAAAAGGAACTTTCTTTATATTACTCAAAGGCACATGGCCCAATCTGTAGTGTCAGAGTTGTTCCTTCACATTAGAATCTAAGAAAGAAAAACAAGAATTGAAAATTGAACTAGAATTGAACTGTTGCTTGCTAATACTAGAACTAGAAACTGGACTAGAATTTGAAATCTGCTTGGCTGAACTGGAATCCTACATTGCAGTTATTTGACTGTCACCGATTTGATTTGAGTATGTAGATTCTATCTTGCACTCTACCAATTTCCAGAGGACTCCTCAGTGAAGGGACCAGTAACATGAAACAAGAGTTAGGAGTGAATAACAAAAGCTTGTTAAGTTGTCTGCACAACTTATGTACAGAAAATAGATTGAACTTAAAAAAAGGTATATAGAGCACATTGTGCAACATCAGATTAGGGAAGATTGAAATTGTTACCGAGTGGGTCACCTTAACTCTATAGGAATTAGGTAAATTGACCAGAATAGGTTTAGGCAAAGCCTTAAAGTTTGAAAAAAAAAAGCTTTGCTGTAAGTCATTTGTTGAGTGGAACCACTGTCTAATATCCAAGATCTTTTGTCAAGGTTAATAAGGCAAGCATAGGAATTAAAAAATATAATGATACCTGCACAACTCATATTGGAAAAAACTTCGGAACCATTTGTATTCTGCTGAGCAACTTTGAGTTGTTGAAGGAGTTGCAACAACTGTCCCACATTTTCTTGACTTGAGGTTTAGGTTCTGCACCATTATTCTCTATTTGTTCCTCGGTTGTCTCAAAAGTATTGTTCACTTGGGGATTTCCTTGATCTTGTAAACCTAAAATCAGATGGAAATCCATGGATTTTATAGCATTTATCTATGCTATGTCCTGGTTTCTTACAGTAATTACAGATCAAAGTATTTTTTTTAGGATAAGATCCTCCCTTTTGCCCTTTGTAGTCATTGCACTTTTTTCCTCCTAGCTGGTTTGCTGCAATAAATGAGGCTAAAACTCTGGGAAAAACTGGTGCAGCGTGTATCTCCCTCTATTTTTCATCTTGTATCACAAGTGAATAAGTGTAACACCCCAAAAATGGGTCCCGGAATGTCACACGGTGCTTAAGGCTACAAGTAGCCCCAAGCTAACCCTTTGAGTCTGCTACTTCATATAAAGCTTACTTAAAGGAGAATAAAACAATTCACTAGTACCGTCATATCATAATCATGATAAAAACGAAGAAAATACTCTGTCGGAACAATCACAATACTGAGAATCTCAACATACTCATAATCTGGTAAACTAGTCTGACAAGCCTCTACTACTCATGCAAACTAGAGAGCCATTGGGACAGGCCCCCAACTGACTCATACTCAACTGAAGAGACATAAAATAATCATCTAAAAACACTGTAATGTCTGAAAGGAGGTCCTCGAACCATGAGGACTCACCATTGTAAAGATGCATATAAAGGTACTCGGGATCACTGACGTTGCTGGGACTGAGCACCTGAACCTATATTATGGGAAAATATAGCACACAGACGAGTGTGTGGATCGATACTTTGGTAATGTACTAAGCATATGGGGGTGTACAAAATTTAAATAAGAAATATCATATATCTTTATGGGAAACATGCATGCAATGGTAAATGACTCACATAGCTTGAGTAAAACACTCATAATTCATGAATAAGGAAGCATGTAATATAAATCATGTGAGTGTAACGCCCTGAAATATCATCCCGAGACGCCACACGGTGCCCAAGGCTACACGTAGCCTCAAGCTAACCCTTTAAGCCAAAACACTACCCTTGGATTCCAACACAACAACATACACGCTACGCTAAGGATATATATATATAAGTACATATCATATCACATCGCACATGGAACGGAATATCGTTAGACTGTACATATATGGAATGTCTATACACAAACCAACCCAACAATACACTAGTCTGACATAGCCTCTATACAGCAAAATCAACGAGCCATTAGGACAAACCCCCAACTGACTCAACAAACCAAAGGGATCACAAAACAACAGCACCAAAACTAGCAACTTGGTCCTCGAACCATAAGGACTCACCACTGAAGGAACGTAGATGCGGCACTCGGATATCACTATCGCGGCTGCGGCTGAGTACCTAAACCTACATCATGGTAAGAATGTAGCCCATAGAGAAATATGTGGGTCAGCACAAGATACATACTGAGTATGTGGGGGCGCATGCAAAATATAAATAATATCATAAATTTCGTAAAAACATACATACGAACCATAATGACACACCTGGCTTGAGTGACATTGAATCATGCAACTCATAACATCTTAGATAGGAAATGTAGGAGAAAAACCTCATAAATCATTATAGATCATCATAGGCAACTTGACTTACCACATCAAAACTTGGAGTGACTCGGTATTTTAATAAACATGACTCTTATGGACAGGGGAGTTTCCTATAACCGACAACCCCACGTGAGCTACGTGGAATACCAACGTTTGAAACCCCCGTTGGTGGGAGCGTCATACTCTTTGCCGGGGAGTACGACCTTAAAATTGCAATAATCACAATCGGGCTCTCTGGCCAATAATATCACCATCAAACAACCCTACGGTGGCACATAGGTTTGGGGAAATACCAAATTTCCCTCTCGGGGCTAAGTACTACTCCCCGACAAGCTCAGAATGCGTTAGAAAATCCACCACAACATCACAAGGGTCTATCATAAAGACCAAATCAAATCTCTTTCTCATTTATCAAATCATATCAATTTGTGGATTCCTAACTCAACACATTTTAGCTCAAAATATTTTAATCTTCCTCAACATCAACAAGGTGTAAATGCATTGAACCATAACCGACTCAACATTTGGACAAGGATATGAAGACTCAATACATAATATTTTCAACAATTTAACTCATCAAAACCATCCGGAAAATACCAAGACTCATTGCAACTTCAATATCAACATTTCTCAATTTGCCATCCAACTCTCATTTAAAGATACTTGAGACATCAACCCATAGTAGGGATATAGAATTTCCAATATCAATTATAAATTCATAATAAGGAAATAGTGGAATGATAGTATAAATCAAGGCTTAACAAATTAAATCATCATACTCTCATAATCAAATACTTTTTGGACATAATTCCATCTCAACATCATACACATATCGGATGACATAATCCCATAGCTCATGGTCAATAATATAAGATATAAAACCATATTTCCAATTCATGGTAAAACATGTAAAATCTCATGTCAATGTAATTCAACAAAAATACCGGGCACAAGATCGAAAGGATAATCTTGTTCAAAGCCCCACATACCTAAAAATGGAAGATGAATATGAACTTCCGACTCCGGAACTTTATTCACAAAAATAAAGGGTGCTTCTCAAAGCTCTTAACATGATCAACTCGAATCCCAAATCAATTTGAAATTTCTACGGTTCAATCAAGAGACATAGAAGGATGAAATTTGGAGTAGTAGGGTTGGGGTTTGAGCCTTAGGAAATTTTGGAGAAAAATGAGCTATTGAATGCTCTTAATGGACTTAAATCTATGGTTTACCCGGATGGATTGGAGTGGGAATGACCAAAATACTCTTAAAAATCAAATAATGTCAAATCTGTCCTTTGGTGGACTGTTTTGATAGGCTGACGTAGATCAACCATAACTTTTTGCTCCGATGACCAAATTGGATGAAACCAATTTCATTGTAAATAGAACTTTCAGAGCTTTCTGTTGATATATAGTATCTCACCCAGATCATTATGTACAAGGAGTTATGATCGTTTGAAGTTGACCCTAAAATTCCCCTGGCCTCAGTATTTTTTTCCTGCACATTACTGTTCACCACTATTCACAGTTAGATCTGAATGATCATAACTCATCGCTCGAGTGTCCGTTTTGGATGATCCACATATCGTTGGAAATATTATTCGATGATCTACGCGATGACGGGTTGCATATCTAGAAATTACACATAGAAAAATTATTAATCACGATAAAGAACAGAATTCAACACATTTTCGTCCGAGATCTTAACGATTTTTTTTTCCGGGGCATCACAGTGAGTCATTACTCTTTATTCTCAATCTTAATTCTTTCTTTGATATCAAACTTATAGCTAGGAGAAATCTTTAAAATATCAACTTTCAAACTCATACTCTTATCTTTAAGAGAGTAAAACTTCTTTAAAACTCAAAAACTTGATACTTTAGGAACTTTAAGACTTGAGATTCTGGAAAACTTGGGAGTTTCTTCTAACGGACATAACCCATGTGAGCTTACATGGAGTCCAACATATTGCCCACATTGGGGAGAGATGTTTTATCCTTGCCATCGGAGTAGAACCTTAATTTTTAGTGATCACTAGCTTAACCCACTTGGGGTAAATCAAGTCCTACGGTGGCTCGTAGTTCTGGGGCATGAGACCTTGGAATCAAACCCAACTCGGTGCTAAATACTACTCTCTTTCTTAAGCTCAGTACTTTATGAAAATCCACCTTAAACAGTTCAAAAGTATGAAATGGAAGCCAATTATGCTCCCCTTTAACTTAAATCAGAGTGGTGTGGATTTTCTTCTTATCTTAGGATCAAAATCAATTATTTTCTTGAAATCTTGATAGACTTATCGTCAATAAGCTTTAAAACTTTAACATCATGAAGATATCAATACACTTCTTAAAGCGCTTTAGAAAGTATCAACAATTCATTCTTGGAATTAAGGCATGCATATTCTTAAAGGATCACAATTTCACAATAAAGCTTAATTCATGACACCAATCTTAGAAACACTTGAAAATATCACATCAATATAGGAGTGTGCAATTTATTGCTTGAATTATCAATTCAAATCATAATATCAATTCATATTCTCAAAATAATATAATTTGGGTATAGACCCGCTTGCAAAAACATGAAATTCATTTATAAAAATCGAATCTTTGGGCATAAGAATGAATGGAATGTTCTTGTTCAAACCCCACATACCTCAGGTTATGAACTTGGATGAATAAACTTGCTTGAGAATCTTTCTCGTACATTTGGATGAGGGTTCTTGAAGCCCTTGACTTGGGAACCTTGAATCTTGAATCAACTTGGTAAATCTATGGTGAATTCTTGAAATTCTCGGAAGAGGTTTTGGGTACTTAGGGTTTTTATTTGAGAGAAATCTTAAGAAAACCTCATATAATACTTGGAATGACTTCAAATCATATGTTTGTACGGTTTAAGAGGCTTGGAAAAAGTCCAAAGTGCCCTTTTTAACTTCTATACGAAGCTGGAAAAATTGAACTGGAAAAACCAAATTTTATAGGCCACCGCGACACGCCACTATCGCGGTGGCTCACTTGAATTTGACAAACGAAATTCTGGGGATCACCACGACGTGGTGCTATTGTGTTGTCCTACTGGTTGGGACCTGAAACTTCAGCACGACGTGCCTCTATCACGGAGTTCCACTGAAAATTGACAATTGTCAAATAGACTCTCTCCGCGATGCGCCAAGCACTAAAATGACGCTGTTTTACGACTAGCACTTAAATTAGCCATAACTTCTTGCTCGGTTATTGAATTTGGGTGTATCTTATATCGTTGGAAAGCTAATTCAATTTTCCACACGATAAAAAGTCAAAATTAGAGAAATTCTATATGGTTTAAATATTACTCACTTAGGAAGTCATTTCTTAACCTTCTACAGACTAAATTAGGCTTAAAAAAAGTTCAGGGTATTACAATAAGCTTGTCCTATAGTGGTTAAAGGAGAAGATAACAAAATGTTGCTTCGAACTCCTATGAAGTCATTATTCAATCCCATTAAAAACTACAACAACGTCTCATCCTGGTGTGCTTTCTGCATCTTCTCCTTAGCACCACATTCACACTTACACACATAGAGGCAGAAAAATTGTTCAAGGCATCTAACTCATCCCACAAACTTTTTATTTTTGTGAAATAAGTCGATACACTTGTGTTCACTTGAGTTAATGCAGATAATTGTTTTTGAATTTGAAAGAGTTTAGCCCCATTAGTCTGACCAAATCTTTCTTCTAGGTCTTTCCATAGATCCTTTGCACTGCTAGAGTATAAAATACTCTCCGCTATCTCTTTGGAAGGAGAGTTAAGCAGCCATGACAATACCATATCATTACAATGAATCTAAGCACTTTGCAGGCCTGAATTAATTGAGGGAACATCTAGGGATCCATCGATAAATCCCAACTTATTTTTGGCGAATAGAGAAATAATTACTGCTCTCCTCCAGCCTCCATATCCCTTGCTATCAATTACAGACGATACTAGATTCATCCCTGGATAGTCTAAGGGATGAAGATAATAAGGATGTCCTGAATCAACCGCATTAGTCATAGTAGATCCAGAAGATACAATTCCATCACTAACCGGGGTGGTTTTCGTTATTGTATCCAAAATCTGTAAAGAAGCAGACATACTGGAAAGTGGAAGAAAAGGAAAAACAAGAGAGAGGAAAATAAACAGCAAGGTGATCGAAAATCAAACTTGCTCTGATACTATGTAGAAAATCAAAGAAGAAAAATACGAAAGTAACTTTTTATCTCTCTTTTCTGATCATCATAAGCTTTACAATGGCTCCTATTTATCCAAGTACTTCTAACATGACTATACAAGGTAGTAAGTCCTATATATGGTTCTGTATATTAGGCAATATACAAAAAGATATGCTAAGATATGTTAAGCTTACAAGAATATACAAAAATATATGCTAATATATGTTAAGCTTACAAGAATAGAAAAAAAGATATGCTGGATTTTCAAGAATAATAATAAAGCTACAATATGAGTTAATGCACTTGGGTTGCAATTGAGTTCAATAACAATAGGCCTAGTGCATATCAGTCCGTTTAGTGCAAGTCCAAGGCATAGAGCCTTTGACTTTGATCATATTACTTGCTTCATCATTTCTAGAACTCAACAAAAGTCAAGAAAGATGGCCCTAGGTCTTCAAAATTCCAGAGATAAGATTGAGAGATTTTTTTTTCATGATTTAAGGAGTTTTTCTGGTTGAACTTGCTGTTGTACGCATTGACTGAAGCTGGACGGGTTCGGATTGGAGTCGGGCTGTCGATGGGTATCGGGTCACGCAACTGCTGTTGCTGATTTGTTGATATTGAACGTTGTTGTTCGTTGGTAATGGTTGCTGTTGCGCTACAGATGGAGCGTTGTTTTTTGTCAAGATGGGTTTTGCCGTTTGTTGTTGTGGTGTATGGGTTTTGATGAAGAAAGGGGAAGTGGGCCAGGTCGGTTAAGGGGTGTTTGGGCTGGTTTGCTGGGTGTTGGTGGGGCTGGGTAGATTTAGGAAAGGGTAAGGTAATGGGCTGCTGAGCAAGTCCAACATTGAAAAGGCAATGGAATTGGGTTTGGTTTGATGGAAATTAGGACTTTAAGGGATTTTAGGTTATTTGGGCTATTTATTAAATAGCCAGAAATGCGAATTTAGATAATTATATTTAAATTTTAGCCTATTTAAATTTAATTTAATAATTTGCATTGCAATTATGGTCAATTTAATTTTCAATTGAGTTTTTAATTTAATAAATTGACTAAATTAAAATAATATTTTGAACTGAATTAACAACCAATTCAATCCCGAGCTTCTTGATTCAATAAAATCAAATAAATATTTTTCAAATAAATTATTTTGAGAATAAATTATTTTTTAAATCAAGATTTTATCTATTTGAAATGCAAATACAAAAATATATAATTGTTACTTAAAATGACAAAATCACCCAAATAAATATTTTTGGAAGTCTTTTATTCGGATAAAATAAATGCTGTAATTTTATTTAAAATCGAAGAAGCCCAAAATTAACTTAGTCGTGGAGGGTAAAAATAAGTGTCAACACCACCTAACTCTCTTTAAGCCTATTTTTAGTTTGTTCTAAACATGCATCTTTCTGAATTCAAATTCTGAAAATCTGATTAAAATCTGTATTGTGTTCTAAGATTATCATGAGCTTTTTCTATTTTAGTATCATCATACCAAGACTTGCAAGTCATATCTTCTAAGTCATAAAATATCATGTAAAGCTCTTTCATTCAAAACAATGTTCAAACCACCAAAACATTCAAACAGTATAAGAGGATTCATATTTCAAAACATATGCCAAACCATGCAAAGATTCTCTCCTTAAACATTTCAACAAATGGTGGTCAATTTCTCAAAACAATCATGCAATTCCTTTGGTTATCACATTTCCCATTTAAAAATAAGAAATTATCCCTCTCTTCAATTCTCCGCCAACATAAAGTTCACATAAGACAGTAAAGCTCTTGACTCATTCTTTAAGACATGCAATTTAGTAATCCATAACTTGTAAATCAAGAAGAAACACCATGAGAGAGGGAAAATTCATTATTCTTTCTCTCAATTCATATTTAAAGACTGAAAAACACATATATACATTTACACGAGAAAACTAAGATTCAAGGGAAGGCCACAAGACCAAAACATTATATCATTGAAAAGGATTCATAATGCATATTCTTTAAATTGTTTTCAAAATCTTCATGAATATATGATTTCTAAACCTTCAAAAAACTTAATAAAATAATTTCACCATGCCCATGTAATTTAAGAAAACCCAACATACATTATGTTGTTTAGTTTGAAGATTGGGACTCTAATCTTGCCCCTTTTTCTTGGAAATCTTGGATTGAAGGGCTTGGATTCTTGCCTTGAAGGAAAACCCTAATTTATTTTGTTCTTGAGAGTAGAGAGGATTTAGATATTATAAAACTGATAAGAGATGGATTATAACGCTTAAGGTATGATTTAAATTTGTGGGGAAGAAGGAGATGAGTTATCGTTACGTGAGATAGTTAAGAAGAAGTTATGTGGCAAAAATCTTAGTGGCAATGATTGAGTTGGCTGGTCTTAGTGGGGATATCTATGAAGTGTGTTGGTGTAGTAATGATAGGCTTGAAAATTACTTTACCTTATCACCACCATCAAACACATTCGAGTTTTAAATCAAGGAGCACCAAACACACAACCCATTGGTTTGCGTTTTCATCAATCATAACATTAAAGCCTATCATTACAACACCCACTTTATGGATCTCATGTGACAATCATTGTCACATCAAAATTTTCATCTTCAAAACCATCTACTCCCCCACCAAACACACTACTACGCTTCCACAACTACCATCTTACTAACATACAGAGGGTCTTTAAGGACCCGATCATAAGAATCATGAATGAGAGAAACACTACTTAATGATAACCCATATTTTTTTATCTACAGAAGGAGGGACTGGATCATAAGTAAAAAGTCACTCGGCATAAACACAACATAAAATAGTTTCTTAGGACAGACCACATTGAGAAACATGGGTGCACATAACACAAGCTATATGGCATAAAGCCGAAAATTATGTTGTTAACAACTAAGACAAGGATTGCCACTTGACGCGATTAACCCTTATTTAAAGAACTGGAATTTTCCATGATTTAGCATAAACTTTATCACTTTAGCTAATTCTAGCATAAAATGATTCAGTGATATATAGAAACATATTTTCTTAGGACCAAACATGCTGTGAGACATAGATTTGGATGATGACCAATATAACATATGGCTTGGATACTTGAAATTGGATCACTGAGGGATATTATTGCTTCTTGTTTGGAGGTCGAAAAATGACATGAGTTACATAGAGAGCTCAACTTTAGGCATAGGCAAGACATGAATACATAAGATATTGGTATATGTCCATTCAAATCGAAGTAGGAGGAGCTTGCTTGAATATAAATTGATTTTTCATGATTCTTACTTGAAACTTGACACCACAAGAAAATTTGGGAACTACTGTAACCCATCATCTCCCCCTTAGATCAATGTCACACTCCTACAGTTGCAGACATAACCTCACATCAAAATCTATAGCCATAACTCTCAACGCAAAAGAGAAATCATCGTACACTTAAGCTCTAAACTCTCCCTGATGAACTATACTCTGAAGGCCTCGCTCCCAAAAAATTCTACTCTTAACTTTCGCTAATCTCTATAGCCATCACTCTACAACTCCCATTCTCATGAGCGTACGAATCCACACTCCTTATCACAAAGGGATATCAATATACATATGAACACAAACTTCCATCAATATAGATATAAAGATACTAAATTCTTTCTAGAACCTCTCCCATTCAGGGACACTAATCGTAATTTCCTCCAACCCCCAAGGTCATCAACTTACGATTGCCATTATCATGGGAATAGACACCCATACTTCTAAACACTTAACACTTTATCTTCAATTCCTTAGAAAACTAGCTTTACACCTCTAATCACACAACTTACAACTTAGCAAAATTTGTGAAACTATACAAAAGGCACATATTACCTACTTATATTTTCTCAATTCAGCTATAACAAACACTATACAACAACTCCTTAGTCGTCCCCAAACATCTCCATACTACAAATTTCAAGAACAAGGACTAGGTATACCAAACACTTATACACATAACACTTTATCTAACGTCTTGCTACCTGGGGGGGAGAGGGTCCAACTTATTCTCATATGCCCATGCTCTTATCCGCTTAACGACTCAACCACAATTCATCGTTCTAATACTAACCCTACGTATATAAATATATCATGATTGCCTACTCTTTTTTTCATAAGTGCCCAACCTAGGCTATTGCACATATCAAATCAAGCCTACTACTGACTCCCATAAAACATGCATCATTAATCTGAAGCTACTATTTTTACCATTACACTTCATATCTAAAGTTCAAGCCTATTTTCTAACAATACCAATCATAAAACATTGATAAAGTAGGTCACACACTATACTATTCCAGCAAATTGGGGAATCAACCCAACTACGCCATTTATCTTAACTACCTCCCACAAGTTCATTCTCTCTACAACATTACTACCACACCTTAGAATCTACCACATATTTTCTCACGTGCAGTACTATCTTAAAACTACCAAAGAAAAGACAATCAAGGCGGCAAAGTCACATAATAGGGACAGTCGATCTTAATCTTATAACATACCCATTACGATCTTATCTACATATTCCACTTCCTCACATCATATTTACTTACCCATGCATACATCCTCACTACCTTCAAATTCTGTATACACCAATGAGTCTCTACCCATAAC
The DNA here is from genome assembly GCA_030864215.1 of Capsicum pubescens. Taxonomy (NCBI): domain Eukaryota; kingdom Viridiplantae; phylum Streptophyta; class Magnoliopsida; order Solanales; family Solanaceae; genus Capsicum; species Capsicum pubescens. The sequence goes on from CM061545.1 coordinate 21,853,146, forward strand.
TTATTGACTAATCTACTCATTGCCATACATAGTCTATAAATAATTTATATAACCACCATAAATATCCATCTGAGATCCTTCCCTATTTTGAATAAATAATAATCATATCATGTCAATTCTTTCACAGACTATCATACAATCTACAAAAATTGCTATCACATTAGCCTATCACTATAAAATGGCAAACCATCCGTCAATCAATGGTTATAAAATTAAAACTCTTTATTTACACAAAAGTCACCCTCACTCTGACTTCTAACTTTGTGACTTCATATCACCAACTTCTTCACCCATCTCACTACCAATAGGCCATGACACTTTAACATATACTACTATTCGGGTGGAAATGTAGTTCCAACACTATGCTACATGTCACTACCCTTATGTATGACATTTGCAACAAGAATTTTGAAAGGGGATTGAATACATTTCGTACCTCAGGTTGGAAAGCACGATTTCATCAGAATAAAGGTATATACTCAAATCAATACACCTTGGAGCACTAATGGACTTCTCTCAAGTCCTTGTGCTATCTAATAACTTTATGGATAACTCCATCAGAGAGAACCACATCGTTGTGGAAGCTAGACTCTTAGACTTGTATCGCTTCGATAAAGAGGCATATCCCATGAAATTAAAACAAGGAAGAACTTGGATAACTTTTATATGGACGACTTTATAGCACGAACTAGAGTATGAAAGAATAAAAAACAACTCCTAACACGCCCATAAGTAAGGCTCTACTAGACACGATTTTGCTGACTCCCTGGGACCATGAACTATGCTCTGATACCAAGCTTGTCACGACCCAAATTGAGGCCCTGGTCGCGACGGACATCCCAAACCATGAAGGCCCGAGAGCCTTTCTCTAACTGGCAATCATATACACAATTCATCTACTGTACGAAAAATACGGGAAAAAAATGACAAGATGGAAACATGGTCATTCTTCTACTTCAACTGAACAATACGAAAATGAGTCACGAAATATTCAAAAACACCTGACACTAGTCTGCAAAATCTCTAACAACTCAAAAACACTACTGTGTGAATACTTAGACAAGGCCCCCAGTCGGACCATAAATCAAAATAAAATATCAATGTCAAATCAATGAGGCCTTTTGAAATAAGGGAGGTTCACCTACTGCAAACTTCGGATAACCGAATCTACTGCTTAGCGGGATCCCAAAATTGTGTCTCAGATCTTGAAATATGGGGTCAATACAGATGTACTGGTATGCAGAGCATTCCCCAATTAATGTATTTATATATAACATAAGTGAAAGCAATTCATAAAATATTTTACATATAATATATGAAAACAAAAGGGAACACTTTAAAGACTTTGAAACATTACTTTGAAGCTACAACTCACTCTTTATCTTACTTCCGAGCTAGGTGGTACACCCTATATTTCTACAATCCCACGAGCTATATGGAATCCATCCATAACTAAGCGTCCAAGCCTCCAATCTAAGTGTTCCGCAAGGATTGGAGTTTTTAATAAGTTGGTATACCCCCTTACAAGTATATCATTGCATCATCCTTACATGATGTCAACATTATTCACCTTTTGGGATAATACCCGTATCGGTAACTGCGGTTTCCAATGATGACCCCTTATACTCAAACTCCTTATTTGGGTAACCACCTTAGTCTCTTTAATCCTATTTTTAGTCTTTTTTAAACATGCATCTTTCTGAATTCAAATTCTGAAAATCTGAGTAAAATTTGTTTTGTGTTCTAAGTTTATCATGGCCTTGTTCTATTTTGGTATCGTCTTACCAAGGCTTGCAAGTCATATCTTCTAAGCCATAAAATATCATGTAAAGCTCTTTCATTCAAAACAATATTCAGACCACCAAAACATCCAAACAGTACAAGAGGATTCATATTTCAAAACATATGTCAAACCATGCAAAGATTCTCTTTTTAAACATTTCAACAAATGGTGGTCAATTTCTCAAAACAATCATGCAATTCCTTCGATTATCACTTAGCATTTAAAAATAAGAAATGATCCTTCTTTAATTCTCAACCAACATAAAGGTCATATAAGATAGTAAAACTCTTGACTCATTCTTTAAGACATTCAATTAGTAACCCATAACTTGTAAATCAAGAAGTAACACCACGAGAGAGGGAAAATTCATTATTCATGCTCTCAATTTATATTTCAAGACTGAAAAACACATATATACATTTACACAAAAAAATCAAGATTCAAAGGAAAGCCTCAAGACAAAAACATTATATCATTGAAAAGGATTCATAATGCATATTCCTTAAATTGTTCTCAAAATCCTTCATGAATATATGATTTCTAAACCTTAATAAAATAATTTCACCATGCCCATGTAGTTTAGGAAAACTCCACATACCTTATGTTGTTTAGTTTGAAGATTAGGACTCTATTCTTGATCCTTTTTCTTAGAAATCTTGGATTGAAGGGCTTGGATTCTTGCCCTAGAGGAAAACCCTGATTTCTTTTTTTCTTGAGAGTAGAGCGGATTGAGATGTTGTAGAACTGATAAGAGATGGATTATAATGCTTAAGGTATGATTTAAATTTGTGGGGAATGAGTTTAGGATGGGAAATTACCAAAATACCCATTTAAAAATATCCTGTCTGAGCAATTCAGCCTCGGCTGATGGCTTGGTTGACGGATCGTCAGTCTGGTGACAGACCGTCGCTCCAACTGTCATATTTTGGCTAGAGAACAAGCTTGATGTTTCAAGCTGACGGTCAGGTTTGACGGTCCGTTAGTTTGGTCATCGCACCTCGGCAGTCTGACACCTCTTTGTAATATAGGCATAACTTTTTACTCTAATATCGGATTAAGGAAAAACTAGTGGCTTTGGAAAGAAGACTCAAATACCTTTCATTGGATATATAGTTAGCCCTCTTACTCGTTATAGAAAAGAAGTTATGGTCAATGAAAGTTGACCCAAATTGAAACATTCACTAAAACTTAACCGATAGAAAAGTTTTTAACCCATCCTTGAATTAACGGGCCTCTATGATATCAATTCATATTCAAAGGTATTCATACACTATATTATTGATAATCACAGAGTCAATACGCGTAGAAACGATAGTTTAAAGTTTAGCCCGAAAGTGTAGGGTGTTACACAAAGTTACCTCCCAAGTTACCAAACTAAACTACATTCAAAACAAAAATTTCCATTTCAAGTACCTACACTTAATCAATTTCAAGTGACTAACTCACCTCAGAGGTTACCAAACTAAATTACATTCAAAATAAAAATTCACCTTTCAAGTACCTACACTTAATCAATTTCAAGTCACTAAGTCACCTCCCAAATTACCAAACTAAACTACATTCAAAACTAAAATTCTCATTTCAAGTACCTACATTTAATCAATTTCAAGTGACTAAGTCACCTCACAAGTTGCCAAACTAAACTACATTCAAAACAAAAATTCTCATTTCAAGTACCTACACTTAATTAATTTCAAGTGACTAAGTCATCTTACAAGTTATCAAACTACACTACATTCAAAACAAAACTTCACCTTTCAAGTACATACATTTAATAAATTTCAAGTCACTAGTCAACTCCCAAGTTACTAAACTAAACTACATTCAATGCAAAAAATTTCATTTCAAGCACCTACACTTAATCAATTTCAAGTGACTAAGTCACCTCACAAGTTACCAAACTAAACTACATTCAATACAAAAATTCACATTTCAAGTACCTACACTTAATCACTTTCAAGTGACTAAGTCACCTCCCAAGTCACCAAACTAAACTATATTCAAAACAAAAATTCTCATTTCAAGTACCTACACTTAATCAATTTCAAGTGACTAAGTCACGTCACAAGTTACCAAACTAAACTACATTCAAAAAAAAAATTCCCATTTCAAGTACCTACACTTAATCAATTTCATGTGACTAAGTCACCTCACAAGCTACCAAACTAAACAAACTACATTCAAAACAAAAATTCACCTTTCAAGTACCTACACTTAATCAATTTCAAGTCACTAAGTCACCTCCCAAGTTACCAATCTAAACTACATTCAAAACAAATATTCCCATTTCAAGTACCTACACTTAATCAATTTCAAGTGACCAAGTTACCTCACAAGTTATCAAAGTAAACTACGTTCAATACAAAAATTTCCATTTCAAGTACCTACACTTAATCAATTTCAAGTGACTAGGTCACCTCACAATTTACCAAACTAGACTACATTCAAAACAAAAATTCACCTTTCAATTACCTACACTTCAAGATTTTCAAGTCACTAAGTCACCTCACAAGTTACCAAACTAAACTACATTCAAAGAAAAAATTCTCATTTCAAGTACCTACACTTAATCAATTTCAAGTGAATAAGTCAGCTCACAAGTTACCGAACTAAATTACATTCAAAATAAAAATTCTCATTTCAAGTACCTATACTTAATCAATTTCAAGTGACTAAGTCACCTCACAAGTTACAAAATTAAACTACATTCAAAACAAAAATTCACCTTTCAAGTACCTACACTTAATCAATTTCAAGTCACTAAGTAATCTCACATAATTCAAAATAAAATTTCATCTTCAAGTAGCTACCATTAATTAGTTTCAAGTAACATATTCATTTGTAGTATAACTCAAATAATTGAACAAGTGTAATAAAATAAATAAGTAGAGGCTCCGCATGTCCCTCTCACACCATATAATCATCACAAAATTTCTATGAATTTTGAAGCCTTCCATAGCAAACAATCCAAAACTAAACTACATCTAAAGAATTCTTTATAAGAAAAGAGAGAGAGATCAACTTACCTTTGCTTGGCCTAAATTAAGGAGAAAGAGATAAGAGATCACCGAAAAATAGCAAAGCAATCCTTTTCCGAATACGGATTCTGTCAAACAGTAAAATTATTAGAAAGATTAATCTCATATCTTGTCTCGTCTGGTTTAGCACTTCGTTAAATAGAATAAATGTGACCCTAAGCATAAAAAAATTATTATATTTTAATATAAACACACATCAATGCATCATTCTCCTTTAACCCTAACAACAAAAGGAGAAAAAGAACGAGAAATTAATCATACAAAAAAATGCTAAAGAAAAAAAAATGAAGTGTTATAAAGTTTTGACCTTCATTTTTATAGCTGCAACTAGGCCTGTGCATATTTTTGTACAAACCGTTAACCCGAACCGTTAATTTGCTTATCGGGTTAACGGGTCAGTTATTTTGTATATCGGGTCGGTTATCGAAATGAGAATTTCTGTTATTGGTTGATCGGTTCGGGCCACGGTTTATTTGTTTTTTTTTATCGGGTGGCCCGATAACCCGATAAGCATAGACATACAGTGGGCTTCTACTGGCCCATACTCCACCCATACCCACTGGCCCAAGTTCATTTATTTACATTCCTGATTTCACAATTCAGTATTTCAGTTCACAATAGGGTTAGGGTATTATTATATTAGGTTAAGTCCTCTACTCCTCTTTCACAATCACAAATTCACGCCTCTCACTCCTCAATATCTCACTCTCTACTCGCAATCTCATATCTCCGATCTCAGTCTCTCAGTCATGAAAAATAATTATTGCTGACAAGATCGAACTTGTGCCAAAAATCGAACTTCGAATTGAGCTGAAAATTCGACTTAAGAGTCTATTCGCTATTCACATCTCCGATCGAAAATTGAAGGTAAAAAAAGTTCAGGTGACCCTTTTTTCTCCACCTCATTTGCATGTTCAATTCCTGTTGTTGTTGAGAGTATTCTACTTCAACGCATACAATGTCTGGTATCGCACTTTGAAGATTTGATTAGGATTCGCATTATATAATGCTTATTAATAACATCTTAATCTATGACCTACAAATAAGAAATTGTCTTTGTTGCTAGGTTGAACAAGTTTTTGTTTTAGCTCTTACAATTGTAAATTCACATCCCGATTAGAGATTCTTGGGGGTATTTTCTCTTTATTTTATGTTGAGCTGTGGTGTTTAGCTAGAGTTAGCTAATAGAGTTAGAGTCTTTACATTACTGCTATATATTGATGTTCTGTTCTTGTTGTTTATTCATTGTTACAAATTAAATGTAGTCAATATTAATGTTCCGTTTCTAGTTTCCTTCCTGGTTGATAGGAGTCTGTTTCAAATTTCACTTAATGGAGAAATAACATGACTAATAATCATGTCTGATTTCAAGATATTTCCAGTAACAACAATAAGTATTAATGGTTCACCCGATAACCGAACCGATAACAATGAAAAATCGATAAACCGATAACCGATAAACCGATATCTTAACGGTTCTTTAATGGTTTAGCATATGTAAAAACCGATAATGAATAAGTAAAACCGATAATTTTCAAAACCAAACCGAACCGACCGATATGCAGCCCTAGCTACAACACTTTTTGTTACAACAAATTACCCTAAAAAAATACCCTAAAAAATGTCTAGTTTGACACTATCACTTCAACTTCTATGAGGGAGAGGGAAAGTTAGAGAAGAAGATAATAACATAACTTAAGATCGCGAAGCTTCCATCGCCGGAGTAATCGCCGTCACCGGAGGAATTGCCATCACCGTGTATGTGTTGCTGTGTGTTTTGGTGGGTGTATATGCTGTTGTGTGTTATGAAGGGTATGTGTTTTGGTGGGTGTGGGTGTTTTGGTGGGTTCGGGTCGGTTGGGTCGGGTTTATTTTAATAATACTTTTTTTAATTATTATAGTAAATTGACCACATGTGGTCGATTTTTGGAAATATTGGTCGGTTTTTTACAAAATTATTGACAAAGTAAAATATAAGCGTTTGATTTAGGTTTAAAAAAGTTACTATCGGAAAACGATCAGATGTGGTCAATTTTTTTTAAAAAGTTAAATCATATGATTAGTTATTTTATCATCACATTAACACGAGTAATATATTTCCTCAATTGTATAATAATATCAATGCATTTTGCAAACTAGGATGATTTTTTGGTTAATTAGATTTTAAATACGATAAATATGATATTATATATAATATACAAATAGATAAGGGCAATTAAGATTGGGTTGGGTCGGGTCGGTCAATAACGGGTATTACCAAAATAAGCAGTTGATTTATTTTTTTAAAAAATTATCATTGGAAAAATGAACACTCGTGGTCGATTTGTCACGACCCAGACTAACGGACCGTGCGGGCACCTACGCTATTCTAAGTAGCTAGGAGAACCCTTATTACCCAACTAAAAATATACGGAAGACTTCTGTTTTTAAGGAAATATAAATTAAATTAAATACTAATAAACAAACTTTTTACAAATACTTCTTACAAATGTCCTTCACTATCCCAAGACTTGGCCAGACATGTCAAGAGATACCTATTACAACATAGACTGACATTGAAATAAATAGTACAAAGACTCTAACATCTGCCAGAAAGAAAGTTTAGAAGTTAGTGTTGAATATCATCATTCATCTAGTAATTGCAACTAACCTGCATCCAATCTACACTCCAAGAAGGAATGTAGATGAGTAGGGTCAGTACAACCACACGTACTGGTAGGCATCATCGGCCGACCCTGTTAGTTCATATAATCATAAAATAAAATTAAGGAAAATAAATCATGACATCTTTAATGGAATATAATTCAACTAAGGTTGTAATAATATTATTACTTTACCTATATAAGTTACAACATCCAACTACTCTTCCAACTCCATCAATATTATATTCGCTGCTAACGTACTCTAGCCTCATTAGTTCACACCATCAATCACAAATCAATGCTAATACATCACTCTTCCTGTTTATTCACCTTATCTTACATAACTATTCCGCTTTATTCACCTTATTTTTTTCATTACTCATATTCACAGGAACAAACCCATAATCATACACAACCCACACTAAACTCTCAGGCTAACAACCAAATGCTCTATTATAATATTAAAGAATGATAACTATCCATTCTGGTAAGCTACGATTAAAATACGTATAAATAAAGCAAGTCAACCAACATATAAGTAAATACAAAGTTTCACTTTTTCAAATACATATCACACAATCAAATACCCAATGAATCAACAATGCAATAATAACAAATCAAACAGTGCTCACAAGCAAGCCACATAACCATCAAGAGTATCAACCATACTGTAAACATCCACAGATTCAACACAAATATGTACACACATGCTATGGGACTCATTTTTGCCCAAATAGTCATGACCTGCAGGGAACAATCTATGTTCATGTACCGTACTGGCGTGGTACCCGATCCAATATATACATATCCATACAGGCGTGGTACCTGATCCAACATATACATATCCATATCAGTGTGGTACCCGATACAACATATACACATCCGTATCGGCGTGGTACCCGATCCAACATATACACATCCATACCGGCGTGGTACCCGATCCAACATATACACATCCGTACCAGCGTTGTACCCGATCCAACATAAATAAGTATTATCAATATTAAATTTACACAACCTCATAGCATACAACACAATATACCAAGTTTACAAGTACACTTAAAGTCATAAGACAATTTCATTAAGTTAATTTTTCAATAATCCTTTATACACGCATTAACAATCCAAACATCAACAATATCAAGCATGTCCGAATACCAATCAACAAGTATTCATATCATTACTTTAAGGAGTTATCATTATCAAACAAGCCACTCATAGGCACAATTCAATAAACCAACATTATCACCAATTTAGTCTCTCTTGGGCATCAAATAGATATAGTATTTTTATCAATATCAAAACAAGAATATCATAACATAAATCACTATTTAATTCTTACGCATACAAGTCACTATTGGAGCCTTAATTACTCATTAATTATTAAAAATATCATTATCTTCTTAAATACCGTAATTTGAGTTTTAACATCACCACCTATAACTAACACATTCACGCGTATCATTATCCTCTACCTCTTTCCAGATAATATAATTATCACACTAATTCAAGTCATTTATCCCTTAGATATTACTATGTTCATCAATATTCAATCTTAGCATAATTCTCCTCATCATATTATTGCACAATACATACAACTTAATACCATTACAACTCAACTAGGTTCATCACTAGAAAAACTAAAAAAAATGTCATGTTTATATACTACATTTACAACAATCTCCTTTCGGGCACATAACACATAATATCATAAATATCATATAATCAATCATAATATAGTTTTTGGGATTGAGTTAAGTACTCGTGTCTTTATCCACCTTAACTCCATGCCCGCTGGCCTGGACATGCTTTCTCCCATCAATTCTAAATTATGAAAATATAAAATAACATGATATTCTACTCATTAAACCTAGCCTAACTGGACAGAAAGCTTTTGAATGAAGCAAGCCGCAATAAGAATATTATTTATTTTCCTTCATGCCTTGAAATAATCAACCATTTAAAAATCAAGCAATAATAAGAGTAATTAAACAATTACTCTTCAAGCAAATATCTTGAGGATTTAAAATCACTAGTTCTATCCTTAATTCAAGGTCTATATCATTACCCAATGTCAGTTAGCCATTAATTAGCTCCTTCAAGCTTAACTCATCTCCATTAATGGAGTTTTTATGCTCAAAGTCTCATCTTTATGGAATTCAAGGTTCCTAACTACCAAAATTCATAATCTAGTTTATGAAATTCATGTTAGGAATCTTTAATTTATAGTATAGAATAAGATCTAAGACATATTAAAACCACTCATGAGTATTTCCCAAAAGGATTCCACCATTGAAGGTCTTTCTAAGGATTGTAAGATGTTAAAGGATTAAAAGACAAAGAAAATAATGAAACAAACTTAACCTCAACGAAGGAATTTCACCTTAAGCTTTGGGAAATCATCTCTTAGGGTTGGTGAATAAATTTGAGGTTTTTAGGCCTCAAAAACGGCTGAAGTCGATTTAAATACAATCAGAATTTTCGCTACAGTGAAATCCCGTTTCAGCCCGGATAGTGCTCAGTAAAACACTCATAACTTTTTACTCCGAATTCGGATTGAGGAATGATTTATTTCATTGGAAAAAGGACTCAGATATATTTGATTTGATAGGTAATAGGACCCCTAACTCCTTATATTCTATGAGATATGATAGTTCAAAGTTGGCCTTAATAGAAACCCATATCGAAATTGTATCGGAAAGAAAGTTTTATACCTAACTTTGTGTTTAGGAAATTGTATGACCTTAATTAATAGCTAAAGAAATTTCAAACTAAGTTATTGATATTAGAACTCATGAATAATTAAATTCATCGGCTTGAGTCTATCTAGATACATCCGAAGGCTAAAATCTTCGTTGAAAAGTTTAAGGTGACATAATAAATAAAATATTGGCTAATTTGGACCCAAATTAATATTGAGTCATGAAAATTAAGAATTTTCACGAATTTATTATGAATAATTTAGTAACGACGAAATGGGTCGTTACACGATTTTTATTAAAAAATTAAAATTTTAATAAATTGTATAATATATATAACAACATCTAAATTATGTAATACAATGCGTATTTATACAAATCAGATAATTAGTTATTTTATTATCACATTAACACGAGTAGTTTATTTCCTCAATCGTATAATAAAATCAATGAATTTTGCAAATTATGATAAATTTATAGTTAATTAGATTTTAAATACGATATTATATATATATACCTTGTAATATAGCAATCAGATAAATTATCGATTAATTGTCTTACGTCATTACAACTTCAACAATATACGTGTGTCTACATTGGCCCAAAATAGTATGATATCAACATATTATTCAAAATATTTTGATATATAGATTCAGTTATCTAGATTTTGCATACATCACTACATGAGATATACGTTTATATCCATATATTCAATTGGCTATCAACTTTCAAATGCGTACTATATATATCACATACATAATTTTAATACCCGATAATAATATACAACGTATTTCTCAAATACTCATATGAATTATCAGTTAGTTTATCTTATGTCATTAATATACCTTCACTACATAATATGTATATACTATATATCTATAATCTATTAAAAGTGTGAAGACCCTTAGAAAAGTGATTTGAACTTTTTGTCCTACATTAAAAGACTCTTCTTTAGACAAAACTATCTTTTCACTATATTTTTTAATTTATTATTTAATTATTTTTATTATATTAACTAGACTTCCTAAAATATATAAGACTCCTAAAATAATATATGGTAGGAGAATTAATTAATATTTCTTTTCTATTAGACTTCTAAAATATATGAAACTCCTAAAATATATGGTAGGATAATTAATTAATATTTTTCTTTCTACTGTTCAATTAGAAAAATACTCCTAAAATAGGACTGAAATACTTATATAAATATTAAGATGTACGTTAAACTAGAGAACAAACCAGTTTATCGATCAGGAACTTTAAAACATCACTTTTTTCTTTAAATATTATTTAATTATATTTATAATATTGAGATGTATGGTAGGATAATTAATTAATATTTTTCTTTCTACTGTTCAATTAGAAAAATACTCCTAAAATAGGACTAAAATGTTTGTATAAATATTGAGATGTACGTTAAACTAGAGAATAAACCAGTTTATCGATTAGGAACTTTAAAACATCACTTTTTTCTTTAAATATTATTTAATTATATTTATAAAATTGTCTCCTAAAATACATGGGATCAAAATTTTAAAATATATGATAAATTGATAGTTTTCTTACGTTGCTCTTTAATTTTTTTTTCCTATACTAAATCAATAAAACATAGGACTACTACATCTTTTCTGAAGCTGGTGCACAACCTTTTCCTATTATTTTGGTAGTAATTTATCTATATCTATATCTATAATATATTAAAAGTGTGAAGACCCTTATAAAAGTGATTTAACCTCTTTGCCCTTCAATAAAAGACTCTTCTTTAGACAAAATTATCTTTTTCATTTTTTTTAAAAAATTATTATTTAATTATATTTTATTAATGTTAACTAGACATACAAAAATATATGGGACTCCTAAAATATATGGTAGGAGAATTAATTAATATTTTTATTTCTACTAGACTTCTTAAAATATATGACACTCCTAAAATATATGGTAGAAGAATTAATTAATATTTTTTTCTTCTGTTCAATTAGAAAAATACTCCTAAAATAGGACTCTATTATGGAAATACTTCTATAAATATTGAGATGTACGTTAAACTAGAGAACAAACTGGTTTGCCTATTGGGAGAACATACTTGATGCTCATCTAACTTGATTCGATTACATATCTAGATTGGTGGATGCTAGATTTTCTAGCCCTCAACTTGTTCATTGTATTTGTTAGCATAATAGAATTCAATATGTGTGTATATATACATATATATATATATATATATATATATATATATATCTTCTTTGTTTTCCTTCAAAATCATTCTTTAGAGTCAAAATTTTCGCTCAGACAAGAATTAGTTGGGTCAAAATTGAAGCTTTGTGATCACTATTATATATATATTTTTATAGTTTACAGGTCGTAGATGAATGTTGGTTGGCTTTGAAGAATTTCTTGTGTAAAGGTCAGGCTTAATTGTATTGTTTTAATATTTTTATTATCTTATTGTTATATCTTAATTTACAGATGCAAGATGAATGTGGTTCGGCTTTGAAATTTTTCTTTAAGTAAATGTTAGGTTTAATTATATTATCGTAATATCTCTATTAGTTTGTTATTTTGTGGTAGTTTACAGTTCGTAAATGAATCTCGATCGGCTTTGAGAATTTTTTGTGTGTAAAATTTAAGTTTAATTGTGTTGTTTTTATATCACTTTTATCGTATTATTTTATTGAAGTTTCTAGGTGATAGATTAATGTTGGTCGCCTTTGAGGAATTTTTGCATGTAAAATTTAAGTTTAGTTGTATTATTTTGATATATGTATAATCATATTATTTTGTTATTGTTGACAGTGGTAGATGAGTGTCAGACAACTTTGAGAAAATTTTTGTGTGTAAAGATTAGATTTAATTGTATTATTTTGATGTCTCTATCATTGTATTGTTTTATTGCAATTTACAGATGGTAGATGAATATCGATCGATTTTTAAAAATATATTTGGTAAAGATTAGGTTTAATAAATAAAATCTCCATCTTTACATACTCAAAAGATATTAAAGTTAATTTTATATTCATCTTTTTTATTTAAATAAATATCGTATTTCGTGTAATATTTGAACTCATTAAAGTGAGGTACACGCGCAAGATGCTTACACCTAAGCTAGTTCTTTTAAAAGTGTGAAGACCGTTAAAAAAGTGATTTGAACTTTTTGCCCTTCATTAAAAGACTCTTCTTTATACAAAACTGTCTTTCACTATATTTTATAATTTATTATTTAATTATTTTTTATTATATTAATAGACTTCCTAAAATATATGAAACTCCTAAAATAATATATGGTAGAAGAATTAATTAATATTTTTCTTTCTGTTAGACTTCTAAAATATATGGGACTCCTAAAATATATGGTAAGATAATTAATTAATATTTTTCTTTCTACTGTTCAATTAGAAAAATACTCATAAAACAGGACTCTATTAAGAAAATACTTCTATAAATATTGAGATGTACGTTAAACTAGAGAACAAACCAGTTTATTTATTAGGAACTTTAAAATATCACTTTTTTCTTTAAATATTATTTAATTATATTTATAAAATTGTCTCCTAAAATACATGAGATCAAAATTTTAAAATATATGATAAGTTAATAGTTTTCTTACGTTGCTCTTTAATATATTTTCTTTTTTCCCTTTACTAAATTAATAAAACTTAGGACTACTACATCTTATCTGAAGCTGGTGCACAACCTTTCCTATTATTTTGGTGGTACTTTTGTATTTAATTTATAAAATCATTATGTTACATAGTTTGAAGTAAGGAATGACTTAATATATACTCCTTGTTTAATTTGATCGCAATGTCCAAATATAATACTATTTACGTATTATTTTGAATAAAAAATTACGAAAAACATTCACTTTTTCTACTTTTCTTCTCATTTTAATTTTGATTTAAGTTGTCTTCTTGCAATCATTATTATCATTATTTCTATTTTTTCTTCTAAATATTTTTTTATGTTAATAGATTTAAAAATTATATATGAATAACTTGATTCGATTGCATGTTTAGATTGGCGAATGTTTGATTTTCTAACCCTCAACTTCTTCACTGTTTTTGTCAGCATAATAGAATTCAACATGTGTGTATATATATATTTTCTTTGTTTTCATTCAAAATCATTCTTTAGGGTCAAAATTTTCGCTTAGACAATAATTAGTTGGATCAAAATCGAAGCTTTGTGATTACTATTATATTGTTTTTATATAGTTTACAGGTCGTAGATAAATGTCGGTTGGCTTTGAAGAATTTCTTGTGTAAAGGTTAGGCTTAATTGTATTGTTTTGATATCCTTATTATCTTATTGCTTTATTTTAGTTTACAGATGCTTGATGAATGTGGGTTGACTTTGAATTTTTTTTAAAGTAAAGATTCGGTTTAATTGTATTTTCGTAATATCTCTATTAGTTTGTTATTTGCGGCAGTTTACAGTTCGTAGATGAATCTCGATCAACTTTGAGAAATTATTGTGTGTAAAATCTAAGTTAAATTGTATTGTTTTGACATCACTTTTATCGTATTATTCTATTGCAGTTTACAAGTGAGAGATAAATATTGGTCGGCTTTGAGAATTTTTTTTATCTAAAGGTCAAGTTTAGTTGTATTATTTTGATATCTCTATTATCGTATTATTTTGTTATTGTTTACATGTGGTAGATGAGTGTCGGACGACTTTGAGAAATTTTTTGTTTGTAAGGATTAGATTTAGTTGTATTATTTTGATGTCTCTATTATTGTATTGTTTTGTTGCAATTTACACATGGTAGATGAATGTCAATCGACTTTTAAAAATATTTTTGATAAAGGTCAGATTTAATAAATAAATTCTCCATCTTTACATACGCATAAGATATTAAATTTAATTATTATATTCATGTTTATTATTTAAATAAACATCTTATTTAGTGTAATATTTGAACTCATTAAAATGAGGTACACGCGCAAGGCGCGTACACCTAGAATTGTATACCTATATATACACACTATCGACTATATCAAGTTCTAAATATGTATTGTATACATCACATACGTACACGAGTATATTATCCAATAATATAATGCGACGTATTTCATATACATACTTTGATAAGTTATCGATTAATTTGATTAGCTTACATTAATATAACTTCAACATACAGTATATTATTACTTCTATCGTTTCAAATCAAGGTATTCAATATGTTTGGATAGATTCTAATAGTTTGAGCCTTACATCGTTCATTGATTGATCACAACATCATATATATATATAAATAAATAATACATAACTATAATATATGAACACTTGAATGCGTACTATATACATGACATCCACAAGTATATTGCCTCATAGTAGAACACATTCATTATATTCTGATGAATTATCAGTTATATATGTACGTTACATTATTATAACAGCAATAGTAACATAATATCATTATCTCAAAGGTATGATATATATATATACATATTTATTATATAAAGACTATGCATGTTTAACGTCATTTAACGTATTTACCACTAGTGTTCGGTTTCCTAAATAATTTTTTTTTAATTCCAAAATCGACCACATGTGGACGCTTCTATAAAAAATTTTATTTTAATTTTTAAAACAATACCGACCACAAGTGGTTGCTTTGTAAGATATGTATTTTTTAAATAAAACCGACCACAAGTGGCCGGTTTTTAAAAATTATTTTCTTTTTTATTTGTTTTAATTCCATTTTATAAAATATTTTAAATTTAATTTTTAAAATAAAACCAATCACAAGTGGTCGCCTTTTAAAATTACTTTTTAGTTATATTTTTAATAAAACCGACCACAAGTAGTCGGTTTTTTGAAATTATTTCCTTTTTTATTTTTTAATTAAAAACTAACCACTTGTGGTCACTTTTATAAAATATTTTTAATTTAATTTTAAAAAATACCGACCACAAGTGGTTGCTTTTTATGTAGATTTAACGGGTGATTTCATGGTTAAGTCAGCCATGGAAAAATCTTTCGACACCTTCAGAAAAATACTTGGAGAACAAAAATTGGTTGCTTATGTTGACACCTAATTTTTGCCCTCCACGACTAAATTTAATCCTGAGTTTCTTCGGTTTTTAATAAAGTTGAAATATTTATTTCATTTGAATAAAAAATTTTCTAAATATTTTTTGTACGTAATTTTTTATTTTAAGTAGCGATTATATATTATCATGTTCAGTTATACGAGATTATATAATTTAATTACTTAAATATTTATTCTATGGAATATTGAAAGTGAATTAAGGATTATTTTGAAAATAAATATAATGATTAAAATCTTGAAAATAATTTATTTGGATAAATATGCATTTAATGTTATTAAATCAAGAAGCTCGGGTTTAAAAGAAGTATTAATTCGTATGGAATTTCAATTTAATTTTGCCAATCTATTAGATTTGGCCATAATTGAAATCAAATTGGTCATAATTGCAACACAATCCGTCAATTGATTTTTAATTTGGTCAAAATTAAATGAATATGACTAAATTTTAAATCCCAATTGAGGTTATATTTTAAATTACCCCGAAATTCCCCAAAACTTTCATAACTTCTACCCAATTTCCATCAAAAAATAATATCAAATTCTACTACATTGTACTATTTCCCCCCAACTTTATCTTATTCTAATTTTGAAATTCAAAAATTGTACTACATGGTACAATTTCCCCCCACATTATCTTCCACCTCACCTTATCTTCAATTTTAAAATTTCAAAAACACCACAAAATATTTTTTCTCCCACATTGGTGGATGACAAAAAATAAATGCTCATCCTTTCCCATAAATACTTTTCTCCCACATTGGCGGAGAAAAGAAAAAAAAAACTCCATTCTCTCCTATAAATATTACCACTACTTTGATAGTAAGGGGGGAAGAGGGGGAGAGGCTAGAAAGGTGAAAAAATTCTTTTGAGCAAAATAGTTATTTTTATTTACTAAAATTTTTTGTTCATAGAGTTGATCGGCTAATCAAAATTTTCGAGTTGACGGCGATGTTTTCCGGTGGTGGTTGATTCCGACGAAGATCGTAGTCTCGTTTTGCTATCCCCGAAAAAATAAACACACCTTTCCTTTTTTATTTTTTATTTTTTATTTTTTACTATCGTTTTCTTCTTATCTTTTTTCTTCTTCGTAGTTCGTAGATATAATTTTATTTGCTGGGATTGTTTGCTGTAGATGGCCTTGAAGGCCCTAGGACGTTGTGGTAGCGATATTCTAATTATTTTCATGTTCATGATATAAAAATGCGCTAGCAATAGTTGTATGTATCTTTTTACTTTATTCTTTGATTATTTTGGATAAAGTTTCAATCTTTGCTTAAAAGATGTATTTATGCATTATTTAAATTCATTGTTGTTGGATATGTTTGTTTTTAGCATGTAAAGTTATTTTCTTTATGTTAAAAAGAATAGTTAATGTTGATTGTTTCGCCCTTTTCACCTTATTCTTTGATTATTTTGGATAAAGTTCAGATCTTTGCTTGAAAAACATACTCATGTTTTGTTTAAACTCATTGTTGGTGAATATGTTTGTTTTTAGCATGTAAAGTTTTTTTCTTTATGTTGAAAAGAATAGTTAATATTGATTGTTTTGCTTTTTGACCTTATTCTTTAATTATTTTGAATAAAGTTTAGATCTTTACTTGAAAAACATACTCATGTCTTGTTTAAATTTATTGCTGGTAGATATGTTTGTTTTTAGCTTGTATAATGATTTTCTTTATGTTGAAAAGAATGGTTAATATTAATTGTTTCGCCTTTTGACTTTATTCTTTGATTGTCATGTATAAAGTTTTGATCTTTGCTCAAAATACGAACTCATGCCTTGTTTAAATTTATTGTTGGCGGATATGTTTGTTTTAACATGTAAAGTTGATTCTTTTATGTTGGAAAAATAGTTACTATTGTTTATTTCGCCTTAATAAAAATATTAATTGATTAAATCAAGAATTTGCCATTTGCTTGTTAATTATTTTAAGGGATTTCCAAAATCTTCATATAAGAGATGAATTGCTAGCTTTATTTTCCATCCACGATGTTTATACCTCTTTTTTCCACATGTTTTTAAATTTGTCAAATTGATGAGAAAGTTCTGATTTTTGTGGCTAAATAGAATTATTTAGATATTTCCGAGTCATGCATAGTATGATTGTGAAATGATATTTCACTTTTGGAAATACTAAACTCTTATTCTAATTTTCCTACTCCCTTTGGATTGTTATATGTGCTTTTTGTGATTGTAAAGACTTGATTCGTGTCTCTCCTTGATTCATAATATCAAAAGAGAATCAACGATGTCTTAGAAATAAAAACCATAGGTCGTTACATGTTTTTCAATAAAATGTTGGTTGTAATTTATATGTATGAATTTTCATTAATGTCGCCTTAATTGAAATTTAAGGATTCTCTTTCTTGAAAAGTTAACCTTTATTTTCTTTTGTTATATGAATTGGTGTCTATATTTGTTCAATTTTAGAAGTCATGAGTATTTTTCTTGTTGCCTCATCCCTTTACTTTCGCAAGCTTACGTTGTTTGTTTCTCGCATTAATTCGTTAAATATGACCTTCTTCCTTTTACCTTTATTCATTCTTATATGAACATAAATCATGAGGCATACAAGTGGATGTCTTTACTTTGCATTTTATCTATTGACTCTCACTCTCATTCTTGTGCAAGTGTGCTTATCATTGTCATTCAAAAATTGATTTTTGATAGTTTCTTTTGCTTTGAAATATGTCACTTTTATGCCTTGAACGTATATTAATTTCTATAGACACCTAGTTTTGTCCCTTTCGAAGTCCAATTTTATTCATTTTAGCTAATCTTACCACGCACCCCAACTCCATTCCATAATTTCCCATAAAAGAATAAAAATAACAAACTCCCTAACAAATTTTATCCTAACGAACTCACCCTACCCCACCTACCCTATACTCTACCCCATTACCCCACCCACGTGACCCCTTCACATTTTTTTTCCAACAAAGAAAGGGAGCAAATACACTAAAAAGGGGTTTTCATTTTGGTATTCATCTTCATCCAAAAAGGGAACACACACACTTATACACACTAATCTGCACGCAAACACAAAAAAAATAGAGTAGCAAAAAGAGAGAGAGAGAAGAGATCGAGAGGGAGAACGGGGGTTATGAGTTTTCCGGCGAACTCGTCGTCGGAACTGATTATTTCAGTCGCTTTTTGGGCATCACAGGTTTAAAACCACAACCGCTTCGAAATCCCCTAAATTTTCTTTACTGTTCTTAGTGTTCTTCGATTGTGTCACCGGAAAAATGTCAAAGCATACCGAGATTCACCGAAATTGACTATTTTTGGTCGTTTTCAAGCATTTTCGGTGATGTTCGTTTGAGCTAGGATCCTTCCGGCAAGTTCTTGGCCGGATTTGGTTATTACACATCGGATTCAGTCATCGCAGCTCATCGGAGCTCAGGCGATACTGTTTTCTTAGTTTTCGGTTGAATTTTGCGGGCTTCGGGTCAGCTGATTTTCATGACTTGTATTCGATGTTGTGCTTTGGGGGGTTGACATGATTAAAACGGGTCAATACTCGGAGTTTGGGTTTTATTTTGAGGTTTTTGATCGATTCTCAAATCTATTCGGATTTGGTTTGCTTGTCATTGGGTTCTCGTTTGAGAATTTTTGTCTTCAGATTTCTTTATTATCAACGGAATCATTTTATTGAGGTCCATTTCTTTAACCTGTTTCCTTTCCTTTATTTTGATTGGTTGAATTGGCTATGATCATATGTTTGTTGATTATTATTGTTTGATTTCGTTGATGTTTATGAATTTGATGATGAAATTTGAAGTGATGTTGAGTTGTTGTTTGATTTCGTTAATAAAGAATGATTGAGAACTGTGGAAAATTTGTAGTAAAAGAAAATTTGGGGTGGAATTGCAAGATTGATAAAAGGGGTCAATTTGGATTAATGTTTGTTTCGTTGATGTTTTGTTTAATGCGGAATTAATATCAAGTTTGTGAATTCTATAGTGTCATGATAGGTCGAATTGGATAGGTAAAAATGTTTTGGATCGTTAAATGGGTAGGCAAATACCAAGTTTGGATAGGCCAATTATAGAAATGGAAGATGGTGTTGTTGAATGTGTGAATGTCTTGTTGAATGGTTCTTTCTATTTTAACGCACAAAATTAAAAGTGTATTCATTTAGCCGGGGAATGCCCCGAGGTCATTTGTACTTATTTATCGGGGAATGCTCCTACGTATCATGTACGCAAAGGAGGCTCGTGATCAAGGCCCGAGGCATCGGGTAAAGCATTGGAGCGTAGTTTAGGATTAGTATAGGTTTAATTTTCAGTACCTTTTTATTTTGGGTTGTAATAATTGGACTGGACACTATATTTTGTATTTATTTTGTTTTTTTGTTTGATTGATTGATTTTTGCGTGCTTTGTGTGGTTTATGCATTTTTAATGTCAAATTAGCCGATACGCACCACCAAGCGACCGTGGTCAAACCGTGAGACCGAGGGGTACCTAACACCTTCCCCTCGGTCAACTGAATTCCTTAGTCAGAATTTCTATTTGCAAACCAGTTTTAAAGAGTCAAACAGTTTTGGAAAGGATTTTCCAAAGGTGACTTGGCACACCAGATTATGCCAAGTGGAGACTCTGAAAAAAAAGTATAAATTATCCTTTTTCGAAAAAAATCTTCATTTTTATCACTTTAATAATAAAATCCTTTCAAACTTAGAATATTTCTTTTTGGTTAAAAAAGGGGTGTGACAGCTCTGGCGACTCTGCTGGGGAGTTTTTAGAATTTGAGCTTATTTTGGAGTTGTATCGGCTTTGTTTGGCACTATAGGTGTATAGATATTTTGTTTATATTGTTTTGTGTTATCGTTTATCATTGTTGAGTGCCTACATGCTCTTTGTTTACAGTTTTTATCTTATGTGTTACTGCTTTATATCTGGCATCATATGCATAACCCGAGTCATTTTTTCTGCAACAAGTCCATAGTACACGTGTTGTACACGACCTCTAGTTGAGTCACCCTTATTTTAGGAGGGGGAGCCGTCGGTGTTATGGAGTGGGTAGAAAGGTCTCGCAGCCATTATCGACCATACGCTCCCCCGAACAGCCTTGTTAGTTGACCCCAGCGTAGGTCAGCCTTTAGATCCTGCTTATCTGCATCATATTGAGACCTAGCGGGACCCACTTAGACCTTTGTAGGAGACTCACCTCTGAAGCAACCCTACATGATAAATGTTGCATTTTTTTAGGGTAACAGAGTCATTTGACAGACTGATTTGGGCAAAAACATATGTTAGAAGCAAAGTGTGCAGGTAAGAAATTGTTGAAAAAAAAAGAGTGAAAAAAAAAGAAGAAAAAAAGAGAGTTTCGTAATTTTTTAGAATTCTTGATGACTTTTATTTTTCACAATACAAAATTTAAAATAGATTTTTTCTACCTTTTTCACGCATTTACTCAAAAAAAACAAAACAAAACAAAAGCATCAAAAAGATTTTCTTTTGATTCCTTTAGCATGCATGCATAATTCAAAAATTTTTAAAAAGATTTTTTTTAATAGGATTTTTTTATAAAAGAAAAATAAAAAAAAATAGTAGAAGTTTTGTACATTTCATATAGCGAAAATACCAAAAAGATTTTTTCTTTCATAGTTATTGGTGTCAGTTTTATGTGAAGTGTCAAATGAGAAAAACTCAAAAAAAAAGATTTTATTAACACTGTTCATTGTTTGTCTTTGGTCGTATCTCTCAAGTCAGGGTCTAGTTTGTTATTCAATCATTAATTTTCCAATCTGGATGAACTACGCACCCCTGATTCTCCTCTCTCGGGAGTGAGATATGTAGGCAGTCTATTGTTGGTTCGGGGATCTTATTTAAAAAATCAAAAAAAGATTTTCTTCTCCTCATTTAGAGTAGGTGTTTCATATATGCCTTGAAAAGAAAAATACAAAAAGATTTTCCTTAATAATCGTAGGTTTTATTTTTGGTGGATCTTATTTGAAAAATCCAAAAAGATTTTCCTTTATAGGTTTAAATTTCATTTTGTATGAAACTCAAAATTGAAAATCCAAAAAGATTTTTCTTTGGTAATCATAGGTTTTATTTTGGATAGGAATTTTAAATGTGAAAAATGCAAAAGATTTTCGTCTATTCTTTTAACAATTTGTTATTTCCTTTCTTTTTTAAAGTTTCAAGAAAAAGAAAAAGAAAGGAAAAAGAGTTTAATTGACTAGTTTGGCAAGACTTCACAAACTACGCACACCTGATTCTCCCCTTTCGGAGGTGAGATACGTAGGCGCCCTTTTTGGGTTCGGTGATCTTTTCCAAAAAAGAAAAAAAAAGATTTTGAGAAAGTGCTGAACTCTAACACGTTTGTTATCTCTTGTTCAGTTAGTTTAAGGTGGTTGGTTTGTGGCATTTTGGTTGGTCCTCCACATCACGCCAAATACAAGGAAAGATTAATTGTGTCCAACAAGGATATAGAGAGTGAAATCATGGATCAAACAAAGAGTCATGAAAATGAGAGTTTGAAGCAAGAGATTAGGAAACTAAGGCAATAAATGACAGAAATGCACCAAGCTTGGGCTAGTGGATTGCCTCCTCCTCCATTTCCCGTTATTGAACTTACAAATACCTCGAGTTTTCCACCAAAATTGGAGAGTCAGTTTCCTACTATTGTTGATGCACCGCAACATGACTTAGAATTCATTCCAAGCCCAAAGCATCTCAATAATTCCACCACTTTTCCTCTAACTCCTCAGGATAAGCTTGCTACATTCACGACACCACATGTCGTCCATGATCTTGTTGCTCAATCCTCTACTAAGGCTTCTACATTGGATAGCCACCCAACGGTTGTGCTTCCCCTTGCTGCTAGTGGACCCTTGTTCAATACTCTTGGTGATCATTGCTATACTCCGATACTACTTTTAAGCTAACTGGACCACAAAAATTTCTTAACAAGAAGCCTAGTGTGCCAGAAGAGCCAGAGAAAATGGTTGGAAAAATAAAGAATGCAGGAAATATTGTGAAAAGTTCCCTAAGACTTGCGAGTGAAGAAGATGTTTCATACAAAAACTGGGGCATGTCTTCAAGTGTTAACCCTCCTCTAAGCCTTGAGATATCAAAATTTGAGAAGCAAGATGGACAGGAGGCATTCGTGAAATATTTGGGACAATATTGCAATCAATTAAAGGAAACTGGAGGGAAGAAGAATGTGAAAGATATAACTGCTATTATAGTTAGAGAACAGGCACATCCAAGAAGATGACGACGTCGTTGCCGCCAGTCTCAAGCCCAAGTTCATACCCAAGCTCTCTATAATCCCTCTCAAAATCCATTATATTACATTTCCCTACCTCCATATCTAGTATACTATGCACATCCATATGTTCAACTTCCTTCTTACCAACTATGGCGTGCACCAATTCATCAGAGTCATCCTCAAACTCCACAAACATACCAAAGCCATTCTAAGCCTGATTTTCAGTCCAAGACAAACAATGAAATGAGGCCGAAGTCGAGGGATAGCTTCACACCAATTGGAGAGTCATATGCCAGCTTATTTCAGAAATTGGTATAACGGGGGTCACAATATTGAAGATTGTCGGGGTTTGGAAAGAGAAATTGAAAAGATGATTCAAGATAGATCAATGAAAGATCTAGTCATGCTGATATGCAAACCAGTGGCTAAGATATCAGGATGAGCAATTGACAAGTCACCCCTCTCCCTCTTAGGAAGAGGTCTGGTAGTTTGTTTTGTTTTATTTTCTATTATCCGAATTATTTCAGGGTTGTAGTTCAGGATCTATCTTGTTTTGTCCATTTTGTCGTTATGTTCAAACCCTTCTATCTTTCATTTTAATTAAATACAGTGTCCCTTTTTTTCTTTGTATTTTAAATATACGTTTCTTTGTTTTCTTTCCACAGTACATTTTATGTTGACTCTAGTGATATGACATGCTAACGGAATTTTCAGCCAGATCTTAAAATCCAGTCTAAGCATGAACATTGAATCAGAGAGTTAAAGTTAGGAAAAGAGAGCATTTGAGAAAATAGGTAGAGTGCTGAGACATTTGGTGACAAGTTGAAGACTTTTCTGAAAATTAAGGCAATTATTTTGAGAATCACAAGAATAACTTGGTCATGAATTGAAAGAAATGTCTCAATTTGGTCAAATCGTGGATGTGTGATCCTACATCAAAAGGAACA
The DNA here is from genome assembly GCA_030864215.1 of Capsicum pubescens. Classification (NCBI taxonomy): domain Eukaryota; kingdom Viridiplantae; phylum Streptophyta; class Magnoliopsida; order Solanales; family Solanaceae; genus Capsicum; species Capsicum pubescens. The sequence goes on from CM061545.1 coordinate 21,877,534, forward strand.
AAAAAATTATCTCCACGAAAGAGTCATTCGATGTGAGGAAGGTACAATAAAAGTGGAGTAATATGTTGAACAAAGTGCAAGAGTGGTGACGCACAGACTCGGTCGAAGTTAATGCTTAAAAGATGTCACAAATGATTTCCATCTTTCACTTTCACATTGCATGCTAAGTACCAGCATCTTCAAGGATTGATACGATGAAGGCATTTCATTCTGCTATCTAAATATTTTGTCATCCTTTGTTTGCCCCATTTGAGCCTTAGTTTTATTTTCTTTCATACACCTCTTTTTGAATCAAGATAGAGTCAGCAAAGATCAAAATAAAAGAGTCAAGAGAAATAGAGTTAGAAAAGTTTCAAAAAAAAGAAGAAAGAAAAATATGTGTCAAAAGAAAAAAAGAGAAGAGAAACCAAAATAAAGCAAAAGAATAAGTTGCCAGAACTATGCGTGACCTGATTCTCCTCTCTCGAGGGTGAGATACGTAGGCTGCCCAACCCAGGGCTCGATCCAACCAAATAAACATTTTAGAATTGCCCAGTCAAAAGAAACTGGGGCATGATTTAATCTTAATTGTTTGATTTGATTACAAAAGTTGTAAGTCCTATCCCACTTCAAGTGTCGTTTGGGCCTCATGTCATCCTTTCTTTCTAACCCTATCCAAAAGCCAAGTTATAACCGAAGAAAGACCTTCAGATCAATCTTTGAGAATGTTAAGGCTAAGCATACAATGGATGTGATGACACATTTTGGGAACTACTTATCTTCCTCAGCATAAAGAATCAGGAGAGAAATAAAAATGAGAGAGTCTTATTGGTGAAAACCCTCGCGGGCACCATAAGGCGATAGTGAGTTGAGAGAATGAAAATGAGAGAGTCTTATTGGTGAAAACCCTCGCGGGCACATAAGGAGATAGTGAGTTGAGAGAAATAAAAATAAGAGAGTCTTATTGGTGAAAACCCTCACGGGCACCATAAGGCGATGGTAAGTTGAGGGAGATAAAAATAAGAGAGTCTTATCGGTGACAACCCTCACGAGCACCATAAGACGACGTTGAGTTGAGATAAATAAAATAAGAGAGTCTCATTCGTGAAAAGCCCTCATAGACACCATAAGGCAATGGTGAGCTGAGAAAAGGAAAATGAGAGAGGCTTGTTGGCAAAAACCATTCAAGGCACCACTAGCCGAATGAGGTCTTAAATGCAATTGACCTAAGGAAACAACTCAATTTTGAGGTCAATCACTCAACAACAATTGGTAGAAAGTTTTGGATGGAAATATCAGACAGTTTAATCCAATATGCATGTCATAACCATTAGAGTTGACTTCCATTTTTCGATAAACTTTTCTTTCATCTTTTTCAATGGGGACATTCATTGTCGTTTCTTTCTTCTCTTTTGTTATATTTTTATTTTCTTAAGTTAGTTATCCAAATAAAACAAAAATTGTTGTCATTTTTCTCTAGTGTTTGAGTCAAGTCCATGTCAAAACAAATGAGAAAAGACTTCAAAACTGACTACCAGCATCTTCAATTGCACAAAGCAAGACAAAGGGCCAACACATGAAAGAAACAAGATTGCAAGTCAGAACAAGGCATGCAGAAAGTTTTGTCAATAGACAAGTCTGGGAACTCATAGAAATACCAAAGTTCAAAGGGTTTATCTGCGGAGCATGGCAAAGCAGAGATACTGTGTTTATTTCAGAGTCATTTTCCTTAATTTGTGTTTGGGTCAACGACACGATAAAGCAGGGAAAAGTGCCAGCAATCTAAAACAAAGTAAAGGGAATGAACACTGGAGCAGGTGTCAGGAAATCCAAGTGCTGCAAACCACAACTAAGTTTTTAACTGACAAATTTTCTTTTTGAAACAGGGGCAAATTATCTTCACTTAATTCAGCTACCATTGGAAATGCACATATGTTAGATTTTACTTTCTGTTCAGGACCCTCCTGGAAAATGGGATTTTACTTTCTGTTCAGGACCCTCCTTAAAAATGAGACTTTACTTTCTGTTCAGAACCCTCCTGAAAAATAGGACATTACTTTCTGTTCAGGACCCTCCTGAAAAATAGGACTTTACTTTCTGTTCAGGACCCTCTTGGAAAATAAGATTTTACTTTCTGTTAAGGACCCTCCTGGAAAATGGAATTTTACTTTCTGTTCAGGACCCTCTTGGAAAATGGGATTTTACTTTCTGTTCAGGACCGTCCTGAAAAATGGGATTTTACTTTCTGTTTAGGACCCACCTGGAAAATGGGAATTTACTTTCTGTTCAGGACCCTCCTGAAAAATGGGACTTTACATTCTGTTTAGGACCCTCCTGAAAAATAAGACTTTACTTTCTGTTTAGGACCCTCCTGGAAAATGGGACTTTACTTTCTGTTCAGGACCCTCCTGAAAAATGGGACTTTACTTTCTGTTCAGGACCCTCCTGAAAAATGAGACTTTACTTTCTGTTCAGGACCCTCCTGAAAAACGGGATTTTACAAAAATGAGACTTTATTTTCTGTTCAGGACCCTCCTGAAAAATGGGATTATAATTTATGCATAGGACTCCTGAAAAATGAGATTTTACTTTCTGTTCAGGACCCTCCTGAAAAATGAGACTTTACTTTTTGTTCAGGACCCTCCTGAAAAATGGGAATTTACTCTATGCTCAGGACCCTCTTGAAAAATGGGATTTTACTTTCTGTTCAGGACCGTCCTGGAAAATGGGACATTACTTTCAAAAAATGAAATCTTTCTTTATCATAATCTTTGTTTAGGATAATTCTCGTTCTAGTTTTTTATTTTTATTTCAGGGGGCCCGCCTGAAGAACAGGGTGATGAAATTGTAAGTCAGGAGCCCGCCTGAAGAACAGGGTGATGAATATTGAAAGTGAGGAGTCCACCTGAAGAACAGGGTGAGGAAGTTGAAAGCCAAGCAACAAGGTGAAGAAATCAAAAGTCAAAAAATAGCAAGTCAGTAGCCCGCCCGAAGCACAGGATGAATAAATGAAAAGTCAAGCAACATGGTGAAAAAGTTGAAAGTCAAGCAACAAGTTGAAGAAATTGCAAGTCAGGAGCCCACCTGAAGAATAGGGTGATGAAACTCAAAGCCAAGCATCCAAAAAGAGCTGCATAAATAGGATTTTATAATTTCATTTATGTTTTAACTTATAATTTTTGTTTTGATGTAATGACAGAGCCGCGGACCGAAACCTCTATGGAACCTCACTTGACTCTCCAACTCGGTATAGTCCTTCTCTTTCCAATCCTTTGAGATATCCGTCACTTGATTCCCTCATAACTTGGGTAGGTAGAAGTGTCCTAAGTCAAGATGTGGTTGTCCTTCTTCTTTCTATTTCTTAGTTCGAATAATTATTGGGACAAAATTCTATCTCATTGTCTACTTCTTTGTATGAAAACACTCTGTGTTTACATTCAAAGGGGGCATGCTGTAGACACCTAGTTTTGTCCCTTCTGAAGTCCAATTTTATTCATTTTAGCTAATCTTACCACACCCCAACTCCATTCCATAATTTCCCATAAAAGAATAAAAATAACAAACTCCCTAACAAATTTTATCCTAACTAACTCACCCTACCCTACCTACCCTATACCTACCCCATTACCCCACCCACATGACCCCTTAATATTTTTTTTTCCAACAAAGAAAGGGAACTAATACACTACAAAAAGGGTTTCCATTTTGGTCTTCATCTTCATCCAAAAAGGGAACACACACACTTATACAACTAATCTGCATGTACACACATAGAAAAATAGAATAGTAAAGAGAGAGAGAGGAGATTGAGAGGGAGAACGGGGGTTCTGAGTTTTCCGACGAACTCGTCGCCGGAACTGATTATTTCGGTCATTTTTTGGGCATCACATGTTTAAAATCACCACCGCTTCGAAATCCCCCAAAATTTCTTTACTATTTTTAGTGTTATTCGATTGTGTCATTGGAAAAATGTCAAAGCATACCGAGATTTGCCGGAATTGACTGTTTCTGGTCGTTTTCAAGCGATCCGGCGACGTTTGTTTGAGCTAGGCTCCTTCCGGCGAGTTCTTGGCCGGATTTGGTTATCTACACATCGGATTCAGTTATCACATCTCACCGGAGCTCAAGCGATACTATTTTCTTAGTTTTTGGTCGAATTTTGCCGGCTTCGGGTCAGCTGATTTTCGTGACTTGTATTCGATGTCGTACTTTGGGGGGTTGACATGATTAAAACGGGTCAATAGTTGGAGTTTGGGTTTTATTTTGAGGTTTTTGATCAATTCTCAAATCTATTTGGGTTTGGTTTGCTCGTCGTTGAGTTCTCATTCGAGGATTTTTGTCTTCGGATTTCTTTATTATCAACGGAATCGTTCTATTGAGGTCCATGTCTTTAACCTATTTCCTTTCCTTTATTTTGATTGGTTGAATCGACTATGATCATGTGTTTGTTGATTATTATTGTTTGACTTCGTTGATGTTTATGAATTTGATGATGAAATTTGAAGTGATGTTGAGTTGTTGTTTGATTTCGTTAATAAAGAATGATTGAGAACTGTGGAACATTTGTAGTAAAAGGAAATTTGGGGTGGAATTGCAAGATTGATAAAAGGGGTCGATTTGATTAATGTTTGTTTTGTTGATGTTTTGTTAAATGCGGAATTAATATCAAGTTTGTGAATACTATAGTGTCATGATAGGTCGAATTGGATAGGCAAAAATGTTTTGGATTGTTAAATGGGTAGGCAAATACCAAGTTTGGATAGTCCAATTGTAGAAATGGAAGATGGTGATTTGTTGAATGTGTGAATGTCTTGTTGAATGGTTCTTTCTATTTTAGCACACAAAATTAAAAGTGTATTCATTTAGCCGGGGAATGCCCTGAGGTCATTTGTACTTATTTATCGGGGAATGCCCCGACGTATCATGTACGCAAAGTAGGCTCATGATCAAGGCCCGAGGCATCGGGTAAAGCATTGAAGAGTAGTTTAGGATTAGTGTAGGTTTAATTTTCAGTACCTTTTTATTTTGGGTTGTAATAATTGGACTGGATGCTATATTTTGTATTTGTTTTGTTTGTTTGTTTGATTGATTGGTTTTTGCGTGCTTTGTGTGGTTTATGCATTTGTAATGTCAAATTAGCCGATACGCTCCACCAAGTGACTGTAGTCAAACCACGGGACCGAGGGGTGCCTAACCCCTTCCCCTCGATCAACAGAATTCCTTAGCCGGAATCTCTATTCGCAAACCAGTTTCAAAGAGTCAAACAGTTTTGAAAAGGATTTTCCAAAGGTGATATGGAACACCGGCTTATGCCCAGTGGCGAATCTGAAAAAAATGTGTAAATAATACTTTTTCGAAAAAAATCTTCATTTTTGTGACTTTAATAATAAAACCCTTTCAAACTTAGAATATTTCTTTTTGCTTAAAAACGGGGTGTGACAATTTCTTTATCTTTTATTTGCTTGCAAAAAATGTCTCGAGTCCAACTCCTCTTGCATTTCGTAATGGGCCAATGAGGCCCCCCTCTTTGACTCAAGTTCAGAGTTTAAACCCAAGGTCTACTACATGGAGTGCGGGTGCTAGAAGATAGATGAAGAAGGAAAATGGGTCAAAACCCATTGATGAAGTCACTAAGAGACTTGAAAAGTCTCGAATTTTCTTATTATTTTCTTCTTTTTATTTATTCGTTTAGTCATTTATTTATTTGTTCATTTGGGCCTCGAAGCTAAAGTTGTATTTTAACACAGGTGAGGCGGATTTTGGGCCTCAAAGGTCCGAAAACTAACTTAGGACATGTTGTGGGCTGAAAGCGCAATATTTAGATTAGGACAGGTGCAAGTGGGCCAAAATCCCAATTAGACTAGGACATGTTTCGTTGATTTGGGCCCAATGGCCTAAATCTTTTACTTTCTCCTCCCTTTCCCCTTATGTGTTTATTTGATTATTAGTTTTGTTTAGACTTAGTTAAAATCCCTACTAAGTCGTCTAAATCTATTTTTCACAAGTATTTTATAAAAAAATCGATCATGTTTCAACAAATTAATCTTTTTTTTTGAAGTTAGTCAAAAGATGTTTTCAAACAGTCCGGATAACCGCAAGTTAGCAGACGTTTTAGGTGCCTAAAACCTTCCTAAAATGTTAATAGGAACCACTTACTCAGAATCTTTAAATTTAAACGATTTTTCTATTTTTGATCATTTAAAGTATCTTATAAAGGTTTCTTAATTCCTTTTCAAATAAATTAAGTGGAGATTCTCTAAAAGTCAAAATTTTTTGCAAAACAGAAATGGCGACTCCACTGGGAAATTTAACTAGGTTCAAACCAAATGTTTGATCTCGTTTTTTGATTAACTATTTACGTGTTTATATATTTTGATTTTGCAGTATTCAATTATTGCATCACATAGCATAATCGTGCATTGATTTATTAAATTATTTTGGGATTTCGTAGATGTACCAACCCCTATTGTTCAACTCTAAATAAAGTGTTGGAAATACGATGATTTATTAGCACGTGAGTCGCCTGATGGTCGTTTGTATTTTCAAACCCAAGCCGTCCGCTTGGGAACCTGGTTCAAATCCACTCTAGACACCTAGGATTGAGCGAAACCAAAATCCAAATTTAGGCACGAGCCTAGGATGACCCAATACCCTAGGAGGTATTGGGCCCATTAGAAAACTTGACCTACATCTATTGACCTCGAGTCAATTACAGACAAATCATATCTATGTGTTAAAGTAATATATGTTTGTTTAATCCAATCCATTATCCTTTGGGGGGTCAGGAGAAGGCTTTCTTTGCTTACTTTCGTGTAAGGATGCCTCAATCATACATCAATTTAGGAAGGAATTGGAGAAAGCCAAGAAAGAAATTGATCTATTTGGACGGTTACATCTAGGGCATGGCTATATAGAAATCGCTTGATCATCAACGGATCTCGCCAATTACAAGAAGTGGAAAATGCTGAGAGGGCGAAGGCCGATAGAAAAGCATTCAGGAACTAGTATTTCCTATCCCCTACCCAGGACATTATTCTTTTTCTCATGTTATTTTCCCTTTAATGTGCTAGCATTTTTCTAGCATATTTAGGACTATTAACTCGGAATAATTGTAAGTTCTTAAGTGACTACTGTTGTTTTTAATTATATTTCTTATGATTTTGTAGGAAAGTCAAGATGGATGAAAACTTATGAAAACTACGTCAAGAAGGATGATTTTCGGTGAAAGATGCAAGAAATTAAGTTATGAAGATTTCATCTGACGACTTGATCTGATAAGCTATCAGATCTATGATAAGCTATCAGAATACGTCGTCACACATAGGCAGAGAACAAGAAAGGTGAAGCATTTCTGAAGACATTTTGTGATAAGTCGTCAGAAATGTTGTCACACATGGGCAGAAGGTCTGAAGACATTTTCTGATAAGTCATCACAAATGTCGTCAGATTTGTGATAAGACGTCACAAATGTCATCACACATAGGCATAAGGTATGAAGACATTTTGTGATAAGTTAACATATTTGTGATAAAGTCATCACAAATGTCGTCACAAATGTCGTCAGATCTGTGATAAGCTGTCACAAATGTTGTCACCTAAGGGGCAAAAATCTGAATTTTTAATTTTGACTTTTTCTTAAGTTATGGATATAAATAGCAGCTTTTAGGGTTCATTCATCATCTGGAACTAGGGGGAACTCATTCCAAAGGCTATTTTACTTCCCTTTAGCCTCTATGCTTGTAATTCAATTTTTAACTCTTTGATTTAGTTGTGGGAAATTCTTATTGTACTTGGAGGAGAATCAACTTTGGATTTCATCTTTTGTAAGTTTAATTGCTTTAAATTATGAATCCAATCATTTTTATCTCTTTCTATCTTATGAGGAACTAAAAGCCACAACTAGGGTTGTGGGATCTATGACTATTCTTTCATTGATTTAGTAGTTGGTTAGGGTTCGAGTGATTATAGGAACATCTTGATAATTCTTTGGTATTAATTATTTTCTATTGGTTGCAAACAATAGGCTTTGCTTACTTTTGGTTTTCTTGAAATAAGAAATCAACCCTAGTAAGAAGTGAATTATCAACGAGGATTTGGGAAGGTTAAGCTCTCATCTAATGATTAATGCTGTAACAAGATTGATCAACTTGAGATAAAATCAGTATGAATAGAATGACTTCTTAAGTTCGAGAGAATTAGGGAGTTCAACATCTAGGTAAGTTGAGAAACACTTAGATGGACTGTCGAAACTGATAATCTGGTGTTTCCCGTAAGTCATGAGAACCTAATGCCACAACTATTATTTAATGGGGATTAGTAATCATAGTGATCACAACCCTAGTTTATTCTTTATCATTGATTTTAACTATTGAAATTTTGGCTTTGAGTTCTGAAGCAAGTTACAACTTTAACATCTGTTTGATCAATAAAAACCCCCATTTTATCTTTTCGTGCCAGTTGTTTGAATTTAACTTGTAGCTTTAGTTTCAAACTAGTTTAATCGCCACTCACATTATTCCATGTGGATTCGACTCCAACTCCAAAGTTGGGTAAATATTTTGATGACGACCACCTTGCACTAAATTTACATGTAAGTTGAGCGTTATCAAAAATGGCGCCATTGCCGGGGAACAATTTGGCGTATTGAGTTGGTTTGGAATTTTACCCTACTTGCTTGAATTCAAACTTGTAAATATTTGTTTTTTTTCTTTTATTTCTTGTGTTAGGTAGATTTTTATTTTAGTTTACTTATTACTATGGCATCGTGGAATGAACATGAGCTTGGTGGTTGGAAATCTTATCTTGATGATCCATGTCCATATTGTGATCGACCTCACTTTTGGAAAGATTGTAGATATACTCCCCGTAAAGAGATGTGTGCACCATCTCCATCCTACCTGGAGTATGATTGTTCTTTATGTGGTGGTCACGATGGACATTGGAGTGATTTCCTAAATTCCCCCTTCCCCCATTGTGGTAACCCAAATTCTAGTTCTTCTTATGATTTTGATAGATTTTTTGGTCAAGAAAAGGAAGAACGAAGCACCGGAAAGAGTGGCATTGAAGTTATACTTCAACTAATGATGCATAGTATGGACAAAATGAATGATACCATACGTAATATTCATCAAGACATTAGGGAATTTAACAAGGAAAGAGAAAGCATAGGGGAGATGGATATCGAGGTCAATCATCCAAAGCACTCCTCTATATTATGTTTAGATGATATCTTGTCTGTGGAATCATTTAGACTAATCAAAGAGTGTGAAGATGAGGAGCAAGAATCCTATAGTGATGCTGAGCTTGATGTTGAGTAACCCTTGGTGATTTCCCAACCAACCAAACCATTCATGAACGAAGATGCCAAAGATAAGGAAATGGTACTAGAGTTGAAAGAGGAAATCAAGCACAATTCTTGTGAAGACTCTAGTCCATTTCGGGGTAAATATACTATTATGGATGCTACTCTGGAATTGAGAGTTAGTCCTCATTTGAACTACTTTTCAACATTATGCTTGGTGGATGTGATGAAAGTCAAATCACCCAAGCAAATGATGAATTTTGAAAATGAGAAAGAAGATTCTTACATTTTGGAGTTTATATCTTTTCAAAAGGGTATACTACAACCCCAATCTTGAAGGCCAAGAAACTTAAATATCGATTTCCATTTAGTGGATTTTTAAGATCCTTACTATTACCCAATGAGCCCACACGAAAATTTGATGCAAAATTGGGCAAGCGGTTCAAGTCTTCGAAGTGGCGTGATAGAACATTCCTTATCATGCCCTCATATTTTCCCAACAGACCTAAAATATGTAAAGATCGAAAGATGGGTCGACAATTCAAATCGTCTAAGTGGAGGGATAAAGGATGACTAAATATTTTTGTGCCGCGACACTAAATTAGGCACTTCTTGGGAGGCAATCCTAGGTATTTTGTTGTTTGTATTCATATTATGTGAACGACATCAGATCTTCACTCCCATGGTACCTCAGGTATATTTCTAACTCTCTCGTTTTGGTTTAACGCATTGGGGACATTGCATGTTTTTAAGTTGAGGGGGAGCTACTTGTGGGTGTTGATGTCCTCTTGGGGTTTTTGTTGCCGTGCATCTTTTTCCCAGAGTCTTGTTCCTAGTAGAGCCGGTATATTTAGGCATATTGTGTTTGTTTTGTGATGTGTTGTGGTTAACTGGGGGAAAAATAAGTATCTAGGACAGTTGACATATTTTTGTTGATTTTTCTTGGAATGATAAATACCTCTCCAATTGTCTATCTAGTAACTGTGTGATGTGCATCTATATGTGATTATTGTGAATCTTTTTATGGCATTAGTACTAGGGAAAAGATAATCACTGCTAACAATTGCATGAACCTAATAGGTAGTAGCTTGTGATGTACCTTTGTGCCATGTGTGTGTGAGATGCTACCTAGTTCCCGTTGTGTGTTAAATCCAGAACTTACCCGGTTGGTCTTTCCTTGGTTGTAGGATAGCGGTTAGGAAAGGATCATAGGCCGTTGTTGATATTAGTCCACTTTTAGCCTAAATGACCTTCCATGTGTGAATAATATTCCTTGATCCTGATTTTGAGCCTGAATGCCTATTCTTTTTATTATACCTATCACCTTCCCATTTGTATCACAATGAACCTATTTTGGCCCTGGTCCTCTTTGGACATTGTGCACTGACTTAGGAAAATAGCCTAAGTTGAGGGTGGCTATCATAGGGGTGCGTGATATAAAATAAGTATGAAGAAGGGTAATATTAAAAAAAATGCAAGGCTGGGTATGATAGGCAAAGAATTAGAAAAGAAAAGTTGTAAAAGAAAAAATAATGAATGAATAAAAACTGCACCCAGCTTGAAGGTGCTTTAATCAATAAAGGGAGAATTAAGGTAAAGGTTGATAAGTAGACCCAAAAAAAAGTGTAGTGCCAAGGAGGCTTAGTTACTTTAAATATCCTTGTGTATCATACCATCCTCAAGCCTACATTACAAGCTGAAGAAAAGTTCTATAGTGATCCTAACTTAACTGTCTGAAAGCTTCGGTAATGAAAATAAGGGCAAGCTTATGGTATTTGACATACATTGACTGGAACTTCTTTCTGAGAGTGAGTGTCTCTTGACCGTCCCTGCATTTACATGCTTGATTTGATATATGAGTGAGGAGGGACTTTTTCGTTGTGAGGGCACACTGGTTATGTTACTAGTTTCTAACTTGTTTGGATAGTGTAGTATTGGTACATGCATGGTTGTTATTGCTGAATTGATGCCATATTTTGATTCCTGTGTGTCGTATTGTTGTTTTTCATTAATATACATAGTTCGGTTAAAGTGATTGAACTTAGAGAGAGTAATGAGTTTTGAGCTAAAATTAATGATCAACTGTCATAGGTATCTTATGTTTCTTTTGGTTAAGCATCGTAGTATTGTGTTTTGTAGTTGCTTGAGGACAAGCAATAGTTTTAAGTTGACGGTGTTGATGTGCTAGCATTTTTCTAGCATATTTAGGACTTTTAACTCAGAATAATTGTAAGTTCTTAAGTGACTACTTTTGTTTTTGATTATATTTCTTATGATTTTGTAGGAAAGTCAAGATGGATGAAAACTCATGAAAGCTACGTCAAGAAGGATAATTTTTGGTCAAAGATGCAAGAAATTAAGTTCTGAAGATTTCATTTGACGACTTGGTCTGATAAGCTATCAGATCTGTGATAAGCTATCAGAATATGTCATCACACATAGGCAGAGAGCAAGAAAGGTGAAGCATTTTGACAACATTTTGTGATAAGTCGTCAAAAATGTCATCACACATGGGCAGAAGGTCTGAAGATATTTTCTGATAAGTCGTCACAAATGTCGTCAGATTTGTGATAAGCTATCACAAATGTCGTCACACATGGGTAGAAGGTATGAAGACATTTTGTGATAAGTCATCAGATTTGTGATAAGTCATCACAAATGTCGTCAGATTTGTGATAAGCTGTCACAAATATCGTCACCTAAGGGGTGAAAATCTGAATTTTTAATTTTGACTTTTTCTTAAGTTATGGCTATAAATAGCAGCTTTTAGGGTTCATTCATCATCTGGAACTAGGGGGAACTCATTCTAAAGGCTATTTTATTTCCCTTTAGCCTCTAAGCTTGTAATTCAATTTTCAACTCTTTGATTTTGTTGTGGTAAATTCTTATTGTACTTGGAGGAGAATCAACTTTGGATTTCATCTTTTGTAAGTTTAATTTCTTTAAATTATGAATCCAATCATTGTTATCTCTTTCTATCTTATGAGGAACTAAAAGCCACAACTAGGGTTGTGGGATCTATGTCTGTTCTTTCATTGATTTAGTAGTTGGTTAGGGTTAGAGTGATTATGGGAACATCTTGATAATTCTTTGGTATTAATTATTTTCTATTGGTTACAAACAATAGGATTTGCTAACTGTTGGTTTGCTTGAGATAAGAAATCAACCCTAGTAAGAAGTAAATTATCAACAAGGATTTGGGAAGGTTAAGCTCTCATATAATGATTAATGCTGTAACAAGATTGATCAACTTGAGATAAAATCAGTATAAATAGAATGACTTCTTAAGTTCGAGAGAATTAGGGAGTTTAACATCTAGGTAGGTTGAGAAACACTTAGATGGACTGTCGAAACTGATAATCTAGTGTTTCCCGCAAGTCATGAGAACCTAATGCCACAGCTATCATTTAATGGGGATTTGTAATCATAGTAATCACAACCCTAGTTTATTCTTTATCATTGATTTTAACTATTGAAATTTTGGCTTTGAGATCTAAAGAAAGTTACAACTTTAACATCTATTTGATTATTGAAAACCTGCATTTTATCTTTTCGTGCCAGTTGTTTGAAAAAACCTGTAGCTTTAGTTTCAAACTTGTTTAATCGCCACTCACATTGTTCCCTGTGGATTCGAACCCAACTCCAAAGTTGGGTAAATATATTGACGATGACCACCGTGCACTAAATTTACGTGTAAGTTGAGCGTTATCACCTTTTCCCTAAAGATTGTATCCCTTTTGTGCAAATTTTGTAGAAATTTATGTCATTTATGTATACCTATGAAGGTTTTTGGCGATAATAGATTGGCTTTGAAAAGACGTATATTTTCTTCAAAATTTGTTTGGCCTAAACCCTTGGCTCAAAAGGGTCACCCAATTAGAATGCTCGTTTATTACAATATGCTTGTGTAATATAACTGTTTATGTGCTTATACGTGTTATTTTGATTCAAATCAAAGGCTAATTGATCCAATCCCATTTTCCATAGAATATCTCTAGGAAGAAATATACCCCACTATACAAAAGTCCGACCAAACGTACTCCAAGTCTCCCAAGTTTCTCAGAAAAGTCCGTAGTCATTCTTAAAACTTCTGAAATGATCGCTGCCATTTTAGAAAAGTTGACTTTAGAATCAGAAAATGCCATTATTGCTTCGAACTACGTAGGGCCTAATTTCTCCCCCATGAGATACGTAAGCAATATTTTGGCCCGGCCCCTATCTTTAAAAACTCTGTTGTCCTCCACTTTCTTGAAGGAAGAAGAAGAGTTGAACCTTCCTGACAAATTTCACCTATCCATATCATTGAGCAAAATCCTGTTCATTGAAATTTTTGAGTCATCATTACTTCATGGATCAATTCTCATGAGATAAGAAACTACTCTATATGTTTACTTCTTACCTTATCATATTGCTTTACTTATTACTAATGGAATCTATCACGTCAGCGTTTGAGTTGTTTTTACTTTGCAGGTAATAGAAACTACTCTGTGTTGGCACAAAATGACCCTACTTCGCTAGATCAAAGTGAATAAGAGATCCCCCTCTCTTGACTATAGCTTTGCTATAGGAAAATAAAATGACTAGTAGTAAAACTAGACTCTACCAATTATTTTTCAAAACCTGTAAGCGATGGTCTCAAGGATGGAATAAGGAAAAATGTGAGGGAAGAATTTTCCAAGACAATCGGTATCATGAAAGATTAATTGGAGAAAACATGGTTGAATTGGACTTCCACTCATGACTCGTCGCCCGTCGTATAACAATAACTTAAAACCTGCCATTATTATGTCATGTCAAGAAGCAAGATAATGATAGCCCTAGAATAGTTAACAGAAAATTCAAAGAGTTTGAGAATCAAAGAAGACTAATCTAGAGAAAACCGAGGTAGTTAACTAGGAAGGCGATGACTAAGGAAATTGGACATTTAATCCTTCGTTCTATCAAGACAAACACAATTCAAAAGTCATGTCATCCATAGAAGTGGTTATTTCTATCCTAGTAAGATGGATAAGAGTATTTTAGGGCCATTATGAGTTTATGTAAGAACTAAGTTTGATCTGAATTCCCAAGAAAGGGATACGTAGGTGGCCTATGTCGGCTTCGATCAACCACTTCGGATAATTTATCCCTTATTTTTATGTACGAACTACGTGATGACCTGAATTCCCAAGAAAGAGATAAGTAGATGGCTTTATGTCGGCTTCAGTCAACCCATTAAAATTTTATATATATCCCTAACGTAGTCTTGAACTACGTTTGAACTGATTCCTCCTTCAATGGGATACGTAGGCACCCCAATGGCTCGGTCATATAACCCCAGGAAATGGAAGCTGGGATAGAATTTTTAGAAGGAATCTTGAAAATTCACCAGAGGAAGATTATCTTCCAAACACAAAGAGAACGAAGACTAACAAAGACTTTGGATCTTCACAGGCTGATATCATCTTAAATAACTGGGGTAGAAATTTTGAGGAGGTCCTCAAAATTTCCACTAATATATTGAAATATATTTCAAGTCCCCCAGCATAGAGGTCAAAATTGAGTTTTGGAAATCACCAGCTGCGACAGAGTTTAGATAGACTAAATCTTCGGCTATGACAGAACTTCTGATAGAGATCCTCAACGACGATGAATCCCTGACGACCCTCTGTCATGTCGGATATAGTTAGAATTAAGAGGAAGACGTTTGTTGATCTAGTACATGACAAAACTAGCAGATATTTTCTAAATCTTTTTATAAACTTTAGAAACTATTTTCTAAAATTAAGACTACTCAAAAAAATCTATACAAATCTTTTACTTAGTGATTTCCTAGACGTCTATTGGAGTAAGGAGCCGGGGTGGAGGTACCAACATGACAGAGTACCCGAAATATGGAGAGGAGCAAACTAAGGATCGAAGAAGGTCAACACGAGTAGTTTCACTCAAACTAATCATTTTTCTGTGGATGTAGGGATCAATACACAAAAATGAGAGTCTCTTTCAAAAATCCCCAAGCAAGTTGGGAGCCACACCTGAGCATTAATGCTCAAGAACGGTATTTTTGGGTAGCCCCACAAGGGTTTAATACCCATTTATCGAGGACCCTTTGAATTTTCTATCTCATTTCTTGAGATCATGAAGGATGAACAACGCCGTCTTATCCTATTTATGAATATTGTATTTAGAAGTTTTCTAAAATTAGTCGCTTGCAAAAGTGACTTTGTGTCTACTAAATATTTACATTGAGCGCAGGTACATTCAAGGGAGTTGGCACAATAAATATAACAATCAAAGGATCACTCAATAGGAGGAGGAGCAGAAACTCATCCTCAGAATTTTCCTTGAAGCGAAGCAACAGTATTTGAGTAATCCCCAAACAAGGGTTTTGCCCCATTTACTTGCATCCGGTGGATTTTCTATTTAATCATTTCTTTCAAAAAGAGAAGATTAAGAGCAGAATAAGTCATTCAAATTATGATGCTCAGTATTTGTCATTAAACTATCATAAAGCTTGACTTTAATCGCCAGTGAGAGCGACATTTTGTCTACTATCTGTCTGCCTTAAGTACAAGTACATATAGAAAGAAAAACGCAGACAAATGAATTCAAGTGAAGACATTTCAAATCACCGGAAGAACCATCTCATATTATTGCCAAGAGGGCCATTCATGCCATTGCCAAGAGGGCCATTTCATATCATTACCAAGAGGGCCATTCATACCATTGCCAAGAGGGCCATTTCATATCATTGCCAAGAGGGCCATTCATGACATTGCCGAGAGGGCCATTTCATATCATCGCTAATAGGTCCATTTCATACCATTGCCGAGAGGACCATCTAATATCTGTTGACACGAAAGACACAAACATTGGTATTGAGGATATCATCAGCATTTAATATATATTGACACACGAGACATAAACGCTGGCGTCGAGGATATTATCAGCATCTAATATTTGTTGACATATAAGACATAAATACTGGCATCGAGGATATCATATACATTTAATATCTGTTGACAAGTGAGACATAAATAATGGCATTGAGGATATTATCTGCATTCAATAACTGTTGACACGTATGACATAAATGCCGGCGTCGAAGATATCATCAGCATTTCATATCTGTTGACACACAAGACATAAAAACCGGCGTCGAGGATATCATCTGCATTTAATATCTGTTGATACGTAAGACATAAATACTGGCATCGAGGATATCATCTACATTCAATATCTGTTGACACGTGATACATAAATACAGGCGTCGTGGATATCATCTGCACTCAATATCTATTAATATGTGAGACATAAATACCAGCATCGATGATATCATCAACATTTCATATCTGTTGAACGCAAGACATAAATGCTGGCATTGAGGATATCATTTGCATTTAATAACTATTGACACATGAGACATAAACGCTGGCGTCGATGATATCATCTGTATTCAATATTTATTGACACGTGAGACATAAATGCTGACGTCAAGGATATCATCAAAATTTAATATCTGTTGACACGTGAGACACAAACGCTGGCGTCAAGGATATCTTATTATATTATGAATTAGCATCTTAATGCATCAAGAGCACACAATTTGAAGGGACACCTTTAAGGCGCTGTCTAAAGACAGATGATATATGAGATTTCGTAGAAACTGACAATTTGAGGGTCATCTATAAGTCATATTATTTGAAATATGATAGTGTGTAAGATTATCTATGAATTGATAGTGTATAGGTCATTCGTAAGACGCAACAACATCCTAATCGGATAGTGTGCAAGGTCACCCAAAAATTTATAGTTCGAAGGTTATCCATAAGTCGTAACTAAATCCTTACCGGAGAATATGCAAGATTATCAAATTGATAATGTCCAAGGGTTCTCTATAAGCCACGTCATTTCCAAGATCGATTATGTGCAGGATTACCTAAAGACTAGCAATTTGAGACATATTTGTAAGTCATGTTGTATCTAAGGTCGGATGATGTGAAGGAATACCGAAGAGCTAACGATTGGAGGGATATCTGTAAGTCATCTCTTACCCAAGGTCAGATAATGTGCAGGATCTCCTAAAAGCTAGAAATTCAAAGGATATATATAGTTCGCCTTAATGCACGAGATTATCCAAAGATTGACAATTCAAAGGAAATCTATAAGTCATATCAATACAAAAGATGTGCAAGACTTACCTAATGTCATATGCAAAGAATCATTGGAAATAACCGGAAAGGTTATCATTCCATATACAGCTAGCATTATATGTGAACAAAAGGGTTGCCGCATCAACACAATATTACACGGTTGCAGGGACCGCTCAACATAATGTATTGGCAGGGTTCAAAAGGGATACTCCACTATGAAGACATATTCAATCGACAAAGGAGCTAATTACGCAATAACTAAGAGGATTGTTGTTTCTATTATTGCAATTTATTTCTTTCCAAATAGGTACACGAAAGGATAACTTTGTTTTTCAAGCAACAATCCACGTGGAGATATGGTAAAATACTACATACCTCTTTCGTGAATTATGTTTCGCACAAACACTTTTGTTGAAACATTGTCTAGAGCATCCGAGAAGATAAAAATCTCAAATCAAAACCACAGATGCGAACAACTCCAGAAGGACACAAAACAATGTGGAACTCTTTCTTAGCAGCAAAATGGGACATAGACTAAATAAGGACGTCAAACTCTTTGGACGCGAGCTAAAGCATGATCGCCACCACCATCCTACCATACCCCTATTAGAAGGTGTGTGGATATTTTGGGATATTCTGGTTTCAGCTTCTCCTTCGGGATATTTCTAAACTCATACCAAGGGTAACCTTCTCTTTATTTCAAATTCAGGTGGCAACACACTTAGAGTTTTGGAAATTTTGTCCAGGTAAGTTCTTGCATATGGATGTGAAGGATTCCACATTTATGGTTAAGAGGCTACAAGCCTCTTTTTCACAACTCGATCAACTTGTCACTCATCCCGAGTCAAAGATCGTTTAAAATAAAGGACTATCTTTTCTACCGATCGAGTCGAGCTACAGGCAGTTTGATTTCCTGAGTCTCGAGGATAGGTAGGACGGACTCTATTTTGAAAACTTCACTGCATTCCAACCTCCCCCCAAATCCCTTTATTCTCCAGCTTTTTGGTTTTATCAAAAACTCCAAAATTAAGATGTTGAATTTTTTAAAAATTGTGCTTTAAATCAAGCTTTATGAACTACAAGTGGCCTGAATTTTCATATAACCTGAGATATGTTGGAGACCTAATACTAAGGTCCGGACATAACTTCATGAAACTCGTGCGAAAACCAACCTCTTTCAGATTCGAATTGTGGTCGGACAGAAATTAGGAACGTCAACCTCTGCCCAGGGTTACTTGCATCCACCCTACCCAAAGGGAGGGGGCAGTTGTTGACACCTAATTTTTGCCCTCCACTACTAAATTTAATCCTGAGTTTCTTCGAGTTTTAATAAAATTAAAATATTTATTTCATCTGAATAAAAAAATTTTAAAATATTTTTTGTACGTAATTTTGTCATTTTAAGTAGAGATTATATATTATCGTGTTCAGTTATATGAGATTATATAATTAGATTACTTAACTATTTATTCTATGGAATATTGGATTTTAATTAAGGATTATTTTAAAAATAAATATAATGATTAAAATCTTGATTTTAATATAAATTTTTATCAAAATAATTTATTTGGATAAATATGCATTTGATTTTATTAAATCAAGAAGCTCGGGATTAAAAGAAGTATTAATTCGTATTAAATTTCAATTTATTTAGCCAATCTATTAGATTTGACCATAATTGATGGCCATAATTGCAATGCAATCCATCAATCGATTTTTAATTTGGTCAAAATTAAATGAATATGGCTAAATTTTAAATTTCAATTAGGGTTATATTTTAAATTACCCCAGAATTCTCAAAACTCTCATAACTTCTACCTAATTTCCATCAAAAAATAATTTCAAATTGTACTATTTCCCCCCAACTTTGTCCTTTTCTAATTTTGAAATTCAAAAATTATATGCATGGTACAATTTTCTCCCACACTATCTTCCACCTCACCTTATCTTCAATTTTAAAATTCCAAAAACACCCCAAAATATTTTTTCTCCCACATTGGTGGATGACAAGAAATAATCCTCATCCTTTTCCATAAATACTTTTCTCCCACATTGGTGGAGAAAAAAAATTCTCATTCTATCCTATAAATACTACCACTACTTTGCTAGAAAGGGGGAGGGGGGGGGGGGGAGGTAAAAAAAATAGAGGCTAGAAAGGTGAAAAATTATTTTTGAACAAAATAGTTATTTTTATTTCGTAAAATTTTTTGTTTACTAGAGTTGGTCGGCTAATCAAAATTTTTGAGTTGCCGACGATGTTCTTCGGTGGTGGTTGATTTCGACAAAACTCGTAGTCTCAGTTTGCTTCCCACAAAAAGGTAAACACACCTTTTTTTTTAGTTTTTATTATCGTTTTCTTCTTCATCTTTTTTCTTCTTCGTAGTTCATAAATATAATTTTATTTGCTGGGATTGTTTGTGTATATGGCCTAGAAGGCCCTAGGACATTGTGGTATCAATATTCTAATTATTTTCATATTCATGATATAAATGAGCTAGCAATAGTTGTATGAGCCTTTTTTGACTTTATTCTTTGATTATTTTGGATAAAGTTTCAATCTTTACTTAAAGATGTATTTATGCATTGTTTAAACTCATTGTTGTTGGATATGTTTTTTTTAGCATGTAAAGTTATTTTCTTTATGATGAAAAAAATAGTTAATGTTGATTGTTTCACCCTTTTCACCTTATTCTTTGATTATTTTGAATAAAGTTCAGATCGTTGCTATAAAAACATACTCATGTCTTGTTTAAACTCATTGTTGGTTAATATGTTTGTTTTAAGCATGTAAAATTATTTTTTTTAGGTTGAAAAGAATAGTTAATATTAATTGTTTTGCCTTTTGACCTTATTCTTTAATTATTTTGAATAAAGTTTAGATCTTTACTTGAAAAACATACTCGTGTCTTGTTTAAACTCATTGTTCGTAGATATGTTTGTTTTTAGCTTGTAAAGTTATTTTCTTTATGTTGAAAAAAATGGTTAATATTGATTGTTTTTCCTTTTGACTTTATTCTTTGATTGTCATGTATAAAGTTTTGATCTTTACTCAAAAGACGAACTCATGCCTTGTTTAAATTTATTGTTGGCGGATATGTTTGTTTTAACATGTAAAACTGTTTCTTTTTTGTTGGAAAAATAGTTACTATTATTTGTTTCGCCTTAATAAAAATAGTAACTGATTAAATCAAGAATTTGTCATTTGCTTGTTAATTACTTTAAGGGATCTCCAAGATCTTCATCTAAGATATGAAGTGCTAGCTTTAATTTTCATCCACGATGTTTATACCTTTTTTTCGCATATTTTTAAATTCGTCAAAATTATGAGAAAGTTCGGATTCTTATGGCTAAATAGAATTATTTAGATTTTTTTGAGTCATGCATAGTATGATTATGAAACGATATTTTACTTTTGGAAATGCTAAGCTTTTATTCTAATTTTCTTACTCCCTTTGGATTGTTATATGTGCTCTCTGTGTTTGTAAAGACTTGATTCGTGTCTCTCCTTGATTCATAATATCAAAAGAGAATCAACAACGTATTAGAAATAAAAACCATAGGTCGTTACACGTTTTTCAATAAAATGTTAGTTGTAATTTATATGTATGAATTTTCGTTATTGTCGCCTTAATTGAAATTTAAGGATTCTCTTTCTTGAAAAGTTAACCTTTATTTTCTTTTGTTATATGGATTGGTGTCTATGTTTGTTCAATTTTAGAAGTCATGAGTATTTTTCTTGTCGTCTCATCCCTTTACTTTCACAAGCTTACGTTGTTTGTTTCTCGCATTTATTCGTTGAATATGACCTTCTTCCTTTTACCTTTATTCATTCTTATATGAACATAAATCATGAGGCATGCAAGTGGATGTCTTTGCTCTGCATTTTATCTATTCTCTCACTCTCATTCTTGTGCATGTGTGCTTATTATTGTCATTCAAAAATTGATTTTTTGATAGTTTCTTTTGCTTTGAAATATATCACTTTTATGTCTTGAACGTATATTAATTTCTTTATTTTTTCTTTGCATGAAAAAAATATCTCGAGTCCAAATGGACTCCTCTCCTCTTGCATTTCGTAATGGGCCAATGAGGCCTCCTTCTTCGAGTCAAGTTACGAGTTTAAACCCAAGGTCTACTACATGATGTGCTGGTTCTAGAAGATAGATGAAGAAGGGAAATGGGTGAAAACCCATTGATGAGGTCACTAAGAGACTTGAAAAGTCTCAATTTTTTTTTATTATTGTCTTCTTTTTATTTATTCATTTAGTCATTTATTTATCCATTCATTTGAGCCTCGAAGACAAAGTTGTATTTTAATACAGTTGAGGCGGATTTTGGGCCTCAAATGTCCGAAAACTAGCTTTGGACAGGTGCAAGTGGGCCAAAAGCGCAATTAGACTAGGAAAAGTTTCGTTGATTTGGGCCTAATGACCTAAATCTTTTACTTTATCCTCTCTTTCCCCTTTTATGTGTTTATTTGATTATTAGTTTTGTTTAGACTTAGTTAAAATCCCTACTAAGTCGCGTAAATCTATTTTGCACAAGTCTTTTAAAAAAAAATCGATCATCATTCAACAAATTACTCCTTTTTTTCAAGTTAGTCAAAAGATGTTTTCAAATAATCCGGATAACTGCAAGTTAGCGTACGTTTTAGGTGCCTAAAACCTTCCTAAAACGTTAATAGGAACCACTTACTCAGAATCTTTAAATTTGAATGATTTTTCTATTTTGGATCGTTTAAAGTATCTTATAAACGTTTATTAATTCCTTTTCAAATAAATTAAGTGGCGACTCTCTAACAGTCAAAATTTCCATAAAATAGCTTATTTCAGGGAAAGCTTCTTTGGGCAATATCTTGATTTGCCGGAAAACAATAATGCTCGTTTCCAATGAAAATGGTATACGATCTTCTCAATCGTAGGTTTATGTATGAAAAAAAAGATACGATGGATGATGTGTTGAAAAATTAATGTGGCATGCTTGTTTGTTTTGGTTGGACAGAGTTTGCCATAGTTATCGGACTAAAATGTTATCCTCCTTCTCCTTCTCACGTTACACCTACTCTGACCCAAAAAAGCACCCGGCACACCTAAAAAAGGCAAATGCAAGTCGAGTGATCGTGATGACCTAGTGTCGATTGTTGGTCCAAGCTTCAAAAATAAAAATTTGATTGAAGTGTTGAAAGGTAAAGGATTCTCAAAGAAGCACAAGCAATCATTGTGCTTGGTTTAGTTTGTACATAATATTCTTTGGGAGAGAGACGTTAACAACAACATAAGCGTTGGTTTAATAAAGCTCTCCGAGGATCTTAAGGCATTTATCAGTTATCCTTGGGGTTATGAAAGCTTCAAAATAACTGTCCAAAATTTGTTGACTCCGTTAACGCCAAACATAGTCAACTTATATGGCTTTCCATGGGCCTTCATGGTAAATATTTCTTTTATCATGAGATGATTCATCATTTTTTTATTCAATAATGCTTTTGATTTATTGGTGTTATGTTATAGACTTGGGCATTTGAAGCCATTCCTATTTGAGACAACAAGTGAACTACTAGGAAGAAGTTTATTGTCCAAGAATCATGT